>JAZKJV010010581.1:0-600000 GCA_037367405.1 Ottelia alismoides | reverse complement strand
GGGAAACAAGAAATTAAGCTAAATAAGCGAGCTAGAATGCTACCTGGGTGGAGTGGAAGGCTGTGCTGAAGCTTAGGCAGCTCCTGGTCGTTGCCTCGAAGGTCGCCAAGGCCTGAGGCTCGAGCTCCTGCACTGGGCGGAGCACGGCGGCGCAAAGTCGCCGGATCAGTGGTCCGGCCACCCCCTCCTCACTGCTACAAGGGCAATCGCGAGCTGTCACCTCAGGGATCGCTATGGAGGTCACGGGACGAAGGGTGGATAGCCAAAGATGGAAATGGAATGCGGCGGAGCTCAGACTTTATATGGGTGCAGGTCCGGGAAGAAGGGCTTGGGTCCGGCTCGATTGAGCACGGATCCCTAGGAACAATGTCGGGCGAGATTCCCGGATACCTGGAGAGTGATTAGGACCCTGGGTTAGGCTAAATGGTGGTCGGATCTGGCTGGGATAAATGGGAGAAGTCGGGTCCGCGAACCAGACCCGTGGGAAGTGGTCCAAAGGGGAGAGTTGACCGGGCGGTCAACAACCCCCGTGGACCAATGGGAATCAGCCACGTCAGAAAAGATTTAGAAATTAAATTAAAAATAACAAATGGCCGATTTAATTAAAACTCAAAACATGAAATATTTTTGTTTTAATTTTTTCTATTTTTTGGTGATTTTTAATTAATTTTTGGAAATAAAAATAAGGTATTTACATAGTATAGCTATACATAGGTATATATACAATATAGGGTTTTTAATTTTGATTTTTAATTAGTTATTTTTATACATTCTTATTCCTATTTCATATTTTATTTATTTATAGAATAAAATGAGGAATAAAAGGATATTTTTATTTGATTTTTATTATTTATATACATAGGTGAAATAAATAGTTATGTACAACTATATACATGGCATATGTACAATATATTTTTGTAATTTTAATTTTGTTATTTTTATTTGATTTTTGTTTTGTTTCTTTTTATTTGTTTTATTTACAATATATAGCATGGAATATTTACAAAAAGTTTTGAAAATAAATAAATTTATTTACAAGGTTAAATAAATAAAGGAATATGGTCTATGTACAAGGTGAAGGGGTATTTTTGAATTTTTGATTTTTAAATTTTTATTTTGTTTTTAATAGTTTCTAAATATATATACACAATATATACAAGCATATTTTTGGGTGAGGAAAATATAATTTTATTTATTTTCAAATATTTACACATGAGCCCCTATCTCCCTCTACTTTGGCTTTTATGCGGTCAGGCCCATGCTGAGCCTTCCCTTGGGTTAGGTTGCTCAATATTTATTCTAAATATTTCCCTCTTTTTATTTTTCATCTTTATTCTTTTATTTTTGCACAAAAAACGTGCTAATTATATATTTTTACAAGATGCATGCTTTTGCTAATTATTCCTATTTACAAGTATCTACATGCATTTGCATAGGTTTTGTAGCTAAAATATAAGAATAAAGAGTGATGAATGGGTATTCATCAGTCGACCCAATATAAGGCCTTATCTTGCAGGCTGAAGGGAAAGGCAGTCATCTTGACTACCCCCAAAGGAATTCCGGGTTAGTGAGCAGTAGCACAAATGCGGCCAAACTTCTTGAGATGAATGTAAGGCTCCTCAGTAGTATTTCCGTGAAATATGGGAAGCAAAGATAGAAACTGTGGTTTTAGCTCGAAGTGGGCGTGGATGCGTGGAATCTGGATCCACTCACTGATGCGGCCCGCTCCTAGATTGTATGTTTCCTTCAGCGTCGGCTTTGGCTGCAGTGGGTCTGCGTCCGCTCTTTCAAAGTCGGGGCCTTGTACGGAGAACTCATCTCTAACCTCTTCGAAGTTGAACTCTTGATTTGGATCATCCTCCCGTCGACCATCTCTTACATCGGCCCTCCTCCTCAAATCATTCAGCATTTCCTGGAAGGCGGTCTGGGCCAAGGCTTGGTTAGTCAACTGCTGCTGGATGGCTTGGATGGAAGCCAGCAATTTACTGTTGACATCATTATGTGTGGTGTACTGCCCTTCTCCCGGATTGGCTTCAGCTTCAGGTTGGGGCTGTGGTCTCTTTCCTCTTCCACCGACCATCTCAGATTCTGCATGGTTTGTTGTCTCGGAATCGGGCTCTAAGTCTGCATATGGAAGAATCCCTGATCAGTCTGAATTGCAGCACCAGATGGAGAGAAGCATTCTGTGTTGAGGTCAACACAGAACTTTATTAAGGACGGCGATGTGTAAGGAGTGAAATCAATTGCCATCCAAAACGGACAGAATTCGGGACAAGAGTGATCCTGATTTATTGAAGAAGACGGGGAGTCTGGAGATCGCTTCACGGAGTCTGAACCGGGTTCTCGAGAATCGCCCCGAATTATTAGAAAGGACGAGCGGATGGAACTGATGTAGGTGTCGACAAAGTCTCGACTAAACTGTTCATTCATCACCATCTCGAAGGTCAAGAGGAAGATCGATGCAGATGAAGATACGGAGGTCAATGAGAAATAAATGGAGTGTAAAATAGTAGAAGGCTCACAATGAGCAAGGGTTAAATGGAAGGAGAACAAAATGACGCAAAGGCGCGATGTTTTTGATCTTGACCTTAACTCGACTAATCAATCAAACTAAAAGCAATGGATTCACCAACGCGGCTCGTGAAGCCGTGAAGGTTCGGCAATTATCTTTGTGAGTTTTAGATTTGTTTTTCAGGTAATTATCTTTTCATGATCCTTAGAACACTACGCCTATAGGAGCAAGAGTGCTGTCGGAAAAGTATCCCGTACTTGTCCTCCTCATGTGTAACATGTAGTCTGCACTATTTGAGGTCTTTGTAACCCTTCCTGGATCCCTACTCAGCCAAAGAAATAGAGGGAGGAAGCCGATAGGCGAAACCAATACTTTGGATTTCGCTCGCAACGGAATCACCCGTGAACGTATGAGAACCTACTCGGACGCAAGACGATGAGACAGACACCCCCGTGAAGGTGTGGCCTATGCTCAATACTTCAGACAAGGTCGATACTCTACACAATAGAGAGTCATCAATGTCGACCAAGCCCTACTCGTCTACGTACGATAGAAGCACCAATACTTTGGAAATCCAAGCGATACACAAGGCAGCCATAAACTGGGTTTTGGGCTCTAATCCTTACGACGGCGCTCACCTCACTGGGAAGGAAGCCTTCCTATGCAACCTGAAAACAAATGAGGGCTTTGCTCACCCCAAGGTAATGAGTCCAATTAATCGGTTTTATTTTGGTCAAGTATTTTTAGTAGTCCTTTTTTAATTTTCTTTGTGTTATCACTTGTTTTGAGTAGATTCAATTCAAGCGCTTAATGTTTTTGGTATTCTCTTTGATTCCTATTGATCCAAAATCTGAGGGAGAAGATCAAAAAAGCAATGCAAGGTGGCTCCAAGATGGAAATCTCACCTTTGTGCCTAAATGATGAATGCCAAGATAGAAGACTTACAGTGCCTCCCAGCTCTCTTCATGTGGAATGCAAAAAAGGAATTTATAAACCTAATCTATATGCATATATGCACACGAAAATCATCCTAAGCAGGGAATTGCTACACGTGAAGAACCAAATGCTAGTTACTCAGAATGAAGCCTATGTCCGATCTCTGATGCCGATCGGTGTCCGCCACAACGGATCCTGTCAGCGCTGTATATGGCCTCTAGTGACACGCGGTTTCGAGATTGAGTACTTTCGCAATTAATTAATTCTAAGTCTAAACGAGAAGACTATAGGTGCATGCAATGGTTATTAGGTGTTTGACCTTAGACTACATGATCAAGCAATCTTAAAAACTAAGGGCTCATTCCACAAAAGAAAGAAAACCAAAATCGGAAAACAAATTAAAAAAAGCGATGAAAACGCGGCAAAACTACGGTGAGCCCCTAAGTGAACAAACACTTGGAAATTGGGCCCGAATGTCCAAAGTCCAGGGTACCTGTATTATTACAATTTTATCAATTGTCTCTCTCTCTCACAAAAATAAGAAAAAGCAAACTATCTCTCTCTCGCTCAAGTCCTCCTACTCTCTCCTGTCGGCTAGGATAGAATAGCTGGCTCCGCCTCCCAAGGCTGCTCAGGATCCCCTAGGCGATCCTCCTCGATCAGTGGTCCCTCGTAAGAAAACAAGAAAGGGATGTCAGACAGTTCAAAAATAATAATACAATAAAATCAGACAATCAAAAATGGCTAAGCAAGTAAGAAGACACGAGTCTACTTTACAAGCCGATGCTCCCCG
The DNA here is from genome assembly GCA_037367405.1 of Ottelia alismoides. Lineage (NCBI taxonomy): Eukaryota > Viridiplantae > Streptophyta > Magnoliopsida > Alismatales > Hydrocharitaceae > Ottelia > Ottelia alismoides. The sequence goes on along the minus strand of JAZKJV010010581.1, from coordinate 595,759 downwards.
GCAACGACGCCATTGGAAAACGGGAAAACGAGAGCTGCTAAATAATGGTCTGACAGATCAGACTCACGGTCGCTGAGGCGACTACTCAAGCCTTCACGTTGATCAACAATCAACCCACACAATCAATTAGGCAATCAAGAGCAAGGATCAAAATTTATTATTCCCTACTAAGAATGTACAGTGGCAAGCAAGTAGGGGCCGAACACAGGAAGCACGGAGTAAAGTAGCAGACAAAAAGTCAAGTCCTATGTCTAGTGAACTACTTAGCCAATTTGGACCTTTTTGTGGGTTTTTAAATTTTTAAATTTTTTATTTATTTTAAATTCTATATTTTTGTATTTTGATTTTTAATTTACTGATTTTATATTTTCTTTTTATATTTTATATTTTTATATTTTCTTTTTCTTTAAAAATAATATATATATTCAAAGTGAGAAGGAGGAAGATAAAATATTAATAAAAGTAGGTAAAATAAGGAAAAATCAGGAAATAAAATATTTTTAGGTTTTGTATATTTTTCTAATGTTTTTGTGATTTTTCTAGATTTTTTCTGATTTTTTTGGTATTTTTAAAGTCAAAAACATTGAAAATAGTGAACAAAATGAAGATCTGAAACTAAAATGGAGAAATAAAATAGGAAACACTAACAAAAATTCTCCAAATAATCTTTCAATAAAAGATAATAAAACAAGGAAAATTCAGAGACAAAGATTGTATTTTTAGGATTTTTTATGGATTTTTAGTATTTTTATAAAGGTTTTTGGGGTTTTGCAATTTTTAAGGGTTTTCTTTTGTATTTTTTAGTGATTTTTGATCTAAAATTAAAACATACTACAATAAGCAAAATATATATATTTTTGGGAATTTTCTGATGTGATTTTATAATTTTTATGGATTTTCTAATGCAAACAGTGCTGAAAATGTGTGTTTTTGATTTTTTATAAATATGAAAATAAAATAAGAATGCAAAATAAAAATATGGCGTGATAGTATGATGCAACAGGAGCTTAAGATAATTTTTGTAGAATTTTTAGCAATTTGTAGATGGATGAAATAAATACTAGAAACAACAAGCAAATACAAGCTGGCAGGGGTATTAACATAAATATGCAGACGTCTAGGGGCTTAGGCGCAATTATCTCACAAATGTATGAGTGAATAAAAACTTTTCAGGACTAAATGCAAATAATAAAAGCTGGCAGGACAGAAGTGCAATCAACCCAAAATTATATTTAAATCCCCACGCATAGGGGTATAAATGCAAATACAGAAATAATCAAGGTCCTCAGTGTAAAATGTCCCAAATCACGTGTCCCAGTTACGTGAGGTGACGTGGATAGGGACTAAAGTGCAAATAACCGAAGTTCAAGGGTCTAGTTGCAATTATTACAAATATTTTGAACTGGAAATTAAAATTTTTGGACTAAAGCGTAAACACAAAAAGTCCTTGGGTTGAAAGTGCAAAATACCTGAGATAGCGCGGGAGAGGACGACTGAGATGCGTCCACTTAACACGTACCACGCGTTGGACGCACGATGACGGTTCGCAGCGGACGGCGGAGATTAGATCATCGAGGGAGTTCCAACGGTGGTGGCTCGGAACGATCTAACAGCTGCTGAAGCTTCTGGCGTTCGAGCTTGATCGGACGGTCACGAAGTTTGGTGGAAGAACACCGCCTGGAGGTCGGTTCGATCGAGGATGGCGGCCGACTCTGTAATCCTCCAGCCCTAGGATCGAGGGAAAAATGATCCTGGGGCCCTTTCGCATCGAATGAGGGTCTCAGACACGCCTGAGGTGGCGTAGAACGTCGGGATGGCGAAGGTGACCTGGGCGGCGGCTCCTTGGAATGTCGAGGCTCGATAGAGCCTTCTCTTTGGCTCTGACCTGCAGGGTTAGTCGCACAAAAGCAAGGCGAAGCTACTGGTATCCTCAGATGAAGAAATGGAAGCGAAATATGGGTCGGGCGATGAGCTCCGGTGTACAGCGGAGATAGGAGCTCGGGTGGCTCGATCCGAGCACGATCGGGGTGGATGGAGGGGTGGAACGGAGCGACGAGGAAGAAGATGGAGGTGAAAGGAGTGGGCTTCGTGTAGTGGTGTGGCCGGAAAGCGGAGGCGGAGCAGAGCTCTGCCGTGGATTCGAGCGAAGATTCCCGGCGAACGAGGAATAGGAAAGCTACTCTACTGCTAGGCTATGCTACTCTAGGTCTAAACTACATGAAAGTGCAAAAAGAAAGGGGGGAGGCTCACCGGAGGAGAAGTTGGAGACTTGTGGCGGAGCTCCGGCGAGGGAATCTATCAACCTTGATTCGACGCCAACCTCCACACGAAGGGGTGCTCTGGGTGGCTACTGTCACCAGGTACTCGAAGAACACTAGCACACTCGGTGAAGGTGGAGGAAGAGGGATCAAAAAAGAGAGGAAAGTTGGGGAAATATTTAAAAGGGTTGACTGAGTGGTCGACCAGTGCCAAAGATCAAGGCATATCTCGCCGAATCTCCGATGCTTGGCCCAAGAAAATCCAGGGCGTGAAAGCCTGTTCCTTGAGGAACAAAAGCTCAGAAGTCGTCGACACGAAAATATGAAGGGAAGACCCTCAAAAAAATCGAGAAAATCGGATAAAAAACACTTCTGATGCAGCCCAGACGTTGGGCAGAGAGTTGACCAGAGGTCAACTCTTGCCGCCCCTTGGTTGGTCCACGTGGACCAACTAGGAAAAAGACTGGGGAAAAATCTTGGAAATTCAAATAAAAATATCAAACAATTTTATTAATTTTTGGTCATATAATAAAAAATGTTTATTATTTTATAAATTGATTTATTATGATTTTTAGTTATTTTTATGAGGTATAAAAATGCAAGTTCCCATTTATAGACTATATAGGTATATATATCTATATATTTTAATATTTTATTTTCATTTTGTGACTTTAATTTTATTTATTTTGTTTATTATTTTATATATTTATAGAACATTTTTATAGACTTAACTATATTTTTATTTTATTATTCCTAATATATTTGTACACTTAATAAAATATAAGTATGAATTATATAGGTATATGTATAGGTATTATACCGAGGTATTATATACAAGTATTTTATTTTTGTATTTTATTTAGGTTTTTATTGTGATGTACACATATATTATAAGTAATATTTATAAAATTATAAAAATATAAAATTATAAAAAATAATGAATAATAAATAAAATGAATATTTTAATCTGTACAAGTATACAATAGGGGTCCAAAACTCAACTTTCAAACCGTAGCTCCGCCAAACGTGAAACCACCTTCATTAAATAGCTTATTTTAAATTATATACAATTAAATGTGAGTTTGATGCATTTCGAGTTTTTATTTGGGAGATACAGGTTTGGGAAGTTGGAATTCTGGAATCTTATTCAGATCATAACTTTTTATCTGTATATTATTTTTGAGTGAAATCAATTTCGTATTTTTATTTATTTAATTATCTACAACTTCCATGTACAAAGTTTCTTTATTTGAGGTAAAAAATGTGGAACCAAAAATAGGTCCCAAAATGAATAAAGAATGAATGAAATAAAATGTAATTTTGTTGTATTCTGGCCCTTATCTCCCCCTACTTTATTCCTTGTCGACCTAGTCATCAAGATGCCCAGGTCTCAGGGTTTTGGGTCATAAAATATTTGCAATATTTTATTCCTTTTCTTTTCTTTTCTTTATTCTATAATTTTAGCATTAAAACCCGCATTTTATACAATATTTACACAATGATGCATGAATGCTAAAATGTCTAAATTAAGCCTATTTATACGCATTTACTAGGGTTTTTAAGGCCCAAAATGATAGAATAAAGATGATGAAACGTAGATTCATCAGGCCTCTTTTGTATATTTTGTATTTTAGCGGTTTTTGACCTATTATTTTATGTACATAATTGACTCATTTTATTTTATTTATTTTTCATTTATCTTCTTTGATGAATTTTTTATTAAAATGCATAAAAATCCAGATCCAAACTGAGCTTGAAATCAAAGAAACTAATTGAGTCCAAGTCTTCACTAACTCTCTGTACAAAAAGTATCATTTTCATATTTTATTTTATTTCTTCTTTTTCTTACTTAATAAAAATCCAAAAAATAGATTAACATGTAAATATTTATCTTTGATTTTATCATATTTTTCAGGATTTTTATCTTGTTTAAAAATGACAAAAAAATATATAATCAAAAAAATTAAGGTATTCTATGTACATGGGACACCCCAAAAATATCACTTTGCACAAATGATCAATTTTGGTTTTGGTCTCTTCATGAAAGTCGTATATCTCATCGAGATGAGCAACTTACGTGAAAAATTTTGATCTGAGGTCATTTACTTATTTTTATGTATTTATTAATGTATTTATTATTTGTTTTTGTGGGGCTGACATGTGGTCGCTCCTGGAGCCGCCCCGTGTCACCCATTTTTTGCATTTACTTTCATTTATTTTTATTTATAAAAAGTTAATCAAAAATAAAAAATATTAAAAGACCATGCCACGTAGCAGCACCAGGGACGTCCGATCTCGGCTGATCGGACGATACCTGTGCGCCACCCCCTTCCTCTGTTTCCCCCTTTCCCAATTGGGAGCGGCGCCACCCCCTAAATTTCGTCGTCCTCCTCCGTTCCCCGCAATCTCTGGCCGCCTTTCCTTCCATGGACAGTGCATTGAAAACCCTAGTTTACCCTTCTTAATTCAACCGGATTAACGATTAAATTTGATGATGTTCATTGTAGTTGGGTAAAATCGAACTTATCAAAACTAATTTGATTAATATAGCAATTACTATCGAGCAACAATTTTTTTTACTTGGGCAAGACCAAGATCGATGAGGCAACTTTTTCCTTAGATTAATTTAGAGTTGATTCAGATGTTAGGTTTTCCGGAGAATATTTTTTATGGGTATTTTTTATGCAATAAAGAAAATGCAATGCAATCCAGACCAAATTCGAAGGTTAAAATGTAAAGTATAGACAAATTAAGTTCAAAAATTATGAAATTTGGCCCGAATGTTAAATGCAATGAAATTAAGCTATTGTAATTTTTTGTATTTTTCGAATATATATGAATTAAATATGAATATAAGGTAGTTTTCGCAAAATTAATTTTAATAAATACCAAATTAAATCATATTCAGAGATAAAAATTATCCTAGATACTTCTATTTGAGATGAATACAGGAAAATTACCAGACCTAAAAAATGATTAATTGGACTTATTAAAAATCTATTACATGAAATACCAATTAATTGATTTAGACCTAGATATGCATGCAAATGACGTAAATTTTGGGCATAATGTAGAACTACCTAAACTAAACTAATGTGATTTTTTTCATAATTTTTGGAGCAACATTGAATTTAATAATCAATCATTAGTGAACAGTGGGCAAAATATGCTAATTGCCACCAAAATAATTTTATTAAATAAAATATTAATCTTAAAAGTATAAAAGTATTCACAATGATTAAGCATGAGTTTTTCTACAATGTGCAATTTTTAGAATGAAGAAATGATGCAAAATGAATGCTCAAATCAATATGCAAACATAGGGATGTATATGCAATACAGGAATAAAATTGTTGAAGATAAAATATGTTGACAGACTATAATGCAATTACCTATATGTCAAAGGGTGTGGATGCAAATGTCTCAGCGGTCACACGCCGCACAGGTGAGCTCCAGTGGTGGGGGCTTTTTTACAACTCTCTAGAAGACAGAGGGCGCGTCTTACAAATTCTCCAAAAAGTTGTGCTCCCCTCACATGAGTCCTCTGGAAGTGCGCTCTCTCTTTATATTTCAGGAGATGACGGTGGATGATGCTGGTCTAGGAGAAGGCTGATGGAGCGCGAGGGACGACGGCTGACGCAGGCGGGGCGCCGCCTGAGGTGCGGGCGGTGTAGCCGCTGCCTGGACGCGCGAAGGGTAGTTGCGGTTGGGTGCGCAACCGTGCGCAGGGAGGCTGGGAGCAGAGGTTGGCAGCGGGCTGGTGGGGCGCTCGACCCAGAAGCGGGGGCGCGGTCGCGAAGTGTGGTTGCGGGGCTACTGAGCAGACGGAGGTCGCGGCCACAGGGATACCGGCGGGTTCCTGGCTGCTGCCTGGGGGGATCGTGCGCAGGCGCCTGCTGGAGGATGCACGCGGTGGCACAGCCACGCGCTGGAGGCGGGGGCAAGCCGTACGAGTCGCTGGGCTGGAGGGGGTTCTGGGCAGTGGAGCACCGCGGGGTGCGGCGCGGCGCTGGTCGACGGATGTCCTGCAAGTGAAAATACATCGCCGGTGAAGGGGGGAGGGAAATTGATGGAGACGGTGGAAGATGAGAATAGGGGAGTTTCCCCTGTGAACAGGGGAAGAAGATGTATTTGTTTAGTGGTAATAAATTTTTGTTGAATTGGTTTAATAAAGTTTGTCAAAAAAATCAACAAAAATCACTACTGTGTTCCCAGCATGCAATTTATCCGTGAAAGTGCTATTGCTTTCGTGATTTGATGGCTGGAGGATGGTGAACCGAGGAGAGAGAAACTATAAAGAGAAATGAAGAAGAAAGGAAATGGAGGAGGAAGAAGAACATGGCTAAGGAGAAGAATAGAGAAGGAGAAAGAAATAGGAAAAGGAGTATACCTGGAGGAGGATGCCCGGGAAGAGAGGAGCTCAAGGCGGAGTTCTTCCGATTGTTGCTTGACGCGGCGGCACGCGAAGCTTGTGCAGCTTTCAGAGGTGCTGCAGCAAGGGAGAGAGGCCCCTTGGATCTCGCCGAGGAGGATCAAATCAAGTCGTTGCTCACTAATGGCACTCTCTCCCTCGTTGTCACCAAGGAAACGATGGAGCTCGGTGCTCTCACTCACACGATGGCGGATGGTTTGACGAAGGGGGAGGAGTGCGTGTTGAAAAGGGAGGTGGAGTGGGAAGCAAGAGCCGGGGGACGGTGGCCGAGAGGGAGGGGGAAGGTCACTTGCCACCAGGTGGCGCGCTCGGAAGCAGCTACGTGGCATTTATTTAATTAATAATAATTAATTAGATTACTTAATTAAAATAATAAAAATTAAAATAAAATAAAATAAAAGAAGTAATAATAAAAAAATGGGTGACACGTGGCAGCTTTAGGAGCTGCCACGTGTCGCTCCCAAAAAATCCAAATTTAAAACAAAAGAAAATAAAAAAGAAATATCACAAGAGGTTAAATCAAAAAGTAGTCAACACGAAAGTTGCTCGTCTCGACGAGATCTACAACTTTTGTTAAGGATCGAAAATCAAAGGAAGTCATATGTACAAAATGTATTTTTGAGTGGTACCTTATAGATATAAAATACCGCATTTTATCTTTTGTAATTTTTTTGTCATTTTTAAATAAGAGAAAAATCAAAATAAATATGAAAGGAATATTTACAATTTAATCTATTTTTTTGAATTTTTAATAAATAAAATTAAAAAGATAAAATAAAGGGTAAAAAGGTCAATCTGTACAATACACAATATGGGCCTAAAACCCAAGTTTTGCATACGATCTTCGATTTTAATAAAATTGATCTCATTTTGAAGGTCTTTGAATGTATATTACTTTAAAAGTGAGTAGACCTAAATCAGGTACTATATCAGAGAGATATGCCATTTTAAGATTCATGGTCTCAAACTTGGATTTGGGTTTTATTGGACAATTTTACAAGTTAGTATTTTTTGATATTTTTCCTTTATTAGTGTTAGTAATATATACACTATGGAGTTGGTTTTATTGAATTTGAAGTTAGTATAAAATAGATATAAATAGGTGATTTTAGCTAATATACAAGTGAATTTAGCCACTTATTTAATGCAAATATGAATGCTAAAATGCAGATATTATTTATGCATGCATGAATGCTAATTATGCAATATTAGTGGAAAGATGCAGCTAATTACTCAGGAACAAAGCTCTATTTTCAACTTTTAGAGTGATGAATCACGGATTCATCACGCATCCTCATCCAATCTCATCAACCTCGATCGTATCGCCGACCCCCTCCCAATCACAGATCTTTGGCCCCCGTCACCAGCCCTATAAAGCTTCACCGCCTACCTCCGTGAGCGACATCCATCGATAGCCATCTATGTAGGAGGGACGACGGTGACAGCGCCGCCCCTTCATCTTTAATCCGGCGAGGTCTGGTGTCATCCTCGACACTATTGCAGCCACGCTCCTTCGCGCATCTTCCCAAGCTCCGGTCATCTCGTTGAGCCAACACTACCATCTTCCCCCCAATACCTTCCACCTTCGTCAACTTCAATCCTCCGCCATCTCACGTCGCAACCACCCAGCACAACAACGCCTCTTTATCTCCGTGCGAGCGTCCCCGACTCCAGCAGCACCTACAGCCCCTTCGCCAGGTGCCTCGCCATCGATGCCCCTCCGTCGGTGGCTTCCAGGATGCCCTCTGCTTAGAGCATCTTCTCCGCCACTCCACCTACACTCTGTCGCCTCCTGCAGAAGACTCCATCCGTTGATTGCACCATTGAGAAGATGGAACTGGTGGTGACAGCCCGGTCTCTGTCTCCCTGCGACGAGGTCCGACCATCTTGGTCATTGCAGCATGCCGCTCCGCACCTGCCATCGCTCCGGTCACCTGTTGAGCCAACGCTACCATCTTTTCCCAAATAGCTTCCACCTTCATCAACTTCAATCCTTCGTCGTCTGACGTCGCAACCACCCAGCATCGCAATGCCTCTTCATCTCCATCCGAGCGTCCCCGACTCCAGCAGCACCTCCAGCCCCTTTGCCAGGTGCCTCGCCATTGACGCCCCTCCGTCGGTCGCTTCCAGGACGCCCTCTTCTCACAGCATCTTCTCCACCACTCCACCTACACTCCATCGCCTCACGCAGAAGACTCCTTCCGTTGGTCACCTTCTTCGAGCTTCATCGCCTTACCTCCACAGCCACCGTGCCACACGCATCGCAGCTCCGCCGAAGAGGCCCTGTCCCATCTGCTTGATACGCCTCGCTTCCTCGGCCGAGAAGCCAGCACTGCTCCACCAACTCCGCCTCTCCCCGCCGTAAACCATTTTCGGGCGGTGGGCTCGAGGCCCTCCCCGCATGTGCGGTACGTGACGGGAGGGAACTTTTGCAAAGAAGCCCCCGGAGAATCATTATATTACTAGTCGCCCCCACAAATCCAAGGCTCACGTGCTTGCACGTTACGCTTGGGTTTTTTGCAGAAAACCCCTTGGGGTTTAGGTAATTATATGCATTCACTTGTTCTTTATTTTCTTTATTAATTATTTATTGTAATTTGCATTAATACCCCTAACTTACCATGTTATTTTGATCACATTTTTGCATCATTTTATTTTTATAAGAATGGCACTTTATTCTTCGGCTAACTCTCTACATCTTGGCATATGTTTGACATTTTTGTGATCGGTGGTTAATTAATAATTAATTATTTTGTGGAAATTTATATATTTTGTCCATTATGTGCTCTGAAATTCATAATTAATTAACCATTTCTCTAAAATTACCTAAAATTCAGGGATTGTAGAATTAGTTGTGTTTAACATTGTGCCCAAAAAGAATTGCATTTACATGTATCATTTGCCCTCTAAAAATTATGTGCATATTTCAATCTTTAATTTTTAATAGGTATTAAATCTAGTATTTTTGAGGTTTAGGATTTTTCTGAGATCGATCAATAGATCTTGGACAATTTTATCCGTTGAAAATAATTAGATTTAATATTTATTAAAACTAAATAGTGAATTTCACATCGTTTGCATTCACAAATTCATAAAATATTTATATTGCATCCAAAATTTCAAAAAAATATAGTGCATTCATTTCATCATAATTGTCATCTCGGCCAAGTTTCATATTTTTCGGACATCGTTTGATTGATCTTTACATTTTACTCCCTAAAATTGGCAAATATTACATTTTTTCATCCCTCAATAGCATTAAAAATACAAAAAAATCATCTCGAAAATCATGCACAAACTTTGATAGACAAATTCCTAGGTTGTTCATGTACCTCCTTGAGTTAGACCTTGGGACTTGCCCGAGTAAAATAAACAAAAACCACGAGATCGAAAAATGAATTAAGTAATTGTGGTTATTTCTTGACCGATTCCGATTGCCCATCTACAACAAAATGACATTCATAATTAAACGTACGATAATTCACGCAAATTAAGCAGGGCATATCTGCGACTCGTCACCTCCCCCTCTTCCTCCATCTTCTATACCCAAACTCCCCCTCCCCCCTCCGCCAACGGCCCCCTCCTTCGTCCCCTCCTCCTCTCGTCCCCTGCGCCTCCCCCTCCTCCATCCTCGACCTCCCACTCCTCCATCCCCAACCTCCTCCTCCCCCTCCGCACCAACCTCCGCCTCCGCCCCCTCCTCCTCCTCCTCCTCCTCCTCCTCCTCCTCCTCCTCTGTGCCTCTTCCCCCAGGCCATCCTCTTCTGTGACCCCTTCCTCTCCAGGTCCTCCTCCAATGTTCCTCCCTCTTCAGGAGCTCCTTCTCCTTCTCTGTGGCTCCTCCCCCTCTGGGCCTTCCTCTCCCCCACTGCCCCTCCTCTCCTTGCCCCATCTCAGCACAACAACTTGATCAACCACCACCACCAGCAACAAGGGGGCCGAGGAAGGTGAGGCGGTGTTGTTCCTTGAGCTCCATCGTCGTTTCGTCGGTGCCCTCCAATAGATTAGCGAGCCATAAGTATATCAGTGACCTCATGAAGTTGGATATGGTGATGGTCGGAGGACGTGGGACGATGGAGGAGGGGTCGAAGGGCATGAGATGGTGGAGGATGGATGGGAGGAATTTTTTAGAGAGTTATACCCCTCGTACACTGACCATGGTTTGAAAAAACCAAGGATAAGTTCAATTCACTGATAGCTAACGTTACATAAGGGCACAAGTGATAAAAATGGTAAGAAATCAGGGGCAGAACAGATATTCCAAAAAAGGGAGGTGCATAACTGAAATTACAATATCTCAGAGGGGAACAACTGATAAAAACCCTAAAATTTATTATAACTCTACAACAAAGATGTGTATAACTGTAAGTATTATGTAGAGGTCGAACACATGGAGCAAACAGGAGAACGATGTAAATAAATGCGCAAAATCGTGTGTTCTAATTGTCCACATATTTTAGTGGGTTTTTAATTTTTGTATTTTTTTCTTTAATTTTTGATTCTATATATTTTTTAATTATTTATAGGTTTATATTTTTTGATTTTGTTATATTTTCTGATTTTTAATTTCTTTTTCTTTTTAGAAAATAGTATAAGAATATATAAGGATATATATACAATATAAGATAAAGTAATTATAAGTATTAATAAAAATGAACAAAGTACAGAAAATAAAAAGTTTGGGTTTTAAATAATTTTTTACTATTTTTATTATTTTTATGTATTTTTTCTATTTTTATTTATTTTTAAAGTCAATAATATCCCAAATCAGGGATTAAATAAATAGGCTGAATTGAAATGAAGATTCAAAATAGCAAATGATGTAAAAAGTCTTCAGGTCATTTTTTATAGATAAATAATAATATAAAGAAAATTAGAAAATAGAAATGAATATTTTTGGAAATTTTGATAAAGTATTTTGGGTTTTTTTATTTTTGTGTATTTTCTTTTTTATTTTTAGTGAAGCACAGTGGGGATGTTTGACAGAGATAGCCTCCGACGAACTATGAAATGGATTAATTATGTTAATTCAAACAATTAAAGCATAAAATAAATGCATAACCTAAGATCTAAACCTAAAATCTAGCTAGAAAAGCAAGGGAACGAACCTCGAGTAGCCATGAAGCCACGAGGTGCTACCACATGGCAGTGTGCCGTCGAAGATGGTGGAAGTCTAATTAGAGCCACTCCTCGATGCATCCAAGAGCTAGACGAAGAGACTGTCACCCTCCTCAAGCCCGAGAGCATCAATTGGAGCGGAGAAATAGCCAAAAGGAGATTCAAAAATGGGCAGAAGGATCGGAGGAGCTTTATGTACAGGTGACAAGATGGATGAGATCGAGGTGCAATGGGCGTAACAGTGATCCAATCCTCGAGGCATCGATGGCGTGTGAAAGTGATGATCGAGGAGAAAAAGCTAAGAAGGAATCAACCCAAAATAGTGCTTGTATCGGGCTACAAAAATCAAAGAATAATTGGTCAAATGAGGCGCTCTGACAACCTAGGACCTGGGTTAGAGAGTTGACTCAGGTCAATGGACGGCGTGGCCTGATTGGGCTACGTCATCCGTAAAAAGATAAAATCAGAATAAAATTCGAAAATAAATTAAAATAAAACAATAAATTATTTTATTAATTGTAAGTTACAAAATAAAAAATGTTTGTTATTTTTTATAGTATTTTAATACGATTTTTATTTTTTTTCGAGTTTATTTATTATAAGTTAATTTTTAAGGTTCCATTAGTATATCATCTATGTTTTAGGTATTTTATTTTATTTTGTATTTTTGAATTTATTATTTTATTTTTTTTATCAATTTATATATTACATAAATATATTTTTATTATATTTTTCTGGTGTATTTTATATACTTACATAAAAAAGGGATATATATTATATAGGTATAAGTATAGGTATTTCATCTATGGATTTTGTAGTATTTTGTTTATATTTTTATTATATTCTAAATATGTACAGATATTATAGATAATATTTACAAAATTATAAAAAATATAGAATTAAAATAATAATAAAGAATAATTAAAATGAATATTTTATATAGGTAAATTATACAATAGGGGTCCAAAACCTAACTTTCACACCTTAACTCCAAAAATATGAAACCACATTCATTAAATAGCTTATGTAAAGTTATATACAATTAAAGATAATTTGATATATTTTATGTTTTTATTTAGGAGATATGGTTTTGGAAAATTAGGATTTTGGCTTTTTATTTAGAGTATAACTTGTATGTTATATATTATTATTGTATGAAATTAATTTTGTATTTTTACTTGTATTTTTGTCTACAAATTCATGTACATGTTTCTTTATTTGAGGTATAAAAGATGGAAAATAAAATAGATCCCAAAAATGAATTATTGATGAATTAAAGAATGGGAATTATTTGTGATTTTTGGCCCTTATCTCTCCCTTCTTTATTCCTTGTTCACCCAGTCATCAAGATGCCTAGGTCTCGAGGTTTAGGGTCATAAGATACCTTTGGTATTTTATTCTTTTATTCTTTTCTTTATTCTATAATTTTGGCATTTAAAAATAGTATTTTATACACAATAAATGGAACAATGAATGAATGTTAATTTGTACAAAATAATGTTATTTACATGTGTTAGCTAGGGTTTTTAAGGCCAAAATGATATAATAAAGGTGATGAAATGGAGACTCATCACTCATCGTGACAGAATGGCTTCCCCAACCCTATAAGCGTGGAGAAGCATCTAGGCAACAATCCCATTACTGGACCACCTCCACCGCCATGCCTCTGCTCCTTGGGCTTCAAACACCTAGGTTCGAGCTGATAGTCTAAGGTTTTCTGGTTGTAATTCCATTCCGTGTTTCATTTCTGCATTTTATTTTGTTTTTTTAGATATTGCGGTAGAGTAATTTGTAGCTTTAGGGTATACCGGAGCTCTAGAGCTCCGATCACTGTATCATCCATCTAACTCCTCTGTTCTGACTTACCATCACTCCCATCTTTTTCCCCATCACGTTCTTCACCTCCCACCACCTTCCACCCAACTTGATCCACCCTAGATCAGTGAATCGATGCCTGCATTTCCGCTTCCACCTGAGCGGCGTTGCCTCGCCTCCACCATCACCTATTCCATATAATAAAGGCCTAGGGACTTTTGCATGTGCATGCATTGCCTAATTCTGTAGGTCCTTGGAGGAGACGGCCTCAACTAGGGCTTATCATGCCTAAGAACTCAGCCTTAAAGAGCCAGACCTTCATCAACTTGCCCAAACCCCATCGATGGATCTTTTGAGAGGCATCCGCCACTGTGGATCATCGTCTGGATCACATAGAACACTTCAACAGTTGGATTCGAGCTTGGGAGAACAAGAAATCAAAGATTAAGGGTAGAACATGCATGTGTTCTTCCCTTTTCTTGGGGATGAAGCCTTTACCGTTTGATGGAGTGTCCACTCTAGAACACACAGTTGTCGTCCAATCCGAGCACCCTCCACCATCTGATCAGAAGCTAGATCTGATCTCGAGCATCCAAGGGTGAAGCGGTGTGGTGGGATCTCCACCGTCTGATACGTCTAAGTGAAAGATATATAGTTGTAGGATCTAGAAAGTGTTGGGGGGTAAACATCATCAAACCCCCTCGCCTTCCTTTATTTTATTTTTTATTCTCTAAATAGTTTTTGTAGTGTAAATAATCATGTGAAAATTACGTGGAACCCCTTGGGTTCATTGATAAAAAATAATTGCATTGAGGTCTATGCTAGCTCATCTCACGTGGGATGTCACGTGAGGTGGGAATTTTGCAAGGGTGCACCCCTGATTTTTTAGTTAGAATTTTGTATATAAAATTTGTAAATAAGTGTTATATTTTTAATGTATTTGCATAGAGACCCTTATTTTTATTCTATTGAAAATATGCCCTTTCAAGCCTTATATATTAATTTATGCATTTTATTTTGGATTAAATCATTCTTTTGCTTGAAAATTATGGAAAAACATATGGCTATGCTCCATTTTGTGCTTATTTATAATGTTATTTTATTTTAGCTATTTCATTACATTTTTCATTTATTAAAAATCAATTATGAGCTATTTATTCCCTGTTTAGAGATAAAAATGAAAAAAATAGAAAAACACTCTTAAAAATTCCCAAAAAATACCTGCTATTTATTTCTATATTTTATCACTACATATCAATAATCAAAAAATCACAAAAGAAAACCTTAAATATAAAACGCTTCCTGATCCTAAAAAATCAGACATTTTTTTCAAAAATACAAAAATTAGTTTTCTATTTTCTCTCTCTCTCTCTCTCTATATATATACATATATATATTACTACATATTAAAAATAGTTTTAAGGAAATTTGGATTATTTATCTGATCTTAAGGCCTTAAGACATTCGACCTATTTATTAACTCCTTGATTTTTAATATTTTAGACTTTAAAAATACCTAAAAATTAGCAAAAATAATCAAAAATCATAAAAATAGATGAAAAATATAAAAAAAGTAGGAAAACATTTAATTTATAATTTTTAGATATATATAATTAGAATACCTTATATTGTATTTATGTACCTATAAGTAGTTATATATACTTAATATTATTAATAATTATTATTAATATCATAATATATTATAATACTTTAAGAAAATAAAAAGGATTGTTCCTACTTATATTTTCTGATATATATTATATATCCCATATATTATGCATATTACATTATATAAATATGTATACTTATTATATATTCTAAAAAAGAAAAATAAATTAAAAATCAGAAAATTATAAAAAAAAAATAATTTTTATAAAAGTAAAAATATAAATATATAAAAATCTATAATGATTAAAATAATTAAAAAATCAAAAAAAATAAAAAATCCCAATAATACAAAAAATATTTGTTGTTTATTCTTTGTATATAATAATTGTTTGCCTATCCTAGTTGCTCTATGTGGTTCGACACCCAGAATACATGTACCCTATACATGTTTTATATGGGTTATAATAAATTTAAGCCCACTGTATTCGATACTGCTTCATTATTATTTGAGGGTTGATTGTTTCTTAATTGGCTTTCGTGAACGATCACCTCTCCGACGTCTCTGAAAGTTGGTTTATCAAATGGCATTGTTGTTGGGAAACAACATCAGATAGGATATTTTTTGTGCATATTATTTATTTTTATTTTCATTTCTCTTATTTCTATTTATCCAAATAATTATTGGGATTTTTACCCGACAAACCTTATAAACTTTTAAATTACCTCTACGACCTTTTGCACAACATAATTACCCCATCGACCTTGTAAAATTACCCCAAGAACCCCCACAGGATTCATACAGATTATCCTGAGGGTTCATGGGGGTAAGAGTTGGCAAGTTTACGGGGTCGAGGGGGAATTAGGTTGTTTCAAAGGTCGTGGAGGTAATTTGCAAAGTTTATAGGGTCTGCCAGGTAAACATGCCCTAATTATTTAAATGTTCTAACATATCTCTTTGTCGACTTCTTTGCAAGGGACCGCTACACGAGGACGACTTCCTAGGAGGCCAAGGCAACTGAGTAGAGTGAAGATCGGCCCTTTCTTTGCAATTTTGTAGGAGAGAGAAGTGGAGAAGATAAGGAGAGGAGGACCAACATAGCAATTATTTACAATCTTTATTTTTTTATTATTTATTTTATTTTCCTTTTTTGAGAGAGAGATAAAGACATTTTTATTTTCATTTTTGTAAACAATTGTTATAATAAATAGGGACAGACACTCAAAGATACTAGAACTCCTTGAGGTCCGTTGTCCGGGTGATTGTTCATCTGGGGGCCTCATCGGTTTTCTTGGTTTTCTTCGCTTTCTTCTTTTTCATTGTTTTCTCATGATTTGAGTTTATCTCCTTTATTTTTATTTTATTTTTGTGATTGAGCCCTTAGACTTAGGATTGCTTGCTTGACTAATTTAGGTCCAAACCCTTAATGAATTCATGTGATTATAGTCTCCGATACATTTGGACTTAGATCAAATCTAATTATTCATTGCCTAGATCTAAAACCAAGTACCGCTAGAGGTGTCTATATAGAACTAGCAAGATCTGTTGTGGAAGATAGTAATGAGCCTCAAAGAACAGACCCTCAAGGTATCTCATCTGAGTAGTGAACATCCAATTCTTCACGTTAATAGCATTCATGATCTTAGGGTGATTTCATGAGCTTGCATTTCATATAGGATAGTTTTCAATTCTGACTATCATCCCCCATGGAGAGAGCTAGAAGCAGTGTAAGTCTTCTGACTATGCATCATCGATTCTTGACTTTCAGTGCTTTTTCAACCTTCTCCCTCCGCTTTTGATCACTTAGGATGATAATGGAATTGGAAACTTGTTAGATGACTGCATTGAAAAGATAAATTACTACCATATTCAGTCTTCACTGTATTGAGTAGGTAAATATGGAGTTTGCTTTGTACATTGTTTACGATTTTGGATCCATTTACATTCATCTTCTCTTTGAGCTATCAGTCTCCGAGTCTTTTCTTCTTATCACTTCTTGAGTCCTTTTTTCTTTTATCATTGTCATGATATCGGGTCTTTGTCCTCATTTTAGTAGCCAGATGTCGTGGCTCTCTTGTCACCCACATCACTCGATTTGTGGTACGGTTCAAGAATACTCTCTTATTAAACCACAATTTTATATTTGTTATGCCCAACCTCGCATGCCCTCTTCATTTCCTTCCATGTTATTTCTTCTTTCCCACAGGAATGTTTTGCTGGGCTATGAGGCTTGCATTGAGGTTTAAATTGCATTAATTATTTGAATAAGTCAGGCATAATTGAGGGGGTTCAAATGAGTGTGCTCCTTTGGTGGATGTTGGATCTGATAGATGTATAGATGTTCTTGAGGATTTTGATTTTGCGCGATCATAAGATGTGATGCTTTGTTGAGGATTCTTGACCTCTCCACCGGATTGAGGATGTGATTTATTCCCGATTGTATGATAATAAGACTATTACCTTGAGCTGTAGCCGACCGATCCTTTGATCGGTTTCGCCCATTTTGATTCAGGTGTTTAATGTACTATCTTTTTCTGTGCTTTAAAGCAACAACACTCCGAGCTCACATGGTTTCACTCATCTTCTTGACCGATCCGTCCTCCATTCCCTAACTTCCCTATCCCCATTAGGCACTTAAAGAATTTATGTCTGATATCTTGAACCATTTCAGCTGATCTTGGTGTTCGAGTGATTGCATTGTGAATGACCTGATGATCTTTGTCCCTCATTTAGCCTTATGCCCTCTTGTTGATGGTCATTGACCTAATTCTTGAGGACCTGAGCCTAGATGCCAACATTTCCCCGACTTGATTGACATGGTTCTCAACACTCTTCGAGGACTACATGCGGGAGGATGAAATATTTTCTTTATGATCGGTTTCACTCACTACATGTGCTTCTAGTCTGGTGGAGCATGAAACCAAGCCGTCTGATACGAGCTTTTGGTCTCACTGTCTGGTTGTTTATCCGATATATCAGATCCATTCCTATAATAAATGTTATTATAACATTTAATATATCAATAAAAGTTATTGATTTATTTCACTCTGTATCTGAGATTAAATGAATGAATGCACTATAAGGTTCCTTAGTATATTAGGGTTATGTACCAAGGCCATCTTAATGATCTTATAGTTGTTGATTCAATTATTGAATCATAGAGGCTGGTGCTTAGATGAATATCTAAAGAGTTAGATTGAGGACTCATCAAGCATCTTCAAATGGTCATTAAGCGATGATCTCCAGTATGAGAAGGAGATGGCAGTCTTTTTCTTAATAGGATGATATCTGACCAACCTCTTGATGCAGGTCCTCTGCATATGAATAAAGATTCAGAGGTGTCAGATGAGTTAGGTCTAAGAGTTGACTTAATGAGATTGAGATAACCAAAGACGTGTCGTATACTGTCACGATATAGGAATGCATCCTCTGACCAGAGACGGATGTATTGCTATATGTCTGAGTATGTACATTTGGCAGACCAATAGGTTGATGGCGTAATCAAGGTCTATACACTGGTGAGTTGGTGTACATATAAGGGGCATATGAGTAATACGATCTCTCAAAGGGTTCATACATGTTCACTTGTGAATCAGAAGACATGAGCTCACTCATGAGGTATTGGGATCGATAAAACTCCAAGCATGGTCATCTTACTTTGAAAGCATGATAACAATTTGTATGTATGATATATGCTTTTGAAAAGCAAATAGTCGATACCAACTCCCAATGACCTAATGAGAAACTTAGTGATAAAATCCTGAAGATGAAAATGTAAAATTGATCTATATCTTCGAGTTTATTTTAGGTCTTCCAGTATGCAGGATGTATAGTCGCCTCTCCATACCACCCATAATCAAATGGCCTGGCTGAATGTTCAAATAGGGAGATAAAGATGATTCTACAAAAACTTGTGCGTCTCGAGAAGAAGAATTGGTCTCGTCTACTCGACTCGATTATTTGGGCCTATCGGAAAGCGTACAAGTCACCATTAGGAATGTCTCCCTAATGCTTGGTATACGACAAGCCATGCCATTTTCCCGTGGAACTCATTCAGAATCTTTGTTGGTAATAAATATCTGTAATTTGGATTCCAAAAATGCTTGAAAGAATAAAAATCAGGATCAGAATCGAATTCTCAAATTTCAAGAGTATACATATGACAATAGCCTAATGTGTAAGGAGAAGTTCAAGTAGTGGCATGACAACACATCCGCCGCAAGACTTTCGAACCCGGTTAGAAGGTTTGGTTGTTTTATGCAAAGCACAAATTATTCCCAGGGAAGTTGAAGATTAAATAGACCGAACCTTTCTTAGTGAAACATGTGCGTAGCAATGGAAGTATTGTCATATCTGATTTGTCAGCTAACGCACAGCCCTTTGTGATCAACGAACAGCTACTCCTTATCTTGAACATGATACGTTCATGTTCGTGGTTGATTTAATTCAGGCGGTCTACATGATGAGCTTGAAGCTGTAGCATCAGTGCAATCAGACGAGGCACTCAAAAAATATTTTTGATTAGTTACTCATTTTCTTATTTTCTTCTTTTTGTTTTTAATTCTTTCATTCTTTCGAAAAGTGACACTCATCCCATATATCATTGCTATATTTAGGATATGCTTCATCCTAAGTATAGGGGGGATGAGTGTATTTGGGTGTTCATTCTTGATCCCTCGTCTGTCTCCTCAACTCTTGATAATATGTCTATACTTAGGGATACTTCACCCAATGTATAGGGGAAGACAAGCCGAACTGATGATTCTTTTATTCGTTCCCACCCTCGACCCTCCCTGTATATTGAATACAGTGTACTATACATAGGCTTAATTGATCCTAAGTATAGAAGGGACGGTCGACTTCTCATTCGGTCATTGTAGAACAGACTTTCTTATACTTAATATGAGATATGTCTTCCTTTTCTCTCCAATCTATGAGGACATAGCTCAAGCTAAGTATAGAGGGGTCCTATATACGTTGTATATACTTTAGCCATAACACGTGCTTTCATATTTTCAATAATATGGCTAATTAATAAAACCGGAATACACAAAATTCTTTGAAATTATGGTTAATAAACCCGTTTAAAATGTTTTGCAAAATGTTTGAAAATTGGTTGACCAATCCCTTTGAAAAATCTTTCGAAAACTATTAAGAAAATGTTTAGTAAAATGTTTCAACCTTTGTGAAATTATTTTTTTTGTAAACATTTCTTTTCTTTGTGTGAATAAAATATTTTGAAAATCTATTTGCAAATGATTTTGAAAAGTGGTGGCAAAAATATTTTGGAAAATCTGTACATACTGTTTGAAAAATCTTTGCAAAATGGTTTTCAAATTTTGTAAATGATTGTAAAATTTTTTTGCCAAATTAATTTTCAAAATAAAATTTTCAAAATATTGGTGAAAACCTTTGCCAATTATTTTGAGAACCATATAGAAGATTCAAATAAATAATATTCTTTACAAATTATGTACATAAGCTTGTGAATAACTACCTAGTGTAAATTCTTCACCTAAATTCTTGTAAATAACAAATGCACTCTCATGTAAATATCTGCACATAACTATTTACCAAAACTTTGTCTTTGAAAAATCACTAAAAATTAGCAAAATTAAAAATTATAAAAAATTGCAAAATGTTTTCAACAATGCATCACAAAAACATTTTCTGTATAGCATTTGCATTTTTTGAATTGTCTATAACAATTGAACAAGTCTAAATAAAATCTGAAGATTGAAGCTTGATTGGACCTTAACCTACTTAATAACAGGAACCTTAAGGGATAGGAATTGAGACACTTCAAGTCTACTTGACTTAATTCTTTGAGACAGTTCAGTGTCATCTTGACTGCCTAAGTAGAATATTTCGGATCACATGCGTGACTCTTGCCGATAATGACCTAACTTGCACCCTTGCACCTTACACTTTCCTCACCTCAGTTGAAGTAGTAAAAGGCTGGATTTTCCAGCATGAGAACATCAGAAGTCACATATCTATGACCATTATACCCCAAACCGATTCAATATCCATGAGGTCTAATGACGGAAATTGTGGGTTGCTATAATGCTTCTAAAGAAGGATAGTCTACTAGCTCAAGAGGAAAAAGTCCTTACGTAAATGCCGATATACATTGTATTATTTGAAAAAAAAATTCATATACAAAAACTCCAAAAATAAGAGAAGGGCAAAATTCAAAGAAATCAATTCCCATCAGAGCATGTATTCAATAAGCAAGTTTGATCTTCAAAGTCAATATGTATGTGAGCCTACAGCCAGATGACTTGGCTACACTGGTCAAGAATTCTAGGATAGGTAGTTACATTGTCTACCATCCATTCTCTTCTCTACCTCCTCTTCTTGAGCCGGTTGTATTTGAACTTAAAAGGGAATACCCTATTTCTAAAGGAAAGAGTTATTGGATTGGGGAATTAAGTTCACCATGTTGGAGAAGACTAACTTTTACCGCTTTTGCCGAGAGGAGCTATATATCACACACTGTACAAAATAGACTCATAGTCAAAAGGGACTGCATATGATGTCGACTTATTCTGGCATGGCTTTTGAGGAGACTTGGGCAGGGTTTTGTGATTCTCAAAGGTTGTTGTGTTGCAAGTTCGATTCCCAAACAAGGTTTTGACCACACCTGAAATCCAAAGGTCCAACTAATAACTAAACTTTGATATTATGAAGACATGTCAAAAATTAAAATCAATCTAAGTTTTTTCTTGTTCTTTTCTTTATTTTCTTTTATGTGCGTACATCCATAAGTCTTTGCTAGGGACTAGCAAAGGCAAGTATAGGAGGCGATGAATCTACATTTCATCACCTTTATTTTTCTATTTTGGCCTTAAATCCCTAGTTAAATTCATGTATATATTATTAATTTATCAAAATAAACACTTGATTAATTTTTTTAGATACCGTATAAAATATTGTATATTTATTTTATTTAATTCCAAAATAAAAGAATAAAATAAAAAAGGAAAAAGAAACCAAATACCATAGGTGTTGAGTGATCCTAGTCCCCAAGATCCAATCATCATGATGACTCGGTCGACAAGGAATAAAGTAGGGGGAGATAGGGTAGAAGACCTATACAAAGATACACAGAAAACTATACACAAAACCCTAATTTTATTTTTTTATATAATTGATTTTTGGCACCTATTTTATTTTATTATTTTTACACCTCAAATAACAAAACCCTCTATATGAATAATGTAGATAAAAATATAAAGAAAAATATAAAATTGATTTCACAGCAAAATAATGAATAGTATGCCCTGGACACACAAAATAAAAAGCAAGAATAAAAATTTCGTAGACGTTTATCTTCTCCATATTGTATTAAAATGGATAAAATCACCTTTAATTATATATAACTTTTAATAAGCTATTTAATGAAGGTGGTCTCATTTAATTTGAATCTAAAATACAAAAGTTAGATTTTGTGTCTATATTATGCAATATACATGTATCTTTTATTCGATATATTTATTCTGTATATTTTCAAATTCTTTTATTTAATAAAATCATAAATATTATTTAAAACACATATCCATAATCAAAATAAATTCAAATCATCAAAATAACATAAAATAAATCATATATGACAATACAAGGATGAAATATACATATATATACCTATAACGAATCTATACAAAATTACTTAAATGTAAAAATGAGCTCATAAAAATACAACAAAAATACCTAAATATGTAATTAAATAAATCAAAATTATGAAAAATAGTTGTTTGAAATAATAAAATATATCGTTCAAAATAAAAATTAAATATTCAAAGTACATGTTAATTTATTTATGTATACACATGTAAAAAGTAACTTGTAATAAATGACCTCGAAAAATTAAATAAAATATGTATAAAATATTACATAAAATCATAAACTTTTTTCTATTTTATAACCATAAATTAATTAATTCATCTTGTATTTATTATTGAGATTATAAACCATTTTTACTTCTCTATTTCTTGGTTGGTCCATGTGGACCAACTATGACCCTTAGACCCTTCCCTTGTTGACTAGGTGGTCAAACGCTCTCCCTAGGTTCTGACTTTTGTCAGAACTCATGGGAGGGCACTCTTCTCCAATTTTTTATGCAATGTCCCTCAACTCTCTTCCCTCAAGTCCTCCACCCTTCTACATCTTACATGCTTGTCCTCTTCGTCGGCCATCCTTTCCTCACCTACCTCCTCCGTCCACACAATCCTCTCTCAGAATCTCTGCTCCACCAGCCTATAAAACTACCTCCTCCATTGTTTTATGTTTGATCTCTCTTAATCCACTCTTAGTCCCTTAGATTGCTCCCTGAAGCTCCATGTTGGTGATAGGAGGGTGGAGTTGTTAATCTGCAGCGAGGAGGAGTTGAGGCAAAGCAGATCCAGCATCTCGAGCGAGCTATGTCGTGAGATCCATATTCCTTGGCTTTCGACCAAGTCGAGGCCCCATCTTCAGTTCTCATGTAATACTTTTAGTGTATATTTCAGTTCTGCATTTAGTTTATAATTTCATTCAGCAGATTTAGAAATGTTCCAAATCCGTCGTTCGCTTGGAGCTTGAGATCCAGACCCATTCCACCGTGATCTGATCAGTCTCCGACCCCGCAAACCATCCCATTTCACTCCCCATCATGTTCTCTACCTAATCCACCTAATTTACCCTTTGATACGACCTGAATCAAAGCAAATTGAGACGGGACCTTCGCTTGAGCCTTGTTGCCAGCTCCTTCCACAAAGCTTCCAACTGCAATTTTTAGATCGAGGTGTTCACCTCAAGCCACCAAAACTTTTGGTGTATGTCTGAGCCCCAAGGACCACCTAGAGAAATGAATCAAAGATCAGAAGGTGCTCCAGGTCATCTCAATTGCAATGAGTCCCAGGTCGCCATCACTGGGACTTAGAACTCTAGGAAGAAGAAGCTCCCGTCGGCGAGGCGTTTGGAGCCCGGAGCTAGCCGGAATCGATGATCGAAGTTCATTAGAGCTGGTGTTCTTCATGTTCTTACAAACCCTCCAGGAACTGTCGGATCGTAGAGAATGCCCCAGATCTAATATGGGTCGTTGAAGATAAATCGAAATGAAGTTCATCTGAGTCGTACGATCAGATTAAGTAGAGTCAAGGTGGCGCGCTCTGGACCGTCCACCCGCACCAATTTATAGGTATATTTCACGTAGGCCCCATCACTTTTTGTAAATTACTTCTTATTTAAATATTATCTTCTTAGTATAACTTTGTTCAAACAAATTGCAATGAACACCATATAATATATTTTATTTGCGCTCTAGTCCCTACCTGGCACGTGATAGGCATGTTTTATTTTGTAAAAATTGTACCGAAACTCCTAAAATTCTGGAAATGTTGTGGCAAGCACTTGTAGTTAATTTTATTTGCATTGTGGTCCCTGTACTACCTGAAATGTTTATTTTCTTTGTTTCAATTATTAAAAATAGCTCCTAGGGTCTCGTTATTATGGGAAAATTATTGTTAGTGCATCTTTGTGTGCTTATTCATCTTGGATAATTGGATTTGGCAATTAGATGGTTTTTTCATATTATTAAATTTTATTTAGGATGTTTTTGCCATAGAAAATACAAAAAAAATATAAAACCATAATAAAAATTCCAAAAAATTACCTACTGTTTATTATAGTATTTTAGAAATTAATACCAAAAATCCTTAACAATAGAAAAAGAAAATCACTAAAATTAAAAAGCTTCAAAATCCTTATAAAATTTATACAAACTCTTCGAAAATTCCAAACATATTAACTTCGATTGTTTATTTTTATACATACTATCTATTATCTATTAAAAAAATAGTTTTCAGACATTTTAAACCTATTTAGTATTTTTAAATCATAAAACAAGTCTGCCTAATTATTAAGTCCCTGATTTGTAAATTTTAGACTTTAAAAACACTTAAAACTAGTAAAAATTTCCTTAAAATCAACACATTTTTTTATTCTGTAAATATTGAATATTTATATCTCTATTTATAAGTATATGACCATATATTCTATTATATATATAGGTATCTATAAGTATTATTATTATTACTTATTATTATAGATACTTTATAAATATTTTAAAATCATTTAAAAATAAAAAGGACCGTTCTTATTTATATTTTCTATTTTTTGTATATTTAGTATATATTTTATATTTTATATCACCTATAGTATACAGATTATATTATCTATATATATATAGTGATATATATATCCTTTGATATATATTAAAAAGAAAATGAAATTAAAAATCAGAAAAACATAAAATGAAAATAAAAAGTTATAAAATAAAAATTATAATATATATTTTTATTTAATTAAAAATAGTAAAAATCCACAAAAACATTAATTGATTAATTAAGCAAATATTATACAAATATATATTATTATTTACTCATTCATAAATAATAATTAGTGCTACCACATATTGTTCCCTATGTTCAACATCCTACCATACTTGTCATTATACACATTTCATTGTAGGGTTATAATAAATTTTGATTCACACACATCTGCTTTGATTGATTGAACATTATTGTGTGGGTTGATTATTGAATTTAGCATTGGGCTTTGTAAGCGGTTGATACATCGACTGCGCTCCCACTTTGTGTCGAGTGTACGACCCTCCTCTTCAGTCAGATCGCTATTTCATCGACCAAGAATGATGGAAGTATGGAGTAACGGTACAGAAGAGTCCGCATCTAGAACGACAAAATTCACTGGGAAGCACACGTCCTACACAGTCACGATAATATCCTCTAGTAAACCCATGGTTCGCATGATTGATCTATCAGTAAACTGAAGGATCATACGAGTAGGCTTAAGGGGACACGGTCTGAATTATTCAAGCAATGAGGAGGGAATGAGGTTTATAGAAGAGCCGCTATCAAGCAGAGTTCGCTCAAAATTCTGACTGAATATCAGGCATCTAAGGGCACTTTCTTGTCTTTCTTTTTCTTTAGGATATCACTGATAGCATTTACAGTGGCCATGGTTAGGATATATTTTTCTCATCGACTGTGTCTGTTCTTGCGGCTTTGATGCTTTGAGGTACATGCATCTTTCAAACCTTTATTCATAGCTAGCATGTATTCCATGGCCTTTATCAATAACATATTCAAAATAGAATTTTCAATAATTTCCATAACACCAAGGTCTGGCAATGCATTTTTAAATTTTTGTATTTTTTTGGAATTTTTCATCGCATCTGGAAAAGGAATATTCACATAATGAAATGCATTGTTCTTATTTACATCATTATTTACAAATGGCTGGCAAAAAGGTGAGCCACCATTCAAAATAGGAAAAAATATTAACAGGAGCTTGGGCTTCAATTGTCAGCAGTGGAGTTTTTGTTGTTGTTGGTTCCTCCTAGGTTGGTCCTTCTTGGCATTGGCTCTTATTTTCTTTTTGGAAATTTTCTTTTTGCTGATTTTTGTAATTTTTTCTCTTGATGGTGGTGGATGGGTGGTGCTACTCCATCGTTTTCTTCCTCACCTAGCTCTATTGCTGGACTGACGAATACAGAAGATGACTCACTAGAAGATGCTTGATTCTTCCCCTTCGGTATGACAGACGATAAAAATGTCATACCGCTCCCGAGAGTCACTACATGATACAACCCAAAATCTGAAAAACCTGACTTTGTAGGACCTTACAGGATATCACAAACTACCTGCTCTTTTTGCTTGAAATTGTTGGGGTTGGCCTCAACTTATTCTAGAATAGGAGTTTTGTGGAAGTGAGGTCATCAAGCTTCTAACTCATATTTTTTAGGCCTTTGACCAGCTGAGCTGAACAATCTAAAATGGTGTTCACTAGAGTAGCCTCAGGTTCAATGTGCTGACCACATTGAGAATGATACTACTGTAGAGACTGAGAATGGGAAAATTGGTGATTGTACTGAAGATAGAGTTATTATCGATGAAATTGAGGAGAAGAGAGGTACTGTTGGTGCTGACAGTCATGTAGTTATGATGCATCTAGTACTGGCGGTAAGATTGCACCTAGTAACTCTGATTCTATCGCCATGTATTCTGATAGGGTGGAGACAAGTTGTACAAAGGATGGTGTTGTTGGACAAACCTCTTACTAGATGGTTGGTAATACATCCTTATTGCAAAGGACCGACCTTGCTGCTATCTGCCTAGACAGGACAAATGTGCACCATTATTCCAGATGTCATTGACTTCTTAGATTTGAGGTGGTGGTGGGAAAATGGATCAACATATGATGGAGGCTGGGGCTCATGCTAGTATACAATAAGTTGTTTTGACGGCTACGGAGGTTCCCGGTCAGGAGCTTGCAAGTAGTATACGTGTTGGACCTAGGGTTGCCCTGAACTTGGCTGAGCCTGATGTGGTGATGATGGCTCCTTCGGCTCATCAGGAGTTGCGGCTGCTGAACTTGCAGACTGAACAATGTTGATGGCGCTGCCCAACATGTCCATCTACTTGGTGATATGATCTAGCTTGTCCAAGTGATGGGTTCTCTATTCGATCACGAACAATTTCTCAAGGTCTTGTAATTGCTTCTCAATAATATCAACTTTGGGCAGGTGGCTCCCGATGATGTTGAGATTGGAGATCTCATCCATGTCCGATTCATGGGGATTCCATCACATTGATGGGATTGTAGTGGATCTGCGATTGTCGTCGATAAGCTCGTGACAAAGATAAGGTGGCCTCTCCTTCGGCCACTTCTTCAAATATTTGTCAGGCAACGTTTTCGTCCATGTTAAAATGAGATCCGTCACATGCGGCATCCACTAGCTTCTGACTTTCTTGTGTGAGGCCCCCAAAGAAGTGTTGGACCAAGCTGGTCCAGGGAATTTCTTGGTCGGGGCACTTATCTTATAAATCTTTGAACCTCTCCCGGGCTTCATGAATGGACTTGTGCAGTCCTTGGGAGAAGTTGCTAATCCTGGCTTGCATCTAATTGAGACAGCCAAGAGGATAGAATTTATGGAGGAATGCAGACATTAGTTCCTCCCAGTTTGTCACAACCTTTCCCAAATGATTGATCCAATACAGAGCCTTATCCTGAAGGCTAAATGGGAAAGTCGTCATTTTGACTACACCTAACGGGATGTAAGGATAGCGTGTGGTGCAACAGATGTGGGAAAATTGTTGGATATTGATATAGGGATCTTCATTGGTGTTCCCATGGAAGGAGGGAAGAAGAGCCATGAATTGAGGCTTAAGCTCAAAATGTTCATGGGCTACAGGAATCTGTATCCACTCTATCATCTGTCTAGAGCTAGAATTGTAGGTCTCTTTGAGAGTAGGCTTGGGATCCTCTATCCTCAGCTCATCTATTGATCCTCCACGGGGTTCATCTCCTTGTTCATCATCTCCTCCTCCTCCTCCTCTGTTTTCTCTATCTTTCCTCATGTCATTTAGCATATCATGGAAGGTGACATGGGCAAGAGTCTGGTCGGTATGCTGTTGCTGGATGGACTTCATAGAAGCAAGCAACTATGTGTTCACTGCATTCTAATCTGGCTGACCCTAATTTGGTTGGTGCGGTCTTCCCCTTCCCTTGAGAAGCTATCTCTGAATCAGACTCGGAGGAATTGATCTGCACTAGGTCCATATTTAGTTCTGCATAATAAAATTCATCCCATTCAGACGGATAGTTATTGGCACCAGAAAAAAGGATGGATCTAGAATTAGGGTCAATTAGATATAGATGTGAATGGAGTACTTGAGATGAACTAAAATCGATCTCCATCCACAAGGGGCAAATGTCGAGACAAGAGTGATCTCAGTTTATTGAAGAATGAGTAGAAGTCAAGGAGTCTGGAGATTGATTCGCAAAGTCCGAACTGGGTTGTCGGGAATCATCTTGAATTATTGAAGACATCGAGTTCATGGAATCGATGTAGGTGTCAGCGGGGTATTGACTAAGCCAACCATGAGTCGACAGATTGGATAGAGGTGGAATAGATGAGGAATGGAATACAGTAATGAAAAATAGTTGAAATGAAGAGGAATAATAGTTGAAGGCTCAAAATGAGTAGGACAAAAAGAAATGAAAATAGATGAAATGAAAAAGGGCGTAAGTACGCAGGACTGGATCTTGACCTAAATATAATTCAAACAAACACGATGTAAGTAGATTCACCAACACAACACAAGTGAAGCCATAAGAGTTTGGTTATTTTTATCTTTTCAATTTTATTTTTATTTTCAAGCAATCTTGTAGCAATTCCTTAGAGGATAACCCTATAAGAGAGTGAGTACTGCCAAAAAAGTATCACGTACTTCCCACTTCCTTTGTAACATGTAGCATATACTTTTTAAGAGAATACTTGTTATTGGGTGTGGATCCACTAGTCGGCTAAAGAATAGACTAGGAAGACAATAGGCAAAACCAATACTTCCTCCTGGCGGGGTACTCGGACGTGGAACGATGAGACAGACATCCATGTGAGGGGATGGCTTAAGCTCAATACTTCAGACTAAGTATGCAAGCAGACGAAGCCCTACTTGCCTTGTACGATAGAAGCACCAATACTTCTGAATCCGATCAATAACAAGATAGTACCCATGCTAGGCTTTTGGCTCTATTTTCCTAGGATTGTGCCTCACTTAGTCTGGATGGTACCTGAAAACAATGAGGCTTTATGAACCCAAAATAATGAATGTCTATTAGAATTTTATTCTTTTTGTCAATGTTTATTAAACGGTCCCCTTGTTTTAACTGTTGGATTTTCATCTTTTTGAGTATTTTTTCAAAAATAATTGGCCTAACGATTTTTTTGATTTTATTTATATCCTAAGTGATACAAAACTGAGGAAGATAGCAGAAAAGTCATGCAAGTGGATACTAGGATGGAAATCTCACCCTTGTATCAAATAGTGCATGCGCAGTAAGAAGACTCGCAGTGCTTCCTACCACTCTACAAGCAGGATGCAAGACAAGGAATTCAAATTACACCATATGAGATGCAAGCCAATGAAATCATCCTAAGCAGCAATTGCTATTATCGTGAAGAACTAATTAAGTCTTATCTAAGCCCACACGTAGAAACTATAGACACATATAGATATTATGCGTTTGGACCTAGATTACTCGATCAAGTAGTTCCTAAAATCTAAGGGCTCATTCACATAAAACAAAGAAAAATAAAGGTGAAAAATACAAAATGTGGAAAAAAATAAAAACAAGTGGAAATAGGGAGAATAAAAAGTCAGAAAGAGAAGAAAACTCGAGAAAATCGAGCGAGTCCCCAAGTGAACAGACACTTGGTAAAATAGGCCCTCAAGAGTATGAGTATCCAAAATGAGTACATGTATTATTACAATATAATTATGCCAAAAATAAAGGTTTCTCTCGGAAAATAAAAATAAAAATCTGCACTAAGCTATGTCGCTCTTCTCTCTCTGTCTCTTTCTTACTCTCTAATCAACTCATGAATGAGTTGACCTCCTCATAGCTTGGGTTCACCGACCCTCCTAGAAGAGTCGCCTTCGCCATGCAGTCCCTTACAAAGAATTCAACAAATACATAGGTTAAAAAAAGATAAATAATTATTTATAAAAATAAATAAAATAAAGCTAATTATGTAGATGAATATGAACAATCTTATCCTATGTTGCTCCCCAGCAACGGTGTCATTTGTTTATTCAGAATAATAGGGAAACCTAGCATGGTCTTGGAGGGTCTACGATGTTTGATAAGTCGGATCTGAAAATCATTGTATCGACGTCTCTCTCGGCTCTCGTATCCCAATCAACCAAATAAGACAATAATCAACCCAAATGTATGACAATTCAATGTAAATGTGTGAGCCAAATTTTATTTTTTAACACTACATATATATATGCATAGTTTATAAGTATATAGAGTGTAGATACAAAGAGCAACATGGATAGGGTGATTATTATCAATTAATGAAAAAAAATTAATTATATTTTTGTATTTTTCTACTTTTTTATTTTTTTTGGATTTTCACTTTAATTTAACTCTATGGTTTTTTATGTTTTATATTTTTTATATTTAAATTTTTTAAATTCTTTTGTTTTTTTAAATTTTGCAAATTTTTTATATATGCATATTATACATAATAAATATAATATATAATTAATAAATATAAGAAATATAAGAAATATATATAAGAATAGTCCTTTTTTATTTTTTAAAAAGTTTGAAATATATATTAAGTATTTGCAATTAATAATAATAGTAATAGTAAATATATATGTATTATATAGTGTATATGGTCTATATAAGGT
Organism: Ottelia alismoides; assembly: GCA_037367405.1. NCBI lineage: Eukaryota > Viridiplantae > Streptophyta > Magnoliopsida > Alismatales > Hydrocharitaceae > Ottelia > Ottelia alismoides. The sequence continues at coordinate 564,262 of JAZKJV010010581.1, read as the reverse complement.
TTTATATTTTTAAATATAGCTATATGTACTAAAAATTCACAAAATAAAATGTTTTTGTATTGTTAATATGTTTATCTGTTTTTGTGATTTTCATTTAATTTTTCTATTTTTTAGATATTTTAAATGTATTTAAAATTTCAAAACAAGGAGTTAAAAAAATAGGTTGGATTGCTATGGGTTTTAAAAATAGACAATCGGTCCAAAAATTCCTAAAACTATTTCTAATATACACTATATATAAATAAAAATAAGAAATAGAAAACTATTTCTTTTTTTAAATTTTAAGAATTTTTATTGATTTTTATAAAAATTTTAGCTTTATAGTTTTTTAGTATTTTTATTTTATATTTTTTATGATTTTTGGTCTTGAGTTATAATATGTAGTAATATATACTCTAATTTTTTGGAATTTTAAAGTAGGTTTTATAAATTTTTTTGTAATTCTCTGTAAATATGGAATAAATACCTCCTATTCTATTTTAGTAAGTAGGAAAATGCAAAAAAATGCTAAATAAAAATTTTGACATAAACAAGCGTCATATTAAGCATCTACAACATTTTTTCCCAAGATTAACGAGGCACGTGATCTAATTTATAAAATCGAAAAGTAAATGAATAAATAAATACAAACTTTGAAGGGGTACATTTGTAATTAAAATTAAATACAAGGGCTCACCATGCAAAATACCCAAAAGTATTACACTAATATTATAGTTTTATATACTAGAATTAAATACAAGAAGCCAGGAGTGCCTCCTTGCAAATTTTCCTCCTCACATGGATCGCCATGTGAGGTGACCTTACACGGAACTGAATGCAATATTCAATAAAGTGTGGGAGTCCAATGTAATTTTCACACAAATATTTACAATACAATTAATATTTACATGACTACTTGGTAAATAAAAAGAGCAAGGGGTTACTAATTAAATTTCCCCTTAAGGGCACCCTACGGTTGGGCATGCTCCATGTATATGGTTGTGTGGCTGATGTGTAAGACATTTCGCACTTGATCTGACAGTTATGAATGAATCTGGCACCTCCTCTTGATCCAACGGTACTGGACGCACCTCCAAGAACACAGACGAACATGAGGGAGGGTGAGCTTTGATCACCTCAATCTCCATCCTCCGGGCACTAATCGCTTCGTTGATAGACGCTATAGCTTCCTAGGACCTCACCGCAGCTGCAGATGGTTTCATATGAGTTCGGGTCCCATCAGAAGGGGCATGGACCTTCGAGCCACCTAGAGATCTGAATAAGGCTTAGCCCGGTCACTAGGTCGTTTGACTAAACATGAAACCTGCACAAAAAGATGGAGAGAGAAGGGAGGGTGCTCTCAACCCTCTCATGAAGCTAAATATGCAGATGATGAATGGGATGTACGAGCTCCAGCATGCAGTAGAGGAGGGGAGCTTGATCTACCTCGATTCTTGCGTAATCGAGGGTGAAATGTGAGGGATTTTATAGAGAATACGAAGGGGAAGGAAGGGAATGTGAAATGGAGATGGAGAACAGTGAGTTATGGTAGAATTTGGGGCTGGAGCCTAACGCTCCTGCAGAACTAAATATATGAAATTAAACTAATCTAGCAATTAACTACTGAAATTAACAGCTACACTATGCTACATGAAAAAATGTGAGATAAAAAATGAAGGAAAATAGCTCTACCTGGGGTTCCGAGGAGTTTAAGGAAGGCTTGCCAGAGATTCTCCCACCAACCTTGACCTTCACTTCGAGAGGAGATGAACGGAAGAGGAGAAGACACTTCGTCGGAGATCAGGCTCGAGTGCCACCCATGCATGGAGGAGATCCAGGAGGGAGATGCTACAATTACTGTTAGATCTCCCAAACTAGGCGAGATTCGACGGTTATGTCTCTCTTTGGAGGTTCGGGGAGGGCTTCAGGGCTGACGAAGCTTTGGTTTGAAACGGTGAATCGGATAGGAGATGTGGCTTGAGGGGAACCGTTTCACCGATCCGATTCATTTACCCTCAAGCCACGTCTACTATCCGATTCACCGTTTGAAACCAAAGCTTCGTCAGCCCTGAAGCCCTCCCCGAACCTCCAAAGAGAGACATGTCGGCATCGAGTTAGAGCTCCGAACCTAGCCATATCACATGTCTCATACATGTAACTTTGGTTATTTTTCATCGAAAACCCTACAGATGTTATAATTATACTTTAGTCTAGAATCTCACGTGCTTCATGCGTATGATCATGGGTTAATTACAGCGCTGCCCAACCAATTTCTTCGAATTGCAAATAAGCCATCAAGCACTTGATTTTATTATATTTGTACCCTTGCGCCTATTTGTATTTACATTTAAGTCCAATTTTGGACTAGTTTGTCATAAAACTTTATACTTTTCTTTACATTTGTACCCCTGTACTCATAATTGAATATCTTTTTATTTATAAATCCAAATTGAGTGAATTTGGTATTATAGGAAAGCTTATTTATTTCTCTACATGTTGATGTGTTTGGATAATTTATTCGACATATAATTCACATACTCATTATTAGAGAACTTTATCATTTTATTTGTTTCCTCATTTGATTGGAAAATTGATATCTTATGCATTAATTGAGTCATTAAATCTCTGAATTGATTAATTCACTGATTAGGATTATTTATTTATTTATTAATCTCTTTATTGATGATTAGTTCATAATTAATCAATTATTTGGAATACTCTTCCCATTAAGTACATGAAAATCAAGCTTTGATTAATTTGATGAATTAAGACCTATTCACTTTGTTACTTGGATTGCTTTTCATTGATTAAACGTTTCATTGATAAATTCAGGAGCTTTGTTGTACCGTGCATTATTGAGTATTGTCTCTGCATCATTGTTTTCCCTTAATATATTTGCATAAAATGTTTTGAGAATTGCATAAATTTGTGCATTACATTGTGCCTTGTATCCACTTAATCTACATACCCTCCAAATTGCTTCAAGAAATATCAAACACCTAACTTTAATTCATAAAATTACGCATTCCTTGTGTTCGACCCTGGACTTCCCAAATATATAAATTAATACTGAGTCCTCCTTGCGGAGATATTCGATTCAGTTCTGTATGGTTCACCAAGTGTCTGTGCTACAATAGATACTCATTATTATATGTGTTTAGTTATTTGTTAGGGAGGTGCCCCTCCGATCTCGACACTGCTTCCAAGTAGGGGTCGTAGCTTCAAAACCCTTGAATGGGGGCGTCAGTCTTTCCAAAGAGGATTCCCAAGTGGGAACCCTAAATAGAGGGTGAGCCCAAGAGGGTCATGCATTGTTTAATGGGGGGGTGGTTTTTGGCCAAGTGCGATGAATAGTATTTGGGCCCAAATTGGGCTAAGTGAATTTGTTATAAAAAAATTCTTTTGAAAAAGGTGCATACAAAAGAAAAGTCGTACACACGAAAATTTTGCAAAAAAGAGAGGGAAAAGCTGTTAAAAATTGAAAAATGAATCAATTTATTTAAAAAATGATGAACGATTCAATAAAAAGTGAGAAGAAAAGCTGGAAACAATTGAGGTAGGCTTATTCATGTTTTCTCCCTATTTCTCTCATCTTCTCCCAACTTTGTTGATGCCGTTTTTTTCCAACAATTATGAGAGAAAGGGAGAGTATTGTGTAGAGTCACAAGTCAGAGATTCAGATTCCAGACCAGCCAAATGTTCAGACTCTACAATTCAGTTTTCCATACTCGACGATCATATTTCGAGTCCTTTTCAGATGTGCATATGTTTGCCATCATTTGTCGTGATCCACATCTTTTGTTTTTGGTCAGAGTTTTCATGTGTTCCATAGGGACTCCAGAGTAGAGATCCCATTCCCTATGCCATGTGGGCTAGAATTTTCATGTGATTTCATAAAGACTCCAGAGTAGAGATCCTATTCTCTAATCCAATATGGGAGAGACCCAGTTCTATGATGAGGAGAGTTCTTCAGACTCCATTCTCCAACGATCGTGGACTCCGACGAGGATAGTCTCCATGATCTTTCCAGTTAAACCCTTCAAAGAGATGGACCAGTTGTCCACATTATTGTGGCAGGATAGAGTTCTCCAAGTGGAGACTTGTTTTAATTGTAGTGACTCTGACAGGCATAATACAGAACACATGCTCTCATAGGAGATTCAGTTCGACTCAAACTCCAGCCCATTCACCCTCCTCACATGTACGGAATGATAAGCAAGGTCCTCGACAACAACCGACAGTTGTGCACATTGAGTTGATATTGTTTGTAGTGTCTTGTATTGTGAGTTGAGATTTCTTTCTGTTTGTCCAAGCCGAGCATTGCATGCTCTAGCTTGAGGGGAGTATTAGAGTATGTGTCATTATCATGTATGAAGGGTAAATGAACCCTTTCAAGAACCATTTACCACATCTAGAGTTTAGTTCCACATCTATCAGTGGTGGGACTTGGAGGGTCTGTGGAGGCTATATAAGCTCCAGACCCCCTGTATCCAATGAGAAAGTTCAATGCAACATATGACCCTTTGAGGCCTTCTCCCATGGTTTCATCACGCTCCTTAAGGAGTAGGATTCCACGTAAAATCCCAATGTTTATTCTTGTTTATCTTTGTTTATCACTGATACGCTTCCGCATTATATTTTCAAACATGGATTAGTTTGAGTCTAACAACAAACTCACACTACTTTTGTTTTAAATAAATTTCACCAAACTTAGCAACGACAAAGTCACGCTACTTTTGTTTCAAATAAATGAACAATGGCTATGACATGCTAGTGACAGTATGATGTATAGCGATACATCTGTAGTATAATTCTAAGAAATTAGAAAGGCACGCCAAAGAATAATTGTACAAGTTCATCCTAAAGCTGGAACATGGGGGTGAAAGGAACAGGTCTTGACCTAGTAACCGAGTAACCAACAACCAGAGACAAGCAAATGGAGACTACATATAACAGTAAGGCGAAGGCAGTGGCCTCATCCCTAGTGCCATTGGAGGACGTCCGAGCGGAAGAGAGACTAGAAGCTGGAGATATGTCCAGCGGCAACCAGTTGCAGCTACCCGAATAGTGTTGGGATCCGCTCCATGGTTTCCCATCAGATGGGTACCAGAAGGCAACTTCCATCTTGTTAGGTTGACCGATCGCAAATTGAGCATCTTTCAGGTTAATTTTTTTGGAGAGTATTAGGAAGAGATTATTTAATATCAAGGACTAAATTGAAAATGTTGATATATTACTTGTTGACGGTGGACTATTTGTCCTCAGGGGCCTTGCGAATTCAAAGTAATAAGTGCCCTTCTGGCCGGCAGTTGAATATGGTGCATCTTCCTCAATCAAACCTGAAAAACAACCGAGCTTCAGAAGATAAAACAATGCAAACCCAATCCCAAGACACTTGATAAGCCTGTCTATATGGATCGTAATAGCGACTAAGCATTTTTCCACTTTAAGTGGGATCAGTTGCATAAATTCTCCAAATCCAAACAGATCTTATTAGGGTCATACCCCAACTTAGGTCCAACAATGGCATTTCCTTCTTAATAGAATCCTTCCCTTTCTACGTGGATCGTGGAGTGATGAAAATATGAAGCTCACGTGGACTAAAAATTAAAGGATTATTTAATCACACGACAACATAAAAAATTATCAAATTTAGGCAACATAACAACCACTACATGCTTACTGCAAGGGCAAGAGTTTTTAAGTTTAGAACAGAAATACATGCTGTCATCACAAACGGGGAACATAGGAAGACTAATCTGGGCTTTTATCTGGTTACTGTTTTCCCCCCGGATCTGACAAGCATATAGGAGTAATGCTCTTATATTATAATTTGTGGCAGTCGAAGAAACATTATCAGTACAGATGAATTAGTCTGCACTAGATTTTCTCTCTCCAAATCTAACGTAAACATGGCATTAGTAGCCATACAATAGATCCACATGCAAATAATAGGAAAAGAAACACATGGAAACAAATCTAAACTTCACATCTGACTAATACCTTTATCTCTTCACGAGGGTGATGCATTAGAAGATGCATAATGACAAGAGATGCATAGAAATACATAACTCTTATATTCGAAGGACAAGAAGAGTGGGCACTACATGATTTTCATTTAAGACGTTAACGATAGTTGCACTGCATGTCATAACCACCTAATGAAATGAACCAGTATCTGGCTTAAGAAGTCAACGAGTACAATAAAGGCTAAATACAAAGTGTACCTGTGTAGATAGTGATCGTACTATGCCACCAAGCCCCTTGCCAATCATTTTGAGCACTGGTGTCATTTGCAGCATGTGATATAAACCAAATTCCCCTTAAAAAAGCATAATCTAAATAACCTCTTTACTATAATTAATAACAAAGGGACTTCGACAATCCTCGAGTAATTTTCTTACCATTGAATTTCCAGTATCCTAGAACTGTAAAAAGAATATTTAAAAGAAAATTATAAAAAATGACTAATCATTCAATACTTGAAGCATTATTTTCTGGATTTTCAAATCTTAGTGGATGGATTTATCATCCACAAAGGCATGAACTTGTTTGATGGGGAAAACAACAGAGGGGGTTGAAAGATGCTAAAATGTTGATATATTTCATATCTTTTTTATTATTTTCCTGTTATTTATTTATTTTGTCTATTTTGTGTACTTTACCCAATTGGTTCTTCTCCTATATAAGAGAACCCAAGGACCTCTCTCATCAATCAAGTCTTTTTCGACTACATGGTATCAGAGCGACGATCTTAGATCGGAGTTCCCGTACTCCACCAAACCCTAACCCTACCCGCCCGCTCCCTCCCTCGCTTGCCGCCGCTCGCCGCTCCTTCATCTTGGTCGTCGTCCATCCTCCAGGCCACCGCCCAGCCTGCCTAGGCCATTGCTCGGTCTCCGAACCACCACCACGACCCCTAGGATGCCGTTCCGACCAGTCTAGGTCGTTGCCAACACTCAGAAGTTGCCCAACACTTAGAAGATTCTCAGTTAAGCCTGGAACAAAGAGAACATCGTGAATGAGTTTAGAAGTACCTTTCTTTATTTGTACTACAATAACTCATGTGCCTTCCACATGTTGTATCTTTCCGTCTCCAAGCTTAACTTATGAACTATGTCCTTTTCAAGGCTCACAAATGCATCTTTGTTCCTTGTCATGTGGTTATTACAACCACTATCGACATACGAAATGTCTTTAGACATTTCTTTAGTATTGATGCAAGAATAAAGTAATTGGTTGGAAGCCTTATCTTTTCAATATAATTAAATTCATCTTTTTGGAACCAACAATCCCAATTGAGAATGATTTACTATCTTGCACTTTGTGCAACGAAATTTACAATCCTTGGATTGATGGTTATCTTTCTTGCAAATAATGCAAGAAGAAGATTTTCTTGTACTTGAAGCTCTTTAATTATATCCTCATTTGGATCTTCCATTGTCTTGACCTCTGAGGATCCATTTCTTCCATTATTCTCTTGTCTCCTTGCATATTGCCCCTTTCTTTGCTTGTCATGATCTCCATTATTAGTTTTGGAGATGCTCATTTTTATAATGCTTGCTCCAAAAGGTTGAGTTGTGAACCTGCTAATTCTTTGCTCATGTGCTTTAAGTGAACACATTAATTCATATATAGAAAGAAGAAAAAACTTTAGATTCTTTAGTAACGACAACAACATGATCAAATTTAGTAGATAAACTTCTTAAATTATTTTCAACAATATTCTTATCAGCAATAGTATCTCCATAACTTCGAATTTAATTTATAATAATAAAAGCTCTTGAAAAGAACTCTTGGATGGTTTCACCATCTTTCACCAAGAGATTATCAAAAAAACCCTTCATAAAATATTGAAGCTTAATAGAAATTACCATGGCGGATCCTTGAAATTCTTTCTTTAGAATCTCGCATGTTTATTTAGAAGTAGTTACTGTAGAAAACGAGGAAAGATAGATTTACTTACTCCTTGGTGGATGAAGAGAAAGGCCTTCGCATCTTTCTTCTTGTTCTCCTTGAGTTCTTTCTTCTTTCCTTCACTTAGTGAAGCAAGTGTATCTGCGTCTTTAACCTCCTCATAATATTCTATGACAAGATCACACAATTCTTATAAGATAAATACGGTCTTCATTTGAAGACTCCAATAATCATAACTTTCTTTATCAAAGATAGTAATGGATTTTTGTATGTAATTGAATAAAGGTATGTTGGAGGTGGATGCCATGGTGTGGAAAAACAAGAAAAATACTTCAGGATGTAAGAATGATGAGGCTCTGATACCAAACTTGTTGGAGCAGCGAAAGATTGATGGTGGATAAGAGTAAATTAGAGGGAGAGAATATAGATAAATACATAAGGTAGATGTGAACTCAAAAACTCCTTCTCATTAAACTTGAACTTGCATACAAGACTTGAACATTTACAAGAAGAGGACTTACAATGTTTACAAGAAGGGATAGGACTTACAAAACTTGGAAGGAGGACTCTTGTAGTGGTATAGATGTGTTGTGCTTATTGTGTTGTGTGAAATGAGGACCTCATGGGTGATATTTAAAGACCTCCAAGAGGGTGGAGATATTTTGGAAGATATATGTAGAATCATCTTCCATACTTATCCTTTAAGAGAAAATATCTAGATATTTTGGAGGAGGTGGAGAAATATCTAAATATTTTCTCCACCTCTCTCTTTTCTAGAATCTTCTCTTAAATGTTTATCTTCATGAAGACGTCTATATGTGGGTGGAGGATAGTAGACCCACATCTCATATGAGTGAATGATTGTAGGCCCATAAGTGAAAGAACCCATTAGTGATAACAATTCTACATGGACAAAATTACAAATTACATATATTTTCAACATATTGTAACTTAATGTTGCTTAGGGTCACCACTCACACACCATGTTAGTAACATACAGTCTCAAGAGAGAGTCACACAGAGCATGTCGGACTCATCAACAGGCGGAGAACACTACTACCATGAGGACACATAGCCGGGGGCACTCAGCCGCTCGATGCTCTGATGGAAAAGCCACTAAGATGCCAAGGGTAACACTAAGCAATGTATACAACACACGATGAGCTAAGGAAGCATTATCTCTCAACAGGGTTATTTACGATTGTCCAAATCTCTATCCGTGTTTTCAAAGAGGCATGCTTCTCCTTGAGGTAACATTTCTCTTTATCATTAGGTTGTTCACTAAGATGACTTACCTTTAAAGATGAGCACTAAGCACTTTAAATAACTTATGTAGGTTCACTTGGGGACCAAGCCGATATAAGTCAAATAGTCATAGAGAGAGCACTAAGTCATTGAGTAACTCATGGAAGTTCATTTAATCGCTAAACAGATTCCGTTTTCATACTTGTATGGATCTTCTCTTATAATGTAGGTTATTATGGTACTTAAATTCGACTACGGTAGATCTGGATTTGCTACTGATGTTTACCCAAATAGCATGAGATATTGAAATACTTAGAGAATACATGACTAATGTGGAGGAACTTTGATAAAAAAAATATTATTAGGATGTATCACATGTATTTTATTAGCAAACTCCTTAGTTTAATTACGTAATATTTTCTCATATTCCAAAGTCGTATCCTCATGGCTCTAAATCCCAAGACTGCTAAGTTAAATATTCAACATATATGAACTAAGCCATTAAGGTAAGTTATTACACTAAATGCATGTTAATATTTGATCCAAATCATCAAGTCAATTTAAATCACGAAGAAATCTACCAAGATCAACATTAATCATTAACTCTATTTAAATGGGAAAAGGAAAATTCGACCCATATTAAAATATATAGTAGTTTTTTTTGACAAATCTTGATAGTTTTACATTTGATTAATATATAAATATTACATTCTCAATTTGTACTCATCTTATTTATTCTACAAAATAGATGTCTTTTGTAATTGATGAACTGCTGAGTATAAAGGTGCAAAAGTCAGCACTTAAGATGACATGGCAAGAAAAGGGTCCCACCTTAATTCTGTGGCCAAAGAGGCCTACTAAGAGGATGCGTCGTGAGCACATGACAAGGGTTAAGAAAAATTAGGATTTCGTGTGAACCGCACATCACCCCCTCTCTCCGTCGAGCTCTCTCTTTAGTCTCTAACTCTATATTCTCTATTTGTACTCTCTCTCTCTCTCTCTGTTCTTTCTCTCTACTCTGTGTTTTCCCTCTAATTCTTCCCTTGCACTATTTCTCAACCGTTCATGCCAAGAGACAAACACATAAACTGAAACCGAGATAGAATCTGGTCTCGATCAGGGAAACGATTTATGAACCAAAACCGGATCCAATTTTGGTCCCGATGCCAAATTCCCTTGCGCATCGCGGAATCTAAGCGTGCATTTCTTTCTAAATTCTTACCCATCACACGTAGGGTTGCAAACGGTTACGGATATATCCGTATCCGATCCGTCACCATATCCGTTTTATATAGATTTTTGACATCCATATCCATATCCAAATTAAAACGGACCGCCAGATCTGTCCTCTTATACTCGCTGAATAGGCTTGGATGCTCGCGTGTCACCACAGGCTTCAACAGGATGGGTTCCTAAAGGGGTAACGAGGTATATTTGGGATCAAAACTCAAAAGGAGGTTCGAGTGGCTTTATTTATGCACAAGCAAGGGCCCGAAAGGGGCCGAGAGATTATGTGAGGAAGGTGAGTGATTGGTGAGGTCTAGTTGTAGGGCAATGGAGAGGGAAGTGGGAGAAGCATAATGGTGGAAGGCTCAAGGAGCATTAAGGAGGGAGGAGGCATGAAAATGGGGAGAAAAAGGGAACATCTAAGAGTTCTGACATGGGTTAGAGGGTGGCAAGGACTCCTGACCAAGCGGTCAACAGTCGTTGATCTGTAGTTGGTCCACGTGGACCAAGCAGAAAATAGATAGGATTAAATTCTTTAATAAATAGTTTTAAAATAATAAATAGTTTTATTATTTTTAGGTCAAAACATAAAAATTATTTATTATTTTATATAATATTTTATGTTTTTTATTTATTTTTACAAGCACATTTATTCGATGTTAATATTTACATGTATATACATAGGTAAATATACATATGTTTAGTGTATTTTATTTTTAATTTGTATTTAATATTTTATTATTGTATTTACACATTTTATATTTTTATAACCTATTTAATTGCATATTTACATATTTTTATTTTTTTTCATTTTATTGTTTACTTAAATAAATAAGTATATGTATTACATAGGTATAGTTTACCTATATTTTATATATTATTTATTTTAATGAATTTTTAATGGTTTTATTCAATGGTTATTATTGAAATGTACTTTAAATAAAATTTACAAGTATATAGAAATATATGAAAGTTAAACTTGTGAAGAATAAATGTATTGAATATTATATACATGTATACAATACAATAGGTACCCAAAAGCCAACTTTTACATCTCAATTATAAATTAAATAAAACCACCTTCACTAAATAGATAATTAAACTTTATGAACAATAAATGTGAGTTTGATTGAGTCGGTATGGAGGAGATACATGTCTGAGAAGTTTTCTTTGTGACTTTTTATTCTGTGTGTCTCGGGTGCACTGCATATAATTTTGTGTGAAATTAATTTTGTACTTTTATTTGTATTTTTATGTACAGGTTTCATGTTGAGGGTTTATTAATTTGAGGTGTAAATAATAAAGAATAAAATAGGCCCCAAAGCATATTTATTAGTAAATGGAATTAGGGTTTTGGGTGGTATTCTATACAATGTGTTTGCCCTATCTCCCCCTACTTTATTCCTTTTTGACCAAGTCATCATGATTATTGGATCTTGGGGTCTTGAGATCTAGGGTCATTCGGTGTCTTTGACACCTCATTCTTTTTTTTCTTCCTTTATTCTTTTATTTTGGTATTAAATACATGTTCATATTTACAGGTCAATTATTGAGTGTTACTTTGTAGAAATTAATGGTATATACATGCATTTAGCTAGGGATTTAAGGCCAAAATGAAATAATAGAGGTGATGAAAAAGCGATTCATCAAGAGACTGCATTGTCCTCATCTCATGTGTATCAGCTTTACCCGTAGATCCACCACAAGCCTGTAAATATGGCGGCATCCCATGAAGCGAACAGAGATGAGAGATCCAACCTTATCATCATTAGGAGCCACTTGTCCAAGGTTGATATTATTGAGAAACGATCACTGGGTCTTGAGAAACTGTCTGTAATCGAACAAAGAAACCATCACCTGGACAAGCTGGATCAGATCACCAAGTAGTTGTAGCTGATGGTCAGCAACATCAATGTCCCATTTTTGTGAGTCCATCAGCCGCATCTCCTGCTGAGCTGAAGGAGCCTTCATCGCCTCAACCACCTCAGTTGAGTTGAGGGTAGCGTCAAGTCCAACATGTGTACTACGTGTAATCTTCAGAGCAGGCACTTCCACAGCCGTCGCAACATCTTGTCGTCTACAATCTTGAGCCCTAGACCCCATCTTATGTTTATCCATTTTTCCCACCACCACCCCAAATCTAAGAAGTGAACTGCATCTAGAATAATGATGCACAACTGGCCCATCTAGGTTGACAACAATAGGACTAGTCATCTGTTATTCAGATGCATCACCAGCCTTCTGGTGGGATGTTGGTCCAGAACCCCACTCTGCAGCAACAGTCTCCACCATATAAGAATATTTAAAGACAACAACATTTATAGCAGTAGTCATTGTACAGCCAGTACCAACCGTTTCACAATTACATGCCTGCTTAGCACCAACAGTATCCTCCTCCTCAACATTACAAGCATTCTTCTCCTCAGCACAGTTTTCAATTTTCCCACCAACAGATTCCACATTATCATTCCCAATGTGGTCAGTACGTTGAATCCGAGGTCACTCCAGTGAACCCCATGATGAATCTCAGATTCATCACTCTAAAAGTCATGAATTAAGCTCAAATCCCTAAAAATAATTGGCATGTCTTCATTTATTATGCATAATTAGCATTCATGCATATTTTGATAAGAATGGCATTTTATCACAAAATAAGAAGCCAAAAATCCCAATCCAATTGACCTGTAAAATAGCCTAACTTCCTTGATTTTTAACTAATTCGTGCAAAATCCAAATGTCTTCAAATGACCTCCATTGTGTACATATCACAGACAAGAATAAATAAAAAATACAAAAAAAAACCCAAACCCTAGTTCTACGATTTCCGGACTTAAACCTTGATATCTTCCTCATACAGTGTCCGATTTGATCCTACTCACTTTTGAACTAATATACATTCAAATACCTTCAAAACAAGATCAAGTTCAAGTCAATCAGAGCTCATATGTGAAGGTTGGGTTTTGGGCCTCTTTTGTATATTTTATATTTTAGCGATTTTTGATCTATTATTTTATGTACATAATTGACTCATTTTATTTTATTTTATTTCTTTTTCATTTGTCTTCTTTGATAAAAGTTTTGTTAAAATGCGCAAAAATCTAAATCCAAACTAAGCTTGAAATCAATGAAATTAACTGAGTCTGGTCTTCACTAATTATCTGTACAAAAATTATCTTTTTCATCTTTTATTTTACTTCTTCTTTTTCTTACTTAATAAAAATCCAAAAAAATAGATTAATATGTAAATCTTTGATGTTATCCTATTTTCTCCTGATTTTTATCGTGTGTAAAAATGATAAAAAATTATATAACCCAAAAATCAAGTTATTCTATGTACATGGGATACCCAAAAATACCACTTTGCACAATTGATCAATTTTTCTTTTGATCTCTTCATGAAAGTTGTAGATCTCATCGAGATAAGCAAGTTTCGTGAAGAAAATTTTTCAATCTGAGGTTATTTGCTATATTTCTGGATTTTTCTCTGTATTTATCTTTCGATTTTTTTGAGGCTGACACATGGCCGCTCCTGGAGCCGCCATGTGTCACCCATTTTTTGGCCTTATTTGAATTCGTTTTATATAAAAAAATATAATAAAAAAATAATAAAAATTTAAAAAATAAAAACAAAAACAAAAATACCATGCATGTGTTGCGCACGTGCCCTCGCCGCACGCGCCCAGCACGTGGTGCCCCCTTCCTCCGTCTTCCCTTTCCAGATCAGGCACACCTCGCTGCCTCTGCCACTTTCCAAATCGGGCGAAGCCGCCTTCCATTCTGGCCGAGCACTGCCCCTGTCACCCTCGTAAAAATCTCCTCTGTCACTTCCCTAATCGGAGCACCGCCCTCTCCCCCGCGAATCCCTCTCGCCCCAATCAGATCTTCATCAAGCAAATCACGCGCCTGTCGCCACCAACATGGCATCTTCATCGCCCTCCTCCTTATCCTATAAAAAGCCATCGCCGGACCCCCTCTCAATCCATCCGCCGTAGACCCACATCAGAGCTGCAAGGAGAAGCCCTCAGGCGGTGACAGCGCCCCCGACTTCTCTAGCCTCCTCACGCACGGCGTGATCTGAGGCATTCCACCTCGTCGCAGCGCCAGGTCCTCCTTTGCACGCTAGCCCTGCTCCGGTTCACCGTCGAGCCACGTACCTCCAAGTACTCTTTCAATCCCACTCCGCCCTTCTCATCTCTTTCACCTTCTAGCCGATCATCGCACCTCAACTCTGTCGCTCGACCCATCATCCTCGCCACTCTCGATCTCCCCTCGCATCGATCCTTCTCCGCTCGAGCCCACGTACCTCCAGGAGCTCCTCTCTACTCTACTACGCTTACCCGCCATTCTTCACCAACATCTCTTGGAACGAGGAGCTCCGTCAACCATGCTCCACCGCCCCGACAACCCACGATCGTGTGTCGGCCACGGAAGCTTCATTGCTGCTCCAGCTCCGAGGCTTCTCCGTCGAGCCCTTTGTCAATGATGCATCCCACACTTCATCGTGACCAGCTCCTACAATACCAATGACGTTATCACCTCTGGGTTCAATGAAAACTCTCGCTCCCCCTTGACTCCAGTAAGCATCATCGCCTACGACTTTGCCCGCATTCACCAACTCCGCCTGCACCTTCCTCGTCGCTCTGGCTGCATCCACAACACCAGCCAGAAGCTTCACTGCCAGCCGTGTGTCGGCCAGCAACCCCCTTCGTCAACTCCCAGTCCCAGTCCCCGCTCCGCCAAGGCTGCAGGTACACACCGTCGGGGAGTCCTCCTCCCCCTTCGCCACTCCACCGCCGTACGGGAGGCCCGAGGCCCTCCACACGTGCGCGGCACGTGACGGGAGGGAACTTTTACAGATTAGCCTCCCTGAGGTTTTCTCATTTCAGAACCACTCCCACCCACGTGATACGCACGTGCGGGGTGGGTTAACTTCATCGACACCCATTGGCTTCCCTTTATTCTCAACTGAGTCCGACCATTAGAGATCGCATGCTTGGCGCGTGACCTATTGAAAATTTTGCAGAGAAGCCCCTTGAGGGGCCGGTAGTCACATCTAGTTCCTCCCATTTTTTATTTAATTAGTGTAATATTGCATTAACACCCATGTGTTCCCCTTTCATTTTAAACCTCTACGTTGCATTATTTTATTTATCAAAAATCTGCATGATGTTCTTTAACTAATTCTCTACATTATGGCATATGTTTGACATTTTTGTGATCTGTGATTAATTAATAATTAATTATGTTGTGGAAAATTACATATTTTGCCCATTCTGTGCTTGAAAATTCATAACTAATTAACCATTGCTCTGAAAATTGTCGAAAATTGATGGATTATAGAATTAGTTATTTATTACATCTTGCCCAAAAAGATTTGCCTTTGCATGCATGATTTGCCTTAGAAAAATCATTTTACACATTTCAATATTTAATTTTAGTAGGTACTAAATCTTGTATTTTTTAGGTTTGGGATTTTTATGAGATCCATCACTTAGTAATAGATCTTAGCTAATTTTATCCCTTTATTAGGTTTAATATTTATTACATTTAATTATTGAAATTCGCTTTGTTTGCATCCATAAATTCATAAAATATTTATCTTACGTCCAAAAATTCCAAAAAAATCTATAGTGCATTCGTTTCATCGTAACTATCATCTTGGCCGAGATTTATATTTTTCGGACATCGTTTGATTAATCTTTACTCTTTAGTCCCTAAAATTGGCCACATTTGCATTTTGCATCCAAAATTGCATTAAAAATACAAAAAAAGACCATCTCGAAAACCGTGCAGAACTTTGATAGACAAATTTCTAGATTGTTCCTTTGCTCCTTGAGTTCTACCTTGAGAATTGCCCAAGTAAAATAAACAAAAAACACGTAATTGAAAATTGAATTAATTAATTGTGGCTATCTCTTGACCAACTCCGATTGCCCGCCTATAATAAAATGACATTAATTTAAGCACTCGATAATTCACGTAAATTAACAAGGGCATCTTCACGACTCGTTAGATGGCGCCCTTGTCGGGGAGGCAAACAGTTTAGTTTTTTGTCAAAAAAAATTTGTTCGGTAGTCTGACCTCCGAATTTTCATTGTAAATTATCCATTTTTTTCTCTCTACATTTATTTTATTTTCAGTATTTATTTTGTTATTTTATTTTTGATTATTTGTGTGTCACTCTTTTACAGTCTCTCTCTTATTTTCTTGCGAGGTACCCGGCGAACATGGAGCGGTTTCTCACAAAACCGATGCATCTTCACCGGTGCCCGAAAAACGACATTAAAATTAAGATCGAGTCGAGTCGTGAGAGAGCGTAGAGTCTAGAATTTATTTTCTGCAATTTTAATTTTTGTAATTCATTGCTCATTTATAGCAGTGTCTGTTTGGACTCTCGCTTGTGTAACAAGACCTTGAACTTTTTCTGTGGTGTGTCGTGGCCCGTTTCACTCTCCGGTGAGGGTGAGACCCGACTTGGGTGGTGCTTAGGATAGACCTGCACATACGACTACTAGAGCTTTTAATTTTTGATTGTGCTCGTAGAACCTAGGAACACTTCACTTTAATCGAGATGCACAATAGATCGTTGAACTTAGTCAAATTCAAACCAATTCTTCCCGGCTAATAGAACTTCTGCGAGGTGTGGTTTTCATTGGCTTGCATTCATATAAACTAATTTTTCAATTCTTGTATTGCATCCCACATGGATATTGCAAGGAATCACTGTAAGTCTTCTATCTGAGCATACATCATCATTTTTCGTGTACATCGACTTTTCCTGAATTTCTCCCTCCTATTTTGTCACATACTTTTAAAAGAAAATTGGGACTGGACGGTAGACGTGTATTTGTGCTCACTTAATTTTTCAATGATCGCCTAATTAAAATTGGTACTGCTAAATATAGCTGATAATCCTTTGAATTTGGATCATATAAACAAACAACCGGCTGAGGTCTCCACTTCTTCGTATGTCAATCCTCTATATTCTGATCATACAATCCATCCTTCATATTATGTAAATGTCAATCCATCATTCATGGGAGATTCCAACCACATGATCGAATTTAACGCTTCTTCACATCTTCCACCTTCCCCACCCTTGAACACAAATGAACAACTACCATCTTGGATTGACCCATTACTCGTCAGAACTCATGAATCATTGGAGCATCAAAACACTTTTGAGATGAATGACCATATTGTTGGAACAGATCAATATTTCACAAGTCCACAATTCGATTTAACCATTGAGAATAAAATGAGGGTCCGAACATATCAAGAGGATTGTCCTGCACCTGATAATCTTCCATCTTGGATTAACCACGATAATCCTACCTTCAGTCATGACCAAAAGAATGGACTCTATTCAAACCAACTATATATACCAAAATCACACCATGTTGAGTATGAAATCGATAGTTGTCATCACATCAAGCAGACTCCTTCCATGATTTTTAAGGAGAGAAATTTTCAGAAAATAACAATCACATATTGGATATTCCAATAGACTCTCCTCTCAGCTCAGACAAGAAAATGGAAGATGAAATGACTGGATCTCAAATACAAGAACACGTACTGACTACTCCCATGATTGATCATGAAAAGATTTTGGAGGATGATATTTTGAGGATAGATAAGAAATATAAATTGATGGAGGAAAAATTCAAAAACCGACTAATCTCATTTTACAAATGCTCGGGTATGAAAGAAAAGGATAAAATAAATGGATCTAATGTTGAGAAACCTGAGGATATTCAGAAACCCATGGATTTTGTTCACCCTAGGGACAACTCTGACAGCGGTAACTTTGCATATTACTCCACTAGGAATAACTCTGACTCTGATTCTCACTCATCACATCAAAGCCCCTTCTCGTCTGCGGAAAACACCACCTCACCACACCACACAGAAAATACCAAAAAATGAAATATTCAAAAACATCCAAAAAATGAAAATTCAAAAAAATACATAAAAATTGAAACTGAATAAGATCTGAAAAATTAGATCTTGCTCTAAGGGAAGCACTGGAGAAAAGACTGATTTTTTTAATTTCCCTTTATATAGGCCATTGAACACTTCCCTGGCCTGAAAGAATTTGTAATGAACAAATTAATGATGAAAAAAGTCGGGCAAGATAAGAACAAAGACTGAAAGACATATCTTGTCAATGACCACCTCCTTGGTGTTGAGGAGAAAAACCAAGAGCCGCATAGTGAAGCGATTTCCCAGATTTGACCGTGGAATTAAAGACACAATTTTTACTCATGCTTGCATTGATGACGACTCACCAATTAATATCCTTCGGACCTCTGTATTTCACGAGCTCAAACTAAGACCTATCAGGAAGATATGAGAGATCAATCAACTAGTTGATCGATTGATAAAGAAACCGAGAGGAACCACTTCTATCATCATTACATTCCAAGGTGCTCCGCTCAGAGTAAACTTCATGATTATTGATATTAAGCATCAAGGAGAATTCACCCAATCTTCGATTATTCTCGGAAAGCCATTCTTAGCATTGGCTAAGGCAATTATTGAGTGTGAGACTCGGAAAATCAATTTTATAGTATTGGGGGGCCCTTCAATCTCAACACTTCTTTGAGGAAGCATGATTTTCTGAGGCAACTCATGAAGCCCTCGACAGTTGTAGCCATCAAGCAGTAGAAGAGCCTTACCCCGTTGCTACACCTGAGATAGCGATTGTTGACAAGACTATTGGTTTAGAGACTTTTCCCCCTGTTCCATTTCCAGCTGCTCTCACCATCGAAAATCGAATATATGACTCATATGATCCTGAGACTTATGCAAGGGCGCACCTTGAGTCGGTCGAAACCTTCTCTGACTACCTGATGAATCTCGAATTCATCACTCTAAATCTCATTTATTAAGCTCAAATCCCTTAAAATCAACATCATTTCGGCATCTATTCTGCATAATTAGCATTGATGCGTGTTTTCACAAGAATAGCATTTTAGCATAAATTTCTGCACAAAATAAGAAGCCAAAAATCCCAGCCAAAATTGACATGTAAATAGCTAACTTCCCAGATTTTTAACTCATTCATGCTAACTACAAATGATCCAAAACAACCTCCACTGTGTACATATCACTAACAAGATTAAATGAAAAATACAAAAAAATCATTAACCCTGATAAGTGGACCAAAAACCTAACCCTAGTTTTAGGATTTTCGGACTAAAAGCCCATATCTTCCCCATCCAGTGTCCGATCTGAGCTTACTCACTTTTGAACTAATGCACATTCAATTACCTTCAAAACAAGACCAAGTTCAAGTGAATCGGAGCTCATATGTGAAAGTTGGGTTTTGGGCCTCTTTTGTATACAGTGTATTTTAGCGGTTTTGACCTAGTATTCTATTTATATATTTTATTAATTAATAAAAATCCAAGAAAAATAGATTAATGTGTAATTATTTATCTCTGATTAATCATATTTTTTTTGGATTTTTATCTGATCTAAAAATAACATAAAAATTACAAAACCCCAAAATCAAGGTATTCTATGTACAAGGGATACCCCAAAAATACCACTTTGTGCAAATGATCGATTTTGATTTTGATGTTGTCATGAAAGTTGTAGATCTCATCAAGACGAGCAATTTTCATAAGAAACTTTTTTGATCTGAGGTCATTTACTATTTTTTATCTATTTTACAAAATCATTTATTTTCGAATTTTGTGGTGCTGACACGTGGCAGCACCTGGTGCCGCCACGTGTCAGCTATTTTTCGCATACTTAATATTCATTTTATAAAAATAAATAATAAATAAATAAAATAATAACCACTTCAGCCCTTTGTCGGCCACGTGGCAGCAAAGCGACCCTCCGATCTCGTCAATCGGACGGTGCCTGTACTTCTCCTACCTCCCGACTTCCCCCATGCGGCCACCGCCCGCGATTTTCACCGCCGCTCCGATTTTTCCACCCCAAACTTCTCGCCGCCTCGCGTATATCTCTTCCCCCTCAATCTCGACCATCTCCGATCACGATCTCCTCCATCCCCTTAATCTCGTCGTTCCCGATCCTCCTTCCATGTCCGACCACCCCCCTAAGCCCTATAAAACGAACAGCCGCCGTCCCTCGCCAATTCATCCGCCGATAGACCTCCAAGCTTCAAGAAATCTCCGGTGGTGACAGCCCGGAGGTTCTTCATTTGCGGCGAGATCCGAGCTACCCCACGCTCGTAGCAGACCGCGGTGACTCCCCTCGCCATCCTTGCTCAGCTCCGGCCACCCATCGAGCCACCACCTACGACAACTACCTCCGCTACTCCATCTGCAACGCCACCTAGCCACTTCAACTACGCCGTGCCACTACGCCTCTGCCTCGACTTCATCGACCTCATCTTCACCGAGCTATCCAACGTCTCCGACCACCGTCGAGCAAACTCAACTGCAGCACAACCCCCTCCTCCGCGTTTCCACTCCAGACCGCGTACTCCATCTCGACACCAACGACAACGCCACGCGTCCACTGGAGCTCCGCCCAGCCTCCGCCTGCCGGCCCTTCACGCCTCCACCTTGGCCGGCCATCCTCCGCCGCTATCGCCCCCGGCACAGAGGCCGAGACCCACGCCACGTGCGCGGCACGTGAGGGTGGGGGAACGTCATCAGCCTTGTTCTCATCCCCACGGGTCACGTGCCCAGCACGTGACCACGTGGGTCATTTGCTAGACGCCCCCGGGAGCTTCTCTTATTTGCTCCTCAATCCAGCAAGTCCAAGGGCACGTGCACATCACGTGACTTCTTGGAAAATTTCAGAAGACCCCCTCTGCTTCTCGGTAATTACAATTAGCCCCCTGCTTAATTCATTTATTTTATTTATATTGCATTTATACCCCTGTCTTCCCCTGTAATTTTGAACCTCATCTCTACATTATTTTATTAATCAAAAATCTGCATGATGTTTGATGATTAATTCTCTACATTTTGACACACTGTGGATAATTTTGTGATCATTGGTTAATTAATAAATAATTGTTTTATGAAAATTTGCCTATTTTGCCCAATCTGTGCTCTAAAATTCATAGTTGATTAATTATTGCTCTAAAAATCCCCGAAAAATCACATATTATAGAATTAATTGTGCTCAACATTGTGCCCAAAAATAATTGCATTTGCATTCATCATTTGCCCTGTAAAAATCATTTTGCAAATTTAAATGTTTAATTTTTAATAGGTATTAGATCTCACATTTTTGAGGTTGAGCATTTTTCTGAGATCTATCACATCGTGATATATCATAGATAATTTTGATCCTTAAAATAAGTAGGTTTAATATTTATCATAATTAAATATTGAAATTTATTTTTTTGCATTTAAAAATCCATAAAAAGTTCATATTACATCCAAAAATTCCAAAAAAATTACAGTGCATTCATTTCATCATAATTTACATTGTGGCCAAGTTTCGGATTTTTCAGACATCATTTGAATGAAATTTTCGTTTTAGTTCCTAAAATAGGCCACAAGTGCATTTTGCATCCCTTATTACATTAAAAATTCCAAAAAAAAAGACCGTCTTGAAAACCGTGAACGAACTTTGATAGACATAACTCTAGGTTATTCCTTTGCCTCCTTGTGATCGACCTTGGGACTTTCCCAAGTAAAATAAACATAAAACCGCATTGATTAAAAATTGAACATATTTTGTGTGGTTATTTTCTTGACCGTTTCCGATTGCCGCCTACAATGCACGACATTATTTTTAAGCACGAACAAAGATAAAAACACATTCTTAAACGCTGCATATCGGACTCGTCAGATGGCGCTGTTGCCGAGGAGGCAAACGACTTAGTTTTTTGTCTTGAAAATTTTTGTTCGGTTTTCCTCATTCGGGTAGTCTGACCCCCGAAATATTCATTATAAATTCCATTTTTTCCTATAATTTATTTTATTTTCAGCATTTATTTTTCTTATTTTATTTTTTATCTATTTTTGAGTCACTCTCTTACATTCTCTCTCTTATTTTTCTTGTGAGATACCCGGTACGTGGAGCGGTTTTTCAAGAACCGACGCAACTTCACCGACTTCCGCAAAAGCCACAATTAAAATTAAGATCGAGTCGAGTCATGAGAAAGCATAGAGTCTAGGATTTTATTTCTGTAATTTTTAATTTTACATTTACAGCGGTGTCCATTTGGACTCTCGCGTATGTAAAAAGACCTCTAACCTTCATCTGTGGTCTGTCATGGCTTGTTTCAATCTCCAGTGAGGGTGTGGCCCGACTTGAGTGGCGACTAAGATAGACATGTACATACGACTCTTAGAGTATTTAATTTCTTGATTGTGCTCGTAGGATCTTAAGACACACTTCACTTTAATTGAGACGCACATAGATCGTTCAATTTAGCTAAAAAAATTCACTTGATTCTTTCCCGCTAATAGAACTTTCTGCTAGGTGCGGTTTTTCATCGGCTTGCATTTCATATAGAATAATTTTTCAATTTCTGTCTAGCATCCCACATGAAGATTGTGAGGATTCACTGTAAGTCTTCTAACTGAGCATACATCATTGTTTTCACGTGCATCGGCTTTTCCCGAACTTCTCCCTCTTGTTTTATCACATAACTCTAAAGAAAATTGGGACTGTACGATAGACGTATATTTGTGCTCATTTAATTTTTCAATGATCACTTAATTAAAATTAGGACTGCTAAATATAGTCGATCTTACGAACCCATAAAAGCAAGAATTTCTGCGGGAGAGTAACCCCGACCTTGGATGCTTTTATTTTTCTGAGTGAGTGAGAGACGACACTTAAGGCTAGAGCCCAAACTCGGATTTTCATATTGACTACTGATTCTACCAAAAACGATTAGCTACTTCTCAGTGAGGATCTACGGACGGTCCGGATTTCCTTAACAGAGTGGGTAGTTTAGAGGACACTGCGTAAGGTTCCGTCCTCAAGTAACAGGTAGCCGTTCTACGGTCCGTACTTACTCCCATACTAGCTGAAAGTAGGTGCAACTAGTCGAAGAATTTAAGCCAGTCATTACAAAAATTTCGGCACCTAACAGCTCGCTAAATTATTTTCGAAGATTGTTTTGTCACCAACTAAAATTGAAAAGATAATAGCCGAACTCTTACAGCTTCATTGTGTGAGTTGGTGAACCCAGGGTTTGATTTGTGTTTTATTGGTGTGCGTGAACCGATACCGAAGATCAATAGCCGCACATTTGATAAATTTTCTATCCCATACAATCATCTCTCTCCTTTCTTGATTCAATTCTCACCATAGAACTTTTGACCAAAAACTATTGCAGATCCAACCCATCATTTCTTACAAAAATAACCGAACATCACTATGAAAATAAATTTGTCTCGGTTAGGCCCAAATTAACTACATCCTATTCTTTCAATAATCCTCCAATATTTGCGAGAGACTTTCAACCGGGGATGAATCCGACCCTCTTATTGGATTCCTACTCGAATCATCTGACCGCACATGACCATCTTCCATCTTGGACTGAACCATCTTATTCTCGATTTCTCGTTGTTGAACCATTTCAAGATCAAAACACCTTTGAGTCTAATTACTGGCCGAGAAACCAAACACAAATGGAAAGACCCGCACTTAATGATTATCAGCGTTGGATTGACCGCAACGATCAAATCCCTATTGACCAGCCTGAATATCACTCATTTGATCAACCTATACATACAGAGGACCAAACTGATGACATTGACACATATATGCCATGTATGACTCCATTATTCGAGGATACGATCAATCATGATCATGGAAGTAGACTCTACTCAGATCAGGATTACATGCCCGAGTCAAGGCATGTTGAGTACGAGACCTACACATTCCAGCAAAATCCTTCCACTGAGCAGACTCCTTCCATAATTTTCGAGGAGAAATTTTCAGAAAATAATGATCACATATCAGATATGCCAAGAAACTCTTCTCTCAGAACATACAGGAAAATGGAAGATGAAATTATTGAACACCAACCAACTGCTCCCATGATTGATCATGAACTGAATTTTGAAAATGATATTCTGAGAATAAATAAAAAATTCGAATTAATGGAGGATAGATTTCAAAAATTTGCCGACCGACTAATTTCACTCTATGGTGGCTCGGACATAAAAATGAATGAGGAAATGATTGGATCTAAGATTGAAAATTTTGAGGATATTCAAAAATATAGGGACGATTCTGACAATAGCACTTCCGCATATTATTCCCCTAGAAATGACTATGCCTCTGATTCTTACTCTAAACATCAAAGCCCCTTCTCATCTGAGGAACACACCACATCACCACACCACACAGAAAATACCAAAAAATGGGAATATTCAAAAACACCAAAAAATTTGAAAATCCAGAAAATTTCATAAAAGTAGAGACTGAAGAAGAACTGAAGAATTTGGATCCTGCTGTACGGGAAGCATTAGAGAAAAGATTAATTTTTGAACTTCCCTTTATAAAGGCCATTGAACACTTCCCCGACCTTAAAGGATTTGTAATGGACAAATAAATGACGAAAAAGTTGGGAAGGATTAGAACAAAGACTGAAAGACATATCTTATCAATGGCCTCCTCCTTGGTGTTGAGGAGAAAAACCAAGAGCCGCATAGTGAAGCGGTTGCCCAGATTTGACTGTGAAATCAAAGACACGATCTTCACCCATGCTCGGATTGATGACGATTCACCAATCAATATCCTCCCGACCTCTGTGTTTCACGAACTTAAACTCGGACCGATCAGTAAAATACGAGAGATTGTTCAATTGGCGAACCGATCAATAAAACGACCGAGAGGAATCATTTCTGTCGTCATGATATTCCAAGGTGCTTCGCTCAAAATGGAATTCACAATCATTGATATTGAGCATTAAGGAGAATTCACCCAGTCTCCAATTATTCTCGGAAAACCATTTTTAGCATTGTCAAAGGCAATTATCGATTGTGAGACTTGGGAAATCAATTTTAAAGTATTGGAAGCACTTAAATCTAACCATGTCTTTGAGGAACCACGATCTTCTGAGGCAACCCACGAAGTCCCCGACAACCGTAACTATGAAACGGTAGAAGAGCCCTACCCTGTAGTTACACCTGAGATAGTGGTTATTGATGAGACTATTGGTTTAGAGAATCTCCCCCTGCTCCATTCCCAGCTGCGCTCACCATGAAAAATCAAGCATATGAATCATATGATCCGGAGACTTATGCATGGTCACACCCTGGGTCAACCTATGCTGACTACATAGATTACATCAACTTGACACAGGAATGCTCCAATGTAAAATCAATTGAGAATGAACATGCAGAGACTCTCCCCAGTATTTCAATTCCCGCGGATCTCAAAATAGACAAATCCTTCTACTACGATCCTAAGACATATGCATGGTCTCACCCTGGAGCAACCTACTCTAATTATCTTAACCAAATCCTCCCAAATAGAGAGTGCACCAATATTCAGGAGACTAAGAACAAACATGTAGCCCGAAAACCGACCAAGGAGAAGAATTCAATGGCTATTCATCTGGGTACTCAAGTGAACCTACAACTTCACGAAATAGGAGAAAGAAAGTCACCTTTGACCTTTCGGAAGAGGAATCGGCTGATGATCCCTCATCAGGTCCGGAAAAGGTGGTCTACATGAGTGAAGTCTGTTCAGCAGCTCTAAAGCCATATCTTCGCAAGGATCCAAAATTCAATTCTCGTTGGACAACTCCCATTCCTAATTATTACTCATCCAAAGCTGATGCTCCTGCCTTCTACAAGTACATTGGAATTATTTCTTATGAGCTGACTGAGACCGGAGCTTCTGAATATTCATCTGAGGACAAATCGATTGATCTTAAAAAGGAATGAATTTTGAGGAAACAATTAAAGAAAAAAAAGAAATGAATATCTGGAGTGCGTCCACTTTCAAATACTATTCCTCTGAGGATAATTCCAATGATGGATATCTTTCATCTGACTCAAACACCTCAGCCACTATCCATCATGACTTTTCTGAGGATGACACTAATAATAGTTGGGAATCATATGCTTCATCTCCAACTCACCATTACAATCTCCCACCGCAGGCTCACAAGAAGATTAGCCGAAAACCGCCTTAATCATCGGCTACCCACCCTCCCTCCTGACCACATCGGTCTCCTTGTACAGCTTCTTCCTCTACTTAGGCCAAAGCCTAAGTATAGGGGGGACCTATGCCATCTGTATATTCCATTTCTCCCATCACACTCCTTCTCCAGATCACCTCACTTCCACACTTCTTTTATACTTAGGCTTACCAGAGCCTACGTATAGAGGGAACCAACACCCACCTGTTTATACTCTCCTCATTCACATATCCCGATCACTTCATTTTTTCCGCTCTACTTCTATACTTAGACTATTCACTGTCTAAGTATAGGGGGCGATTCTGTAAATCTTGTCCTTTTTCCTTTTTCACTCTCTTACCTTAGCCCGAGCTATGTCTTCTTTACGCTTCTTGTGCTCTAAAGACACATCACTCGCTAAGTATAGGGGGCCTGTATATAGACTTTGTATATATTTTATCCATATCTCGTACTTGCGCATAAGTCTATATGTATTTACGGGGTGGGTATTCTTTAAAAAAATAAAAACAAAAACAACAGAAATAAAGGAAAAAACGTTTTGCCACTAACACTGACTGTACCCAAAATTTTTGAAAAAATAGCTTCTTATTCATTTTTTGCATAAAAAACAAACAAACAACAAAAATCCTTTCCGTAAAAAAATTCAAAAAAAAATTTGTCTGCATTCCACACACCTGCACTTCATTCAGCATCGCATTTGCATCCGTGAAAAGTCATTGGGTTCTGAACCGAGTTATGAGCCGAAACCGAGAGTGGTCTGGACTTGACCTTAATCCATCCAATTTTCAGAGGAACTTCACCGAGAAATAGGATTTTAGAGTCTTCAGGTCTTTGACTTAATTCTTTAAGTGCCACATGACAATGTGCAGAGTTTGACTCTTAGTGTCTAATCGGGTCTCTTCATTCTGGGTACAACTCTGGAATAAGGAATTAATTTGTACTCTCGCACTATGCACTTAGCTCAACTCAAACGGGATGTTGGAAGACTATGTGAGTTTCTTTTCTGGTAGCGTGGAAATCTAAAGACCGGAGTACGGGTTGAAATAAAGCTTCGAAAAAAGGATGGACGACTGGGAACAATTTTTGCTAAGACTCCAAAACATGTACGGAAAGAAAGATTCTATATCCGTAGGGGCACAACAAGATCCAAGCAGAACCACCAAAAATTCCAAATACAAAGAAGCAACTACCAAATAAAATATGACCAAAAAGGTCCAAGCTTCAAGAAACCTGCAGATCTTGGTGGAGATCGGCTACACTGGCCATCTTCACAAGGAGAGGTGACTACACTGGCCACCCTCCAGTTCTTTTCTCATTCTTCTAACTTCTCCCTCAATTCGATTGTGAACACAGCGCGACAGACCTTAGAAGGAAATACCTGACTCCCCGAGGATGAGCGACTAGAGAGGAGGTTCACACGGTAGTCTGGCATTCTGGGTGGGAAGAGCTTAAACCTTTCACACACAAGAGTCGGTTGTTCAATGTTCATAGGGTATACTTTGGGAAGAGGATTGATCTAAGATGACTTCTGAGCCGAAACTGTAGCAATGATGTGTAGAACTTGAGGGCTGTTAATTTTAAAATTCTAAGTCTCACAGAAGTATCGCCACACTAATAATCCAAAGGTTGAGTTTAGATTCATTTTCACATTCAGCTCATGGTCTTGGTATGGAACCCAATCTCATTTCACTTCATGGCATTTCTTTTGATGCTCAGGGACGAGCATGCTTTAAGTATAGGGGGATGATGAATCTTGAATTCATCACTCTAAATCTCATTTATTACACTCAAATTCCTTAAATCAAGAGCATTTCGGCATCTATTCTGCATAATTAGCATTCATGCGTGTTTTCATAAGAATAGCATTTTAGCACAAATTTCTGCACAAAATAAGAAGCCAAAAATCCCAGCCAAAATTGACCTGTAAATAGTCTAACTTCCCAGATTTTTAACTCATTCATGCTAACTCCGAATGACCCAAAACCACCTTCACTATGTACATATCACTAACAAGATAAAATGAAAAATACAAAAAAATCATTAACCCTGGTAAGTGGACCAAAAACCTAAACCCTAGTTTCAAGATTTTCGGACTAAAAGCCCCATATCTTCCCCATCCAGTGTTTGATCTGATCCTACTCATGAACTAATGCACATTCAATTACCTTCAAAACGAGATCAAGTTCAAGTGAATCGGAGCTCGTATGTGAAAGTTGGGTTTTGGGCCTCTTTTGTATATTGTGTATTTTAGTGGTTTTGACCTAGTATTCTATTTATATATTTTATAAATTAATATAAATCCAAAAAAAAAAGATTAATGTGTAATTATTTATCTCTAATTTATCATATTTTTTCCGTATTTTTATCTGATCTAAAAATGATATAAAAATTACAAAACCCCAAAATCAAGGTATTCTATGTACATGGGATACCCCAAAAATACCACTTTATGCAAATGATCGATTTTGGTTTTGATGTCTTAATAAAAGTTGTAGATCTCATCGAGACAAGCAATTTTCGTGAAGAAACTTTTTTGATCCGATATCATTTACTATTTTTTTATCTATTTTACAAAATCATTTATTTTCGAATTTTGTGGTGCAGACACGTGGTAGCACCTGGTGCTGCCATGTGTCAGCTATTTTTCGCATATTTAATATTCGTTTTATAAAAACAAAAATAAAATAAATAAAATAATAAAAAATCTAAATAAATAAAGCCACGCGCGTGCAGCGCACGTGCCGCACGCGCACTGCACGTGCCGCACGCGCACTGCACGTGCATCCCCACTTCAGCCCTTTGCCGGCCACGTGGCATCACAGCGACCGTCCCATCTCATCAATCGGACGGTGCATGTACTTCTCCTACCTCCCGACTTCCCCCATGCGGCCGTCGCCCGTGATTTTCACCGCCGATCTGATTTCTCCGCCCCAAACTTCTCGACGCCTTGCGCGTATCTCTTCCGCCTCAATCTCGACCATCTCTGATCATGATCTCCTCCATCCCCTTAATCTCGTCGTTCCCGATCCTCCTTCCATGTCTGACCACCCCCCTAAGCCCTATAAAACGAACAGTCGTCGCCCCTCGCCATTTCATCTGCCGATAGACCTCCAAGCTTCAAGAACTCTCCGGTGGTGACAGCCCGGAGGTTCTTCATTTGCGGCGAGATCCGAGCTACCCCACGCTCGTAGGAGACCGCGGTGACTCCCCTCGCCGTCCTTGCTCAGCTCCGGCCACCCGTTGAGCCACCGCCTACGACAACTACCTCCGCTACTCCATCTGCAACAACGCCCTTAGCCACTTCAACTACGTCGCGCCACTACGCCTCTGCCTCGACTTCATCGGCCTCATCTTCATCGAGCTATCCAACGTCTCCGACCATCGTCGAGCAAACTCAACCGCAGCATAGCCCCCTCCTCCGCATTTCCACTCTAGACCGTGTACTCCATCTCGACATCAACGACAACGCCACGCGTCCACCGGAGCTCCGCCCAGCCTCCGTCTGCCGGCCCTTCACACCCCTGCCTTGGCCGGCCATCCTCCGCCACTATCGCCCGCGGCACAGAGGCTGAGACCCCTGCCACGTGCACGGCACGTGAGGGCGGGGGAATGTCATCAGCCTTGTTCTCATCCCCACGGGTCACGTGCCCAGCACGTGACCACGTGGGTCATTTGCCAGACGCCCCCGGGAGCTTCTCTTAATTGCGCCTCAATCCAGCAAGTCCAAGGACACGTGCACATCACGTGACTTCTTGGAAAATTTCAGAAGACCCCCCTCTGCTTCTCAGTAATTACAATTTGGCCCCCTGCTTAATTCATTTATTTTATTTATATTGCGTTTATACCCATGTCTTCCTCTGTAATTTTGAAGCTCGTCTCTAATTATTTTATTAATAAAAAAATTGCATGATGTTTGTTGATTAATTCTCTACATTTTGACACATTGTGGGTAATTTTGTGATCATTGGTTAATTAATAAATAATTGTTTTACGAAAATTTGCCTATTTTGCCCAATCTGTGCTCTAAAATTCATAGTTGATTAACTGTTGCTCTAAAAATCCCCGAAAAATCACATAATATAGAATTAATTGTGCTTGACATTATGCCCAAAAAGTATTGCATTTGCATTCATCATTTGCCTTGTAAAAATCATTTTTGCATATTTCAGTGTTTAATTTTTAATAGGTATTAGATCTCACATTTTCGAGGTTTAGGATTTTCTGAGATCTATCACATCGTGATATATCTTAGATAATTTTGATCCTTGAAAATAAGTATGTTTAATATTTATCATAATTAAATATTGAAATTCATTTTTTTTGCATTTAAAAATCCATAAACATTCATATTGCATCCAAAAATTCCAAAAAATTAAAGTGCATCCATTTCATCATAATTTACATTGTGGCCAAGTTTCGGATTTTTCAGACATCATTTGAACAAAATTTTCATTTTAGTCCCTAAAATAGGCCACAAGTGCATTTTGCATCCCTTATTACATTAAAAATTCCAAAAAAAGACCGACTCGAAAATCATGAACAAACTTTGATAGACATAACTCTAGGTTGTTCCTTTGCCTCCTTGTGATCGACCTTGGGACTTGCCCAAGTAAAATAAACATAAAACTGCATTGATTAAAAATTGAACATATTTTGTGTGGTTATTTTCTTGACCGTTTCCGATTGCCGCCTACAATGCATGACATTATTTTTAAGCACGAACAAAGATAAAAACACATTCTTAAATGCTGCATATCGGACTCATCACTACCTTGATCAAATCAACCCAACACAGGAATGCTCCAACATCAAGTTAATAGAGAACGAACATGCATAAACTCTCCCTACTATTCCATTTTCTGTTGCTCTGGAGAAGTGTTTCTTATATGATCCAGAGACATGTGCTTGGGCTCACCCTGAGTCAACCTTCTCTGACTACCTTAACCAAATCAATTCAACTCAGGAGTGCACAAACATAAAGAAAACTAAGAACAAATACGCGGGACAAACACCGACCAAGGAGAAAAATTTCAATGGATATTCATCTGCAGACTCAAGTGTCAACACCTCACTCCAAGGACCAACACCTTTATAAAACAAAATGACGCAGACGACGCATATATTCGATAGGCCTAAAAGGTAATCTACATGAGTGAGGTCTGTTCGATAGGCCTAAAACCATATATTCGCAGGGATCCAAACTTTAATTCCCGTTAGACGACGCATGTTCCACACTATTATTCTTCCAAAGTCGATTCTCCTAATCTCATTAAATATACTGGAATAATTTCTTATGAGCTGACTGAGACTGGTGCTTCAGAGTATTCATCCGAGGACAAATCGCTTGATCTCAAGAAGGAACAAATTCTGAGAAAATAACTGAAGAAACTAAAAGACAAGAATATCTGGAGTGCCTCCACTTTCAAATACTATTCTTGTGAGGATAACTCCGATGATGGTTATCTTTCATATGATTCATACACGTCATCTACTATCCAGCATGATTTCTTTGAGGATAACACTGATAATGGTTGGGAATCATATGCTTCATCTTTGTCTTATCATTACGACCTCCCACCACAGGACACAAAAAGATCAGCCGAAAACCGTCTTAATCATCGGCTACCCACCCTCCCTCCCGACCATATCGGTCTCCTTGTAATATTCTTCCTCTACTTAGGTCAATGCCTAAGTATAGGGGGGGCTGATGCCATATGTATATAGCATTCTCCTCATCAAACTCCTTCTCACGATCGCCTCATTTTCACCCTTCTTCTACACTTAGGCTGATCAAAGCCTAAGTATAGGGGGAACCAATGTCCATATGTATATACTTTCCTCATTCACATATTCCGACCGCCTCATTTTCACTCTTCTTCTATACTTAGAATATTCACAACCTAAGTATAGGGGCGCAAACCGATCTATCTTGTTCTTTTTCTTTCACTCTCTTACGCTTAGCCCAAGCTATGTCTTCTTTACACTTCTTGTGCTCTGAGGACATATCACTCACTAAATATAGGGGTGTATATATATACTATGTATATATTTTATCCATATCTCGTACTTTCACATAAGTCTATATGTATTACAGGGTGGGTAAAACTTGAAAAAAAAAGATTTGCTACTAACACTGACTGTGTCTAACCAAAATTTTTTGAAAAAAAATTGCTTCTTATTTTCGCATAAAAAATCTCAAAAAAAATCCTTGCTTAAAAAATAAAAAAAAACCTCAAAAACATTTCCTGACTGCATTTCACACACATGCACTTCATCCAACATTACATTCATTTGCATCTGTGAAAAGCCCTTGGGTTCTGAACTGAGTTATGAGCAAAAAACCAAGAGTAGTCCGAACCTGATCTTAATCCACCTAATTTTCAGAGGAACTTCATCGAGAAATAGGATTTTCGAAACTTCAGGTCTTTGACTTAATTCTTTGAGTTCCACATAACAATATGCAAAGTTTACTCTTAGTGTCTAACCTGATCTCTTCATTCTGGGTACGACTCTGGAATAAGAAATTAATTTATACTCTCACACTATGCACTTAGCTCAACTCAGACGGGGTGTTGGAAGATTGTGTGAGTTTCTTTTTTGGTAGTGTGGACATATAAAGACCGGAGTACGGGTTTAAATAAAGCTTCGGAAAAGGGATGGATGGTTGGGCACAATTTTTTCTAAGACCCCAAAACATGTATGGCAAAAAAGATTCTATATCCGTAGGGGCACAACAAGATCCATGCATAACCACCAAAAATCAAAATACAAAGAAGCCTACTACCAAATAAACATTTGACCAAAAAAAGGTCCAAGCTTCAAGAAAACCTGCAAATCCGGGTGGAGACTTGGCTAAACTGGCCGGCTTCACAAGAAGAGGTGACTACACTGGCCACCCTCCAATTCTTTTCTCCTTCTTCTAACTTCTCCCTCTATTCGATTGTGAACACAGCACGATAGATCTTAGAAGTAAATACCTGACTCCCCGAGGACGAGTTATTGGAGAGGAGATTTGCATGGTAGTCCGACATTCTGGATAGGAAGAGCTAAAACCTTTCATACACGTGAGTCGATTGTTCAATATTCATGGGGTATGCTTTGGGAGGAGGATTCATCTAAGATGACTTCTGAGCCAAAACTGTGACAATGATATATAGAACTTGAAGGCTATTGTTTTTAAAATTCTAAGTCTCACAGAAGTTCCGCCACACTAATAATCCAAAGGTTAGGTCTAGTTCCATTTTCACCTTCAGCTCATGATCTTGGTATGGAACCCAATCTCATTTCACCTCATGGTATTTCTTTTGATGCTCAGGGACGAGCATGGTTTAAGTATAGGGGGATGATGAATCTCAAACTCATCACTCTAAAAGTCATGAATTAAGCTCAAATCCCTAAAAATCGTTGGCATTTCTTCATTTATTCTGCATAATTAGCATTCATGCATGTTTTGATAAGAATGGCATTTTATCAAAAAAATAAGAAGCCAAAAATCCAAGTCCAATTGACATGTATAAAAGCCTAACTTCCTTGATTTTTAACTAATTCATGTTAACTCTAAATGCCCTAAAATGACCTCCATTGTGTACGTATCACTGATAAGAATAAATGAAAAATATAAAAAAATCACTAACCTAAATAAGTGGACCAAAAACCCAAACCCTGGTTCTAGGATTTCCGGACTTAAACCTTGATTCTTCTTCATACAATATCCGATTTGATCCTACTCACTTTTGAACTAATATACATTCAAATACCTTCAAAACAAGACCAAGTTCAAGTGAATCAGAGCCATATGTGAAAGTTGGGTTTTGGGCCTCTTCTGTACATTTTATATTTTAGCAGTTTTTAACCTATTATTTTATGTACATAATTGACTCATTTTATTTTATTTCGTTTTCATTTATCTTCTTTGATAGAAGTTTTATTAAAATGCGTAAGAATCCAAATCCAAACTAAGCTTGAAATCAAAGAAATTAACTGAGTCTGAGTCTTTACTAACGGTCTGTACAAAAATTATCTTTTTCATCTTTTATTTTATTTCTTCTTTTTCTTAATTAATAAAAATCCAAAAAATAGATTAATGTATAAATATTTATCTTTTATGTTATCTTATTTTTTCAAGATTTTTGTCTGGTTTAAAAATGACAAAAAAATTATAAAACCCAAAAATCAAGGTATTCTATGTACATGGGATACCCCAAAAATATCACTTTGCACAAATGATTGATTTTGGTTTTGGTCTCTTTATAAAGTTGTAGATCTCATCGAGACGAGCAATTTCATGAAGAAAATTTTTTGATCCGAGGTTATTTATTCTGGATTTTTCTTTATATTTATCTTTCAATTTTTTGAGGCTGACACGTGGCAGCTCCTGGAGGCACCATGTGTCACCCATTTTTTGGCCTTATTTGATTTTGTTTTATAAAAAAATAAAATTAAAAAAATATAATAAAAAATAAAAAATAAAAATACCATGCACGTGCCCGCGACGCACGCGCCCAGCACGTGCTGCCCCCTTCCTCCATCTTCCCTTTCTAGATCGGGCGCACCTCGCCGCCTCCGCCACTTTCCTAATCGGGCGGCGCTGCCTTCCATTCCGGCCGAGTGCTGCCTCTGTCACCCGCGCGAATATCTCCTCCGCCGCTTCCCTAATTGGAGCACCACTCTCTCCCCGCAAATCCCTCTCGCCCCAATCAGATCTCCATCAAGCAAATCTTGCGCCTGTCGCCGTCAACATGCCATCTTCATCACCCTCCTCCTCATCCTATAAAAAGCCATCGTCGGACCCCCTCTCAATCCATCAACCGTAGACTCACATCAGAGCTGCAAGGAGAAGCCCTCAGGCGGTGACAGCACCCCCGACTTCTCTAGCCTCCTCACGCATGGCGCGATCCGAGGCATTCCACCTCGTCGCAGCGCCAGGTCCTCCTTCGCGCGCTAGCCCTGATCTGTTTCGTTGTCGAGCCACGTAAATCCAGGTACTCTTTCAATCCCACTTCACCCTTCTCATCTCTTTCACCTTTTCTTCGATCATCACACCTCAACTCCGTCGCTCGACCCATCATCCTCGCCACTCTCGATCTCCCCTCGCATCGATCCATCTCCGCTCGAGCCCATGTACCTCTAGGAGCTCCTCTCCACGATGCTACGCTTCTCTGTCAATCTTCACCAACGTCTCTTGGAACGAGGAGCTCCCTTAACCACGCTCTATCGCCCCGATGACCCACGACCGTGTGTCGGCCACAGAAGCTTCATTGTTGCTCCAGCCCCGGAGCTTCTCCATTGAGCCCATTGTCAACGACACATCTCGCACTTACTTCACCGTGACCAGCTCCTACAACACCAACGATGTTTCCATCTCTGGGTTCAACGAAAATTTACGCTCCCTCTCGACTCCAGCAACCATCATCGCCTACGACTCTGCCCGCGTTCGCCAACTCTGCATTCGCCTTCCCTGTTGCTCTGGCTGCATCCACAATGCCAGCCAGAAGCTTCATCGTCGATCGTGTGTCGGCCAACAACCCCCTTCATCAACTCCCAGCCCTGGTCCCCGCTCCGCCAAGGCTGCAGGCACCCACCGCCGGGGAGTCCTCCTCCACCTTCGCCACTCCACCATCGGGCGGGAGGCCCAAGGTCCTCCCCACGTGTACGGTACGTGATGAGAGGGAAATTTTACAGAAAAAACCCCCTGAGGTTCTCTCATTTCAGAACCACCCCTGCCCACGTGATACGTGTGTGCAGGGTGGGTTAACTTCATCGACAGGGCTTCCCTTTATTCTCAACCGAGTCACACCATTAGAGGTCATGTGCTTGGTCCGTGGCCTGCTAAAACTTTTGTAGAGAAGCCCCTCAAGGGACTAGTAATCACATCTAGATCCTCCCATTTTTTATTTAATTAGTGTAATATTACATTAATACCCATGTGTTCCCCTTTCATTTTGAACCGCTACGTTGCATTATTTTATTTATTAAAAAATTGCATTATGTTCTTTAAGTAATTCTCAACATTATGGCATATGTTTGACATTTTTGTGATCTATGGTTAATTAATAATTAATTATTTTGTGGAAAATTGCATATTTTACCAATTCTATGCTTGAGAATTCATAATTAAATAACCATTGCTATGGAAAATTACCGAAAATTTAAGGATTGTAGAATTAGTTGTTTATTACATCGTGCCCAAAACGATTTGCATTTGCATGCATTATTTGCCTTGTAAAAATCATTTTACATATTTCAATATTTAATTTTTATAGGTACTAAATCTTGTATTTTTGAGGTTTAGGATTTTTCTAAGATCCATCACCTAGTGATAGATCTTAGATAATTTTATCCCTTGAAAATAATTAGGTTTAATATTTATTATAATTAGTTATTTGATTTAGCGAGAATTCACGGAGTCTAAAAGTGGTGTCTCACACAAGGCGGAGACGACCGTCGCTGTGACGACTCACGATGAACTCTGAACTAAAATCAACAATTAACCCACACTAAGATCAACAAATTAGAAATAATGTGGAGTTAAAATTTATTTTTAACTCTACATAAAAGATGTATAGGTGCAAGTATGTAGAGAGTTCGAACACAGGGAGCAAGCATGGTAAATCAAAAATGTGTGCACAAGTGAGTGTGTGTGAAGTGTCTACACTAAGCAGGCAAGCAAATAAATTTTTGTGGGTTTTTAATTTTTAATTTTTTTTAATTTAGTTTTTAATTTTGTATTTTGATTTTTAATTTTCTGATTTTTATAATTTTATATTTTATATTTTTTTCTTTTGAATATTGGAAATTAAAAACAATGTAATGAAAGGCAAGATAGAATATTTATAAAAATGTGCAAAATAACCAAAAATTCAGAAATGAAATGTTTTTAATATTTTTAGGATTTTTTTACTATTTTTGTGATTTTTGGGGATTTTTCAAGGTGTTTTTGGTTTTTTAAAATGTCAAAATAAGGGAAAACAGTGGAAAATGTAATGGCTGTGAGTAAAATGAGAATTAAAATTATCAAACAGCAACCATAATTTTTCACACTATTTTTCAAATAAAGAGACTAAAATAGAGAACAAACAGGGCCTTAGTTTATATTTTTTGGGGTTTTCTTTGATTTTATATATTTTTTTGAGTTTTTATGTGATTTTAAATTTTTAATGTTTTTCTTTTGAAATTTTTAGTGATTTTTGGATTGACACTAAAATAGGCTAAAATAGACACTAGGTAATTTTTTAGAATTTTTCGATGTGTTTTAATATTTTTTTGGTATTTTCTAAGCTAGACAGTAAAGAAAAAGCATGTTTTTGATTTTTAAAAAATATTTAAATAAAATAAAATCAAAAACTAAAATTATAGCGTTAAAGTACACGTGTCCAGGAGCTTAACCCTATTTTTGTGGAATTTTTAGACTTAAAATGATAGGTCAAATAATTACATCAAGCATCCAATCAATAAACAGGCCTGGCAGGGGTATTTATGCAATTTCTCAAACATCCAGGGGCATTCATGCAAATTTCCACAAAAGTTTGAACTGAATATTCAATTTATAGCACCAAAATACAATTACAAAACCCGCCTGGGTATCCTAGCAATTTTCCCACCAGGGCGCGTGACTCGCACGCACCTGGCAGGGACTAAAATGTAATAATCCAAAACCCTGGGGGCTTACTTGCAAAATATCCAAAAATTTAACACGTGATGTCACAGTTTTGGTACTAAAACGAAATACAAACAAAGCCGAGGGTCCCTCTGCAAAATGCCCACACCTCACGTGTATAGGTCACGTGAGGTGACGTGGCGGAGGACCTAGATGCAAATATGGAAAACTCGGGGGCCTTTGTGTAAATAACCCAAAGTTTTTACGCTACAGATGAAAGTTTAAATACTAAATAATAAATACAAAAGGTGCGAGGGTGTAGATGCAAAATACCCTCGCTGGGACGATCCGCAGATGACGCGTGGCGCAAATCCAACGGCTGGCAGCTGAGCGCGATCCAACGGCAGGGGACGTGCCACTTATCCACGTGGCAGCACGGGGACGGCCGATGATGGTTCTCTTCGACGTATGAGATTAGATCTCAGAATGAGATCCAACGGTGGCTGGGCTCGGAAGATCTGACGGTCGACGAGCGATCTGGAACTCCACCCTTGATCGGACGGTTGCGAAGGCGGCTGGAAGAACACGGCGGAGCTCCGACTGGGCGAGGTTCCTCGAGCTCCTCCGACCGACTCCGGTGGCTTCTGGGCTTCAAAATCGGGCTGGAGCTTCCTCTGGTCCTCCTCTATCTCTTGGGGGCGTCAAAAAGCCACGGCGGTGGCCGTGGTGCTCGTTGGTGGCTGGCGGAGCTGGAGGGCTTTGTTAGCTCCAGCGAGCTTCAAAACTCGCCTCCAGGCGTCTTCACTTGGGCTTTGACCTGCAAAAATGGTCAAAGGGTCCAGGCCAAACTGCCTAGACCCTTGGATGGTCGGGGAGAGGCGCGAATCGAGATGTGGATGCACGGCCGGAGTTGCGCTCCGGCCAAGGTGCTTGATTAGGCGAGATGGTTGATGGAATTCAAATTTTTTTGATGGTTTTCGATCCTTAGACTACCAGGAACCTAAAGATGCAAAGAGATACAAGGGAGAGGGTCCTCGATGGCCAAGGCCAGAGGAAGAAGGATACCTCGACGTCGGCGGTTGGCGGAGGTGGTGGAGACGCCTCGAGCCTCCCTCGACTCGCCTGACGGCAGGGCGGTGGAGCTGTCACCTCCGGCTACCCAAAAAGCTCGAAAGGGAGGAGGATGGATGGTCCAAGAGGGTTCGATTTGAATTCAAAGTTGGGGGGTTCATTTTATGCGGTTTGACCTAAGATGACAGGAGCTCGAAGAATGAGGTACCACAGGTGCGTCGATGATCCATAGCCCAAGATGAAGCTTGGGCGGGCATCCTTGATAGAAGAGCTACAAAAGTCATGAAGAGTGTTTCATGATCTGATGAAAGGGGTGACCTCGAAAAAAGGGTGAAGATAGGTCAAAACCAACTTCTGACAGGCGCACATGGGTGAAGTGCAGAGTTGACCAGAGTCAACAAAGGCCGCCACCTGGTTGGTCCACGTGGACCAACCAGGAAAAACCCTGCGGAAATGTTTTAATAATTCATTTAAAAATAGAAAAAAGGCCGAATTAAATTATGATTATAAAATAAAAATATTTGTTATTTTCTGTAGTATTTTATTATGAATTTTAATTATTTTTATAACTTGGATTTTTACAAGTTACCTTTATAGCCTTATATAGGTATATTATCTATATAGTTTATTAATTTATTTTTATTTTGTGTATTTTATCTTTACTATTTTCATTTCTTATTTTCTAAAATTATGAAATACTTTTATCTACACAAATATATTTTTATTTAATTTTTCTGATATGTTTTGTATATTTAATAAAATACAAGTATGTTTTGTATAGGTATATGTATAGGCAATATACCTATGTATTCTTTATACAAGTATTTTTATTTTGTAATTTCTTTGCATTTTTATTCTGATTTTAATGCACATATATATTATAAGTAATATTTACATAATTATAAAAAATATAAAAATACAAAAATAATGAATAAAGAATAAATTGAATATTTTAATCTGTACAAGTATACAATGAGGGTCCAAAACTCAACTTTCAAACCGTAGCCCCGCCAAATGCGAAACCACCACCATTAAATAGATTATTTTATTCTATATACAATTAAAGGTGAGTATGCTGCATTTGGAGTTGTCGTTTGTGAGATACGGGTCTGGGAAGTTGGGATTCTGGATTCTTATTCAGACCATAACTTTTTATCTGAACATTATTTTTCTGTGAAATCAATTTTGTATTTTTCTTTATTAAATTATCTACAACTTTCATGTACAAAGTTTCTTTATTTGATGTATAAAAAGTGGAACCAAAAATAGGTCCCAAAATGAATAAAGAATGAATAGAATTTATAGGTATTTTATCTTGTATTTCTGACCTTATCTCCCCCTACTTTATTCCTTGTCGACCTATTCATCAAGATGCCTAGGTCTCGGGGTTTCGGGTCATAAAATATTTACAATATTTTATTCTTTTTCTTTTCTTTATTTATTCTATAATTTTGGCTTTAATTACAGTATTTTATACACTATTTGAATGCTCATGCATGAATGTTAAGATGCTCTATTTAATGCTATTTACAGGCATTTGCTAGGGTTTTTGGTGCCAAAATGATAGAATAAAGATGATGAAATGTGGATTCATCATCCCCCTATACTTTACCTTTGCTAGTCCCTAGCAAACACTTATGCAATAAGTGCAAAAAGAAAAAGAAAAGAAAAGAAAAAGAAGAACTTGGATCTTATCTGATTATCAAACTTGTCTTCGCAAAATCAAAGTTTGGAGCTTAAGTCGGACCTTTGGAGATTTAGTGCGGGCGGAACCCTAGTGAGAACCGTGTTTGAAATCCGACAGTCCTTGAGAATCCCAAAACTCTGTT
Organism: Ottelia alismoides; assembly: GCA_037367405.1. Taxonomy (NCBI): domain Eukaryota; kingdom Viridiplantae; phylum Streptophyta; class Magnoliopsida; order Alismatales; family Hydrocharitaceae; genus Ottelia; species Ottelia alismoides. Next base: position 523,290 of record JAZKJV010010581.1, on the reverse strand, counting down.
CAAGTCTCCTCAATAGCCAGGTCAGAAATACTTCAACTCATACGCAAAATCTTACGACTATGATTCTGACTTGTACAGTGTAAGTGATGGTGGCTCTCCCCAACTAGAATGACAAAGAAACTGACTTCTCCAGTACAACAACCCAATGATTCCCCAATCCAATGACTCCATCCTCGAGGAGCGGGGTATTCCCTTCTAAGTTCAAGTGGCAACCAGCTCAAGAGGAGGGGGTGAAGAGAAGAATGGACGGTAGCCAGTGTAGCTACCTATCCCGGGATGCAAGACCAGTGTAGTCAAGTCATCCTGCTGCAGGCTCACATATTTGACTTTGGAACTCAAGCTTGCTTATTGACTTTGTACATACTTGCAGGCTTTTTATTTTTGTACATGCCTGAACCCTTTTTTTTTTTAATACTACATACAGCAGCATTTACATAAGGAGTTTTTCCTCTTGAGCCAGTAGACTATCCCTCTTTTGAAGCTTTATCGCAACCCACAGCCTCCTGTCTTTAGACGTCCTAATCACTGGACGGGTTGGGGGGCACTTCCCTCCCTAGAGGAGGACAAATGTTTCCACTTGTGTGCGTCTCATACCGGCAAATCCAATCCCCTCACCACTCCAACTGAGTTGAGCCATGTGAAAGGTGCAAGTGTCCAAGTTAGGTCATTATCAACAAGAATCGTGCGTGTGCTCCGAAATACTCTACTTAGGCAGTCAAGAACCCATTGAACCAAGTCTCGTGATCCTCAAAGAATTAAGTCAACTAGACCTGAAGTACCTCAAACCTGGTTCCTATAAGGTTCCTGTTATTAGGTAGATTTTAAGGTCCAATCAAGCTCCAATCTTCGGATTTTACTTAGACTTGTTCAACTATCAAACTCAATCCGAAAAATACGAATGCTATGCAATGCAATGCAGGAAATATTTTTGTGATGCAATTTTCAAAGATTTTGAACTTTTTATGGATTTTTGAAAAGATGATGATGATGCATATGCATTTTTTTGTCTTTTTCAAAAAGATTTTTCAAATGTTTTTGGATTTTAATTTTGCAAATGTTTTTGGGATTTTTGAAAATAAAAAGTTTTTGGCTAAAAGCTGGGTTAAAAATATGTACACGGGAGTGCTTCTTATATCTACAAGAAGTGGATTTTAAGAATTTACAGGGTAAGCGATCAATTTTATACATATATATAGTGGATTTTGGTGTGATGTAAATATTCCTCAAACTTATTTGACACAGATTTTTCAAATAATTTTTGAAAACTATAGTCCAAAATAATTTTTACAAATATTTTACAAACAAGTACACACATTTGAAAATCATTTTGCAAAGGCTTTCAAAACAGTATATGTAGGTTTTTCAAATCATTTTTGCAACCATTTTTCAAACCATTTGCAAATCATTTTTCAAACATTTTATTTCACACAAAGAAAATAAGTTTTGCAAACCACACATTTTCACACAGGTTGAAAACATGTAACAAAATATTTTCAAAATAGTTTTCAAATAGATGTTCACAAAGATTTTCAAACTATTTTTCAAACATTTTGCAAAAAAAACATTTTCACCTGATTTATTAATCAGTAAATACAAAAAGAATTTGAGGAATAATCACATCTCTTTATCAAGGATTTTTAATGAATTTCAAAGAATTATTAGCCATATTATTAGGAAAATACGAAAGTACGAGTTATGGCTAAAGTATATACACAGTATATACGAACCCCCTATACTTAGCTTGAGCTATGTCCTCATAGATCGGAGAGAAAAGAGAAGACATAACTCGTACTAAGTACAGACAAGTCTAAATAATGAAGGAACAAATGAATCAAACGAATGAGAAGTTGACCGTCCCCCCTATACTTAGGATCAAATAATCCTAAGTATAGCAGACTGTACACAACGCAGGGAGGGTCAAGGGTGGGAATGAACAGATCGTACTCAGATTGTCTCCCCTTATACTTAGGGTAAGATATCCCTAAGTATAGACAAGAAGAGGAGACAATGGAGAGGATCGAAAAGAAAATGAAAGAAACTCGGGGTGCCAACCCCCCTATACTTAGGACAAAATACGTCCTAAGTATGGAAAACTGTCTACAAGGGCGGCACCTTTTTGATAGATACAGCAGATAGAAAAGGAAAAGAAGAAAAGAAGAAAAGAAGAAGATAAATCATCAGACGAAAGAGTGATATGAACAGATGGATCTGTACAGCAGATGGTTGAATTGATCACCATGTATGAGATGCAGATGATGAGAGTCAAAGGACACATCTCATACCAGAAGAATGAGGGCAACGTCAATGGTCGGCGGATCATGATCAAGATATAGTTTCAGGCGTTGACCATTGACGCGGAAGGTAGAGGAAGATGACGGTTCGGATATGTCGATGCTGCCATTGTCATGTGCCTTCCTGACCACATACGGACCTTTCCACTTGCTCTGCAACTTCCCTGGGAATAATTTCAGCCTGGAATCAAACAACCATACTCTCTGATCTGGCTCAAACTGTTTATGGCTGATATGCGAATCGTGCCATGTCTTCACTTTTTCCTTGTACTGTAGGCTGTTGGAAAAGGTTGTGTCTCTAAGTTCTTCCAGGGCTGCCAATTCTGCTCTTCTCTGGTCTCCTATACTCTCGGGATCTAAGAGCAACTCAGTAACTGCCCAAAAAGATTTGTGCTTGATCTCCACTGGCAAATGGCACGGCTTGCCATAGACGAGACGAAAGGGAGATGTCCCCAATGGATTCTTGAAAGAAGTCCGATAAGCCCACAGGACTGAGTCCAAAAGCTGTGACCAATCCTTTCGGTCTGGGCGGACAACTTTCTGCAAAATAGTCTTTATCTCCCGATTCGATACTTCGGCAAGACCATTAGTCTGAGGGTGATATGGAGTGTCAACCCGATGGTCAATGCCGAACTCGTCTGAAAGGGCCCTAACCTTGTCATTGATGAAATGAGACCCCCCGTCTGAAATCAAGACTCTAGGTACCCCGAACCGCGAAATGATATTTTTCCTCAAAAATTTGCATACGGTTTTAGCATCTGCGGCTCGGGCGGGGATGGCCTCAACCCATCGGTTGACATAATCCACAACGAGCAAAATATGCTTGAATCCCTGACTCTTAGGAAATGGGCCCATGAAATCAATCCCCCATGCATCAAAAACCTCACAGAAGTGAATGGGTTGCATGGGCATCATGTCTCTCTGTCTGCAGGTTCCCATTTTCTGACAGTCAGTATATTTCTTCACGAACTCATCAGAATCCTTGAAGAGAGTAGGCCACCATAGGCCGGATTGAAGCACCTTCTGTGCTGTTCCTTTTCCAGAATGATGTCCTCCTGCCTCAAGCTTGTGGCAGTATGTGAGGATGCTATGATGCTCTTCCCGAGGAATGCACCTCCTCCAGATACTGTCCCCTCCTTCATGATAAAGGACGGGATCCTCCCAATGGTAAAACTTGGCCTTCGCCAGGAAGGTCTCAAGTTTCTGCCTGAGCCAACCTTGTGGAACCGTCTTGGCTACAAGATAGTTCACAATGTCAGCATACCACGGGAGCGAGGCGATAGCCAAGATCGCCTCATCTGGAAATGTCTCTGTAATAGGTGCACTGGGCTCAGATTCCTCAAGATTCTCCAATCTGGAGAGATGATCCGCCACCACATTCTTGACTCCAGGCTTATCCTTAATTTCAATATCAAATTCCTGGAGTAGAAGGATCCATCTGGTGAGACGTGCTTTGGCATCCTTCTTAGCCATTAAGTACCGGATGGCGGTATGATCAGTATAAATGGTCACTCTAGATCCGAGAATGTAAGATCTATACTTATCAAGAGCGAACACTACGGCCAGCATCTCTTTCTCAGTCACAGTGTAATTCCGCTGCGCGGCATCCAAAGTCCGGCTGGCGTAGTGAATGGCAAAGGGTAGTCCATCCCTCCTCTGTCCGAGCACAGCCCCAACGACAAAATCTGAAGCATCCGTCATGATCTCGAATGGGAGAGACCAATCAGGTGGCTGAAGGACAGGAGCAGAAACAACCATATTCTTGAGAGTCTCAAATGATTCAAGACACTTATCATTAACAATAAACTCGGTGTCTTTAGTCAGCAAGTCAGTGAGCGGCCGGGCAATTTGGCTGAAGTCCTGAATGGACCGTCGGTGGAAACCGACATGCCTCAGAAAAGACCGTAACTGACGCAAATTGGACGGCGGATTGAGTTTTTTGATGATATCCACCTTGGCAGGATCGATCTCCATGCCCTTGTTGGAGACGATATGACCAAGGACTGTCCCCTGAGTCATCATGAAATGACTCTTCTCCCAGGATAAAACAAGGTTCACCTCAATGCAGCGCTTGAGCACATGGTCTAGGCAGTCAAGACAAGCATCGAACCCGTCACCATAGATCGAGAAGTCATCCATGAAGACCTCTAAACAGTCACCCACCATGTCCGAGAAGATGGACAACATGCACCTTTGGAATGTCGCCGGAGCGTTACATAGACCAAAGGGCATCCGTCTGAAAGCATAAGTCCCAAACGGACAGGTGAATGTCGTTTTCTCCTGGTCTTCGGGCGCAATGGCCACTTGATTGTATCCACAGTACCCATCAAGAAAACAATAATGACTCTTCCCAGCCAGCCGCTCGATAATCTGATCAATGAATGGTAGTGGGAAGTGATCCTTCTTGGTGGCCTCATTTAATCGTCTGTAGTCCACACAGACCCTCCAAGAAGTTGGTACTCTGGTAGCGATCTCCTCTGCAGACTCGTTGACAACTGTAGTGATACCCGTCTTCTTAGGTATCACATGTAGCGGACTTACCCATTTGGAGTCGGAGATGGGATAGATAAAATCGGCGCTCCACCACTTGGAAATTTCTTTCATGACTACGTCTCGAAGATTCGGGTTCAGCCGTCGTTGGAACTCACGCGACGGCTTAGCGTTATCCTCAAGATAGATGTGGTGAGAGCAAAGATTTGGGCTCAGTCCCTGGAGATGAGCTATACTCCAACCGATTGCCTTGCGGTTTCTTTCAAGAACCTCCATCAGACGAGATTCTTGTTCTCCAGTCAAATCTGTTGAGATAATGACTGGGTACATTTCTGGCTCACCCGCAAAGAATCTGTATGTCATCGACTGCGGCAGAGGTTTCCATTCTGGACAACTGGGAGGTGGCAGATCTGGCTTCTGATATGTCTGTGTAAATGCTACCAGGTCTGCATGGGAGAACTCTCGCTCTGCATGAATTTCTGACGAAGGGCGGCCTGCTGAATCATCAATAAACTGCACTGGCTCGCACTCTGTCATGGTTGTCGGCTCAGAAGGAATCAGACAAGGTAGATAATCATCAAAGTCATCCCAGTCAATGTCTGAATCCGAGGGATCAGAAGAAGAAGAACATGATTGAAATTCCTCAGCACCACTCAGCACAACACTGTCAACTTCAGATATATCCTCATCCAGGGATGTGCTCTCCCAGCTCTCGACTGCCATGAGCTTGAGATATAGTGAATCTGTGGGCAAGGCGAGGGTCGGTGCTACGGGATCTTTCCAGTTGGATTCATCATCAGTCATCTCGAAATCACAAACCTGGTGGATGTCTAGCTCTTCCTCTGTCATCTACTCGGCTTCGCTGGATTGCTCTGAGCATGCCAACTCTCTGGCTCTGGTCTCCTCGATCGTCTCTATTTGTATGGTTTCGCCCTCTACGCGAAAACATACCTTCCCACTATCATGATCGGTCACCGCCTTGGCTGTGGCCAAGAATGGACGTCCGAGAATGATGGGGGCATCGGTTACCGACTCAGGGATCTCCATGTCCAACACAACGAAGTCCACGGGGAATTTCAGGCCCTGAATGGTAACGACCACGTCTTTCAATAACCCCTTCGGCCTCTTAGTCGACCTGTCAGCAAACTAAAGGACTGTCCTGCTCCTAAGAAGAGGACCAAACTCGAATCGGTCGAGTAAGGCTGCCGGAAGAAGGTTAATTGAAGAGCCGCTGTCTAATAGAGTACGATCAAACTGCTGCTCCTGAATCTCGCATCTGACATAGGGAGCTCCTGCATCTGGTCGCTTAGCTGGCAGCTTGTTCTGGATGGTGCAGCAAGTGGACTGAGTGAGCACATGGATTTGATCTCTGTGATTCCTCCTCTTCCTGCGGACGGTAGTCTTCTCTTTCAGGTTCTTCTTGAAGAGGGGGATGTGCTCAAGTGCTTCTTGTAGAGTCAGCTGAATGTGGAATCTGTCTATCATCTGATTGCCGAACTCTACCTGCTGATCTTTTTTGGGATTTTCTCTTTTATTCCCCTTCGCTCGGCGAAGCGCCTCAGGGAAGGGGATGGTAGGGGCCTCCACAGATGGAGGACTAGGAATCGGTCCCTGTGCCTGTGAAGAAGGGGAACCCATACAATAATCATCACGCACCATATATGGATCCGCAATTTGAACAGAAACCTTTCCTTTATTCAAATTTTTGTTTTTGTTTTTGTTCCCACAGTCTCTAGGTACAAAATGTGGCAACACCACAGATGGTGGCTCAACAAAAGTGGATGTGGTGGCCTCAGCGCCACCACTAGCACCGATCTTCGCGGCATCAGCACCGCGCTCTGGTTCATCATCCAAAATGGTGGCTTCAGCACCACCGTCTGCAACTGATATCACGACGGCATCAGCACCGTCGTCCTGGACTCCATCATTGGTGGCATCAGCACCACCGTCTTCAACATCATCATTAGCGGCATCAGCACCTCTATTCTGCTCCTCTGGCGCCCCTAGTTCAGCATCTGGTTGTCGCTCAGAAGAGGCACCGCCGGCTGGCATCCTACCGCTCCTAGTAGTCACAAAATCAACATCATTCAAAGAATAAGACATATCATTCAAATCGTCACTAGGAGAGGTATCCTCTGTGAACTCTACCTGCTCAGATTTTCTTTTTAGGTTATTAGGGTTAGGTTCGATCTGAGCGGGTATGGCGGCCTTGCCTTTGATGATATCCCGCATCTCCTGTCGGAATTCATCCATTTCTTGCCTGAAAGATGCTCGCTGTTCAGATAGCAAGCGGGCAAGATCATCAAGGGATGGATTCTCAAAGGCAGGACCCTGAGAACTGGATGGTTGTCCCTGCTGGAAATGGGGCTGCTGCTGCTGTTGCTGCTGATACTGGGGGGAAGGCTGGTGATAAGACTACTGAGGCGGCTGGCGCTGCCTCCATGACTGTCCCTGATAGGTGGGACGAGGACCACTCTGGTATTGTTGTTGATGGGCGTACTGGGGCTGCTGGTGTTGCTGTTGTGGCTGGCTGTTCTGCTGTCCTTGGGCAGGGCTCTGCTGCTGGGAAGAGGATCCACCATTGCCCCAACGGAATCCGGGGTGATCCCGACGAATCCCGGGCTGAGGGTACCGGTCATACCAAATCCCATTGACTTCCATCAATGGTTCCTGCTCAAAGGAGGGTGGAGGAAGAACTGCCAGTGGCTGCTCTGGCTGATAGACCACCATCTGAGTCTCCTGAGACGGCGGTTGCTCTGGATGGTACTGTAGCGGTGGAACCGGCTCTGCCTGGATATGATTCACCTGTCGGTATGAGGTAGAGGGTTGGTTGGAGCTGCTACCGCTGGAGTCAGCCCGTGACCTGGGAGGCTGTTGGGAGTGAGCTTGTGCCTCCTGAATGCATAGGATTTGAGTTTTCAGGTCACTCATGGTTTTGGTGAGAAGGTCCATCTGAGCGAGACCTTGGTTCTGCTTCTTCTCGAGGATCTCCATGCGGTCCAACTTCTCACTAATAATGCCCATGTCGGCTGCGGATGATTCGGCTTGGGCTGCAGCTACCGACATTGTATTGGGACCAGCATCGATGCGGGCGATCCTCTGAAATAATCCCGCTCCTTGCAGGGGCTTCTGCTGTGTGTAGACTCGGGCCTGGGTCATCACAGTAGAGTTTTCTGCCATGCCTTCGTAGATGGCCCAGACGTCGTCTTCTCCCTTGGAGAAATAAGACCCACCGCAAGAGGCGTTCACTAGCCCCTGTAGCTCCGGTGTCAGCCCACAGAAGAAACTCTGCACGAGATTGGGCTTGGAAATGTCGTGATGTGGATACCGGTCGATGAGCTCTCTGAATCGATCCCAGGCTTCATGGAACTATTCATTTGGGATCATGACGAAGTTACTGATCATGGCTCGAGCTGCGTTGGTCCGGCCGAGAGGGTAGTACTTCTTCAAGTACGCGGTCCGGAGATCTGCCCATGTGTCGACGAATCGCCCAAGGTGTTTGAGCCAATATGTGGATCTATCAACCAAAGAGATCATCTTGGAAAGGCGATCATCTTGATGGTGTCCTCGGTCATCAACCGATCATGGATAGTGCTGCAAATCATCTCAAATTCCTGGAGGTGGAGGTGCGGCTCTTCGGTCGGCAACCCATGGAACTTGGGTAGAAGCTGGATAGTGTGGGGCCGAAGCTTGAAATCTCCGTGAATGGGTGGAAGTCTGATCCAACGGTGAGTGAGGGATGCAGCTGGGTTGTGCAACTCCCTCATGATGGTTTGTGGCGGTCGCTCAGCGTCTGGATCGCCTCCTCCTGCATCTGGTCCTCCTCCTCCTCCACCGCCACCGCCCCCAGGTCGGTTCTCTCTCATCTGTGCTATTTCTCTCATCAAATCACCCATGAAGGTACCCTGGTCACGGATCTGTCTCTGCATAGTCTCCAGGGACGCCAGCAGGGAATTGTTGATGGCCACCTGATCGATTATGAATGGAGGGTGATCATGGTCATCTGGGTGCTCGCCTCTGTCTGCCATCGCTGGATTTTCTGAAAAAGCAAAAGAGGCCATCTCAAGTGCTGTTGAATGAGCCGAACTCTGTGATGCACTGAATTTTGACACAATTGGACTGAGAGAAGGAGAATGTGAAGGGTGGTCGAGGGGGAACAGGGTGGATGTAAACTCAGGCTCGGAGAGCGGACTCTCCGAGGTATTCCTAGATGAATGAGGAGGAGTGCTGGATAGCGGTGCCGACAAAGTCGGCCTAAGAGATCTCAGTCCCATCATCTTGATTATTCGGGAAGAGCAGGGATAATGCAAGAGAAGAAGAAGATGATATGAGATGCAACAAAATTGTGCACAATTGTGCGGTGTTTTTGATCTTGACCTAAACAAATCTAGCAATCAAACACAAAGCAGGGGTAAGTTCACCAACTCAACACATGAAGCCGTGAAGGTTCGGCTTTTATCTTGTCAATTTTAGCTTGTTTTCAGGAATTTATCTTGTCACGAGTCCTTAGAGCGCTACGCCTAAAGGAGAGAGAGTACTGCTGGGAAAGTGTCCCCGTACTTATCCTCCTCCTGTGTAACCTATAACTTGCGCTTTTTAAGGTCCTTGTAACCCTTCCTGGATCCCTACTCAGCCAAAGAAATAGAGGGAGGAAGCCGATAGGCAAAACCGATACTTCGGACCTCGCTCGCAACGGAATCACCCGTGAGCGTGCAAGATCCTACTCGGACGCAGCCGGTGAGACAGACACACCCGTGAAGGCGTGACCTAAGCTCGGTACTTCGGACAAGGTCGGCGCTCACACAATAGTGAGTCACCAATGGTGACCAAGCCCTACTCGACTACGTACGATAGTAGCGCCAATACTTCGGAAATCCAGGCGATACACAAGGCAGCCACAAGTTGGGTTTTTGGCTCTAATCCTTACGAAGCACCACCTCACTTGGAAGGAGACCTTCCCATGCAACCTGAATACAAGTGAGGGTGTTACTCTCCCCAAGCAATGAATCCAATTACCGATTTTATTTTTTTGGTCAAGTTTTCTTAGCAGTCCCTTTTTTAATTTTTTTGGTGTTATCGCTTCTTTTGAGTAGATTCAAAAAAGCGCCTAACGGTTTTTGTATTTTCTTGATCCTACTTTGTTCCAAAAACAGAGGGAGAATAGAGTCGGAAAAGCCGTGCAAGTCGACACCAAGGTGGAAATCTCACCTTTGTGCCTAAATGATGCATGCAAAGTAAGAAGACTTACAGCAAATCCCAGCTCTCTCCATGCAGGATGCAAAGCAGAATTTGTAAACCTAATCTATATGGCGATATGCAAAAACGGAAATCGTCCTAGAATAGGCAACTGCTAGCATGAAGAACCACAAGCTAGCCACTAACTCTCAATCCGAGTGTCCGGTCTAGGCTCACCCCTCCTCTGCAAAACACATTTGAGTTAGGAGAAAGCGCTTGTTCGGGAATGAGCTCGCGGCGCGTGGATCGAAAGCTACTAGCTAACTATTTAATTAGTCTAAGTCCAACAACGAATTATAGGAACATGCAAAGATAATTAGGGTGTTTGGACCTATTCTAATCGAATCAAGCAGGACCTATAATCTAAGGGCTCAATCCACAAAAGAAAGGAAAAAGGAAAACAAAACCGGAAAATGACAACGATGAAAACGCGATAAAAACCGCGGTGAGCCCCCGGGTGAACAAACACCCGGAAATTAGGCCCGGTAGTGTCTCAAAAGTCCAAGTGTCCAGATACCTGTATTATTACAAATTAATGAATCACTCTCTCACAAAGATAAAATAAAAGCTAAACTAATCACTCCCTCTCAATCTTCCTACTCTCTCCTGCCGGCTTGACCTAGAAGACCGGCTCCGCTTCCCAAGGTTGCTTCGGTTCACCTAGGTGATCCGCCTTGCTCCGCGGTCCCGCGCAAGAAGACAAAGAAGAGTGGTCAGAATATCTCAATCAAAATATATCAAAAATGTAAGAGAGATAAAATGAAGCTATGGTAAACAACAATCACAAACAAACAAGAGTGTAAACTACTCGTTGTTGCTCCCCGGCAACGGCGCCATTTGATTTAGCGAGAATTCACGGAGTCTAAAAGTGGTGTCTCACACAAGGCGGAGACGACCGTCGCTGTGACGACTCACGATGAACTCTGAACTAAAATCAACAATTAACCCACACTAAGATCAACAAATTAGAAATAATGTGGAGTTAAAATTTATTTTTAACTCTACATAAAAGATGTATAGGTGCAAGTATGTAGAGAGTTCGAACACAGGGAGCAAGCAGGGTAAATCAAAAATGTGTGCACAAGTGAGTGTGTGTGAAGTGTCTACACTAAGCAGGCAAGCAAATAAATTTTTGTGGGTTTTTAATTTTTAATTTTTTTTAATTTAGTTTTTAATTTTGTATTTTGATTTTTAATTTTCTGATTTTTATAATTTTATATTTTATATTTTTTTCTTTTGAATATTGGAAATTAAAAACAATGTAATGAAAGGCAAGATAGAATATTTATAAAAATGTGCAAAATAACCAAAAATTCAGAAATGAAATGTTTTTAATATTTTTAGGATTTTTTTACTGTTTTTGTGATTTTTGGGGATTTTTCAAGGTGTTTTTGGTATTTTAAAATGTCAAAATAAGGGAAAACAGTGGAAAATGTACTGGCTGTGAGTAAAATGAGAATTAAAATTATCAAACAGCAACCATAATTTTTCACACTATTTTTCAAATAAAGAGACTAAAATAGAGAACAAACAGGACCTGAGTTTATATTTTTTGGGGTTTTCTTTGATTTTATATATTTTTTGATGTTTTTATGTGATTTTAAATTTTTAGTGTTTTTCTTTTGAGATTTTAGTGATTTTTGTACTGACACTAAAATAGGCTAAAATAGATACTAGATAATTTTTTTAGAATTTTTCGAAGTGTTTTAATACATTTTTGGTATTTTCTAAACTAGACAGTAAAGAAAAAGCATGTTTTTTATTTTTAATAAATATCAAAATAAAATAAAATCAAGAACTAAAATTATAGCATTAAAGTACACGTGTCCAGGAGCTTAACCCTATTTTTGTGGAATTTTTGGACTTAAAATGATAGGTCAAATAATTACATCAAGCATCCAATCAATAAATAGGCCTGGCAGGGGTATTTATGCAATTTCTCAAACATCCAGGGGCATTCATGCAAATTTCCACAAAAGTTTGAACTGAATATTCAATTTATAGCACCAAAATACCATTACAAAACCCGCCTGGGTTTCCTAGCAATTTTCCTACCAGGGCGCGTGACTCGCACGCACCTGGCAGGGACTAAAATGTAATAATCCAAAACCCTGGGGGCTTACTTGCAAAATATCCAAATATTTAACACGTGATGTCACAGTTTTGGTACTAAAACGAAATACAAACAAAGCCGAGGGTCCCTCTGCAAAATTCCCACACCTCACGTGTACAGGTCACGTGAGGTGACGTGGCGGAGGACCTAGATGCAAATATGGAAAGCTCGGGGGCCTTTGTGCAAATAACCCAAAGTTTTTACGCTACAGACGAAAGTTTAAATACTAAATAATAAATACAAAAGGCGCGAGGGTGTAGATGCAAAATACCCTCGCTGGGACGATCCGCAGATGACGCGTGGCGCAAATCCAACGGCTGGCAGCTGAGCGCGATCCAGCGGCAGGGGATGTGCCAGTTATCCACGTGGCAGCACGGGGACGGCCGATGACGGTTCGCTTCGACGTCTGAGATTAGATCTCAGAATGAGATCCAACGGTGGCTGGGCTCGGAAGATCTGACGGTCGACGAGCGATCTGGAACTCCACCCTTGATCGGACGGTGGCGAAGGCGGCTGGAAGAACACGACGGAGCTCCGACTGGGCGAGGTTCCTCGAGCTCCTCCGGCCGACTCCGGTGGCTTCTGGGCTTCAAAATCGGGCTGGAGCTTCCTCTAGTCCTCCTCTATCTCCTGGGGGCGTCAAAAAACCACGGCGGTGGCCGTGGTGCTCGCTGGTGGCTGGCGGAGCTGGAGGGCTTCGTTAGCTCCGGCGAGCTTCAAAACTCGCCTCCATGCGTCTTCACTTGGGCTTTGACATGCAAAAATGGTCAAAGGGTCCAGGGCAAACTGCCTGGACCCTTGGATGGTCGGGGAGAGGCGCGAATCGAGATGTGGATGCACGGCCGGAGTTGCGCTCCGGCCAAGGTGCTTGATTAGGCGAGATGGTTAATGGAACTCAAATTTTTTTGATGGTTTTCGATCCTTAGACTACCAGGAACCTAAAGATGCAAAGAGATACAAGGGAGAGGGTCCTCGATGGCCAGGGCCAGAGGAAGAAGGATACCTCGACGCCGGCGGTTGGCGGAGGTGGTGGAGACGCCTCGAGCCTCCCTCGACTCGCCTGACGGCAGGGCGGTGGAGCTGTCACCTCCGGCTACCCAAAAAGCTCGAAAGGGAGGAGGATGGATGGTCCAAGAGGGTTCGATTTGAATTCAAAGTTGGGGGGTTCATTTTATGCGGTTTGACCTAAGATGACAGGAGCTCGAAGAACGAGGTACCACAGGTGCGTCGATGATCCATAGCCCAAGATGAAGCTTGGGCGGGCATCCTTGATAGAAGAGCCACAAAAGTCATGAAGAGTGTTTCATGATCTGATGAAAGGGGTGACCTCGAAAAAAGGGTGAAGATAGGTCAAAACCAACTTCTGACAGGCGCACATGGGTGAAGGGCAGGCAGTTGACCAGAGTCAACAAAGGCCGCCCCCTGGTTGGTCCACGTGGACCAACCAGGAAAAACCCTGCGGAAATGTTTTAATAATTCATTTAAAAATAGAAAAAGGCTGAATTAAATTATGATTATAAAATAAAAATATTTGTTATTTTCTGTAGTATTTTATTATGAATTTTAATTATTTTTATAACTTGGATTTTTACAAGTTACCTTTATAGCCTTATATAGGTATATTATCTATATAGTTTATTAATTTATTTTTATTTTGTGTATTTTATCTTTACTATTTTCATTTCTTATTTTCTAAAATTATGAAATACTTTTATCTACACAAATATATTTTTATTTAATTTTTCTGATATGTTTTGTATATTTAATAAAATACAAGTATGTTTTGTATAGGTATATGTATAGGCAGTATACCTATGTATTCTTTATACAAGTATTTTTATTTTGTAATTTCTTTGCATTTTTATTCTGATTTTAATGCACATATATATTATAAGTAATATTTACATAATTATAAAAAATATAAAAATACAAAAATAATGAATAAAGAATAAATTGAATATTTTAATCTGTACAAGTATACAATGAGGGTCCAAAACTCAACTTTCAAACCGTAGCCCCGCCAAATGCGAAAGCAGCACCATTAAATAGATTATTTTATTCTATATACAATTAAAGGTGAGTATGCTGCATTTGGAGTTGTCGTTTGTGAGATACGGGTCTGGGAAGTTGGGATTCTGGATTCTTATTCAGACCATAACTTTTTATCTGAACATTATTTTTCTGTGAAATCAATTTTGTATTTTTCTTTATTAAATTATCTACAACTTTCATGTACAAAGTTTCTTTATTTGATGTATAAAAAGTGGAACCAAAAATAGGTCCCAAAATGAATAAAGAATGAATAGAATTTATAGGTATTTTATCTTGTATTTCTGACCTTATCTCCCCCTACTTTATTCCTTGTCGACCTATTCATCAAGATGCCTAGGTCTCGGGGTTTCGGGTCATAAAATATTTACAATATTTTATTCTTTTTTTCTTTATTTATTCTATAATTTTGGCTTTAATTACAGTATTTTATACACTATTTGAATGCTCATGCATGAATGTTAAGATGCTCTATTTAATGCTATTTACAGGCATTTGCTAGGGTTTTCGGTGCCAAAATGATAGAATAAAGATGATGAAATGTGGATTCATCATTATTGAAATTCACTTTATTTGCATTCATAAATTCATAAAATATTTATCTTGTATCCAAAAATTACAGTGCATTCATTTCATCGTAACTATCATCCTGGCCAAGTTTCATATTTTTCAGACACCATTTGATTGATCTTTGATTTTTAGTCCCTAAAATTGATCACATTTGAATTTTGCATCCAAAATTGCATTAAAAATTCCAAAAAAAGACCACCTCGAAAACCATGCACAAACTTTGATAGACAAATTTTTAGGTTGTTCCTTTGCCTCCTTTAGTTTGACCTTGGGGCTTGCTCAAGTAAAATAAACAAAAAACACGTAATTGAAAATTGAATAATTAATTGTGGTTTCTCTTGACCAGCTCTGATTGCCCGCCTACAATGAAACGACATTAGTTTAAGCGCTCGATAATTCACGCAAATTAACAATGGCATCTTCGTGACTCGTCCCCCTGCTCTTGATTGCTTGTCCTAATTAGTAAAAAGCTTAGTAAAGATGAGTCAGAAGCTTGACGACCTCAATGCAACCAAGACTCCAACTCTAGTGCAGGTCGAGGCAAACTCCAATAACTTCAAGCATAAAGAGCATGTAGTTTGTGGTGTCTCATCCAGTCAAGCAGAGTCGGGTATTTCAGATTTATTGTTGTCTCATGTAGTGACTCTCAAGAGCAGCAGGACATTGCAGTTGTCTCCCTCATAGAATGAGAAGAATAAATCAACATATGGTGAGTTATCGTCTTTTGCATTAGCCGGAGCAGCAACAAAGCCAAGTGAGGAAGAAGATGATGGAGGAACAACACCAGTCCACCACCACCATCAACAGAAAATACAAAAAATCAGTAAAACAAAATTCTCCAAAAAGACAATAAGAGCTCAATCCAAGCCGCACCAGCCCAGGAGGAGCCAGCACCAATAGCTACTTCAGATCCAGCCTACTAAGACAAAGCTCATGTAGATACATTTTTGCATATTTTGAATGACCACTCTTCTTCTAGATGATCATTTGTATAAGTTGAATATGATGTAAATAAAAACAATGTATTTCCTTATATACATATTCCTTTTCCAAAAATAATGAAAATTTCAAAAAATAAAAATAAAAAATGCATTGTCAAACCCTAGTGTTGCAGAAATGATTGAAAATCTTATTTTAAATATGTCATTAATGAAGTTCATGGAATACATGCTAGCAGTGAAAAAAGGTTTGAAAGATTTATGTACCCTAAGCGTTAGAGCTGCAAACAGATGCAGTCGAGGAGAGAAACGCATCCTAATCATGTCTACTATAAATGTTATCAGTGATCTCCCACAAAAACAGAAAGACAAGGGAACAACCTTAATCATATGTCAGATTTTTTATCAGATTTTTGAGCGAACCTTGTTTGATAGCTATTCCTCTGTAAACCTCATGCCCTACTCACTACTTCAAGAATTTGGTTTGAGTCTACTTAAACCCACTCGTATAATACTGAAGTTTGTGTATTGATCCACTAAGGTCCCATAAGCTTGTTAGAGGACATTATCGTGACTGTGCAAGATATGAGCTTCCATGTGGACTGTCGTCCTAGATATGGATTTATCTGCACCGTTGCTCCAGACTCCCATTATTCTTGGTCCGTCGTTCCTTCGAACTATTAGAATAGTCACTGACTATGGGTCTAGAAAGATTACAATTTTTCTCCTATACAAACAAATTCACCATGGATATGATCAGTGAGCCCAAAGCCGCATCTGATGAAGGAAGCCAAAATCAGCAGCTGAGAATGTGGCATTGTTGGTATCAGTGATCAACAACTTTCTCTGAATGATATTGTGGCACAAGAAGTCCTCTCTTTTGAGGAAGACCTAAAAAGAATAGTCGATCCATGCTCAACTGTCAATTGGGTGATAGATTCTGAATCATTAATCGGCTTATTTGAAGATTCAAGCCAAACCAAACACGAATAATTCATCACAAATATGTTCGGAAAATTTGTATTAGAGCCAAGAGTGACAGAGGTGGACAACACTTCATTAATTTCAGCATATCGTTCACCAATCAGCATGGTTTCCAAAGTGATCAAGAAGCAGATTCAATAATTGTCTGAGTTAAAGTAGATTCCGATAGGTCTAAAGTACACTTTCCTTACGGGTGGAGAAAACATGTATTTGGTTATCATTAGCAACATGCTGACTTTAGATCACTAATATCAGTTGCTTGAGGTTCTAAAGAAAAATGGCAAGGTACTTGATTGGAAAGTATCTGATCTTTGAGCGATATTTCCAACCTTGTGTTCACACCATATTTATCTTGAAGATGATTGAAAACTGACCTGTGAATTTCAGTGCATGTCATACCCTAACCTTCGGGATGTAGTGATGAAAGAAATCATGAAATGGTGTGAAGTAGATTTCATTTATCCCATCTGTGACTCAAAATAGGTGAGTCTGATGTAGGTAGTGCCGAAGAAATCAGGGATCGTCGTGGTTACGAATGACCAAGGAATGGTGATTTCTACTTGAGTACTGACATCTTGGCATGTGTATGTTGATTACTATCGCATAATTCATATAAGTAGAAGGACCATTTACCACTAATGTCCATTGATCAAGTGCTTGAAAGACTGGCAAGGAAAGAATTATGTTGTTTCTTTAATGGGTCCTCTAGGTAAACCATGTGGCGATCACCCTGAGGATCAAGAGAAAACAACATTCACCTGCTAGTTTGGTGCACATGCATTCAGAAGAATGCCCTTTGGATTGTGCATTTCTCCTATCACATTCCAAAGAAGCATGTTAGCCATCTTCATCGATATGGTTGGGAGTTTTCTCAAAGTTTTCATGGATGATTTCTCAATCTGCAGTGACATTTTTATTCTTTCCTCATGCACCTCGACAAAGTACTGCAGAAATGCCGTGAAGTGAATTTGGTTTTTTCATGGGAAAAGAGCCATTTCATGATCACTAAAGGTATTATACAAGGCCATGTGTTTCCAAGGGAGGCATGGAAGTTGACCCGGCAAAGGTGGATGTCATTACAAAAATAGTGCCACCTTGAAATGTCAAGAATGTGAGGTCATTCCTTTGGCATGTTGCTTCTATCACATATTTATCAAGGACTTCAGCAGAATTGCTCGACCTCTCACTGAACTTTTATGCAAGGAGATTGATTTTGTTGTTGATCAGCCAGTTCTCCAATCATTTCATCAGTTGAAAGACTTAGTCACTTAGGCTACAGTACTATAGCCATATGATTGGTCTCTCCCATTCGAGATCATGACAGATGCATCTGACATCGCATTTGGGGTTGTATTGGGACAAAGAAGAGAAAAATTGCTCTATGCCATTCACTATGTCAACGAGACATTAGATGATGCACAGAAGAATTACATAGTTACATAGAAAGAATTGTTGGCAATTGTTTTCGTTTTAGAGAACTTTAGATACTATCTTCTTGGATCTAAAGTCATCGTCTACATTGACCACTCTACTATCGGATATTTACAGTAGAAGAAGGATGCCAAATCACGCTTAGCAGATGGATCCTTCTCCTCCAAGGATTCGACATGGAAATCAGAGATAAGCCTAGAGTTCAGAACGTGGTAGCAGACCATTTATCCAGAATAGAATGCCACGATACTCAGCTGAGCAATGCATCGATACAAAAACTTTTCTTGATGAATCCATTCTCATCATTGAATATATCCCTTGGTATACCAATATTGTAAATTACCCTCATCTATGGGGTGTTTCGATAAGGTTGGACGTAAATAAAGAAGGACAAGTTCCTATCCGATATCCATTTTTACCAATGGGAAGATCCATACTTATTCAAGGGAAGGATCAGATTGCATTTGGCGATGGTGTATCCCTCAGGAGGAGTACACAAGTATCCTCGAACATTGTCATAATCTTGAATATAGTGGACACTACTCTGGAAGTTGAATGACACCAAAGATACTGAAGTGTGGCCTCTGGTGGCCGACACTATTCAAGGATGCCAATGAATACGTCAAAGCCTGCACTAACTATCAGAAGATGGGAAAAGCCCTCGATGTTAAAGATTTTATGCCCCTCAAATTCATCCACATTTCTGATGAATTCGATTCTTGAGGCATTGATTTCATGGGTCCATTTCCTAACAGTCAGGGTTATGAATACATCCTACTTGTCGTAAACTATGTGATTCAATGTGTAGAAGCTATCCCTGCTCGAGTTGCTGACAGTCGCACAGTGTGCTGGTTATTGAAAGATAACATCATTTCACGGTTTAAGATACCGAAGATTCTGATCTCAGATGGGGTAGCCACTTCATCAATAAAGAGGTAAAGAAACTTATCATGGAGTACGACATCAATCATTAAATCGATTATCCTTATCATCCTCAATCCAATAACCTGGCTGAATTATCAAACAGAGAAATCAAGACGATCCTATGAAACTTCTGAGGTTGGACAAAAAGATCTGGTCACAACTTCTGGACTTGGTTTTTTTAGCTATTAGAACTTCTTACAAGTCTTCTTTGGGCATGTTGTCATATGTCTTATATATGAAAATTCATACCATTTGTCTGTGGAACTCGTTAACAAATCTCTCTAGACAATAAACATCTGTAAACTCGACTCATAGAAAGGTGGTCAGAATAGAGTGATAGATCTGAACAAGTTCCTGGAATTCCGAGACTACGCATATGACAAAAACTTATGTATAAGGTGAGCCTGGACAAAAAGTGTGGTTG
Source organism: Ottelia alismoides (assembly GCA_037367405.1). NCBI lineage: Eukaryota > Viridiplantae > Streptophyta > Magnoliopsida > Alismatales > Hydrocharitaceae > Ottelia > Ottelia alismoides. The sequence continues at coordinate 503,841 of JAZKJV010010581.1, read as the reverse complement.
TTCGACGCAAAGTTGAAGATATTCCCAAGCAAATCGAAGAGTAAATGGATAATGCCTTACATCGTAACAATTATGTGTGGCAATGGAAGTATCCTCATTTTAGAATTTTCAATTGATGTACAATCTTTCATCGTCAACTATCAATTGCTAAAGCTGTATCTAGAGCACGACATATTCCTAACCAATGTCGATTATATTCAAGTTGTTTTGAAGAAGATCTCACTGCCGCAACATCAGAAGATTTAGACAATGTAACCGACAATATCTTCGATTGATTTTCTTCTTTTCATTTCTATTTTCCAATTCTTTCACTCTTCCGCATCTCACTCATCGCGTTCTTTTGTGCTGTACTTGGGATATACTTCATCCTAAGTATAGGAGGTGAGTGAATTCGGGTTATTCATTATTCATTCCCTCACTTGTCTCTCAACTTATTGATACTCTGTTTATACTTAGGGATATTTCACCCTAAGTATAATGGGGGCAGGACGAGCCCATTGATTTCATAAATTATGATCCTTGGTCATGCCTATTTTGTGCACGGTCTGTTATACTTAGGATTAGTTGATCCTAAGTATAGGGGGGATGACCGACTTCTCATTCTTTAGTCATTGTAATATAGAATTTCCTATACTTAGCATGAGTTATATCTTCCTTTTTCTCTTCGATCACTATGAGGACATAGCTCAAGCTAAGTATAGGGGATCATATATACGTTGTATATACTTTAGTCATAACTTGTACTTTCATATGTTTAATAATATGGATAAAATATTATTTGGTTCAGGATATATAATAAATTAAGTATAAAGAATACACAATAATTATGTATAAAATTTTTCAAATTTCTTTACAATAACATTAATAAATCAATTTTAAAATGTTTTGCAAAATGATTTGAAAAATAATTGGAAAATAACTTGAAAAATCTTTTGAAAGTCATTTGAAAAATCTTTGCAAAATATTTTCGAACCTTTGTAAACTTTTTGTAAATATTTGCAAAATTTTATTTCATTGGTTTGAACAAATTTTTTGAAAATCCATTTTGAAAATGATTTCAAAAATGGTTGCAAAAATATTTTGAAAAATCTATCCATACCTTTGAAAAATCTTTGTAAAAGGAATTTCAAATTTTGTAAATACATGTAACATCGTTTATCAAATTATTTGTAAAAATAAGTTTTCAAAATATTTATAAAAATGTTTTCAAACTATTTTCAGAACCTTGTATATAATTAGCAAATAAGTTCTTTATATGACCCTTGTATATACAACTTGTAAATAACAACTGACTTAACTTGTACAAAGTCCCGGTGTAAATTCTACACATAATTCTTGTAAATAAGCACACACTCTCGTGTAAATATTTTTATATACTTCCACTAACCCTTATTTAAAATCTCTAAAATTTTAAAAAGTTTCAAAAGTTATTAAAATTTGCAACATATTTTCAAAAATTACACAAGAATTTGCAAAACTTTTGGGAAATCCATAAAATTTCCAAAATCAGAAAATAGTTTCACAAAAAGATTTTCTCCCATTGCATAGAATTTGCATTTTTTGGAACGATCTAGATAATTTAACAAGTCTAAATAAAGTCTGAAGATTAGAGCTTGGACTAGACTTTAATCCACTTAATTTCAGAGGAACCCATTCAGGACTAGAATTGAGATACTTCAGGTCACCTTGACTTAATTGTTTAAATTCCATGAGACTATGTTCATGAATCGATTCAATGTGTCTCACTAGAACCATTTATGTCATTCGTATTACTCTTGAGATAATGGCTTGACTAGAGACCTCACATTTAATACTTAGCTCAATCCAGATGGATTGTTGAAAGATCTTGGAGTCTAAGTCGTGATGATACTAGACCGCTTCGTCAATGGTGTCTCAAGAACCATTCTTGGGGACTACCAAAAACTGTACTTCAACCCACTTCCTCTGGTAGAATGGGCATCTAACGACTGGAGACTGGACTGAAAGAAAGCTTTGGATGAGGAATGGTATGCTAGCACAACTTTTTCCAAAACCCCAAAACATGAGCGGAATAAAAAATAATGTATCCGTCGGGAAAAAAATTGAGAGCAATGCCAACAAAAGAAATATCTAAAAACAAGCCTATATCAAAAATTCCAAACTTATTGAGCTTCCAGAAAAATCATGCTTCTTGGTTAAGATTTGGTTACACTGGCTGAGCATCACAAGGAAATGCGACTACACCAATCCATTTCCACTTCTTTTCCCATTCTTCTAGCTTCTCCCCATCTTCGATTGTGAACTAGCATGCACTTGAACTTAGAAGAAAATATCAATCTCCTTGAGGACGAGTTGCTAGAGGAGGAGACCACTTGATAGTTCAGTTGTTTGTCTATTCACTCACATGGTGCTTGTCATTTCAAGGCTGCGAGATATGCGACTGAAAGGATGGTCCTGACTAGGCTATGAATTGAATTGGATAGAGGAGCAATAAACCTATGGGATGATGAGTTACAATTCCTAACCTAAATGTGGTTTCAAACAAACCTAAAATCCAAGGTATTAACTGAGCTCCGAACTTTGATTTTATAAAAGTGAGTTTAAAAGTCAAAAATCATTACAAGTTCTTTCTTTTCCTTTTCTTTATTTATTTTTTTTGCACTCATGATCATAAGTATTTGCTAAAGACTAACAAAGGCAAGTATGGGGGTGATGAATCTCCATTTCATTACCTTTGTTCTTTCATTTTGACCTTAATTCCCTAGATAAATGCATGCATATAGCATTTATTTGTACAAATTAACATTCATTAATTGACAATAAACACTTATAAATATTGGTATTTAATTTCAAAAAGAATAAAGGAAAGAAAAGAAAAAGAAATGAAGTGTCAAAGACACTGAATGGCCCTAGACCCCAAGACCCAATCATCGTTGATGACTTAAAGTAGGGGAAGTTAGGGCAAAGTAATTGTATAGATAAACACCTTAAAACCCAAAATCTTTTACTCGATAATTACCCTTTTAGGCCCATTTTATTTTCTTATTTTTATACCTCAAATAATAAAACTCTCAACATGAAACTTATACATAAAACTACAAAGAAAATATATAATTTATTTCACAAAAAAATACATAATGCATCTGGGACACTTAGAATAAGAAGCTGCAAGCAAAACTTCCCAGACATGTATCCCCTCCATACATAATCAAAATTGACAAACCCACCTTTATTATTTATAAAATTAAATTATTTATTTAATGATGATGGTTTCATGTAATTTAGAGTTGAGATGTAATAGTTGGCTTTTGGGTCCCTATTGTACTGTATACATGTATATAATATTCAATATATTCATCCTTTATATTTTTTAACTTTCTTATATTTAAGTACTTGTAAATATTAATCAAAATATATTTGAATAATAAATATAGAATAAAAACCATGAAAATACACTAAAATGAATAAGTATCATAATATATAGGTTAACTATACATATATAATACATGTATATATTTATCTAAGTAAATAAAATCAGAAAAATACAATAAAATATGTAAATGTGAATATAAATAAGTTATAAATACATTAATTATATGTATAAAATAATAAAACATAAAATACAAAATAAAAATTAAATTCTATAAATACATGTATATATACCTCTGTATATACATGTAAATATTAGAACCTAATAAAAAGCATTATAAAAATAAATAAAAATAGTATAAAATACTACATAAAAAAGTAAACATTTTTTATGTTTTGACCTAAAATAATAAAAATTATTTATTATTTTTAAATGAATTAAGAAGGGATTTTCTTCCTAAATTTCTTGATTGATCCACGTGGACCAACCTGAAGGCGCGGACTGTTGACCGCCCGGTCAATTGTTTGACTATCCCTGCCTTCTTTGTCATAGGTCACGAAACCTCTGAGTTTTTCAAATTTCTTTCTTTGATATTTGGCTCGATGAATCTTGGGACCTCCACAAACACGTCACTTTCCCAAGTCCGCATATAATGAAAGGAGCGAGACGAAAGCAATCAAAGTAGGCTTTCTCTCTGTTCCACCTCGTTGAATGTGTCGCCTACAGCCTTTCTGGTCTGCTGACTCCAATTCCTGGTCTGCAAGGTTTGCCGCCGCTCACTTCTGACTCTAGTTTCCTATCCTTGTCTATCTAGTAAGGCATCATTCTCTACATGTCTCATCTACGCTCTATCCTTGAAGTCAGACTGATGAATTCTCTTTCCACCGCTCTCGAGATTATAGATTGGTCTTCCTTACCTCACGCCTTCCAAGGGGATAAGCCAATGGCATCGATCTTCTTGATAAGTCTCCCGCTACCCTTTGTTAATTCGGGCAAATTAATGTCCTAATTAATTACTAATGTTCGTTGCAGTCAGATAACGAGAGCGAATCAAAAACCACTTTTTATTTTCATTTTTACACTTAATTTCGAGTGGCAACTTTTTTTACTTGGGAGTCTAAGATCGAACTCAGGGAGGCAGTTGTCTCCTTAGGTTAAATTTTAGCAAAGTTCCAATGTTTTATCTTCAGAGGGAATATTTTTTTGGTCTTTTTCGATTTTTATGCAAGACACATGCAAAATCAGGCCAGTTTTAAAGTTATATCAGATAAGTGTTCAAATGGAATCCAAAAACAATGAAACTTGGCCAGATGATGAAATATGATGTAATTAAGCTACCCTAATTTTTTTGGAATTTTCTGACACTAAATTAAATTACTGTGAGTTAAAAATGAACGTAGGGTGATTTTGACTAATTTAATTTTAATAAATATCAAATCAAGTATTTTTGAGAATAAAAATTATCCTAGATAGGTCTAAAGATGAGGAGTCCAGGAAAATTATCAGACCTTAATTTTGATGTGAAATGAACCTATTAAAAATAAATTAAGGAATTCACCAAATGATTTTTTAGGCCTCGAAATACGTGCAATTGAGATGAAATTTTTATGCAAGGTGAAGCTAATTATCCTAGATCTAGTGTGATTTTTTTAGGAATTTTTGGAGTCACAAAGAAATTACTATTAATTAAAAGGTGAAATTGAGCAAAATATGACAAAAATGGACCAATTAATTAATAAAAAATTCCACTGATATTACAAAATTATGGCACGTGTCACATAATAAGTAGGATAATGTAAGCTACACAATGCAATTTTTAAAACTCAAAAATGAATTAAGATGAATGCCTAAATATGTGTGCAAAGACAAGGGTATAAATACAATACAGGAATTAAAATTGCTAAAAATAAAATATGTTGTTAAGGACTATTATGCAATTACCTAGAATGTAGGGGGGTAGATGCAATTTCTCCACAGATGCACGTGCTCCTCACGTGGGGTCGCTTCGTAGGGACTGAAATGTAATATCTGAAACCTTCAGGGGCCTCAATGCAATTTTCCCATGCCATACGTGCTGATCACGTGGGGTGCCCTAGGCTCGGTAGACGTCAGCGGCTCGGAGCGAGGCTCGGGCGACTCTGGAGGCTCGGGACGATGCTCAGGTGCATCTGGAGGTTCGGGCGTTGGTTCGGAAGAGCTTCGGGGATCCGAGCTTAGTGGTTGGGGAGGGGGCTCGGATCGGGCGACGTGGCGCGATCTGGACCGTAGAATCAAGGACGATCCAACGGCTGCTGGCTGATGACGCGTGGCAAAGATGAGTCCGTCAGATCATCGATCGATCCAACGGTGAGGGGCTCACTCCTGCTGATGGCGACATGGTCGATTAGTGACCGTTGGATCTAGATTGATCCAACGGTACCTAGAGCTCGATTGAGAGGGTGACGTGGACGACGGAGCACCGCTGGATCTAGAAGGATCCAACGGTCCTCGGCTGCTCTTGCTGATGGCGATGTGGCGTGATTCTGACCATTCGATCAAGATGATCAAACGGTTGTGGGATGTCGTCCCCAACGGCCCTCCGCCTCCTGCGGAGGAGAAGGTGGGGCTCCGGCGATGCTGGGCTTGCTCTGCCCTATCCTCCAGCCGTCGGCAAGGGGCACAGGAGACTGTGAAGTAGCTCGGAAGATGTGGGGTGAGGCGGCGAAGCGTCCGGTGGTTTCAGAGGAGAAGGAGGTGCGCTGGAGCTCGGTGATGGAGGAGCTCGAAGGAGGCTCCGACGAGCCTCCGGCCAATCAAAAAGAGATCATCTGTAGGGGGTTAGAGCTATAGCCGAAGAGTGCGCGTGCTCGTGGATTTGTGCTGGGTGAAAGGCGAGGCCTACGTAGCAGTGGGGGTGTCCGGTGATCGAGTTCTGCCCTGGCAGAGCTGGCGTCCGTGAAAGGTGGGATACAACGTTTGAGGATAGTAATGGTAGCACGAAGATCGAAGCTCCATCGTGGAGCTCGGCGAGATGATGGTGGAGCGAGAAAACGATGGTGGAGGGCGAATTTAATCGGAGAAACACAAAGAAAAGACAAGAAGAGATTGAGAGGGAAATGGAGGATGCTACCTGGGGAATGGAGCTCGGGTCTGAGCTCCTGGTCGTCGCTCGAAGGTCAGTAGTAGGCCTGAGCTCGTGCAGCTCGCAGAGGAGGCTGCAGCACGGCGTGGATGACTGTGGATCTCGCCGGAGAAGATGCCCCTTCTTCACTCAACGTTTCGTCTAATCATTGTCACCAATTGGAAGGTCGGAGCTCAGGAAACCTCTCTGGAATGGTGGATAAGCGTGAATGTGGCCGGAGGATGATGATTTATAGGGTGAAGGTGATGGGGTAGCTGGTGACGAGGTGAGGTTCGTGGTCATCGTGGGGCGACTCTGGTGGGAGTCGTGGGAAGCGAGGGAGCTGGCAAGGATGAGGGAAGAATGGGCTCTGTCATGGTGGTGTTGGAGGTCGGAGAGGGTGGCAGGAATGGGGCTGAGAATAGAAAGGGGCGGCCTCTCACGCAAGATCGAGATCGTGGGAGAGAGGGGGGCCAGAGGTAGAAGACGGAGTCGTGGCCGTTGGATCTTGTGATCCAATGGCCCGGATCAAAGCGCCAGATAGCGGTTCTGATACGATCTGAGGTGAAGCGATCGAGGGCACTGATTGTGCCACATGTCGTGTTAAGACGAAGTGCGAGCGGGCGATCGTGATTGACTCCAACGATTGATCGAAGGGTTAGTGATGATTGCGGAGCTAGCGGCTCAGATGGAAAGGTTGAGTGTGTGATCGAAGGGCGCAAAATGCACCACGTGTCGAGCTCCGATGAGAGCGCTAACGGACGGATCTGATATCTTCCAGTGCTCGATCCAAAGGTGATAATTAAAGCGGAGATGAATGGTGCAGATCAAGGCACACGGTCGTGATCATATGGTGCACAATGTGCCATGTGGTGAGTTATGATTGAGGCGCCCGCGGACGGCAGTGATCAAGGCTTGAGGGATATCAGATGATGGGAATAAAGGGCGTACGTGGAGATGGTGCAACCGTTGGATCGGGATGAAGATCCAACGGATGTGGGCGCGGGCGGCTAAGGCAAGGGGAGCGGGCCGCGTGGCGCAATCAGAGGGCGCCACGTGGCTAGCTGTGAGTGGATGCGAGAAGAAATGCGATTAAAGAGGGAAGGAGGCCGAATTTGGAAAAACTCAAAACATGAAAGTTGTAGATCTTGATGAGTTCTACAAGTTTCATGTTGACCAAAAACGGAGATGAGGTCAAATATGGTAAAAAAATATAGGAATACAAATATACACATAGATAGTATACATAGAGGCCCAAAAACCCAACTTCTTCCTACGAGCTCCAAATTGGATGAAATTAGTCTCATTTTAAAGGTTTTTGGATGTGTATTCATCTGAAAGTGAGTAGACCTATTTTGGAGTTGGTACAAGAGAACTATGGGCTTTTTATGGTCCAGGGGTTCTAGGGCTTTATTGGATGTTTTACAAAGGAGATCTCTGACTTTCTTCCTTATATTATTAACTAAAGGTGTATATATTATAAGGGAGGTGTTGTTTTATAGGTGGATGTTTTACCAGTGATCTTGGCTTCTTATTTAATGCAAATGTGAATGCTAAAATGCAAATGTTATCAATGTATGTATGAATGTTAAGTATGCAATATAAGTTGAAATATGCAGCTATTTACTCGGGAACAAAGCTCTATTTTCAACTTTTAGGGTGATGAATCACATATTCATCACTTCTCATCATCTAGGAAGGCAGAGGGAAGGTCTCATCTTTCTTTGACGGGTCATACTTGTAAAGCCTTGAACATGGCATATCTCGGATCCTATATAATAAGATCTGGTTCGTCAAGAGAAAACCGACGAAATTTGTTTTGTGTGAATCAGACTTCGTTTCGAATTGTTATGATTTTCGGAAGAAAGAGAAGTAAGGAAGGCTAAGAGATCATTAACACATAATGACTGTCATTAAGACTAATTAAACATGATTAAATAAACTAATGACTGATTGAAAACCGCTAATGATAATTAGAAAACACTAATCAATAGTTAGCAAAAGATAAACGTAAGCTATGAAAGTTAAATCACGATTAGTGAAAGTTAATCATGATTAGTGTTAATTAAGCGTCATTGGTGAATTTAGAATCCTCTGGAATGTTCTAACTTAAGCCCCATAGGTTTTGGCCAAAACCATGGGCTGCTAAACCATGATTAAGGCCTAAACCATGGTTTTCTAACCATGGTTAGTGGTTTTCTGGAGCCTATAAATAGACACCCCCTACCCATTCATTCTCTACGATTTTCACTATCACCACCATCCCAAGGGCTAGGGTCGAGAGGTCGGGAGGAGGAGTGGGCGGCGAGGGAGGAGCGTTAGCGAAGCGCTGTCGGGAGAACGAGGAGGAGAAAGGTATAATCCTCTCTTAGTTTGTTTCGTAAACTAGGATTTCAATTCATCCTCTTTTCTTCCGAGCTTTGTTTTTTATTCATTTTCTTTCCGATTCGTTTTCTGTTATCGTTCGAGGAGAAATCTTGTAACACCCTACTTAGGTGTGGGCGGCTATGCACGTCAGTGATCCTGTGATTCGTCACACGTTCACTCATCTAAGACGTGTGGTGTCTACCGATTCTCCATCGTTTATGTTTCTGTTTTTTCTATTATGCTTTTATAATTATGTTGATGGAGAAATCTGTGTAATACCCTACTTAGGTGCGGGCGGCTATGCACGTCAGTGACCCTATGATTCGTCACACGTTCACTCACCTAAGATGTGTGGTGTCTACCGATTCTTCATATCTTATTGTTTGAGTATATTCTTTCAATTTCGTTGTTATTTTCCTCTCGATTGATTTTATAGAGGAAACTCTCTTCGTTTTTATTTTGAAATATGTCCCGATATAAGGGGAAACTCTGCCGAAATTTTTCAAGAAATATGTTCCGATATAAGGGGAAACTCTGCTGAAATTTTCCGAGAAATGTGTCCCAATATAAGGGGAAACTCTACCGAAGTTTTAAGAGAAAATATGTTCTTGGCGTTTTTCGTGTTCTTTGCATTCTTCGCGTTCTTCATTCGTTCTTCGCGTTCTTGACACATTCTTAACGTTTTTGATACGAAAATGAAATTTAATATTTTCAGGAGCCTTAAAATAGCCTTTCTAAAAACAAAACACGATAAAGCCTTGCATACACGAGAGAGAGCTTGATTAGGTAACAAAATCCTTCCTTTTGCTGTTGGGTTTTCATACTAAATTATTGAAATTCTTGATTTTGTGTTATTCGCTACGAAGAACCCTAATTTTGGCTATTTTTGAAAAAGTCTGAAGAATTGCTTTGCGATTCCCACTAAAATAAGGTTTAAGCATCACATTGATGTATTGGCTTTGAAAGTTAAGGTTTGGGAGTTAAAATAGGCATAAATACGAGTATATATGCTTATGAGTAATATATATGTGAGTCTATACTAATTGTTGTTGATTATGCAAATCAAAGACTTAACGAAAGAATTACATCATGGGAATTGATGTGGTTTGAGTTGGATCCTGAAAAGGATCACGTGTTACGTTGAGAATGACTGGGAGTAGAACTATAGGTCGAGCATGCAACCTGTAGGTTTGTCTGAAGGAACCCGTATTGGCGTTTCCCTACCTAGGTGGTAGACGGTTGCACTTTTATGATAAGTACGCACAAAATGAATGTTTTGCAACACGTGGTAACAGGAGCCAATATCTTTGGGTTGAATGACGGAAGATGTGGTCATGCCATGTGGAGGCACGGGTGGTTCAATAGCGGCTGGGTTACGATAACATGTATTTAAAGCTGCTAGGTTATATGATTAAATGTTAGCCTGAGGTTTTAAGCAACCGAGTGCTCGAGGACGGTGTGCTCATTTGTTTTCTGGGCTGAGGGTTTGAGATCTTGTTTAATAAAATAAAAGAAAATTGTTAGGGTAGTATTGAAGGATTGGTTGAGGCGACGTGTGGCAGCACAAGCTTACCAAGATCAACACAATCTCTAATCCTGAAGTGTCCACAGCTTCGGAGTCCTTATAATGGTGAGGTAATTCCCTGGACTAATCCCTAACGTGGAATAGAAAGGAATAGGACTTAAATTAATGAGAAGGAATGAAAATTTTTGTGATAACAAGTTTCGAAAAAATACCCATCTGTTTGCTTTTCCCTTCTTCGTTACTTAGCATTCGCTAATTTTTTTATCCTATGATTTATGAAAAACCCAACAGGTATCGGTGAGCCAACGCAAGGACCTTAGTAGACATCCAGCCAGCCACAGTAGCTTTACTTTGTAAGGTAGTTAGTAATCTTTTGTATGTTTTCCTTTCAAGCTGATGTACATGTAAATGGTTATAGTAGGACAATGTATCATCTGAACTTCATTTTGTGAATGGAAAAGTGTTGAAATACTTTCTTCTGAATATACTTTATTTGTAGTCTATTTCTGAATGTTAGTTGTGATGCTGAATATATTATTGCTGAGTAACCAGATCTGGTTATGGGAGGATCCGATGGCCCGGAATTAGGGTCGCGACAGATTGGTATCAGAGCTTGGTTACTCCAGTAATTTATTTAGTAACTAACAACTATGAGCGGTATTCAAAAAATTAAGGTTGTATTAAGATCCTTTGATCTTAATAAATGATTGTATTACCATTCACAAGTCATTATCCCTTATGTATATCATGCTAAGACATATAGGATCTGACCTTTGGCCTTGACTCATCCCAGGATCATGGCAGACCAAGACGTGTCTAGATAATTAATGGCTATGATGGCAATGCTTCAAGACATGGGGCAAAGGCAGCAAGCATTGGAGGAGAGGCTCAATGCACAAGCTGAGAGACCCGAGGCATCTAAGCCTGCTGATGCTAGGATTGAAGGTTCTGTCCATCTTTCTGAGGAAGAATCTAGTTATCATCCTTCAACTGAGTCTGTTCCTACCCCAACGGAAGGAGCAATGGAGAAGGCCCTTCTTAGACACCAAACATTGCTAGATAATTAGCGAAAGGGAAAAATTCCTCGATTCAAAGGTGTAGAGACACCTGCCGAGGCTGAGTTATGGCTCGATGACGTTACTAGGATGTTGAGGATAATCCATGTACCAGTTGACACCTGGGTGCACTTTGTTGATTACTCCCTAGCAGATTATGCACGACGATGGTGGAGAGCAATTTCCAAGAAGTTAGCAGATCCTGTTCCATGGGATATCTTTGAAGAGAGGTTCCGAGCTCACTTCTGTCCCTCTCATTAGGAAGAATTAAAGAGGAGAGAGTTGGCTTCTCTGAATCAAGGTTCTAAGACCGTACGAGATTATCATATCCACTTTACTGGGCTACTACGGTACTCACCAGCTCTAGAAGCTTTACCGCAAGAGTGTCTTACCAAATTTGTTAGCGGTCTTCAGGGAGATCTACGAGAAAAGCTTGCTGGTTTTAGAGCCACAACCGTAGATGAAGCAGTGGACATCGCCTCTCGTATTGAGATGGAGAGGGATGAAAATCGCCAAAGAAGAAGTCTCCACTTTAAAGGTGGACCATCCAAAAGCAAGGCACATTATAACCGTAGAGATCGTCGCTATCATCCAGCCGGTTCCAATATAAGCTCACCACATACCTTGGGTCAGGAATTATCAGGAAGAAGGGGTTTCTCTAGACCTCCACTATATCATCGTGACTCAGCAGCAGGAGCTAGCACCTCTGTGACTGGATCTTCAGCTCAAACAGGAGCGCGTGTGTGCTTTTACTGTCATCAGGAAGGCCACATCAAGAAAGATTGTCCGAAGTTGAGAGGTTCAGAGTTTAAATCAACCCCAGTTAACTGTATAACATCCACCTAGAGCAATGGAGCAACACACGGAGGAAGACATGGTAGAGGTCGGGGCTCACAAGGAGCATCTCCTACACAAAAACCACCATAAAGTGTTGCGGGTTATAGCTTGCCTATTCCTAATGGCCAGCTAAATGCAATCATTGAAGAACAAGCCTACAATTCAGGCACAGTCGTACGAGGTACCGTTACTATTCATGGCTTTTCAGTACATGCCTTATTTGATTCTGGTGCTTCACATTCATTTATTGCTCGACGGTTAGTACCCACTTTGGGTAAGATACCAGTAGAAGTACAACAGTCCTATCTGACCAAGGGAGCAGGAGGACAAGTATTTATAATCCGAGAAATTCTGGATAATTGTATAATACTGATAGCGGGACATCAGTTACATGTTTCCTTATTACTTATTGAAATGGATGACTTTGATCTATTTCTTGGGATGGATTGGCTAGAAAGGCATCATGCATGCCTTGATTGTTTCCGAAAGACAGTAACTTTTCACATTCCTAACTCAATAGAGTTCCAATTTATTGGAAAGACATCCAGTGATGATGTCAAGTACATATCTACTTTAAAGGCTCAACAACTTTTAGAACAAGGGTGTCAAGGCTATTTAGCTTATGTATCCACTACATCAGGGTCAGAAAGAATAATAGAAGATGTGCCTATACTGTGCGAGTTTCCTGATGTATTTCCAGAGGAACTACCTGGATTACCACCTGAGCGAGAGATTGAATTTGAAATCTCTCTTATACCTGATACTCAACCTATCTCTATCCCTCCATATAGGATGGCACCAGCTGAGTTACGAGAGTTAAAGGCACAGTTGCAAGAACTATTAGATAAAAGATTCGTTCGTCCTAGTACTTCACCATGGGGAGCACCTGTCTTATTTGTCAGGAAAAAGGATGGGTCAATGCGGTTGTGCATTGACTATAGACAACTAAACAAGAAGACCGTAAAGAACAAGTATCCTCTGCCAAGGATAGATGATCTCTTTGATCAGTTACAGGGTTCGATTGTGTATTCCAAGATTGACTTAAAATCTGGATACCATCAGTTGAAGATAAAAGATGCGGATATCCCCAAGACAGCTTTTCGAACTCGATACGGGCATTATGAATTCTTAGTTATGCCTTTTGGACTGACAAATGCCCCAGCTGCTTTCATGGATCTCATGAATAGAGTATTCAAAGAGTTCTTAGATCACTTTGTAGTCATCTTTATTGATGATGTGCTTATTTACTCCAAGGATAAATACATGCATGAACATCATCTCAGGCAGACACTTGAAACTCTAAGGAAGAACAAACTGTATGCTAAATATAGCAAATGTGACTTCTGATTATCTGAAGTATCTTTCTTAGGCCATGTTATTTCTAGGGAAGGTATACTTGATCCTACAAAGGTTAGTGCGGTGATGAGTTGGGAACGCCCGAAGACTATCACAGAAATACGATCTTTTCTTGGATTAGATGGATATTATAGAAGATTTGTGAAGGACTTTTCACGAATAGCTTTGCCAATGACTAGGTTGACCCAGAAGGAAGTTCCATTCATATGGTCAGATGCATGCGAAATAAGTTTCCAAACACTGAAAGAATGCCTAACATCTGCACCCATCCTTACTCAACCCTCTGGGAGTGAAGGATTTACAGTATACACTGACGCATCTAAAGAAGGACTTGGGGCAGTTCTTATGCAACATGGTAAGGTACTTGCGTATGCATCACGACAGCTCAGGATACATGAGAAGAACTACCCAACACATGACCTTGAATTAGCGGCCGTAGTTTTCGCTTTAAATATATGGAGACACTACATGTATGGTATTACTTTTGAAATCTTCACCGATCATAAAAGCTTGAAATATATGTTTGATCAAAAGATGCTGAGACAGAGACGGTGGCTAGAGTTGTTGAAAGATTATGATTGCACTATCTCCTACTACCCTGTTAAGGGGAACGTCGTAGCAGATGCCCTTAGCAGAAGAACTTATTCACCTGGGTTGGTGAGTGCTATCCACTTCTGGGGTTTACTATCAACGTTAAGTGAATGGAAACCATTTGATAGTAGTGCCGATACTATAACTATTCCTCACTGATACAAACCAGAGATCTGGGATAGAATAAAGAAAGGACAGGAGGATGATCCAGTCCTTAAAGACTTAAGACAACAACTTGAGAAGAATGAGATAGAGGGATTCCAGATACAAGATGGGTTACTGTATATCCATCATAAAGTTTGTGTACCAAACACACCTAAACTAAGGAAAGACGTCTTATGTGAAGCGCACTGCTCAAGATTATCTATTCATCCAGGAATTACAAAGATGTATAAGGATCTTCATTCATACTTTTGGTGGCCGGGAATGAAGAAAGATGTTGCTGAATTTGTGAATTCATGTTCACTTGCCAGCAGGTAAAGGCTTTACACCAAAAGCCACCAGGATTATTACAACCCCTCCCTATACCTGAATGGAAATGGGAAAGCATTTCTATGGACTTCGTTACTGGCTTACCTCAGACGACTGGTAGTAAAGATAGTATCTGGGTTATAATAGATCGTCTGACAAAGGTAACACACTTTATTCCGATAAGCTTATCTTTCACTCCAGACTAGCTTGCTGAGTTAGATATTACACATGTGATTCGCCTCCATGGTATTCCAAAGGAAGTAGTTTCTCATCGAGATTCACGATTCACCTCTCACTATTGGGAGAACTTCATGAAAGCCTTAGGTACACAACTATGCTTGAGTACAGCATATCATCCACAAACAGATGGTCAGTCAGAACGTACGATTCAGACACTAAAGGATATGCTACGAGCGTGTGCCTTAGAATGGAAGGGATCATGGATTAAACATTTACCTCTTGCAGAATTCACATACAACAACAGCTACCATACAAGTATTGGCATGGCACCATTTAAAGCACTTAATGGACGTAGGTGCACTACTCCTTTGTGTTGGCAAGAGGTCGGGATAAAGAACCTTTATGATTCAGATACACTGCAAGAGACTCGGGAAGCTGTAGAGCTTGCTCGAAAAAGACTATTGACTGCTCAAAGTCACCAGAAAAGCTATAGTGATACTAGGTGAAGAGACCTTGAGTTTGAGGTAGGTGACTTTGTATTTCTCAAAGTATCACCTATGAAGGGAATTCAAAGGTTTGGTGTGCATGGGAAGTTAACACCCAGGTTCGTGGGTCCATTTGAAATTATTCAGCGGATTGGAAAAGTTGCCTATAGACTTGCGCTTCCTCCACATCTTTCGGCAATACATGATGTTTTTCATGTATCAAATCTGAGAAAGTATATTAAGGATCCAGAGCATAAGATAAGTTATGATGATTTACATGTTGAGCCAGACTTGACATACCAAGAGTTACCTGTGCAAATACTTGAAAGGGATATCAAGAAGTTGAGAAACAAAGAGGTGCCTCTAGTTAAAGTATTGTGGCGGAACCAAGAGTTTGAAGAAGCCACATGGGAACCTAAGGCGGAAATGAGAGAGAAATACCCGTACTTGTTTGAGTGATAACACTATGTATTGTATATCTTCTTTATAAATGAAATGGTATTCATCCTCTTTAAGGTTGTTATGCATGCATTTCTAGTCTCGAGGACGAGACTTTCTTTAAGGTTGTTATAATTGTAAAGCCTTGAACTTGGCATATCTCGGATCCTATATAATAAGATCCGGCTCGTCAGAGAAAACCAACGAAATTTGTTTCGTGTGAATCGGACTTCGTTTCGAATTATTATGATTTTCGAAAGAAAGAGAAGTAAGGAAGGCTAAGAGGTCATTAACCTATAATGATTGTCATTAAGACTAATTAAAGATGATTAAATAAACTAATGACTGATTGAAAACCGTTAATGATAATTAGCAGACACTAATCAATAGTTAGCAAAAGATAAGCGTAAGCCATGAAAGTTAAATCACGATTAGTGAAAGTTAATCACGATTAGTGTTAATTAAACATCATTAGCGAATCTAGAATCCTCTGGAATGTTCTAACTTAAGCCCCAAGTTTGGGATAGGTTTTGGCCAAAACCATGAGCTGTTAAACCATGATTAAGGCCTAAACCATGGTTTTCTAACCATGGTTAGTGGTTTTCTGGAGCCCATAAATAGACACCCCCTACCCATTCATTCTCTACGATTTCCACTACCACCACCACCCCAAGGGCTAGGGTCGAGAGATCGGGAGGAGGAGTGGGCGACGAGGGAGGAGCGCTAGCGAAGCGCTGTCGGGAGAACGAGGAGGAGAAAGATATGATCCTCTCTTAGTTTGTTTCGTAAACTAGGATTTCAATTCATCCTTTTTTCTTCCGAGCTTTGTTTTTGATTCGTTTTTCTTTCCGATTCGTTTTTTGTTGTGGTTCGAGGAGAACTCTGTGTAACACCCTACTTAGGTGCCGGTGGCTATGCACGTCAGTGGCCCTGTGATTCGTCACGCGTTCACTCATCTAAGACGTGTGGTGTCTACCGATTCTCCATCGTTTATATTTCTATTTTTTCTATTAAGCTTTTATAATTATGTTGATGGAGAAATCTGTGTAATACCCTACTTAGGTGCGGGTGGCTATGCACGTCAGTGACCCCGTGATTCGTCACACGTTCACTCACCTAAGATGTGTGGTGTCTACTGATTCTTCATCTCTTGTTGTTTGAGTATATTCTTTCAGTTTTGTTGTTATTTTCCTCTCGATTGATTTTATAGAGGAAACTCTTTTCGTTTTTATTTTGAAATATGTCCCGATATAAGGGGAAACTCTGCCGAAATTTTCCGAGAGATATGTCCCGATATAAGGGGAAACTCTGCTGAAATTTTCCGAGAAATTTGTCCCGATATAAGGGGATACTCTGTCGAAATTTTAAGAGAAAATATAGTCTTGGCATTCTTCACGTTCTTCGTGTTCTTCGCGTTCTTCACGTTCTTCGTTCTTCACGTTCTTGACACATTCTTAACGTTTTTGATACGAAAATGAAATTCGATATTTTCAGGAGCCTTAAAATAGCCTTTCTAAAAACAAAACACGATAAAGCCTTGCATGCATGAGAGAGAGCTCGATTAGGTAACGAAATCCTTCCTTTTGATGTTGGATTTTCATACGAAATTATTGAAATTCTTAATTTTGTGTTATTCTCTACGAAGAACCCTAATTTTGGCTATTTTTGAAAAGGCTAAAGAATTGCTTTGCGATTCCCACTAAAATAAGGTTTAAGCATCAAATTGATGTATTGGCTTTGAAAGTTAAGGTTTGGGAGTTAAAATATGCATAAATACGAGTATATATGATTATGAATAATATATATGTGAGTCTATACTAAGTGTTGTTGATTATGCAAATCAAAGACTTAACGAAAGAATTACATCATGAGAATTGATGTGGTTTGAGTTGGATCCTGAAAAGGATCACGTGTTACGTTAAGAATGACTGGGAGTAGAACTACAGGTGGGGCATGCAACATGTAGGTTTGTCGGAAGGAACCCGTATTGGCATTTCCCTACCTAGGTGGTACACGGTTGCTCTGTTATGATAAGTGCGCACGAAATGAATGTTTTGCAACGCGTGGTACCGGGAGCCAATATCTTCGGGTTGAACGACGGAAGATGTGGTCGTGCCATGTGGAGGCATGGGTGGTTCAATAGCGGTTGGGTCACGTTAACATGTATTTAAAGCCGCTAGGTTATATGATTAAATGTTAGCCTGAGGTTTTAAGCAACCGAATCCTCGAGGACTGTGTGCTCATTTGTTTTCCGGGCCGAGGGTTTGAGACCCTGTTTAATAAAATAAAAGAAAATTGTCAGGGTAGTATTGGAGGATTGGTTGAGGCAACGTGCGGCGGCATAAGCTTACCAAGATCAACGCAATCTCCAATCATGAAGTGTCCACAGCTTCGGAGTCCTTATAATGATGAGGTAATTACCTGGACTAATCCCTGACGTGGAATAGAAAGGAATAGGACTTAAATTAGTGAGAAGGAATGAAACTTTTTCTGATAACAAGTTTTGAAAAATTACCCATCTGTTTGCTTTTCCCTTCTTCGTTACTTAGCATTCGCTAATGTTTTTATCCTATAATTTATGGAAAATACAACAGGTATCAGTGAGCCAATGCAAGGATCTTAGTAGACATCCATCCAACCACGTAGCTTTACTTTGTAAGGTAGTTAGTAATCTTTTGTATATTTTCCTTTTAAGCTGATGTACATGTAAATGGTTATAGTGGGACAATGTATCATCTGAACTTCATTTTGTGAATGGAAAAGTGTTGAAATACTTTCTTCTGAATATACTTTATTTGTAATCTGTTTCTGAATGCTAGTTGTGATTGTTGAATAAATTATTGCTGAGTAACCAGATCCGGTTATGGGAGGATCCGACGGCCCGGAATTGATGTCACGACAATACCTGATGGGGACATACAAAGAGTATATTCCCATGCCGTGCGAAAGGGGGTGAGCCTACCCTTAGTCCCTAAGGACTCTACATACATCAGGACATCTCGTAGAGATCATATATCCCACCAACCATGCTCCTCCTCTACGCAATCTCTTCACCTTTTTACCCAAAACCTTCCCCTATAAATCAACTCCATCGCCCCCTTTTGAAAGCTTGATCCCGCTTGGCCCTTCGTAGCCCCTAATCTAAACACACTGGAGCCACCTGGTTATAGTAGTTGGCTGATGAATACCCATTTATCACTCTTTATTCTTATATTTTAGCTACAAAAACCTTTGCAAATGCATGTAGATATGTGTAAATAGGAATAATTAGCAAAAGCATGCATTGTGTAAAAACCTATAATTAGCATGTTTTTGTGCAAAAATAAAAGAATAAAGATTAAAAAGAAAAAGAGGGAAATATTTAGAATAAATATTGAGCAACCTAACCCAAGGGAGGGCTCAGCATGGGCCTGACCGCATAAAAGCCACAGTAGAGGGAGATAGGGGCTCTTGTGTAAATATCCTTGTAAATAAAATAAAAATGTTTTCCTCACCGAAAATACACTTGTAAATACTTGTATATATTTATTTATAAAAACAAAAGAAAAATTAAAAATCAAAAAGATCAAAAACACCCTTTCATCATGTACATAAACCATGCTTCTACATTTATTTAACCTTGTAAATAAATAAAGTTATTTTCCAAACTTTTTGTAAATATTCTATGATATATATTGTAAATAAATAAAATAAAAAGAATCAAAACAAAAATCAAATAAAAATAACAAAATTAAAAATACAAAAATACATTGTACATATACCTTGTATAAAGTTGTACATAACTATTTATTTTATCTATGTAAATAAATAATAAAAATCAAATAAAAACATCCTTTTATTCCTTATTTTATACTATAAATAAATAAAATATAAAATAGGAATAAAATTGTACAAAAATAATAATTAAAAAAATCAAAAATTAAAAACCCTATATAGTGTACATATACCTATATATTACATATTATGTATATACCTTATTTTTATTTCGAAAAAATTATTAAAAATCACTAAAAAATAGAAAAAATAAAATAAAAATATTTCATGTTTTAACTTTTTACAAATTCGGCCATTTGCTACCTTATTTTTCAATTCCAAACTTTTGCCACGTGGCCTTCACCCATTGGCCCTGGGGGATGTTGACCGCCCGGTCAACTCCCCCCCCAGGACCACTTCCCACGGGTCTGCTGCGCCCGACCCATCTTCTCGGATTTTTCCCATGCAGACCCGACTCCTTTTTGCCCAAACCCCGGGTCCGGATTGCTCACGTCATACCTGAGAACCTCGCCGGAGCCTTCGCCTCGGGATCCGTGCGCTACATCGCCCTACCCGCGCCCTTCTTCCCGGACCCGCCAGCATACTTAAGCTTTGCTCCGCCACCCTAATTCTCCATCTTTGGACTCCTGCTCGCCGCCAAGGAGCTCCTCCAGACCACCCGAGTGACAGGCGCGTGTTTTGGAGTGGAAGCGAGGCCCGAGTTGCAAGGAATCCACTGATCCGGTGGTTGACTCCGCCGTGCGCCGCCGCGAGCGTGCTCAGCCTCGGGGAACTCGACGGCCCCTTGCTGGCAATGACCAGGAGCTTCATCAGCTCCAGCCTAGTCGAATGCATCCATCAGGTAGCTCCTTTACCCCGTAGATTAGCGTAGAATAGGATTTTTCGAGTTCCAGTAGCTTAGCTCCGCCGCCTCCGCCTGCCGTCTCCGTCCACGCACTTGACCATCCGACACCGCCACCACCTTCGCCTGACATCTCTCCACCTTCTCCGCCCCTTCACTCTCCCTGGCTCGCCCCGGAGCAGGGCTTCGGCTCTCACCCTCCGCCGTTCGCCGGAGAGCCTCCACAGCGCCTCACCGTTCACCTTCCGCCCGCTCTGACGGGTCGAGGCAGTTTGCCCTCGACCCAGCTTCTTTCCTGTGCAGGTACCAAGGCTAATCGACCTCATCTGGAGGTCGACACTTCTGGGTACAGCAGCTCCAGTTCGATCACGTCGCCGGAGCTCTCTGGAGCTCCTCGCCTCCATCGGAGCAGTGCATCGGGTGCGGAGCTTCATGGCGAAGCTTTCTTGCATCTCCTGAGCATCAGACGAGGACCACCGCGCGCACAGAGGGCCGGCGAAAGTCGCCGGCGACCAGTTCTTCCAGGTTCCTCGCCGACCGTCAGATCGTCTTCATCGCCCCAGTTATCATCTGAGCCATCCATCCTAGGCGAGGGGTCACCGTCCGATCATCTCGAGGGTCGATCTTGACCGTCCGCGCGGAGAGAGAGGCACCAGCTAGCCTCGTCCGTCAGATCTGCCACGTGTCCTCCTCTCCTCCGTCCGATACACGAGGGTTTCGACTCCGACGAATTAGAGCCGTCCGATATCCACGTGGAGCGTCCTCGGCCGTCGATCAGGCCTACGTTTTCGAAGTTAAAGGCGTCGTTGTTCTCCATCGTCGGATCTGCCACGCGTCTTTCATCCGGCCGTCGACATTAATAAAAGGGGTAATTTATCCTTAGGCCCCCTTTCTTTTATGCATTTAGTTTCAGTCCTGTAAATATTTAGCGTAGTTCTTTTATTTCTGTAAAAATTGCACTGTGGACCTCTATGTTTATTTAAATTGCATTTATACCCCTGCCAGTTGTGGACACGTGCATCGACACGTGATATTTTGGAATATTTGCAATATTGTCCCTGCCTTTTTGCCCTGTTACGTTTTGTAATTTTATAAATAGGAATTGCAATTTGGTCCCTCCAGGCCTGAGTCACGCGTATCGGGCGTGGCCTGGAGGGTAATTTGCATTCTTCTCCCTATACTCTTCAGGGTTGTTATTCCAGGGACCCAGAACTTTGTGTTATTTGCATTCCAGTCCCTGTGCACAGTACCCTTTTGTCATTTTTGAATAAAATATCAAATCACCTCCAAATTTGATGAAAATTTGACATATGGCTCCTGCCATGGTGTAGGATTTTTGTGAATTTTTGAGGACATTTTTTATTGTGTTTGCTATTTTTAAAAAATTCAAACACCTTAGTTTTTGCTACTGTCTAGATTGAAAAATCACAAAAAAATATAAAAACCCCCCTAAAAATTCCACAAAAATTAGGTACTGTTTAGTTTAGTTTCCTTGATTTTCTAGCCAATTTTGGCTATTTTTCATTGCTTAAAAACCTTAAAAACTTAAAAACACCAAAAAACCCATAAAAATTCCAATAAATTAATTAAAAATCCAAAAATAATAAACTTGGTACCCAAATTTTCCTTGTTTTCTCTACCTTACAGGAAAATTACCTCCAGCCCTTGTGAGGCCCTTAGATATTTTATCTAGGGACTTTTGGCCTGGCTGGACAGTACCCCTTGCTTTTAGCACTGTTTGATTTTTAGAAAATAAAATAAATATCAGAAAAATCCCAAAAATTCACCAAAAACATAAAAAAATATAAAACACTAAAAATATTTTTGTTTTAATTTTTGGTTGATTTTTGTTGCTTTAAATAATTTGTTAAAGTGTGATTGTTTTTGTTTTTCTTATTCTCTTTACATATTAAAAATCCAAAAAAAATATATAAATAATTAAAAACCACTAAAAAAATATTTTATCTTTTATTTTATTTGTTTTTACTACTTCATAGGCCTTCGGCCAATCCGTGCTCCTTGAGTTCGACCATGGGTGCTATACCAGGTTAAACATATAGCAGGACCGCTTCCTTGCTTTGATTGGTTTTATTCTTCACGAGTGGTTCATTTTTCTTGATAGACACATCCGAGTAATTGAGGTCGCAACGACCATCGATTCAGTACCTTTACCTTAGTCTCTCGGGTTTTTGTGTCATCATTGGCCCACGGAGACGTCGGTGAGGAGAAGGAGGTGTCAAAGTGTGGTCCACCACCGTCGGAAGCTCCTTCAGGAAAAGGTCCCCTGATCCCTGAATTAGTTAGGTATGAGCTATTTTAATATGTGTTATAGGTAGTATTCCCTTCCTGCTTTGTAATTTAATCACTAATTTCTTCTTCTAGGTCATACCGTAGCTTAATTTGTAGATTTTATATTATTGGAGCCTTAAGATCCAATTCATCCGTATTTCGACTATTACTTGCCCCATATTCACCTCATCTTCGTTCCTCTGTGTGCTCTCCACATTTCCCCTTGTTTCCCCCTCGATTATGCAAGAATAGAGGTCAATTGAGTTCCCATCCACCGTCATCGTTGGAGCTCATCCATCCTTCTCCTTCGTCATGCTCACAGCTTCAAAAAGTGCTGAGGACCTTCGCCTTGAGCCAGAGATACTTTTTGTGCAGGTATTGCGCCTTGATGAGCCACCTGGAGATGAATCAAGGCTCAAGTCATAGCTCCAGGCAACTCGAAGCTTCAGGACCCTTCTGATGGGGCTCAAAACAATCTGAATCCCCATGTAGGTGCGAGAATACCCCTGGAACCTTCTGGGCTCGTCGGAGGAGAAGGAGGACACCGAAGGTGGATGGATTCCACGATCGAAGCTCGCCCATGCGGGTGTTCTTACGATTTCTTCGAGATAGCATCCCCGACGTTAGATCAGAGACATGACCCAGATCTAATCTGGGTCATCCCATTTGGCGAAACGATGCCCTCAACCGCTCTTGATCGAGCCACGTGGAGCACAGAGCTACCAAATGAAGCGCGCATGGGGTAAATTGTTAAGTAACCCCCTTTGTATTTTATAATTAAGTCATGTAAATATTTAGTAGCATTTAAAAACTTTTGTATGTTTTACAAAGAGTCCCCCACTCTTCTTGAAAATTACAAGTAGGTCCTCGCACCTCAACACGTGTGATGCTGTGACATTTGCAAGTAGCCCTCATGGCTTTTGTTTATTTCATTTTAGTTTTAAAAATTGTGATATAAGCGTTAACTTTGGGGTAAAATTGCATGCTAGCCCTTGGACTTTATTTTTATTGTAAAATGCCCATGTTAGCATTGTATTTTATTGCTTATTATTTTATTTTTATTAATTAACTTCTATGTGTTATTAATCTTGGGAAAATTATTTTAGATGCCTTGAATCTAGTTTATTCATGCTCACATTTTATTTTAGCATTTACTTGCACTCCATTTATTAAAAATAGAATATGAGCTAAACATTCCTTATTTAGATATAAAAATACAAAAAATATAAAACTAACTTTAAACATTCCAAAAAAACCATATAGTGAATATTACTATGTATTATAACTCCAGACTAAAAATCACAAAATAATATTAAAGAAAACACTAAAAATGTTAAAACTCTAAAAACTCTATAAAAATCAGTGAAAATTCATAAAAAATATAAAAATTGTTTTCTATTCTGTAATTTTACTTATAATATATATTATATACTAAAAATAGTTTTGGGAATTTTTAGACTGATTATCTATTTTTTACCCAAAATAATCTGACATATATATTAATTCACTGTGTTAATATATGGATTTAATGGGGCTGCCCCCTAGGGGCAGCCAACATGGCTGCCCCGCCCCCTATTTCGATGCGTTTTTTATTTTTTTTTTGAAAAATAAAACCATGTATATTCATTCCTATATCCCTCCTATATGCCATTCGAATTTCGTCAGAAACAGAGACTCCTACGGCCTCCATCGAGATGGTGTCGATTTAAAAAATCTTGTTACTGTTAAAAAACGATTGTCTGGATGGAGGCCGTAGGAGTCTCTGTCTCGGACGAAATTTGAATGGCATGTAGGAGGGATATAGGGATGAATATACATGGCGACATTTTTTGAAAAAAATAAAAAAAACGTCGAAAATGGCGCGGGGGCAGCCATGTTGGCTGCCCCAAGGGGGCAGCCCCATTAATCTCTTAATATATTTATACATTAAAAATACATAAAATTTAGTAAAAATTATATATAAGTACTAAAAACACAAAAACATTTTATTATGTATATTTTAACTATATTTAGGTATATTTAAAATTAGAGCACCTTATATATACTATATATAGATTATAATACTTATATACTAATTGTTATTAGCATTATTACTTAAAAATATACAGTATATATTTAAAATCCTTAAAAAATAAAAAAGATTGTTCTTGTTATATATATTATTTATAATATTGATATTGTTGGTATTATTATATATACATATTAATCTTATAAATAAAAAGAAACTAAGAATTGTTAAAATTAAAAATAAATATAAAATTATAAAAATATGATATAATTAAAAATCTATAAAAATTAAATATAATTAAAAACCTACAAAAAATCAGCAAAAGCTAAAAAAGTACAAAAAATACTTATCATTTGTTTTTATTAATTAATAATAATTATACATATCTCAGTTTGCTTCCAATGGTTCGACCCCTACTACTTTATAATTATACATCTTATGTAGGGTATAATAAATTTCACCATGTATTTCTTTATTGGTTATCATATATCGTGGGTTGATTGTTTATCTGATTTGATTATTAGCGCTCCGAGTACCACGAGAGCAGCCGATACAATGATTGTCGGATCCGATTTGTCGAACACCATAGGTCCTCCAAGATCAGGCATTAGGAACCTCTCGTCGATCCATTAACAAGCATACAAAGGAATCGAACCATAAGCCTCAAGATTTCTTAGGAGTAACATTGTAAAAAGTAGTATATGAGGAAGAATAACTTTTTAAATTAATATTTGTACCATTACATATAGTCTTGTAATTATATCAGTTTGTTTAGATTTCATGACAATATAATTCTATCCATATTTTTAAAGATCTTGAACACAAACAGGGAACAAATGCTTTCATGTCTTTCATCTTCAAGGTTATAACTTTTGACGTTTAAATATCTACTAATAAATTGTTGGGATTTTTACCGGCAGACCTTATAAACTTTGTCAATTATCTCTACGACCTTTGAAACAACCTAATTTGCCCATCGACCATGTAAACTTACCGACTCTTACCCCATGAACCCTACGGTTAATCTGTTTGAAGCTTGTGGGGATTCTTGGGATAATTTACAAGGTCGATAGGGTAATTACGTTATGCAAAAGGTCATAGAGGTAATTTAAAAAGTTTATATGGCCTGCCAGTTAAAAATCCCTAAATTGTTTGTATTCACATAAATACATAACAAAAAATTAGATTTTTTTTTAGAGAAAAGAGGGTGACATCCCAAGTTGGGACTCACCGCAAGAAACTTTTTATTAATAAAAGGAAAAAATATACATTACCTTGTGGACCAGAATCGGTAAAGGGAAAGACATGATGAAATTATATTTTCCGGATAAAACCTTTGATTTTTAAAAATTAACTCATTTCTTCCTCCCCAAATGGCCCACAGAGCCGTCAATGAAAGTGCACAGTCATCTGTCGAATTCTTTCCCACAGCCCTTACAGATTCCCAGAATTCTGCCATTCCAACCTGCGAGACCCACGGAGCCCCTACCTCTTTCCATACCTGCATTGACAAAGGGCAAGTAAGGAATAAATGATCCGCGTCCTCCGTTTGCGCACCACATCTATCACAATTGATGTCTGGAATTCCAAACAAGCTGCCCCTTCTTGCTTTATCACATAGTCCACCCCTTCTAAGGCACCACAGAAAGATCTTCACTCTGCAGGGGATGTTGCATGCCCAAATTATCTTCATGTCTTGAACCAAGTCAGCGTCCAGAACCTCTGTGCTTCCTATGAACACTTCATATGCCTTCTTCACTGAGAATTTGCCTTCTTCACAAAAAATTTTATATATATATATATATATATATATAGGAAAGGGGAAGCTGCACCGGATGGTGCAGCCAATTCCCTGCACCTGGCTCCGTGACCGTCCGATCGGACTCATCACGCGCGGTCGGATGACGGATCGATCCCCAAACCTTGTGATTCCTCTCCGCCTAACATGACCATTTCCCAACCAGTCCCAAATCCCCCAGCCCTCGCCTCCTCCGAGTCATCCCCTCCCCGCCGGTGCTCCCATGCCTCGACTGCCTTCCCTTGTTCGTCCCTCGCAGAACCTCGCACCCTCAGGCCCGTCGTTTTCTCCCCACCAACGCGCCTCTCCTCCTTCCAGCCCCACCACATGCTCCCCTCTGCCGCCATCGAACACACCCCTCTCCATCCCCTCCCAAATCCTGTAGCCCTTGTCGACTCCCTTCCCCGTTGGTGCTCCTCCGCTACGCCTACTCCCCCTCCCCCCCACGGACCTCGAGCTCCCGCAGTGGAGAATACTAAGGGTGCGTTTGGTTGGGGGGTTACCCCCCAAAACGCATATTCCCAACCCACTAGTGGGGCCCACTCTCTTTCCAACCAAAAAATATATATTATACCATCATATCATCTAAAAATCATAAAACACTTAACTTCTACTCACTATTTCAAACTTCAATACAATCACATCACAACAACTGCCCACTTTTTCAAATTTCAATACAATCATATCACAATAACTACACACTTTTCAAATTCCAATACAATCACATCACACAAACCCTCCCAATCCTTAACCCACCAACCAAACACACAAAGACAAAATCGGGTTATCCTCCCCTGGATAACCCACGAACCAAACACACCCTAAGTTCATTTGTTTTTGTTTTTTTTCCGTATTTGGATGATGCATACAATTTCTTGGTAAAGACTTTTTTTAGTCGATTATTAGTACATGACAACCATTATTTTATCGCATTGTTTTCCAATAGATTTGTAAGATGCTAAAGTGTGGATCGTTCTGTTGAAGTGTGATTTGCAGACTCAACCACATTTGTTCCTCCTGTTATTGCAGGTATGTATGTTATGCAATTATCTCCATCTTAATATGCCATTTCTTGGCATCCTCCAGTTACCAGCACAACAAATTGAGATTGTTTTGAGTAGGCATCTAAACCTTAGAGCACCAGTCGTTATAGCGGTTTGTTTGTTAAAAAAACTTCTTATCGAGACAACAGTCCCCCCTTATCATGAACTTCTTGCGCACTTCTGACATAAGTGTTTCGTTCATTCTTGGTGCAGTACAAATATGATAGTATTGTGGGGCTTTTGAGAAGCAGACCTTGTCTCCTTGGCATATGATGCACGCAACTAGGAATGCAGTTGCAAGAGTAAAGATGATGAGGCATCAACACATTGCATATAGTGTTTGTGCCGGTGTTGTGGTCACCATTCGATGACTAACAGAATTTGCTAGTTTGGTGGTTGTATAGTGGTTGTATCAATGTTTATATTTTCCTCATTTGCAGTCGGATCGTGTTATAGGTGTGGGTGGCATGTAGGCAATCACGAGATGATTGTTGGGAAACAGGTCATCATAGTTTTGAGCCTCCCTAAACTTTCCAATGTAAAGCATATTCTTATATGTAAATTTTCTTGCTATAAACAATGCTTTGGGTTCTATATCTGGTAAGTTCTCTGTAAAAAGTTCATGCTTTAAACAGATGTATGGCATGTTTATACCTTTATCAACAAAGCACTGTCAATGTTTTTTTGGGACTAACTTAGACATTCTTGCTCCCGAAACTTACAGCGTTGAAAATGAGATAAAAATTTAGAGTTTGACGTCCTGTGAATCATGTTGGAAGTTTAAATGCCATGTGTTTTTTTAGCTTCTAAATGTTTGTTCTCAACAACGGTACATCTTGTTTGCCAAGAGAAGAACCGCGGCAACTGTCCTTTGCTTAATTCCTTGCTTGTAGAGAATATGGCAAACTTCTTGCTTGACATAGCAATGCAAATAATACGTTCCCATGGAAACAACACATACATGATAATAATAGATAATCACGTGGTGAGGCTTTTGAAACTATGATTGATGCATCTGTCACATGCCATGTTCAAGACGTGCAAATTATCTTTGCCTTTGCTTGGAATGCACCATTCAATTATTTCATTGGAAATTAGGCATAGCAATAGTCACTTTAAACCGATTAATGTAGGATAGGTTCTAGTGGTATGCACGGTTCTATTGAAGGGGTTCAAAGTAAGATCCAGTAAAATCAACTGTAAGAAATTAAATAGCTAATAGTTCAACATTACCCTATTTTTAAGTAGATGCAATAAAAAAACAACTTCCAACTCTGCTCTTCCTCTCAACATCCATACATCATACTCAGAATTTGGTTTCGAATAGTGTACACTTTGTCATAATCGAATTCTAAGTTTGAATATTACAATCAATGTGCAATTGCAATTACAATGTTTAAATAAAAAGAAGATTCTTGATTCCTGCAAGCCACTTCTCCATTCTATATATTTCCTTATATGCATTGTCTATAGGCTTCTCCATTGTCCCATTAGCTCCACTACGTTATGATAGACATAGTCTACTCAAATTGAAGAAATTGCACAAAATTTGTTCCTACTCATCAAGATATTTCAAACTAGATAATGATTTTCACGATATTTTTGTTACGTAATATATCTATCGTAATAAAAAGAAGTGCTTTCCATTTGGTATATTGTAAAACTCTGGTAATGTATCTGTGATCAAATGAAATTGTTTATACAAGAAAAAGCCAGTAATATATATCTGTGAATCAACCAATCTAAATGATAAAAAAAACTTGTTATTAGAAACCACAGCTCCTACATTAGAAAGGCCGTTGCAGATGTACTTGACCAGCTAACAATCTTGGATGAGATATGCACAAGTGGCTTACTTACAAGACCACTGCTAGTCTCTTGCCGATGACACTTCTCAGAAATTGGATGAATTATTTTTTTTAAAACAAGCACATCAATTACGCTGATTTTTCCCTCACATATTGCGTTTGATTTAGATTTTTTTCATTGAGTTTAGATATCTCGGTCTCTTGCCGATTTTCTCACGATTTTTTCACAGATTTTAGATACCCCTGCTAGTCTCTTAGCGATGACACTCATGGCATCTTACAAATCTATTGGAAAACAATGCGATCAGAAAATGACTGGAAAAAATAGAAACAAATGAACATAATATTCTCCACCGTGGGAGTTCGAGGCTCGTGGGGTGTGCAGGGGAAACGAAGGAGCACCAACGGGGAAGGGAGTCCACGAGAGCTACGGGATTTGGGAGGGGATGGAGAGAGGCGTGTTCGATGGCGGCAGAGGGGAGCATGTGGTGGGGCTGGAAGAAGGAAAGGCGCGTTGGTGGGGAGAAAACGGACGGGCCCGAGGGTGCGAGGTTCTGCGAGGGACGAACAAAGGCAGTCGAGGCACGGGAGCACCGGCGGGGAGGGGATGACTCGGAGGAGGCGAGGGCTGGGGGGATTTAGGACTGGTTGGGAAATGGACATGTTCGACGGAGAGGAATCACAAGGTTTTGGGGATCGATTCGTCAATCCAGCCGCACAAGATAAGTCCAATCGGACGGTCACGGAGCCGGGTGCAGGGATCCCTATATATATATATATATATATATATATATATATATATATAGAGAGAGAGAGAGAGAGAGAGGGCTTATCTAGAGGGCACTGTGCCGATTTGGCACTTAGTAGGCCCCTAATTGTAGACGTCGGATTATGATCGTGTGATCTAAATAAAGATTCGGCGATAAATGCAAATAAGGCATATTTTGGTTACAATAACTGATATCGTGAGAATTATAGGGTGTAAATTAATTACGTTGACGCCATTTGGATCGATGATTAACAAAACAAAATATGCTAAACAAAAATTGCGTATCCTTATTACGAAGAACAGCGATCAAACAAAGCCAATGCCTTCTTTCGTTCGCCATTGAAGATCGTTTACAGGTCGCTTAATCTTCGATATCAGTAAGTTTTATGTATAGTCGTCTTTGAAGAACGTTTTGAAAGTACTTTCTTTCATGTAATTTGATGCAAACTTTTTATAAAATCATGTACATGTATTGATGGTATCAAAAATTGTGGTTGTTCGATTAAGAAGAAATAGATTATCGATTCAAATATGTTGAAATGATTTAACGATTACTTTTTTCGTTTAAGAACAAATATATTAAAGCTTCTAAGATATTAAATTAAATTTAGTTACTTAAAAGTAAAATAAAATTACTGCTTGATGATTCCAAGTTACTGATACAAATTCTAAAATTAAAAGAGTAACTCCAATGATATTTTAAGTGTAATTATTAATATTACTGATAAAATGATGGAAAATACTGAAACATTCATAAAACTTACTGATCGAACATTCGAAGTTACTGAAACATTCATCAAACTTACTGATCGAACATTCGAAGTTAATGAAAGTATTCTCCAAAAGTAATCTGAGAAATTTTTACTGATAGTTTAGATATACTTACTGATGCATTCTTCGATGTTACTTATATGTGTTACGATCTTACAAATAAGCTTTGAAAAGTTAAAACATTACTGATAGATAAAATTTAGAAATTACTAATGTTACATCGATATTACAGATTAACTATTGTAAGTTACTGCTGCCTAGTATCTATGTTACTGATACATATCCCAATGTTACAATCATAAATATATTGTTATTTTAAGTTAAAGATTAAAGTTACTGATAAGATGTTGGAACTTACTAATGTCTTCATCAAACTTACTGATAGATACATCAAATATACTGATAGTAATATTCAAATGTAATATGGCAATAATTACTGATGCAATGAAATTTATTACTGAAACATTATTCAATATTACTGATAAGTGTTAAGATCTTACGAATAATTTTTTTGAAGCATGAAATTACTGATGCACGTATCATAGTTACTGATATCGATGAGCATCGTGAACTTACTGGTACTTCCATGTATACTTACAAAAGTTACTTGCCATACATATAATATTACCATTATGATATTATAAATTACTTTCCCATAAATTACTTTTTACCGTCTTCTCATAAATCACAAGTTAGGTTAAATTTTAAAAACTTACTTGAGACGTGGGAGCTCGGTACGCGGCGGAGCAGCGAAGGCCTTATCGACGATTGCAACGAGGGCGGAGAAAGATAATCACGGTCAAACACGGTTAGTGAAAGAATAAAAACCATCTTCTTCCATTGTAATGATACGTTTCTTCGTAAATGAGTTTTTTTTTTGGAATTAAACATATTAGGGTTACGAAAACAAATCCTTTAAAGTTTGAACACTTAGGTATGAATCCAAGAGCTGCATGCATATTAAATATTGAGAAAGATGATTCCAATAGCTGCATACATATGATTAGTAATTCTTTGCAATTAATTATAGTTTTTTAATTTTGCGGTTGCATTTTTTTCTTATCATTATCTAATTCTAATAAAGTTTAACAAATGGTTACTGAATATCACACAAATTTTTGATTCAGTAACTTAGTTAATACTTGATGTTCCTTTTGATATCACTAAAATTCTTATATGAGTAATTGACATTAGTGTTGCATATACTATTTTGCAGATGGAACAAGCCAAAACGTTTGATGTTTCTTACAAGAGACGAACACCGCAAAGTGTAAAAAAAGGAACAATGGAATCTGCAAGTGGTAAATTTGTGATTTTTTAATTGAAACATATAATATATTTCAATTATGTCTTAACAAGTAAATTAATGCAGATACAAGTTTTGAGGGAGATAAAACTACTGAAATTTCCACTGGTAAGTATGTATATTAACATACGAATTGTTAATAGTTAATATCATAACTTACTATTCACAAACTATTATGCTTTGTAGAAAGAGCATCAGTTTTGAGTCTTGCAAATGTAAAGGATGATGCAAAGCTAGAACCACTGCCTGGTTAAGAAATAAACACTAAGATTGTAAGTTAAGAAACGAGTATTTTATATTGCAAACTTTTAAATGGTTTTCATTTCATTAATGCAGCGAGATATTGCGTCCAACACAGATGTTACATAAAACAATTTGTAACATATCTTGGTAACAACAAGTTGTCTGGAAGGCATAAAGAGTTGATAGACAAATCCGCTTTCTCAAGATTGGTATCAATTACAAAACTTGATATTAATTATCAAGTATTGGACTTTATTGTTCAAAGATATCAAGGAGATAGGATTTTCAAGTTTGGAGAGAAAGAACTCACATTTTCCGATAATGACATAGGCTTGATTTTGGGGTTGCCTTCATCAGGATTTCCTATTCAACTACGTGGTTTTTCGTTTGAATGGCCAAGTTCATTTGAAGAGCAATTTTGCCAACCAAGCATGTTATTAAATCGTCACAACATTTGTGACATGCTTGAATCTTTAAGATCTCAAGATTATTATAATTCAAATAGAATGTACATAAGATGCCTAATATCTTTGATGTTTTGTACATTTCTATTCCCCGAAACGAACTTCTGCTTCCCGAAGGTCCTACTAAATTACATAGATTCAATTGAAGATACACGATTCTTCAATTGGTCTAATGCAGTTGGGACTATGTTAATGCAACGCATGGATGATATAGTGGAAAAAATGAGGAAGCGTTCATCATCTGAAGGGAAAGGCACAGTTGGCTACTTAACTAGATGTGCAGCGTGTTTATATGTAAGTTTTTTTAATCTATAATTGCTTCTTTGCTTTTAAAAAATATTTACCAAATATTTAACTATGTAAAATTATTTTAAGGCATGGGCTCTCGAGCACTTATTCCCAACACATGCATTGAATCAAAATCTCTTGCCAAGAATTAGGAAATGGTCAACTCCTTGCAAAGTCACCATAGAACAATTCCAGAACTTTGATGAAGAT
The DNA here is from genome assembly GCA_037367405.1 of Ottelia alismoides. Taxonomy (NCBI): domain Eukaryota; kingdom Viridiplantae; phylum Streptophyta; class Magnoliopsida; order Alismatales; family Hydrocharitaceae; genus Ottelia; species Ottelia alismoides. The sequence goes on along the minus strand of JAZKJV010010581.1, from coordinate 470,475 downwards.
CAGGTAACAAAATTTTATTTAAATTTTCATTTGTGATTTTAATATTGAATATAATTTTTTAAGTTACTGATGCAAGTATTGAAAGTTACTGGATCAAGAGATTGATGCAAGTTATGAAAAAAATAATTTAGATACTGTTGCCATTATCAAAGTTACTTATACACGTTTCATAATATTGAATATAATTTTTAAGTTACTGATGCAATTATTGAAAGTTACTGGATCAAGTGATTGATGCAAGTTATGAAAAAATTAATTTAGCTACTGTTGCCATTATCAAAGTTACTTGTACACGATTCATAATATTGAATATAATTTTGTAAGTTACTGATGCAAGTATTGAAAGTTACTGGATCAAGTGATTGATGCATGTTATGAAAAAATTAATTTAGCTACTGTTGCCATTATCAAAGTTACTTGTACACGATTCATATTTACTGATTGCTACATATATACTTCATGGGTCAATTCTACTGATTTAAAATCTAATAACAGCCTGATACATTTAATATTGTTAATGCTTGTTATTATTAATATAACTTGAAAGGATACTTTGTATTAAAATGAACTTTGATTGACGGTTAAAAATTTTTTCATTTCATTAGATTGTTGTCCATCTGAACTATGAAGAAAAAGAGCTATTCAAGATTGACCCCAAATGAATTCATATTTGATTATGAGACATTCGTAACAGAGGGTTTCATCTCAACTGCATATACATTGCGTGTCATTGTACCGCAACAACGACAACTTGATGATTGTTCAATGACATCAATATTGAAGCATGGTCCACATTAAAATACACCAGAGTGTAAATGTAAAGAACACAAGAAGAAAATAAGTGATTTGGAGAGTTTCATTTCACAGATGCCCACTTTGGATGAATACAAAAACATGAAAACACAATATGAGAATACATTAAGGGAGAATGAGAAGCTAAAGATCGAAATATCTATTATAAAGCAATGGTTTGAGGAATTCTTTGTAAAATTAGTTAGTGTCAAGCAACAAGAAGAGAAGAAATCAAAGTTTGGTGAACAAGAAGAACAAAATAATATCACAAAAAAGATCGAATCACCATCCTTTGATCTTGGAATTGAGGAGGATTCTGAAGATCGTTGCAAAATTAAACCATGTGTTCCAAAGAGGGGTAGAAGCAAGAAGCTTATTACTCCTAGCAGCATGTCCAAAAGGGTCAAGTCAAGAAGAGCAATAATGGAAGAAGAAAAAGCACAAACCATCCCAATGAAGGAGAAAAAAGTGAGGAAAAAAAGAAAGCTTGAAAAAAAGAATTTCGAAGAAGTGATGACTGTAGAAGATGAAGATGAAATTCCAAAGATTGAAGACAACAAAGAGCAAGCTTTGGAGGTATGAAATCAATCTTCCATACTTTACATATAGTGTTGATTATAAATTTTTTATTTAATTAGTGTCATTCAAATGATTATTATTAAAATTGCATATGCTAAATATTAGTGATATGAAAATATTACTTACTGATATGATATAACTTACTGATATCATATAATTTTCATATAACTTATTGATATCATATAAGTTACTGATACATCTTAACATAAGAGCTTACTTATTCTAAAGCAAGATTTACTAACGAAAATGAAAATATTACTTATGTCATAATAAGGCTTACTTATACTTACATTTGCTACACTAGTGCTACTATTGAATTTATGTATATTACTTACTAATGCTATACTTATACTTACTGATATGAATATATTACTTACTGATATGCTATAACTTACTGATATCATATAATTTTCATATAACTTATTGGTATCATATAACTTACTGATACGTCTTAACATAAGAGCTTACTTATTCTATTGCAAGAGTTACTAACGAAAATGAAAATATTACTTATGTCATAATAAGGCTTACTTATACTTACATTTGCTACACTAGTGCTACTATTGCATTTATGTATATTACTTACCAGTGCTATACTTATACTTGCTGATATGAATATATTACTTACTGATATGCTATAACTTACTGATATCATAAAATTTTCATATAACTTACTGATATCATATAACTTACTGATACGTCTAAAACATAAGATCTTACATATTCAAATGCAAGAGTTACTAACGAAAATGAAAATATTACTTATGTCATGTTTAAGGCTTACTTATACTTACATTTGCTACACTAGTGCTACTATTGAATTTATGTATATTACTTGTGTCCTGACATACCTTACTGACCTAAATAATTATAATATTTCTTTAATTTATTTATAGGTTTACAATTTAAATCGCATCGATTACGCTGGATATGATGTAATTTCTGAATCAGAGAGGGCAACCATTCATGAATTTCTGAAGGATCCTGTCGCCAAGTAAGTGGATATTTAATAAATATATTAGACCCATTTCATGATATATTTATGATGATTTATTTGTAATGTTACAACTTAACTTACATTTCAGTATGGGAGCAACTTACCATGGTCCAGGAGACAACTTTTGCAATGGAATACACATTGAAGACCTACTTTATAATAAGATGGTCATAGATGTGATTTTGGACATGTTCATGGACGTGCTTTACAAATCGTATCAAGAAAGTGATGTGGAGTGCCCATTTATTTTTGCAAATACGGCTCAAATGGTGATAGTACTTACCTATTTTTTGTTTTTTATTTAATTTATATTAACTAAATATTATTCATTTCAGCAATTGTTCCCAAAGACTGTAAAAGAAGCATCAGAAGAAGATTATGAGCCTCTAAATAATTTGTTCTCATGCACAAGAACGATGTTTGACAGTGTAAAAAAAGCCTTTTGTGTAATCCACACCTCCAATCATTGGCATCTTCTCGTGGCTGATTTTGATGAGAAGAAATTCATTTCATACAATTCACTTGCTGGGATGAAAAAACACCTCATGGACGTTAGAAAATGGGTAAAAAGATATTAATTTTTGTGATACATCCATTTTTGATATATTTTTTTACTAACATATTTCTTTAACAATACCCTTAGGTTGATTGGATGGCAGAATACATCATGCTATTTACTGGAGAGCACCTTGAAAAGTGGCCAGTAGAGATAAAAAAAGGAATCCCAATGCAACGAAGTGATTCCATTGATTGTGGGGTTTTATGTAATGAAGTATATGGAATTCATTTGCAAAGGAAAAGATCCAGTGTTCCGAAATGAAGATATCCCCAGTTTCGTGCGGAGATAGCAGCTATACTACTTACAAGTGGTCAGAAGAAAGATTAACAGAAATTTGATATCTTAGACATGTATATAGAGATGATGTAAATATGTACATGTACTGTTCAAAATTTAAATGTAGTATCTTTCTTTTGAATATGAAATTCTTTATGAATGAGAAAATTTTGATGGTTGTTGATTGTTAAAATTATTACAGATGATACATTCGTCTACTACCTGATACTTACAGATGCATTAAGTTATTGATACATACAATGCTAAATAAAAAAGATACTATTGCTTTAGACAATATTACTTGAGTATTGTATAGCTTACTACTACTTAAATGTACTACTTATGAACTTAAAGTTGATTTTGATACTCTTACTTGAATAAGCTAAGAACTTACAGATTAAAATATATTATGCTATAAGTTACTAATAATTACAAATGATACGTAATAATTTACTAATGATTTTAAGAATAATACTTGTGACCTATTAGTAACTTACTTATAGTTATCTATGATGCAAAAAAACATAGCAAAGAAAGATTAACATAAATGTGATATCTTAGACATTTAGATAGATATGATGTAAATATGTACATGTACTGTTCAAAATTTAAATGTAGTATCTTTCTTTTGAGCATTGATTTCTTTGTGAATGAGGAAATTTTGATGATTATTGATTGTTGTTTGTTGAAATTATTACATATGATACATTGGTCTACTACCTGATACCTAAAGATGCATTAAGGTATTGATACATACATAGCTAACTAAAAAAAATTACTATAGCTTTATACAATATTAATTGAGTAATGTATAACTTACTAGTACTGAAATATAGTACTATTAGAACTTAAAGATGATTTTGAAAATCTTACTTGTATAAGCTAAGAACTTGCGGATTAAAAGATATTATGCTATAAGTAACTAATAGTTACAAATGATACGTAATAATTTACTAATGATTTTGTGTATAGTACTTGTGACATGTTAGTAACTTGTAGTTAGATATGATACCAAAATCGTAGTTATTGTCTTAGTTTCAGATATTTACGTTTTATAATTGTGAATGTTATAGATGTCTTCTACAAACTTACCGATAAAATCTTCTTATTTACTGATGTATTTGTCAAAGAAAATCCCCTTACTGATGCATTCTTCACTGTTACTGATACATACCAAACTTACTAATACATGACAAAAGCAAGAACTTACTGATTTATACAACAAATTAAATTAAACATGATTCATACTTACTTATGATGGACAATTAATACAAGCTTCATACTGATGCAAGCTTCATACTTACAATTAACTTACTTATACAAGCTTCATACTTACTGACGCATACGTCAAAGAAAATATGGGTAATATATACTGATTAATACAATTAACTTACTGATTCATTCTTCAAATTTGCTGATGCATGTTCGAAACTTACCAAAAGATGTTAGAGACATAACTTACTGATTCATTCACATAATATACTCAAACATGATTCATACTTACAAGACCATAGACAAGTACCAACTTACTTATATATACTTGAAAATTACAAATGGAAATTGAACAATAGAAAATAACTTACAACCAGATCATAAACACACAACTTCATACTCGATGAATAGTACACAATATAGAAAGAATACATAGAAGGGGGACATAAAAAATTGAATTCTTCTATAAAGTGCAATGTGGTATGCAAAATATGCTTCAGTCTTCTCGATCCTTTGAATATCATATGACTTCAATACTCTCTATAATCAGCTGCATTGATCATGTAACCACCTGTGAAATGGAGAAAATATACATAGTGTGATCAGAACGTTAATATACTAAAATTACATTATAAACCATATGAATAATAATTTATCTTACCATCAGTCTTCTCATGTCCTTTGAATAACATCTGACTTCAAAACTTTCAAATATCAGCTCATTTATAATGTAACCAACTGTGTAATGGAACAAAAATATACATATTGTTAACAGAACTATAATAAACAAAAAGTATTATATAAACCATATGAACACGAATATTTCTTACCATCATGCATTATATTAGATTTTGAAGGGCAATTCCTTGAATCATGTCCTACATTGAATTTGTGGCATAATTTGCATTGTCTACCCTTTGACGAATTCTCTTCACTAATTGATTTCAATCTATTAGTGTTGCCCTTTGGTCTACCACCTTTTCCAGACCCTTTTGGTTTTGCTACATTAGGATCTTTTACAACAAATACTGACTTATCACATTTTTCATTAACATCATGGACATCTTCGACATTTACATAGATCATTTTGCTCTTAATAGCTTTGACTCCTTCAGAAGCATCTATAAGGACCTTCTTAATGTAATCATATACTTCTTTGTTGCCATCAGCTTCGCTAATAAGTTCATTTGCCAATACTCTTAGATGACTATTATCATCTTGCACTATTCTCCTCCTATAAAGTGGGTAGTAACCATTTCGCTTGATATCTTTCTTCCATCTTCTTAATAAAAGAGAGGGTTGAACGTCTAACGCATCAGTGTGTTTTAAAACACTAATAATGTGTCTGCAAGGAATACCCATTGATTCCATCTTCATACAATCACATTTGAATTTATTGTAACAAGCATGAAAAGTAACACTGTTGAAATCTTCAATCCTCCCAATAGGATATACTCTGAATTGTATAACATCATCAACAGAAGGAAATGGAATCACATTTAGTTCAATACCTTCCAAAAGCTTTGTCTTAACCATATAAAACACGGTCTTTGTGAAATGCTCAGAAAATTGTTTTTCAATGCTCCACTGCGTAGCCAATTTAGGACTTTTATTCTCATTTTCATCATCCAACCTATTAGCATGCTCTCTCATTCTTTCAACTGCGGTTTGAAATCTAGTCATGAACTCATATAAACTATTCAGCTGATTGACATGGTTAGTCAAGAATGAATTCATGCTCTCGCTCCTCTGTGTTGTATTCATCTCAGCAAAAAAAATATCTTCTCATGTAAATAGGAACCCACTTTCTCCTAATACGATACATAACATTAATCCATCTATTTTTTTTTTAATTACATTCTGTAACTATTCTGTCCCACTCAGCTTCAAAATCTTGTTGACTTTTTGCGCCCCAAATAATCTTATTCAATGCAGGAATTGTTATATCAGCTTTCTTTGTTAAACCAATCCTCTTCTTCATGTTAGCTGTAACGTGCCAACCACAATATCTATGCTTGGTAGAGGGGAAGACTTCTCTTATAGCAGCATTAATGGATGGACACTGATCAGTAATAATTGTCGTGGGAGCGACATTAACAGCCATCAGAAAATTCTTAAAAAACCATACAAAAGACTCCTTTGTCTCATTCATTAAGAATGCGTTGCAAAAGAATACAGTCTGTTTGTGATTGTTAACTCCACAAAAAGAAGCAAAAATTAGCTTATACTTGTTTGTATCGTATGTTGTATCAAAAGTAACAGCATCTCCAAACAATTTATAATCTTCCATGGAATAGGAGTCTATCCACATGCAATGAGTTAAACACAAATCCTCATCTTGCTTGCACACATAAAAAAATTCAGGTGTAACGCTTTTGCAATATTCAAGATGTTCCAACAACATGACAGCATCATGACCTTCAATTTCTTTCTTCTGATCACGCTTCAAATTGTATATGTCTCTGGCTATAGAACCAATGCGTTCGTCAGATCCACTTTGTTTGTCCAAAAAAGCAATTTGTTTGGCAGTAGGGATGTTCACTTGAGACATAGAAGCTAGTAGATTCTTTGTGGCCTTAGTTATTCTCCTATTCGGTCTCAAGTACTTTCTCTTACTTGGAGAAACAAGTTTATAATTATGTTCCTCAACGAATGAGACCACATCCCACTGTTTAGATATCTGATTTAATTTAAAACACATCTTTGCCTTATAACCACAACGGCTTATTCCACATCGTCTACCCTCGCTGTCTATTCCATCAAGATTAGCTTCAGCATCTACCACTGACAGGTTAGATGATATCTTCCTCTTTTTGGCATTTTGAACATACTGTCCTTCCTTCCAACAAACATATTTTTTAAAAGTTAGATTCTTAACTTTGTTTTTCCGATCAAAACAATATTTGGTGCTACTCCTCCTAATGTTAAAGCCAAGTTCAGTAGCATATTTCTCATAGAACATTTCACATTCCTTTAGGTTTGAGAAAGATAGACCCTCTCGAGGGATAATATCAGGATCAACGGCTGATATAGGGGAATCATCATCATTTAAATCTTCAACGCATTCATATTCATCATTGACTAAAAGAATAAACCATAAAAAGAGTATCAGTATGCATATTTAAAGCATCAGTATGCTTGCTGAAACTTACTTATTCTTCTGCAATTATTACTAATGAGTTTATTAATATTACATCATGATATTGCATACCTTACAAATACAATAGCTTACTGATACTTACTTCGTGATACCATATAACTTACTTATACATCTGAAACATGGGATTTTACTTATTCTTTTGCAAATATTACTATCGAAATTAAAAATATTACTTATGTCAAAGTAAAGCTTACTGATACTTACATGTGCTACACTGGTCCTTACTGATTCTTTTGCAACTATTACTATTGAATATAAACATATTACCTATGTCAAAGTAGAGCTTACTGATACTTACATGTGCTACGCTGGTCCTTACTGATTCTTTTGCAACTATTACTATTGAATATAAAAATATTACTTGTGTCATAATAAATATTACTGATGTTTCCAATTGCTACAGTTTGATATTTCATATATTACTTATTCTTACTGAAACTTACTTATTAAAGCATCAGTATGCTTGCTGAAAATTACTTATTCTTCTGCAATTATTACTAATGAGTTTATTAATGTTACATCATGATATTGCATACCTTACAAATACAATAGCTTACTGATACTTACTTATTCTTTTGCATTTATTACTAATGAAATTGATAATATTACTTCGTGATACCATATAACTTACTGATACATCTGAGACATGGGATTTTACTTATTCATTTGCAAATATTACTATCGAAATTAAAAATATTACTTATGTCAAAATAAAGCTTACTGATACTTACATGTGCTACACTGGTCCTTACTTATTCTTTTGCAACTATTACTATTGAATATAAAAATATTACTTATGTCAAAGTAAAGCTTACTGATACTTGCATGTGCTTCACTGGTCCTTACTGATTCTTTTGCAACTATTACTATTGAATATAAAAATATTACTTATGTCAAAGTAAAGCTTACTGATACTTACATGTGCTTCACTGGTCCTTACTGATTCTTTTGCAACTATTACTATTGAATATAATAATATTACTTGTGTCATAATAAATATTACTGATGTTTACAAGTGCTATGGTTTAATCTTTCATATATTACTTGTTTATAATTGATAATGAAACGAATTTCAAAATTTCAATGATACAATGAACAACTTGAAAATAAAATTGATATAATTACGTAAAATATATAAATAATACCTAATCTTCCAGATTTCTTGTTGACATCAATCAGATCGAAAAGATTGCCCTCATCTTCTAATTCACATAAATATTCTTCACTTTCTGAAGCATGGCCAAAGTAGTCTTCTGATGACACGCCTAGCGACTGGGTTAAGTATGTAAATAAACAAATGTCGTCGTGACCCAAATCACCAAGCGCGGTCAATCGGAAAAATGATTAAAACCACTCAAAACAGATAAGATATAAATCAATGAAACAATGTGTAAGCGGTCTTCGCTATTCTTTTTACCTGGTATAGCGACCAGGGTCGAACACAAGGAGCACGATTTAAAAACTAAGTAGTCAAATTTCCAAAAGTGAATTTTTTAGTGGTTTTTGAATTTTATATTTTTTTTGTATTTTTAAAACAAGCACAATATTCACAAGGGATAAAAGCACAAAAATTGGACAGAAATTAAAACAAATCAAAACACAGCTACAGGAATTTTTTGTGGAATTTTTAGGCACTTTTGCGAATTTTTATGAATTTTCAAAGTTAGGAAAACAAAATATCACTGCTTTTGATTTTTTAAATAGATCAAATAAATACAAAATCCTATGAAAATTTTATACAATGACAAGAGACACAACAGGAATATTTACAAATTTTTGCAGAATTTTATGAGCAATAAAAACATGTATTTCAATGCAAATATCAAGCAAGTTAAGGTCTGAAAGCAGAAGGACTGGAATGCAATTTCTCAAAGTTTTTGCATACAAATAGAACAAGAAATAAAATCAGGAGGAATTTAGCAATTTACCAGCTAGAGCATGCAAAACATGTGACTTGGAGCTGTGGCCACTTCTTTGCAATTTCCGAACAATTCCAAGGATACCTTTGTACTTTTCTCCAATCCCTTTTTTATTTGTCCCTAGGGTTTCCTGTTCTTGTCTCTTTCGTTTCCAGCCCAAAAGTGGGCACAGGGGTGCCGCCGCTCACACCACAGGAGGGAGGGAGATGCTGATCGGCCGCCGATGGGAGATGGAGGTAGCCGCGCGTCGGCGCGGGGGCGGCAGGAGAGGTGCTGGACGAGGACGTGGCGGAGCCGCGGCCACGCGCGGTGAGGGCGCGGAGGAGGATCGGCACGGGAGCCCGCGCGCGGGCCGCAGGTGGAGCGGAAGAGGGCGCGCCGCCCTCACGCGGAAGGGGAGGTCGCGGGGCGCCGCTGGGCTGGAGGCGGGCCACACCGGGGTGGCGCGGCTGGAGGACGGGGCCGCCGCCCGCGGAGGGCGGTTGCTGGGCTGGAGATGGCACGGAGAGCCCGCGCGCTGGGAGGTCGGGGCTCGGGAGCAGCAGATGGTGGCGCGCCGCACGCGCTGGAGGTGGTGGTGCGGACGCGCCTGGGCGCGGGCACGCGGGGGCTGCGTGGGAAGGTGGTTGCGCTGTCGGGCTGCGCGGGTCGCGCGGGCTGAAGGCGCTGCGGATCTGGTGATGCGGAGCCTGACGCGGAGGACGGCGCGAGGGCGCCTGTGGCTACAGGAGGAGATGCAAGCCGCAGGCCGTTGGCCGCCGCGTGGGTGCGGCGTTTGGTGGTTCTGCGACGGAGGATCAGAGGCGTGCGGGGGAGAACCTGGAGGGCGGAAGAAGGTGGCGCCGCCCGGCGTCGCGCGGGCTGGGTGATGGAGGCGCTGGTTCTGGACCGGCGCGCGGCCGCGCGATGGAGAAGGGCGCGGCGGAGGTTGATGATGGCGGTGCGGTGGTGGCGGACGGCCACAGCGCGGGAGGCGGAGGGTGCGCGCGCCGACGCCTGAGAGAAGTCGGGGAAGACGCGGGGTCGCGCTGTTGACGTGCGGCGGGAGGTCGGCGGAGCACCGCGCGATGGCGGCACCCGCGGGGCGGAGGAAGATGACACAGGCCGTGACCTGCCCCTTTTTTTTTGTTTTTATTTTTTTCTATATTTTTTTGATTTGTACTGCAAAACAGATGTTAGAAGAAAAACAATCTTTTTTTTTTATTTTTGTTTAATTTCTCCTGCAACACAAAGGTTAGATAGAACAAAAATTTTATTTATTTTTTAGTTTTCCCTGCAAAAACAAATGTGAGATGAACAGGAAAAACAATTATATGATTTCTTTTTTTATTTTTTTATTTATGCACAATAACAGGATAAGTGAATGGATTCGGATCTGCGAAATGGGAGATAAATCCGTGACTCCGACCACCGTGCGTGGTCGGAGGTGGAAGGTTGCGTGAGGTAGAATGTGAAATGTGATGATCAAGATGTGAAATGAAAATTCGGTGTCGGAAGCGGAACAACGTGTGATGGATTTTTTTTATGATTTTTAATCTAAAAACTATTCACTACTCCTACGCAAAATTAAACCTACGATTACCTACGAGAAACGACAAGTAAAAGTGGATCTCACCTCGGGGATCGGACACACCTCCTCGCCTCACTGCAACAAGGGCGATCGCTTGCTGTCACTCTCGCGATGCCTCTGGAGTTCACTGGGAAGAAGGGAGCCATGATAGCCTCGACGAAGCTCAAGCCGCTGTCACCGACGGGATCGGAGGCTAGGACCCTCTTCAACAAGAAATCTCTCGGAAAATGGGCTCCTCTCCGCCAAAGATTGATCAAATGTGAATGAGGGAGGAGGAGCCCATTAAAAAGAGGCAAAAAATCAAAAAAGGAAAATATTTACAAAAAAGGAATGTGTTTATTGGATGGATTAATAAAATAATTAAATAAATAAAATAATTAATTAATTAAAAACGAATTTCGTAATAAATAAATTAAATAAATTAATAAATTAATTCAAAATCAATTAGCCACCTTAATGGTGGCCATATATGGTGTGGAATAAAATCATATATACAAGGCAAGTTATTAAACCAAATAAATTCAAATAAATCAAATAAATTAAATAATTACATATGATTTTCGTAATTAAATAAATTAAATTAATTAATGTGAGACAATTAATTTTTTTGGTCATTTTTATTTAGGGAAATTAATTGTATACATATATTATATACATATAGTATAATGTACATATGTGCAAATAAGGAAATAATTTTTATACAAGATTTTTTTTTAATTTAATTTTTTTAATTTTTATTTTTATTGAAAACAATATTTATAATATATACATTAAGTAAAAATAAATATTAAAAATTATATACACAGATATATGGGTAAACTGCACAATACACCCCAGAAAACCAACTTTTTAACCGTAACTCCAAAAAAAACGAAACCACAGCCATTTGAAAGATAATTTAATTTATAGCATTATGGAAGTGGGTTTGGTTCAATTTGAGCTTGTATGGAGCCGGAATTGATGTTTCAATTATCACTTTGTGGCTTTTTCTGGGTGTAATTATTTGCAATATATACAATATTTTATTTTACAAATATTTTTATTATTTACAACACAATTTTATTTACAACTTTTATTTACAAAAATAATTAGTTTGAGGTCAAATTATGTACAAATAAAATAATGTAAGTTTTGTACAAATATACATGAAAAGTATTTACAAGATATTTTTGATTTTTCTGACAAACGACCCTATCTCCCCCTACTTTATTCCTGGTCGATCAGGTCAAGTCTTGACCTTCTCTCGGGGTTTGGGTCAGTCTGTATTTATTGCATAACTATATCCTTTATTTTTCTTTTCTTTTTCTTTTCTTCTTTATTCTTTTATTTATGTACAAAAAGTGTTAAAAATGCAATTTTAACAAATGCATGCAAAATGGTAAGATTATGAAATTAATGGGTATTTACAGGTGTTTGACTAAGAAATTGAAGCTAAAATAAAAGAATAAAGGCGATGAATCGTGGATTCATCATCTTCCATCGTTGAATCATACGTATCAAGATCAAAAACTAATCGCGAATTATCCATACACGAACCTATTAAATAAATATTAGAAACGAATACATGTAACGAAAAAATATAAAAAATTAAAAATTGCAAATCAAAGTACCTTTGGTTGCAGATTACGAGTAAAGAATCGCTCGACGATCTCGCGGATGACAAGAAGGGTTTTTTTCCTCGAACGAAAATGACGCGTGAAGAAATGACTCATTTGCTAATTAAGGAATGTAATTAAATTTCCTTTTTACAAAAATTGCAGTTACAATCGTGGTTCCTATAATCAAGGGATCTCATGATTTAATCGAGCGGTTGGGAATAAGTGCTCATTTTATAAAAAATGGGCACAGTGTCCTCTGGATAAAAATCCTATATATATATATATAGGGATTGGGGAGCCTACACCCATGTGTAGGTAACTTACCTACACCCACCTCTTGTTTCTTAATTTTTTTGATTTTTTTTGAAATGGATCTTTAGGAGATTTACTTAGAATATTAAATGGAATATGTGTTTCAAATTTCATGTAAAACAGACATTCCTAACAGCTCCATCGGAAGGGGCCGATTTCAGCAAATCTCAGATCGTTAAAATTTGACTGTCATGATGGATAAGTTAGAAGTCTCAAAATAAGTTGAAATTTGAATGACGATATGGTGATATATTGTGATCTAAATTCCCCAAGGAAATAATTCAAAAAAATAAAAAATTTTGAGGGAAAAAGAGTTGGGTGTAGGTAAGTTACCTACACATGGGTGTAGGCTCCCCAATCCCATATATATATATATATATATATATATATATATATATATATATATATAGGGATTGGGGAGCCTACACCCATGTGTAGGTAACTTACATACACCCACCTCTTGTTTCTTAAATTTTTTTGATTTTTTTTGAAATGGATCTTTAGGGGATCTACTTAGAATATTAAATGGAATATGTGTTTCAAATTTCATGTAAAACAGACATTCTTAACAGCTCCATCGGAAGGGGCCGATTTCAGCAAATCTCAGACCGTTAAAATTTGACTGTCATGATGGATAAGTTAGAAGTCTCAAAATAAGTTGAAATTTGAGTGACGATATGGTGATATATTGTGATCTAAACTCCCCAAGGAATTAATTCAAAAAAATAAAAAAATTTGAGGGAAAAAGAGTTGGGTGTAGGTAAGTTACCTACCCATGGGTGTAGGCTCCCTTTTCCCATATATATATATATATATATATATATATATATATATATATATATATATATATATATATATGGGAAAAGGGAGCCTACACCCATGTGTAGGTAACTTACCTACACCCACCTCTTGTTTCTTAATTTTTTGATTTTTTTTGAAATAGATCTTTAGGAGATTTACTTAGAATATTAAATGGAATATGTGTTTCAAATTTTATGTAAAACAGACATTCCTAACAGCTCCATCGGAAGGGGCTGATTTCAGCAAATCTCAGACCGTTAAAATTTGATTGTCATGATGGATAAGTTAGAAGTCTCAAAATAAGTTGAAAATTGAATGACGATATGGTGATATATTGTGATCTAAATTCCCCAAGGAATTAATTCAAAAAAATAAAAAAAATTGAGGGAAAAAGAGTTGGGTGTAGGTAAGTTACCTACACATGGGTGTAGGCTCCCCAATCCCATATATATATATATATATATATATATATATATATATATATATATATATATATATATATATATAGGAGAAACTTCAAATGAGGCGGGGTCTCATCATATATATGGTGAGCCACCCTCAATTTAGGCATCTTTCTAATATATTTTACAATTTCTTGTTTCATACATATAATAATAAATATTAACACAACATGTATAGTGAAATAAAATTATGAAAATATTATTATAATGGATGGAAATATTGATTTGAATTTAGATGCTATATTTTACAAAATTCATTTTTTTACAATGTGCAGTTTATATTTTACAAAACTGTACAAAGTTTTTACTAAATTCGCAGTGGCTTTTACAATTTCAGAAAGCCTCCACCTCATTTGAAAGGTCCCCTATATATATATATATATATATATATATATATATATATATATATATATATATATATGGGATTGGGGAGCCTACACCCATGTGTAGGTAACTTACCTACACCCACCTCTTGTTTCTTAATTTTTTGATTTTTTTGAAATGGATCTTTAGGAGATTTACTTAGAATATTAAATGGAATATGTGTTTCAAATTTCATGTAAAACAGACATTCCTAACAGCTCCATCGGAAGGGGCCGATTTCAGCAAATCTCAGACCGTTAAAATTTGATTGTCATGATGGATAAGTTAGAAGTCTCAAAATAAGTTGAAATTTGAATGACGATATGGTGATATATTGTGATCTAAATTCCCCAAGGAATTAATTCAAAAAATAAAAAAATTTGAGGGAAAAAGAGTTGGGTGTAGGTAAGTTACCTACACATGGGTGTAGGCTCCCTTTTCCCATATATATATATATATATATATATATATATATATATATATATATATATATATATATATATATATATATATATATGGGATTGGGAGCCTACACCCATGTGTAGGTAACTTACCTACACCCACCTCTTGTTTCTTAATTTTTTTGATTTTTTTTAAATAGATCTTTAGGGGATTTACTTAGAATATTAAATGGAATATGTGTTTCAAATTTCATGCAAAATAGACATTCCTAACAGCTCCATCGGAAGGGGCCGATTTCAGCAAATCTCAGACCGTTAAAATTTGACTGTCATGATGGATAAGTTAGAAGACTCAAAATAAGTTGAAATTTGAATGACGATATGGTGATATATTGTGATCTAAATTCTCCAAGGAATTAATTCAAAAAAATAAAAAAATTTGAGGGAAAAAGAGTTGGGTGTAGGTAAGTTACCTACACATGGGTGTAGGCTCCCTTTTCCCTATATATATACATACATACATATATATATATATATATATATATATATATAGGATTTAGTGGGGCTGCCCCCTGGGGGCAGCCAACATGGCTGCCCCGCCCCATATTTCGGGCGTTTTTTTATTTTTTTTTGAAAAATAAAACCATGTAAATTCATCCCTATATCCCTCCTACATGCCATTCGAATTTCGTCAGAAACAGAGACTCCTACGGCCTCCATCTTGATGGTGTCGATTTAAAAAAATCCTGTTACCGTTAAAAAATGATTGTCTAGAAGGAGGCCGTAGGAGTCTCTGTTTCCGACGAAATTCGAATGGCATGTAGGAGGGATATAGGGATGAATATACATGGCAACATTTTTTGAAAAAAAATAAAAAAAGCGCCGAAAATGGCGCGGGGGCAGCCATGTTGGCTACCCCCAGGGGGCAGCCCCATTAACCTCATATATATATATATATGCCCTACGCCTTTTTGTAATTTTTATTTAGTCCATAAACTTTCAGTGGTAGTTTAAAAAGTTTTGTAATATTTATAAGTAGGCCCCTGAACTTTTGATATTTGCACTTAGGTCCTGGCCACGTCACCTCACGTGACCAGTACACATGAGGTGAAGGGCATTTTGCAAGGACCCCCTCGCGGGTTTACTTATTTTGGTTTAGTCCTAGGATTTGGATATTAAGTGTAAAAGTTTTGGTAATTTTGAATGCGAGACCCTGGGAGTTTTGGATATTACAGTTAGGTCCTTCCAGGCGCGTGCCAATCTCGCGTAGGGTTGGGTAATTTGCGTTGATACCCTTGCGGCTTTGGATATTTGTAATTGGTCCATTAAATGCAAGATTTAGTGTTATATTTTGTGTGAAAATTGCAACTTTCCCCCTGGATGTTTGTTTATTTGCACTTATACCCCTGCTAGGCATAGTATTTTTGCTTGTTTTCCTTATTTATTTCACGCATCATTTTAACTTGAAAAATTCCCAAAAATTTAATTTAAGCTCTTGTGTGCTTGCTCATTCACGCTATATTTTTGCATTGCATTTTTGTTGCATTTTTATAATTATTAAAAATCAAAAATATATATATATGAGGTTAATGGGGCTGCCCCCTGGGGGTAGCCAACATGGCTGCCCCCGCGCCATTTTCGGCGCTTTTTTTATTTTTTTTCAAAAAATGTCGCCATGTATATTCATCCCTATATCCCTCCTACATGCCATTCGAATTTCGTCGGAAACAGAGACTGCTACGGCCTCCTTCTAGACAATCATTTTTTAACGGTAACAGGATTTTTTAAATCGACACCATCAAGATGGAGGCCGTAGGAGTCTGTTTCTGACGAAATTCGAATGGCATGTAGGAGGGATATAGGGATGAATTTACATGGTTTTATTTTTCAAAAAAAATAAAAAAACGCCCGAAATATGG
The DNA here is from genome assembly GCA_037367405.1 of Ottelia alismoides. Taxonomy (NCBI): domain Eukaryota; kingdom Viridiplantae; phylum Streptophyta; class Magnoliopsida; order Alismatales; family Hydrocharitaceae; genus Ottelia; species Ottelia alismoides. Next base: position 453,556 of record JAZKJV010010581.1, on the reverse strand, counting down.
GGCGGGGCAGCCATGTTGGCTGCCCCCAGGGGGGGCCCCACTAAATCCTATATATATATATATATATATATATATATATATATATATATACTATTTATAAAATTCGAAAATTGAAATATAGTACTGAGGAATTAGTTTAATTTCAAAATTGTATTTATTTCTATTATTCTACTTTTATTTCATTCATTTTTCATTAATTTTTTTAATAAAATATTTTAATTTACATGTAATCACCCCATCCAGGCGTGAAGTGCGGGTAATATCCTAGTTGTTATATCTTAATTCTTCTCTTGATTCGTTGCTATATTGATGGCCATTTGCGAGCTTTTCTATCGACCCTAATTGCAGCTGTCACGAATTTGCAAGATGACACGTAGAAGACGTGGAGTTTTGCAACCGAAGCAAAACTCTTCTGCATGGAAGCAACGTGTGCATCGACCTTTCTACGTGTGTACTATATCCCTCTCCGCTAATACGAAGGAATCTGCGTGAACTAGAGTTGGGGAAGGAGGAAGAGAGGAGTTGATCGAAGAAGAGAAAGAGATCCACAGCAGGAGTCGATCGTCGCCCACAGTTACAAGCATGGCGTCATCCTTGTCACTAATCAGAACAGTGCTCCTCTTCGGCGTCTCCAAGGCTTCCCCTCCTTCGTTGGCTCCAGTCAAACCCAACAGGGTGTTCTTCCCACCTTCTGCTTTCCACAACAAATCCTCTCAGGTATTTAATCTAATCAACAGAAGATATATATGCATGTCATGTAATCCGCAGGGCAATAACTTTAAATTTACTGTTGATGTTAAGGCATACAACGCCGACGATGACAAGAACAAGCTCAAGGAATCAGCCCGCAAGGCGCGAGAGGAGAGCATGCATGCGGCGGAGGCCGCAAGGGAGAATGCCATGCACGCAGCCAAGAAGGGCGAGGACACGACCAAAGATGCCGTGAAGGAAGGCATCGACAAGGCAAAGGAGACTGCTGAAGAAGCAAGGGCGAGAGCTGCGCGGATGGCGGAGTCGGCTCGAGAGAAAGGATGGCATGCGACGGATACGATGAAGGAGGCTGCTCATGAAGCGAAGAATAGAGCTGAGCATGTCGCAGAGACTGCGAAGGAAGCAGCACAGGAAGCTAAGGAGAGAGTCTCCCATGTGGCGGAATCGACGATTGATAAAGGACGGCAGGCGGCGGAGGCAGCAAAGGAGACTGCCCATGAGGTCAAGGGGAAAGCAACAAGTGTAGGAGAGTCGGCTAGAGATAAGACACAGGCGGCAGCCGAAGCGGTGACGGACACAGCCAAGGAGGGTACGAAGAAGACAGCGGATACGGTCCATAATTTGGGGGAGATGGCGAAGCAAACCGTGCAAGGCGCGTGGCGAGTGGCGAAGGAAACAACCCAAAGCATCAAGGATTCGGTGGTCGCGAAGGCGGAGGAGAGCAAGCACAAGGCGGAGGAGCGGCTCGACGAGGCAAGGAAAGAGGCCGGGGAGAGCAAGCACAAGGCGGAGGAGCGGCACACCCTCGAGGAGGCGAGGCGGCACGGGAAGGATTACTGATCTCTTTCGCCGGTGAGTTGGTGATACATGGATAGATATGGTGATAATTAGGATCGATCTATTATGGTTTTTTTTGTTTTGGTTTGCAATGTGGTTATCATATATAAGATGTGTTAATAGGATTTGTTATTACTGTACTAGAATCTGCAGAAGCTACTAGCTAGTTTGTTGAAGTTGATATGCTAGAATAATTAGTTCGCTGTTGAAATTTCCTCTAGATATTACTCCTACTGCATACTTAACAAGTGCCGTCTTTATCAACTTAGGCTACACTTCAAGCAGTTTCTTAATTGGAGATTTAAAATATAATAAGATCGACGGGATATTTTTGTGAACTATGACCCTCCGTTTTGAACTCGAGTAGTATACATGCAATACAAAAATACACGCAATAATGTATAGCTATTTTCTTTATTTGGGCAACCAAACGTAAGTGTTGCTTTATACGTAATTAACGATCACGCTTGCTGATGCATATATGGAAACTCCAGTAGCTGGCCCTTGGCTTTAAGGATGTCCGCCGCCCCCACCCCCGCCACCGCCGCCCCCACCGAAGCCGCCGCCGGAACCTCCGCCAAAGCCACCACCATAGCCGCCTCCGGCACCACCGCCAAAGCCACCACCTTTCCCACCTCCACCTCCAAACCCGCCACCTATGCCACCACCAGCACCACCACCGAATCCGCCACCTCTGCCGCCTCCAAATCCACCGCCAACACCACCACCAGCTCCACCGCCGCCTCCACCTACACCACCGCCGCCTCCGACACCACCACCAACCCCAATGCCTCCACCAACACCTCCACCACCTCCGCCAGAACCAATTCCTCCACCAACTCCACCTCCAATTCCACCACCGCCTCCTGCACCACCACCAACACCTCCTCCTCCACCAGCACCACCTCCCCCTCCAATTCCGCCTCCACCACCGGCACCACCACCACCTCCTATGCCTCCTCCGCCGCCGCCATGGCCACCTCCGCTGCCGGATCCACCTCCACCACCAAGCCCACCTCCTGACCCACTTCCACTGCCGGCACCACCTCCTATTCCACCCCCACCTCCATGACCACCACCAACACCACCTCCACTGCCACCTCCAACCCCGCTACCGATGCCACCTCCACCGCCAGCTCCACCACCACTGCCGACACCGCCACCGATGCCACCTCCACCGCCAGCTCCACCACCGACACCGCCACCGATGCCACCTCCACCGCCAGCTCCACCACCACCGCCGACACCGCCACCGATGCCACCACCACCGCTGCCAACCCCGCCACCTATGCCACCTCCACCGCCAACTCCACCGCCACCGCCTACCCCGCCACCTATGCCACCTCCACTGCCAACTCCGCCTCCACCACCAGAACCACCTCCTATTCCACCTCTGCCACCGTGACCTCCACCAATACCACCACCTCCGCCTATCCCACCTCCAACCCCACCACCAATTCCACCTCCACCACCATGTCCGCCACCAAAACCACCTCCACTACCCTTACCAATCCCGCCACCCATACCACCTCCTAGTCCACCTCCACCACCGTGACCTCCGCCACCACCTCCTCCTATCCCACCGCCAAGTCCGCCTCCACCACCAGAGCCGCCCCCTCCACCTCGACCACCTCCGAAGCCACCTCCACCACCGAGTCCTCCACCACTGCCAACACCGCCTCCACCAAGACCTCCTCCTCCTATCCCCCCTCCAACTCCACCACCATGTCCGCCCCCAAAACCACCTCCCCCACCGAACCCTCCACCACCACCATGTCCTCCTCCACTGCCGAATCCCACTCCTCCACCACGTCCTCCTCCACTACCAAAACCACCTCCCCAACCGTGACCACCGCCTAGTCCACCACCACCACCAAACCCACCTCCACCACCTAAACCACCTCCCCCACCATGCCCACCTCCAATTCCACCACCAAACCCACCTCCTCCGCCAATCCCGCCGCCACCCCCAAACCCGCTTCCACCACCAAACAGTGTCTTCTTCTCCAGCAACCTACTCTGGACAAGTGTACTCACAGCCACCATCATGGCAACTGCCAACACCACTCCCAAAATCCTCCCCATGGTATCCTCCTCTATCCGATGATCCCCGCCACTTCAATGTGCTTGGAACAGGGCCCTGTCTCGGTCTACTTATAGAGAAAGAAGAAGCAATGAATGCATGTAGTTGGGGCTGTGTATGGCATTCACATCTCCCCTCCCCTTCTGTCAAAAAGTCCAGACAGGATGAAGTGGTTTTTGGTGTGTGAGTGTACAGGGGGTGAAGCCATGAAAAGTCCATGTTCCTACGTAAGGGGACATCACATGGCGTCTCCATCTCTCTACTTGACGGTGGCTTTCTATCCCTCTGCTGCTTTAATGCAACTCTCAACCAATAGCATCCAATACGGTTCTCTCTTTTCCCGCCGCGCATTCCGCTGCATCGCAGCCCTGCTGACAATCACGCGCTCCTGATGACGTCCACATCGCGTTTGTTGCGGCACTGTGAGGAAGGCGTGGGTATTGTAGATATAAACTTCCGAGATAAAATTTATTTATCACATTATAAAATTTTGTTATATAGCATCATTTGGACTACTTTTGCATTTGTAATTTTCATATAAATTTAAAGCATGTGTTTTTATAAGTCTCTTGTTTTCCTGTTATCAATAATTCCGTCTTTGAATACCAAAAATGGTTCAATTTCCATTGGATGCACGCCAATGGGAATGATTTAATAACTCTGGTAAAATCATAATGGGAATGTTCAATAGGGAGCGGATCCTCTATTGTGCAGCAGGGATCTGCTGAAACCCGGGAGTGTACCCGAGCCGCTCGATCGAGATCGAGCGGTTCGCACGGTAACTACCCACAAAACCATTGATTTCATGCGAACCGTTCGATCTCGATCGAGCGGCTCGGGTACACTCCCGGTTGCAGCAGATCCTCTACCCAGCAGAGGATCCGTTTCCTGTTCAGTAAAATCAGTGTATGTTATAAAGAAATCTCATCATCCATACATGACGATTTTGTGCATTCATAACATAAGAGAAATAAGAGTTGTAACTCTTATCATTATTGGAATGTATAGGGAAGAAAATGGATCTAAGAATTGTAGTTCTTACCATTATTGGAACTTATAGAAAAAAAATGATTTACAGATGGAATCAAATATGTGATATTTACAAAAAGGTTATTCAATTATTGCATTTGATATTTTACATTGGGTCACTTTGGTTATTTTTTCAGATAAATCTCGAAGATCTTATAATGGTGACAATGTACTATTTAAAATTTACCCTTCCTAATTTTTGGACCAATTCACATTACAATAATTGTGTCTTCAATGGAAATAGTATTTGTCCTTCATTGCTTAATATGACGTACTTAAAACATTTTCATTACATATTGTAAAACACTATCATGTGAGGGCAAGGATGAGCATGGGATGAGACCTTGCATGCCATGGTGGTCTCAAGCTCCGAGAGGATCGTCTGCTCTGCTATAGCCCATGTTGCAGCAGGCTTTGCTGTAGGGTTACAGTCGTCTGATCACCTATCCTTCACCTCGAAATACGAGCCCACTATCTCTGGCCCTCCGATCACCTATTCCTCGCCTCGAGATGCAAGCCCGCTATCTCCATACTCTAGGAGGGTCATCAAATCCTCATACGACGTTCCTCGCATTACAGCCCTTGTTGTAAATGTCATTTACAGCAGACGATCGGTACAATCCTTGTTGTAAATGTCATTTACAGCAGACGATGGTTCCCCTCAAGCTCAAAGCCAATCAACATTGTGGGTTTCTATTGAAGTCCAATCCAAAATTAATGGATCAGGTTAGGGTCGAGCTGGTCTGATTACTTGTATACCTCTAATAACAACGTGCAGTAATGTCGTTGGTTCTTCATTCGATGTCAATGTTATCAGTACATACTCCTTAGTTCAATATTGGAAAATGTTAAGCTTCACTAATTTCTCGTAAAATATTAGTAATGGTTTTGTTATAGTTTTCACTTTTAAATATTGGAAAAGGTTAAGCTTCACTAATTTCTCGTAAAATATCAGTAATGGTTTTGTTATAGTTTTCACTTTTAATTTGTTATAGGATAGGCCTTGAAAATTAGGCGTTCATTCATATTTTCCAGAATGGGTAAAGAATGAAACAATTTAGAGTATACTTTTAAGAGATAAATAAATTTAATATCACTCAAAGTTCAATATCATTTAATATAAATTATATATCATGTTTAAACATTTATATTGGTTTGTTGGTCAGGTCTAGCTTGGATCGGCTTCCAACCGGGCTCAGGCGAAAAACTATGTGTGTGAGACTTCACGACTCGTATACATACCAAGCATACAAGATATGGGTTGGGTATTGAGTTTTCATATAACATCCGGTCTCGATACGGTTTGAGATATGGATTTCGATCCAATTCTTATATATTTTTATTCACTTCTTTTTAGATTTTAGTCCTAAACCATTACGCAAATGAATCATATGAATAGTGTATTGCGTAGGACTCGTCGAGAACTTTTCAGTGGTATCAAGAACATTAAAATCCGACATTGAACGAGAGACATATGATTGTTTTATGATCGTGGGTCGGCAAACGGATCCAGATCCAATCAATTTAACCAAACACGATTATAAAAGGAGGCTGGGCAACCAAACCTCATTCTCTAGACTCAAGCCATCGGAGCTCTGCCCCAGAGCTCGTCGAGAGCCGGTGGACCACCACCGAAGGTCGTCGGAGATGCTGGATCAGCAGAGGACACATACGGAAAGAGCTTGTTGCGGGGGACTCATTTCTCTCACGTTTGGAAGGTGTGAATCTTCCCTCCTTACCGTCGATTTCTGCATTTTATTTTCTCTGAGTCAGATTTTCATTTAGGGTCGGATCATGTCAAATTTGTGTCATATTGCGCATGTGGATCGAGGAGAAGCTGATAGACATGCACACTTTTAGGAGCATGCATGTATGAATTTCACGTCGGAATGGTGCTGGGGACAGCGTGACGCCCATTCACATCAGTGACGATGCCAGTTGCCTTGGATTTGCATAATGGTGCATGCGTGCATGTAATTGGAGCCGGGCGCATGGGCTGTAGCCGGGTGTGTATGTGCGTGCAATTGGAACCGGGTGCATCAGTCCATGTAATTGGAGCCGGGTGCTTGTGTGTGGGCTGAATCTGGGTGCATGCATGCGTATCACTGTCCTATCAATATCGATATTATTTCGATATGGGATAATTACACCCATAACTCTGAGTAATTCCTCAATCTCAATCATAACCCTGCATAATCGCGAATTACATGAGGAACCCCGATAGTTACTCCGTTTCACACACATAACCCTCCGTTAGTTTAATATGTTAACCCAACCATATGAGTGGGTTGATCTAACCAAACTATGATATAACGGCTAGGATTAGCCAAATAAAAAAATAGAAGGAAAAAATTAAATGTCCGTTGACTGGCATGGGATAATGTCCCAGGCTGACATGGGATAACGATGACCCAGGCACCTCCCAGTCGAACTGCTGGAGGATCTCGATCGCGGCGATCTTCTGCCCCTCGAGCCGAAGGCTGTTGAGGGAATTGGCGAGGTAGATCGGGAGCTCGGCAGTGATCTCGCGTATGAGGTGCATGCACCCGTCGAAGTCGGTATCAATGGAGAGCACGAAGGCACCGTTGGCAATAGGCTGCACGAGTTGCGCGATGGATATACGGTCAGCAGGAAGGAAGACGAAGGCGGGGATGGAGGCAGCGGCGCAGTAGGCGAAGAGTGTCGCCAGTGGACGCGCAGCCAACGCCAACGATGGGGCGGCCAAGCTTGATGAGGCGGTTGACCTGGCTGACGAGGACGATCATGCCGAGGTCCTTGAAGGAGCCGGTGTGGACCCACTCCTTCTTGGACCAGACGCCTGAGCCGAAAGGCCAGGAGGTGCGGCCGACGCGGGAGTCGAAGAGGGAGCGCCAGAAGGGGCCGTCGAAGCGGCGGAGGGCGTCGAGGTCGTGCTGGACGTCGAGGAGAGAACCAGAGTGGGAGCGGTAGACGACCTCGTCGAGGGAGTAGTGCTCCTCGCAGCAGGAGGAGGGGGAGGAGAGGAGGCGGGAGGGAGCGAAGGGGACGTAGCGGGCGGAGAAGGTGTTGGGGGAGTGGAGGGCGTGGGCCTCCTCGCGGATGGTCCTCGGCGACGGCGAGGCGCAGGAGATGGGGTGGAGGGAGAGCAACGAGGAGGAGGCCATCCTTTTTCCTATTCTTTTGGGTGGTGGCGGCGGAGGAATGTGGGACAAAGTACTACTGCCAAGGAGCGAACTCTTTTGTAGTCCTGCGCGGGCAGGCGGGAGGAGGGTCGGGGCTCTGGCGGGCGGGGGGTTGGAGCTCCGACGGGTGTGGGCCTTCCAGGCTTCCAGGGGCATCAATTTATAAATATAAAAAGGTCTGAGGGGCAAAATTGTCCACATCTAACCTTTTCCATCTGAGTTAACGGAAATTCGAAACGGAAGTTGACACAGGGTCATGTCATGTAAAGGTTAAGCATTACTCAGGGTTCCTCATGTAATTCGCGATTATGCAGGGTTATGATTGAGATTGAGGATTTACTCAAGGTTATGGGTGTAATTATCCCTTTCGATATCGTGTCGATACGATATTTCAACGATATATCGGTGATATATCGTTGAAATGTTGCTCAAAGAAAATATCTGAAAAGGAGGATATATCAGCATATCGATACCGTTATCGGTCTCATCTCGATATCGATATATCGACAATATATCGCCGATATACGAAGATATTTTTTTCATTGATTCACTGGAGCCGTGTGATGGGTAAGAATTTAGAAAGAAGTGCACGCTTCGATTCCGCAATGCGCAGGGAAGTTGACACGCAAGGGAAGTTGACATCGGGACCAAAATTGGATCAGGTTTTGGTTCATAAATCGTTTCCCTGATCGAGACCAGATTCGATCTCGGTTTCAGTTTGTGTTCGCCTCTTGGCATGAACGGTTGAGGAATAGAGAAGGGAAGAATTAGAGGGAAAACACGGAGTAGAGAGAGAGAGACAGAGTACAAATAGAGAATATAGAGTTAGAGACAAAAGAGAGCTCGACGGAGAGGGGGTGATGTGCGGTTCAGACGAAATCCTAACTAACGTTTGGTTCGCGGGTTACCCGTGGGTTAGGGAAGTTTATCCCTCTTTATCCACATCCTCCTCTCTCCCTGTGGGCCTTACTTTATTCTTTTTTTTTTAAATTAAATAAATCAATTTTACATCATCAATTCTATTAAAAAATAATATATAATATCATCATATCATATAACAATTATAACTACTCCACTTCTACTCCATTTTCCAAACTTCAATACAATCACATCACAATAACTACTCACTTTTTCAAACTCCAATACAATCATATCACCCTAAACCCACTTCTAACCCATCCCCCAGTTTAACCCTCTATCCAAACACCAAAACACAAAAACGGGTTACCCTCTACCAGTTTACCCGCCTTAACCCGCCAACCAAACGCACCCTTAGGGATTTTTACCCGACAGACCCTATAATCTTTGTCAATTACCTCTACGACCTTTGAAACTACGTAATTCCTCCCCGACCCTCGTAAACTTGTTAACCTTTACCACACAAACCCTGTGGTCAACCCGCATACATTCAACCGTTAAAGTTAACCAGATTCCGTTATCTTACTTTACATTATACCTATTTTATTTATCGAATTTACTGGAATTGCCACTTCCTCCCCATGGAGCCTCCTCTGGGACCACCCTGCGTCGAAGCCCCCCGGCACGGCCTCAACAGCTCAAGCCTCCCGCCAACCGCTCGAAGCTCCCCTGGCCCGCCTCGTCCCCTGCTCGGCACCCGGCCTCTCCTGCTCGAAGCCTCCCCGCACCTCCCATGGAAGGCCGCTGCCTGGCCCGCCCCTCCCCCCGACCCGCCCCGCGCGCCCCTCCTCCCGACCTGCCCCGTGCACGCCTCCCCAGGTCAACCCCCCCCCCCCCCCCCCGTCCCCTTCTCGCCCCGTGCCTCCCCAAGTCAAGCCCCCGCCTCTCCAGGTTCCGCTCGAAGCCCCTGCTCGCGCCCCCCGGTCTGCCCTGCCCCTTCTCACCCCTGCTTGCGCCCCCAGCCTGCCCTGCCCTCTCGCCCCTCCCCTCCCCCCCGCCCACCGCCGCTTGAAGCTTCCCCTAGTCCCGCCGCCTTCCCTGGCCCGCCCCTACCCCCGCCCCGCGCCTGTCAATCCCCCCATCCCCTTCTCGCCTCCCCCCCCCCCCCCCCGCCCACCGTCGCTTGAAGTTCCCCCAGTCCCTCCCGCCGCCTTCCCTGGCCCGCCTCTCCCCCCGACCCGCCCCGAGCCTCCTCAGGTCGACCCCCGGTCACCTTCTCGCCCCGCGCCTCCCCAGGTCAAGCCCCCTTCGGCGCCTCCCTCCCCTACTCGTGCCTCTGCCTGTTTTTTTCTTAGTTAATTTTAGTTGTTTGATCATGGTTGGTTAGATTAACTCGTTTTTAACTCAAGGAAGTTAACTCTAGATGTGTCATTTTAACGGTAGGGTTCGTGCGGTAAAACAGAGCAAGTTTACGGGGGTGAGGAAGGAATTACGTATTTTCAAAGGTCGTAGAGGTAATTGACAAAGATTATAGGGTCTGCCGGGTAAAAATCCGTTTTTCTTAACCCTTGTCATGTGCTCACGACGCCTACTCTTAGTAGGCCTCTTTGGCCACAGAATGAAGGTGGGACCCTTTTCTTACCAAGTCATCTTAAGTGGTGACTTTTGCACCTTTATACTCAGTAGTTCATCAATTACAAAAGACATCTATTTTGTAGAATAAATAAGATTAGTAATATTTATATATTAATCTAATGTAAAACTATATCAAGATTTGTCCAAAAAAAAACTACTATATATTTTAATATGGGGTCGAATTTTCCTTTTTCTCATTTAAATAGGGTTAATGATTAATATTAATCTTGGTAGATTTCTTCGTGATTTAAATTGACTTGATGATTTGGATCAAATATTAACATGCATTTGGTGGAATAACTTACCTTAATGGCTTAGTTCATTTACGTTGAATATTTAACTTAGCAGTCTTGGGATTTAGAGCCATGAGGATACGGCTTTGGAATATGAAAAAATATTACGTAATTAAACAAAGGAGTTTGCTAATAAAACACATGTGATACATCCTAATAATATTTTTTTATCAAAGTTCCTCCACATTAGTCATGTATTCTCTAAGTATTTCAATATCTCATGCTATTTGGGTAAACGTCAGTAGCAAATCCAGATCTACCGTAGTCGAATTTAAGTACCATAATAACCTACATTATAAGAGAAGATCCATACAAGTATGAAAACGGAATCTCTTTAGCGATTAAATGAACCTCCATGAGTTACTCAATGGCTTAGTGCTCTCTCTACGACTATTTGACTTATATCGGCTTGGTCCCCAAGTGAACCTACATAAGTTATTTAAAATGCTTAGTGCTCATCTTTAAAGGTAAGTCATCTTAGTGAACAACCTAATGATAAAGAGAAATGTTACCTCAAGGAGAAGCATGCCTCTTTGAAAACACGGATAGAGACTTGGACAATCGTAAATAACCCTGTTGAGAGATAATGCTTCCTTAGCTCGCCGTTTGTTGTATACTTTGCTTAGTGCTACCCTTGGCGTCTTAGTGGCTTTTCCGTCAGGGCATCTAGCGGCTGAGTGCCCCCGGTTATGTGTCCTTGTGTTAGTAGTGTTCTCCGCCTGTTGATGAGTCCTACATGCTCTGTGTGACTCTCTCTTGAGACTGTATATTATTAACATGATGTGTGAGTGGTGACCCTAAGGAACATTAAGTTACAATATGTTGAAAATATATATAATTTGTAATTTTGTTCATGTAGAATTGTTATCACTAATGGGTTCTTTCACTTATGGTCCTACAATCATTCACTCATATGAGATGTGAGTCTACTATCCTCCACCTACATATAGATATCTTCATGAAGATAAGCATTTAAGAGAATATTCTAGAAAAGTGAGAGGTAGAGAAAATATCTATATATTTCTCTACCTCCACCAAAATATCTAGATATTTTCTCTTAAAGGATAAGTATGAAAGATGATTCTAGATATCTCTTCCAAAATATCTCCACCCTCTTGGGGGTCTATAAATACCACCCAAGATGTCCTCATTTCACACAACACAATAAGCACAACACATCTATTACCACTAAAAGAGTCATCCTTCCAAGTCTTGTAAGTCATATTCCTTGTTGTAAACATTGTAAGTCCTCTTCTTATAAAAGTTCAAGTCTTGTATGCAAGTTCAAGTTTTAATGAGAAGGAGTTTTTGAGTTCACATCTACCTTTTGTATTGATCCATATTCTCTCCCTCTAATTTTCTTATATCCACCATCAATATTTCGCTGCTCCAACAAGTTTGGTATCAGAGCCTCATCATTCTTACATCCTGAAGTATTTTCCTTATTTTTCCACACCATGGCATCCACCTCCAACATACCTTTATCCAATTACACACGAAGATCCATTCCTATCTTTGATGAAGAAAGTTATGATTATTAGAGTCTTCAAATGAAGACCGTCTTTATCTTACAAGACTTGTGGGATCTTGTCATAGAATATTATGAGGAGGTTAAAGACGCGGATACACTTACTTCACTAAGTGAAGGAAAGAAGAAAGAACTCAAGGAGAACAAGAAGAAAGATGTGAAGGTTCTTCTCTTCATCCAACAAGGAGTAAGTAAATCTATCTTTCCTCGTTTTCTGCAGTAACTACTTCTAAAGAAACATGGGAGATTCTAAAGAAAAAATTTAAGGATCTGCCAAGGTAATTTCTATTAAGCTTTAATTTTTTATGAAGGGTTTTTGATAATCTCTTGGTAAAAGATGGTTAAACCATCCAAGGGTTCTTTTTAAGAGCTTCTATTATTATAAATAAAATCCGAAGTTATGAAGATAGTATTGTTGATAAGAAGGTTGCTGAAAATATTTTAAGAAGTTTACCTACTAAATTTGATCATGTTGTTGTCGTTATTGAAGAATTTAAAGATTTTTCTTCTCTCTATATATGAATTAATGTATTCACTTAAAGCACATTAGTAAAGAATTAGCAGGTTCACAACTCAACCCTTGGAGAAAGCATTTCAAACAAAAATGAGCATCTCCAAAACTAATAATGGAGATCATGACAAGCAAAGAAGGGGGCAATATGCAAAGAGACAAGAGAGTAATAGAAGAAATAGATCCTACATAGGTCAAGACAATGGAAGATCCAAATGAGGATATAATCAAAGAGCTTCAAGTACAAGAAAATCTTCTTCTCATTGCATTATTTGCAAGAAAGATAATCACGAAGATAGCAAATCATTCTCAAAGGGATTGTTGGTTCCAAAAAGATGAATCTAATTATATTGCAAAAAATAAGGCTTCCAACCCATTACTTTATTCTTGCATGAATTTTAAAGAAATATCTAAAGATATTTCGTGTGTCGATAGCGGTTGTAGTAACCACATGACAAGGAACAAAGATGGATTTGTGAGCCTTGAAAAGGACATAGTTCATAAATTAAGCTTGGAGACGAAAAGCTACAAAATGTGGAAGGCAAAGAAGTTATTGTAGTACAAATAAAGAAAGGTACCTCTAAACTCATTCACGATGTTCTCTACGTTCCAGGCCTAACTGAGAATCTTCTAAGTGTTGGTCAACTTCTAAGTGTTGGCAATGACTTAGACAGGTCGGAACGAGAGCCTAGGGGTCGTGGCGATGGTTCGGAAACCGAGCAATGACCTAAGCAGGTTGGGCGGTAGCCTGGAGGATGGCGGTGACCTAGATGAAGGGGCGGCGAGCGGCGGCAAGCGAGGGAGGGGGCGGGTGGGTAGGGTTTGGTGGAGTACGGGAACTCCGTCGCTCTGATACCATGTAGAGGAAAAAGACTTGATTGATGAGAGAGGTCCTTAGGTTTCCTTATATAGGAGAAGAACCAATTGAGTAAATTATACAAAATAGACAAAATAAATAGATAACATGAAAATAATAAGAAAGATAAGAAATATCTCAACATTTTAGCATCTTTCAACCCCTCTGTTGTTTTTCCCATCAAACAAGTTCATGCCTTTGTGGCTGATAAATCCATCCGCTGAGATTTGAAAATCCAGAAAATAATGCTTCAAGTGTTGAAGGATTAGTCATTTTTTATAAATTTCTTTTAAATATTCTTTTTACAGTTTAGATACTGGAAATTCAATGATAAGCAAACTACTCGGGGACTGTCGAAGTCCCTTTGCTATTAATAACACTAAAAGATGTTATTTAGATTATGCTTTTTCAAGGGGAATTTGGTTTATATCACATGCTGCAAATGACAGGCAAGGGGCTTGGTGGCATAGTACGATCACTATCTACACAGGTACACTTTGTTTTAGTCTTTATTGTAATCGTTGACTTCTTAAGCCAGATACTGATTCATTTCATTAGGTGGTTATGACATGCAGTGCTACTCTCGTTAACGTCTTAAATGAAAATCATGTAGTGCTCACTCTTCTTGTCCTTCGAATATAAGAGCTAAGACATGTATTTCTATGCATCTCTTGTCATTGTGCATCTTCTAATGCATCACCCTCATGAAGAGATAAAGGCATTAGCACTACAACAAAATTAAGCTATAGTGACAGGTTTTTTTCCAAAATCCGTCACTAAATTAGCCGTTGTTAAATATATAATGACGACATTATTTGTTGTAAAATGAGTTTTCGTACTCGAAATTAGCGACGAATATCATATCTGTTGTTATATCATTAGCAACGGTAGATATAGCGTCGCTTATCCATTGCTATTTTTTTAAAAATCAATTAATCGTCGCTATTTTTTTAGTTCGAATTTTAGCGACGATTAATTAGACGTTTGAAAAATAGCAACAGATAAGCGTCGTTATGTGTACCGTTGCTAATGATATAACGGCATATATGATATTCATCGCTAATTTCGAGTACGAAAAATCATTTCGCAACAAATAATATCATCGTTATATATTTAACAACGACTAATTTAGTGACGGATTTTGAAAAAACCGTCACTATAGCTCAATTTTAGTGTAGTGTAGTCAGATGTGAAGTTTAAATTTGTTTCCATGTGTTTCTTTTCCTATTATTTGCATGTGGATCTACGTATGGCTACTAATGCCATGTTTACGTTAGATTTGGAGAGAGAAAATCTAGTGCAGACTAATTCATCTGTACTGATAATGTTTCTTCGACTGCCACAAATTATAATATAAGAGCATTACTCCTATATGCTTGTCAGATCCGGGGGGAAAACAGTAACCAGATAAAAGCCCAGATTAGTCTTCCTATATTCCCTGTCTGTGATGACAGCATGTATTCTGTTCTAAACTTAAAAACTCTTGCCCTTGCAGTAAGCCTGTAATGGTTGTTATGTTGCCTAAATTTGATAATTTTTTATGTTATGTGATTAAATAATCCTTTAATTTTTAGTCCGCGTGAGCTTCATATTTTCATCGCTCCACGATCCACGTAGAAAGGGAAGGATTCTATTAAGAAGGAAATGCCATTGTTGGACCTAAGTTGGGGTATGACCCAAATAAGATCTGTTTGGATTTGGAGAATTTATGCAACTGATCCCACTTAATGTGGAAAAATGCTTAGTCGCTGTTACGATCCATATAGACAGGCTTATCCAGTGTCTTGGGATTGGGTTTGCATTGTTTTATATTCTGAAGCTCAGTTGTTTATCAGGTTTGATTGAGGAAGATGCACCATATTCAACTGCCGGCCAGAAGGGCACTTATTACTTCGAATTCTCAAGGCCCCTGAGGACAAGAGACCACCGTCAACAACTAATATATCAACATTTTCAATTTTAGTCCCTGATATTAAATAATCTCTTCCTAATACTCTCCAAAAAATTAACCTGCAAGATGCTCAATTTAGAATCGCCTTCTGATACCCATCTGATGGGAAACCATGGAGTGGATATCCCAACACTATTCGGGCAGTTGCAACTGGTTGCCGCTGGACATATCTCCAGCTTCTAGTCTCTCTTCCGCTTGGACGTCCTCCAATGGCACTTGGGATGTGGCCACTGCCTTCGCCTTACTGTTATCTGTAGTCTCCATTTGCCTGTCTCTGGTTGTTGGTTACTCAGTTACCAGGTCAAGGCATGTTCCTTTCAAACCCATGTACCAGCTTTAGGATGAAATTGTACAATTATTCTACGGCGTGCCTTTCTAATTTTGTAGATTTGTACCACATATGTATCGCTATACATCATATTGTCACTAGCATGTCATAGTCATTGTTCATTTATTTGAAACAAAAGTAGCGTGACTTTGTTGTTGCTAGGGTTAGTGACATTTATTTAAAACAACAATAGTATGAGTTTGTTGTTGGACTCAAATTAATCTATGCTAAAAAATATAATACGGAAGTGTATCGGAGATAAACAAAGATAAACAAGAATAAACATCGGGATTTTACGTGGAACCCTACTCCTTAAGGAGCGGTATGAAACCATGGGAGAAGGCCTCAAAGGGTCATATGTTGCATTGAACTTTCTCATTGGATACAGGGGATCTGAGGCTTCTTATATAGCCTCTACAGGCCCTCCAAGTCCCACCACTGATAGATGTGGGACTAAACTCTAGATGTAGTAAATGGTTCTTGGAAGGATCCATTTACCCATCATACATGATAATGACGCATACTCTAACACTCCCCCTCAAGCTAGAGCATGCAATGCTCAGGTTGGACAAACAGAAAGAAATCTCAACTCACAATACAAGACACTATAAACAATATCAACTCAATGCGCACAAATGTTGGTTGTTGTTGAAGATCTTGCTTCTCATGCCGTGCAGGTGAGGAGGACGAATGGGTCGGAGTGTGAGCTGAATTGAATCTCCTCGTAGGAGAGCATGTGCTATATACTGCGTATGTCATAGTCACTACAACTAAAATGAGCCTCCACTTGGAGAACTCGGGCATGCCACAATAATGTGGACAATTGCTCCATCTCTCTAAAGAGTTGAACTGAAAAGGTCGTGGAGATAATCCTCGTCGGAGTCCACGATCGCTGGAGAATGGAGTCTGAAGAAGTCTCCTCGTCGGAGAACTGGGTCTCTTCCATACTGGCTCAGAGAATCGGATCTCTACTCTGGAGTCCCTATGAAACCACATGAAAATTCTAGCCCACATGGCATAGGAATGGGATCTCTACTCTTGAGTCCATATGGAACACATGAAAACTTCGACCAAAAACAAAAGATGTAGACCACGACAAATGATGGCAAACATGTGAACATCTGAATAGGACTCGAAATCTGATCGTTGAGTATGGAAAACTGAACTGCAGAGTCTGAACATCTGGCTGGTCTGGAATCTGAATCTCTGACTTGTGACTCTACACAATACTCTCCCTTTCTCTCATACCTGTTGGAAAACAGTGGCATCAACAAAGTTGGGAGAAGACAAGAGAAATAGGGAAAAAAACATAAATAAGCCAATCTCAATTTTTTCATCTTTTCTTATCACTTTTTATTGAACCATTCATCGTTTTTTAAATAAACTTATTCATTTTTCATTTTTTTAATGGCCTTTCCCTCTCTTTTTTGCAAAATTTTCATGTGTACGGCTTTTCTTTTGTACATGCCTTTTTCAAAAGAATTTTTTTATAACAAATTCACTCAGCCCAAATTGGGCCCAAATACTATTCAGCCCACTTGCATCGAAAACCAAGTTCTCTCTCTCTCTATCCACCCCCTTTTTTTAAACAACGCATGACCCACTTGTGTTCACCCTCTATTTAGGGTTGGAAAGACCATTGCCCCCATTCGAGGGTTTTGAAGCTATGACCCCTGCCTGGAAGCAGCGCCGAGATCGAAGGGGTGTCGCCCTGACGAATCACTAATTGCATATTCGTTGTAGCACGGACACTTGGCGAATGATACAGAACCGAATCGAATATCTCCACAAGAAGGACTCGGTATTAATTTATAGACTTGGGAAGTCCAAGGTCGAACACAAGGACACACGTAATTTTATGAATTAAAGTTCGGTGTTTGATATTTATTAAAGTAATTTGGAGGCTATATAGATTAAGTGGATGCAAGGCACAATGTAATGCACAAATTTATGCAATTTTCAAAACATTTTATGCAAATATATTAAGTGAAAACGTGATGCAGAGACAATACTCAATAATGCATGACACAACAAAGCTCCTGAATTTATCAATGAAACGTTTAATCAATGAAAAGCAATCCAAGTAACCAAAGTGAATAGGTCTTAATTCATCAAATTAATCAAAGCATGATTTTCATGTGCTTAATGGGAAGAGGATTCCAAATAATTAATTAATTATGAACTAATCACAAAATAAAGAGATTAATAAATTAATTAATGGTCCTAATCAGTGAATTAATCGATTCAGAGATTTAATGACTCAATTAATGCATAAGATATCAATTTTCCAATCAAATGAGGAACCAAATAAAATATAAATTCTCTAATAGTGAATGCATGAATTATATGTCGAATAAATCATCTAAATAGGCCAATGTGTAGATAATTAAACAAGCTTTCCAACAAGACAAAATTCACTCAATTTGGATTTGTAAATAAGAAGATATTCAGTTATGAGTCCAGGGGTCCAAATGTAATGAAAAGTATAAAGTTTTATGACAAACTAGTCCAAAATTGGACTTGTCCAAATACGAATAGGCACAAGGGTACAAATATAATAAAATCAAGTGCTTGAAGACTTATTTGCAATTCGAAGAAATTAGTTGGGTAGCATTGCAATTAACCAGGATCACATGCATGAAGCATGTGAGATTATGGAATAAAGTATAATTATAACATCTGAAGGGTTTTCGATGTAAAATAACCAAAGTTATGTGTATGAGACACGTAATAGCGTTAGGTTCGGAGCTCTATCTTGGTGCCAACATGTCTCCCTCTGGAGGTTCGGAAAAGGCTTCAGGGTTGATGAAACTTTGGTTTGAAATAGTGAATTGGATAGGAGACGTGGCTTGAGGGGAACCATCGAATCTCGCCTAGTTTGGGAGATCTAACAGTAATTGTAGCATCTTCTTCATGGATCTCCTCCGTGCATGGCGGCACTCGAGCATGATCTCCGACGAAGTGTCTTCTCCTTCTCCATTCCTCTCCTCTCGAAGTGAAGGTCCAGACTCCTTTATGTTAATCCTGTGAAGATGGTGCTGCTCTCAAGATTTGATGGGAAGCTTTAGATCTCTGGTTCAGTAGAAGTTCATTAGAGGCGGAGGTTTTCAAAATGACTTCGGACAATTTCCGACCATTGAAGGCATCTAAAGGTTAGAAACAACTGCTACAAAGCAACGAATGGATTTGGATACAGATGAGACAGTATGGGGGCTTCCAGGTGGCGAAGGATCAAAGCCCTAATGGCTCCTCTTGCTAAGCAAGCGAAGAAGATGAATCGAGGTGATGACAATGATGAAGAAGCGTGAAGGTTGACTGGATACTAAGCGTGAATGTATGATGGAAGATGATGGTCCTCAAGGTTTCATATCGTAGTTTGCTTGGTTAATCGAGGAGAGGATAAATGGAGAAGACAAGAAAAACAATTCGAGTACTTGCCTAGATAAATGGAGTTTGCATATGATGATGAATCATAGCCAACACAAAGCTCAAAAGCCTCATTGATCTTCACTCAACAATCCTAGCAAGGGATTGAAGCTTGAGCAAGTACCTGGAGCACTGCAGCTTGGTGATCACACTAAGGATCTCATCGGAGTCGACTTCCCGTTGTCGCTCAACCTCAGTCTCTCTCTCTCTGTCACGGAAGGGTTAGGATTGCTCAAGGAAGGCTCTCGTAAGGGTGGATAATAGTAACTGACAAAGAAGAAGAGGTTTTATGAGATTGGAAGCTGGTGGTGCTGAAGGTTTCATGGTGGTTTAAACCACCACGAATAGATGGAAATGGAGGTTGCTAGAAATTATGGAGATTAGGTGAAGATTAGGAAAGTTAGGGGGTTAGAATGGAGGGAATGGTTGGCTAGAAGGTGTTCGAAGGTGGTTGCTGGAGGAAGGAGAATTTGGGCAGTTCGGTAAGTTTGTGTCGCTTGGAAGAGGTGTCCAAAGGTTGACGACAAACAGTGGTCGTTGGATCATAAGATTCAACGCCCAACGATGAGGCGCGATTAGAAGGCCTGGGTTGATTTGATCAGGGTGATCAAACAGTCCCAGAAGAGGCAGAACCAAGAGGCTGAAATCAGAAATAATTAAAGATCGGACGGTGGAAAAAGATAGGTGCTAGAGAAAGAAGGATCGGCCACGTGGTGCGCACAGATTACGCAACATGTCCCAATCAAAATTAAAATAAATGAATAAACCTTTTATAAATAAAAAGAAGCATTTAGAAGTTGAAATTTTAAAAGTGTAAAACATGAAAGTTGTAGATCTCGATGAGATCTACAACTTTTATATAGAAGTCAAAGATAAATACGATCATATATATAGATAAATATTAAACAATTTATTTTAAATCATAAAATATTTTCTTTTATTTTCGTATGTTATTTTTTGGTTATTTTATTTTATTTTTAATGTTAGATTAACTATGTACGGTTTTAATTTTTTAATGAGAAATAAATACATAAAATATTACACAATAATATGGTTATCTAATATAGTATAATTGGGGTTAGTTATTTACAACACATAGATTAATAATTAATGTTAATTATTATTTAATCAATGGTGATTAGCTTAAGCTTGGGATATAATATTAATGAATATTAATGATAAATACGACATTTATCATCTCCTTATACTTAAGCTAAGTTCGTCCTCCAGCTAATAAATAAAGAATTAATTAGAGAGATAGATTAATCAGTGAGATCCCTGACATGTGCATGTGATTTACAAGGCTTGAATTGAACTAGAACACTTGATTGTAGAACTCGTAAGACTCTAAGTTGATCCATGTATTAATCAAAAGGAATTCAGCTCATCTAAATATCAAACTCTCAAGATACATATAAATATAAGAAGTATGACTTAGTGTTGACTGCATTCATAAGAGTAAAGTTAAGACTTCACCAAAAGTTTCAATTTCAGGAGCTCTCCAAAGAACCTAATCCTCAAAACTAGGGAATAAATCTAGTTTTGCTTTAATTCACTGTCTCTTTAGTTTGTCAAACTTAAAAGTAGAGGGAAATAGGATTGTGTACTTGTTTTCTCTTCCTCTCATTTGAAACAGGATTTCTCTCAAGTAACAATACTCAACACATTTGTATATTTTTAATTGTCAATCAGTGTGTCCGTCAAAAGATATTGAGTCGTCTGTACTTTTTTTCCTGGGAGTACACCAGGATGCATCTTTTTAAAGTATCTAATATATTTGCACCCAGACTTGTAGCGCTAACGATGCAGAGCCCTTTTTGAGGACTACTGAAGAACCTCGAAACGCCCTTATTAATTTATCAGAATTAGCGATTAAAAGATGTTCATTCGTTGGAGTCGGGCAATTAAGAGTTAATCAGAAACCATAATTTTAATTAATGTGTTAATTAAAGCGAGCGGTCAACTTTTTTTACTTGGTAAGTCCAAGGTCAAACTCAGGGAGGCAACTGTCTCCTTAGGTTAGTCTTTAGTCGATCTCGTAGTTAGGTTTTCAAAGAGGTATTTTTTTAATTTTTAAATGCAATAAATGATTGATATACAATTTTGACTAACTTTGGAGACTAAAATATAAATTGCATTCAAACAGTGTCAAAAAAAATTCAAACTTAGCCAGAATGTAAAAGATGATGAAATTAGACTACTGTAATTTTTTTGGGATTTTCTGACTCAACGTGAATTAGTTATGAATAAAATATGCAAACTAGGTGGTTTTGAGAAAATTATTTTTAATAAATACCAAAACTTAATATTTTTTTAGTAATTAAATTATCATAGATAGGTCAATGTAAGAGAAATCTAGAACAATTTTTAATTCCTAAAAATATTAAGTGAGGAATTAATTAAAAATCAATTATTGAAATCACCATTTCATTTATTTTGACTTCGATATGCATGCAAATATGTTGAAATTTGGTTACAATATAGAAAACTCTAAACTTTAGCTAATGCGAATTTTTGACAATTTTAATAACAATAATTAATTTAATATCAATTAAAAATCACGCAGTAGGTAAAATAAGGCTATTTTCCACAACAATAAAGATATTAAATAAAAAAACAACTTCTAAAAATATGTTCAATGTCCACAATGATAGAGCAAGAGTTGTTCTACAAAATGCAATTTTTAGAATAATGAAAAGATAACAAATGATGTTTCAAACCAGGAAACAAATCCAGGGGTATGAATGCAATACAGAAAATAAAATTGAATAATAAACATGCACAAGGATTGATATGAAATTACCTATACACCGACGGGTGTTTATGCAAATTATTCCGGAGAGCCACGTGAGGTCACGTGCGCGTTAGAACGGTGGGGGCCTTCTTGAGATTTGTAGAGCTTCGAGGGCTTCAATGCAAACCCTCCTAGAAGGTATGTGTTACCCACATGCTTTGGATTCCTTGGACTTCTTTGCGAATTGTGGGACATTGAAAGTTCCCCACAAGGGAAGGGGTGTTGCACGTGAGGGTTTGAGCCCCATTTTCTTCTTAGTGGGTTCCAAGGCGTGGAGGAGCTCTGTTGAGGAGGCGTGTACCGGTTGAGGATGGCAGTTGAGTGGTGTTGCTTGAGGTGATGGCATGCAGGTCAGCACCGACGGTGTGGTCTGATCAATCTCCATGCGACACACACCCGAAGGTTGAAAGACCACATAGCGAGGGGTGAACGCCGGTAGCGGGAGACTCGCCTGGAAGCTCTAGCGTTGATGATCGATGGCGGAGCTTCATTTGACCGAGGATGAAAAGGCGATGGCATGAGGGCATCAAGGGCGCAGAGCTCGAGGCGGCTGGAGGTGGAGTTGAAGTGGAGCTGCTCAACGAGCGGGGCTGCAGTCGGCAGAGGTGAAATAGAGGGCGAGCCGAGCGACGGAAGGCTGAGGGGACCTGCTCGAAGGTGTAGGTGGTGTCGTGATGTGTGTGGGTCGAGGAGCTCGAGTGTGTGGTCGGTGGATGAAGACGAAGATGTTACGTGAAGCAATGGTGGCGGTGAAGGTCGAAATTGAGGGTGTAACGAAGAGTGAGTGCGGTGGAGACAGGGGAATAGGGATTGGAGCGGTAGCGAGTTTGTGCATAGAAGAAAGGAGCGGAAGGAGGAAGATTGGAGATGCGGATGCGAGGAATGGGGGAATTGAAGAATAGAGGAAAGGAAGGAAAACATGGGAGAAGGAAGGAGGTGTATACCTGACGGACACCTCGAAGGTGGCACATCTCGAAGGAGCTGCTTGATCTTTGCCTCAAGCGGGGGGCGTAGCACGCGAGGTTGAGCAGCTACCCCTTGAGGTTGCTGCTACAGAAGAGGTGGCCTCTTCTAAAATCTCACCGGAGGAATGGGTGGTCGGTCGTCGCTCAATCGAAGCACCTTCATGCCGTCACCGGAAAGAACTCGAGGGTTGCGGCTCCCTCTCTCGTCAGTGACGGGATGATGTAACTTGGGGGGTCGATGGGTCTTATATAGGATGAGGGAGGAGTCAACAGTTGATAGGTCGTTGCGCAACGGCGGCGGTGAGATAAGGGGAGGGAGGAAGACGGTCATTGCACGTCGGCATGGGATTGCGCGCGAGAGGAGGAGAGGCCCCCGACGGTTGCGGGTCTTGCGGGGGCTAGCGTGGAATGGAGGGGGGGAAGAAGACCAGCACGTGTTGGGCACGTGCGGAGGAGGGCACGTGACCAACACGTGTCATGTTTTAATTTTTATTTTTTTAAAATGAAATAAAAAAGGAGTAAAAATGAGTGACACGTGGTAGCTCCAGGAGATGCCATGTGTCATCTCCAGAAAATTCAAAAAAAAGAAATATAATGATAAATCAAAAAGAAATAGGCCGACCTCGGATTGAAAAGTGCTTAACACAAATTTTGCTTGTCTCGATGAGATCTACAGCTTTCATGAAGGAACCAAGAGCAAAAGAGGTCATATGTACAAAGTGATATTTTCTGGGGTACTTTATGTACATAAAATACCTTGATTTTTGGGTTTTGTAATTTTTTGTGATTTTTAATTAAGAGAAAAATTGAGAAAAATAATGATAAAATCAGATATAAGTGTTTACACAATAATATATTTTTTGGATTTTTAATAAATAATAAATTAAGAGAATAAAATAAAGAAGAAAATGGAGTAGAATTGTACAGACTCACAAAGGACACTCAAACTTCTTCAGTTTCTTTGATCTCAGTATTATTTTTTATTTGGATTTTAGTGCATTTTAATAAAACTTTCATAAAGAATATAAATGAAAAAGAAATAGAAGAAAAAGGATTAATTATGTATATAAAATAATAGGTCAAAACCAAGCAAAACAAAATGCGCAAAAGAGGCCCAAAATCCAACTTTCACATATGAGCTCCGATTTTTATGAAATTGGTCTTGTTTTGAAGGTCTTTGAATATATATTACTTTAAAGTGAATAGACCTAAATTGGAAATTGTATGAGGAAGATATGAGCATTTTAGTCTGCCTATTCTAAGATTGGAGTTTTGTCTCACATGCCAATTATTTGAGTTAGTAATTTTTTTGTAATTTTCCTTTAATCTTGTTAGTAATATGTACACAATGAAAGTAGTTTGAGGTCAATTGGATTTAGCATGAATTAATTAAAAATACATGAAATTAGGTGCAAATGTGAAGATGATTGTGAATGCAATAATGATTGTTAAAATGCAGATATTAATTCTAAGTGCGTGAATGGTAAAAATGCAGATTAAATGAAGAAATGCAGCTAATTACTCAGGAAAGAAGCTCTATTTTCATCTTTTAGTATCATAGATTCATCAACTACCCCGACTCAAAAAAGCCCGATGATTTGGTCCAAATAGACACTTAAAGGCTGGGAGCGCTACCTTGAATGTAAGCTCATATAATCTAACTTTGTATTGCTTTGAACTTTTCATCAACACTTTTTTTTGGCTAGCTCCACTGCTTTTATCGAATATTGGCGCACACTGATCAACTTATTAATTCTATGTTATCACACCTTGGCACTTTAGGTCAAAGTCAATAGATAGTATGAGAACCATGTCCCATCCTGGCTAAGATGTTGACACTCATGTTTCATAAAGCCGTCATTAATTTTATCCCATCCTCGAGTATCATAAAATCAAGTCCAAACTCAAGCCTCAAATCTCAGTCCCTCAAATGATACCTCGACTCATCTCTATCATGAATGCAATAGTGCATGTGATGCGATAGTCAAATTCTTTTAAGGGAGATTAAGCATGCAATATAGCACACATATCCTCTAATTATGAGAGTGTGAATTTTTAAGTCCTAAACCCTAATGATTAAGATGGGTTAACTTTAAATCGATGAACTTCTTAAATCAAGTGTTGAAGACCATCTCAAGCCTTGAGTGCAAAGTGTAAGTGGCAGGGAAAGACACCAAATCAAAAGTTAGCATATTAAGAAGTTAGAATTTATTTGAAGAATTTTTATTGATCAGAAATAGGACAGAATAGGTACTCTTAAGATAAAACACAACAGACTAGAACAAGACTGACACAATAATACCCAAACACCACAACTCACTTCAGTTCCTCAATAACAACAATATGGTTTGAACCTTCGAGTCTTAAAAACACGGGCTGCCTTATGCTTCACTTGCTTTCTCCTCGCAGCATAAATCTCCGAATTTGAATAAGAAATATTTTCATCAACTTGGATAATGGATCACCTAGAATGATGTCATTCTTCCTCAAATGTAATGTCCATATCAACAAAGGAAGATCTAAATTTCTCCAAAATAAAAGGAAGACATATATAATCCTTGGCTCCTGCAACATACCTATGGGCTTTCCTTAAGAGAGATAAATTAGACACAAGAGGATTACCTAACTTAAAAATAAGATGATGCTCAGCTAACTAAACATCCTCGAAGAAAGGTAAAGGCTCCTCCATATCTAACTTCTCTAGTAGAATGTAATCTTCCTCAAACGACGCCACTCTTCTCAAAGAACTATCTATCAATTTGATCTTCAAAAATATAGAGTTTAGATCCGGACTTTCTTCCATGCTCCACTCTGTGACATATCAAAGGCTAGACAACCTTATAAATACTAAAACTGATGGTTCAATGAACAATCACACCCTCTTAGATACACCAAACACAAGATGGAAATTGAAGAGACGCAATGATTAAGTTAATTCCATTGACCCTCTTAAGGTTTTGAACATAATTTTGAAAACTTTCTACAAACCATGTCACATAAATATAGGTTTTCCAAATATTTTACAAAGATTATCAAAACAAGTCAAACCGTATTTTCACAAACCTTGTAAAATATTTTAAATACCATATCAAATATGTATATAAAAGTTTTCAAATCATTTTTCAAAACAATTTGTACATATCTTAGTTTAAAATAATACGATATTCGTAGCCCCAAAAAGATTAAAAAAGATGAGCTATGGCTAAAGTATATATGAATATATGGTACATCCCCTATATTTAGTTTTTGCTATGTCCTCATAGCACAAAATGATATGAAGCCATAGATCTTGCTAAATATAAAGAGATATACAAGAACTGAAGCAATAAAATAGGTGCATGGACAATTAAATGAATAAATTGATAAATAATAGAATGAAATGGTCCCCCTATACTTAAGCTGAAAATAACCCAAGTATGAAGATGAAAGTAGAAATAAAGATGGGGTACCAACATAGAAGCACATGAAGAATGTACAACAAAGGGTTGGTTTCCCCTTATACTTAGGCTGAAAATAGCCTAAATTAGGGGTAAGGGTATGAAGAAAGGAGAAAGCCAACCCTAAAAGAATTAAGTCAGAAAGAATATGAATCTAGTTGGTGATGAATCTGAAAGATATGAATCATGTACTGTCACTCCATGTTGTATCTAAAATATCTGCAAATGAATCATCCAACATGAACGTAATAACCTCAACAGGAATTAGTTGTTCTCTGGATTCTACAAAGTACTTCAATAGCTACTCGTTGATCGGAAAGGAAAGTGCACCATCTGAAAGATCTGCAATCTCTACACTGTTGTTATCATGCACTTCCTTAACTATATAAGGATCCATCGATTTGGATTTCAATTTCCCACGGAAAATTTATAACTTAGCATTAAACAACCATACCTTTTGTCCCGGGACAAAGTTCTTGTATCTAATATGTGAATCATGCGACTTCTTAACTTTGTCCTTATAGATCAAGTTGTTGCCATATGTTATATTATGAATCTCCACTAATTCATTAAGGTTTAGGCCTCGATACAACTTTTCAAGGTGATAACTCCAATTGATCTTCTTGACCGTCCATTCAGACGTATGAATTAATTCAACGGGCAAATGGCATGTCTTGTCATAAATCATCTTAAAAGGTGAAGTACCTAAAAGGATCTTGTAGGTTGTCCTATAGGCCTACAGAAACTTGGTCCAACAACTAAAATCAATTCTTCCTATCAGGACAGACTAACTTTTGAAGAATACTCTTACCTCCCTATTTGAAACTTTGACCATGTCGTTCGATTGTGAATGGTAAGGACTAGCAACTCTATGATCAAAATTGTAGTCCTTAGCTAATGATCTCATCTCTCTATTCACAAAATAGCTACCCCCATAAGAAATCAAAACCTTAGGCACCCCGAACCTTGATATTATATGGTCCATGATAAACTTACATATAATCCTACTATCTGTGGCTTGGGTTGGGATAGCCTCCACCCATCTCGACAAATAATCCATCACTAACAAGATATACTCAAACCCATGACTATTGGGAAAGGGATCCATGCATTAGAAACATCACAGAAATCATATGCTGCATGTGCATCTCATCTCTATAGCCAACTATCCCTCTCATCCTTTGACATACAGTGCACGAACATACAAAATCAGTGGCATCTCTAAACAAGGTCGGCCAAAAGATTCTACATTGAAGTACCTTGGAGCGATTCTTTTCCCTGAATGGCTTCCTCCGGTCTCAAGTGAAGAATAGTACGTGAGGACCCTCTAGTATTCCTCCTGAGGAATACACCTCCTCCAGACACAATCTTGTCCTTCAAAGAAAAGGAATAGATCCTCCCAATTGTAATTCCTCAAATCCGACTTCAGTCGGTTAATGCTTCTCCTAGTCCAACCATGGGGAACCTGCATGGAGACAAGATAGTCCACCATGTTGGCATATCATGGGAGTAAGTCAACAAGACAAATTGATCCATCCGGAAAGGTTTCTCTGATCGGCTCTAAGTCAGGGGAATCCTTCAACTCAAGTCTAGACAGATGATCGGCCACTACATTCTTGACTTCAGGTTCATCCTTAATTTTCAAAATCAAATTTCTAGAGTAAAAAAATCCACCTAAGAAGGCATGCCTTCACGTTCTTTTTTTCCATGACATACCTAATGGTCGAATGATTTATGTAAATTGTCACCTTTGATCTCAAGATGTAAGACATAAATTTCTCTAAAGCCCAAACTACACGAGCATTTCTTTTTCTCTGACTGTATAATTTTTTTGTGTTGAATCCAATACTTTACTCGCGTAGTGAATCGCAAATGGAATCCGATCCCACCGCTGCCCCAATACTGCTCCTATATCAAAATCAGATGCATCAGTCATGATCTCAAAGGGAAGAGACCAATCAGGAGCCTGCAAAATCAGCAAGTCACAAATCTTTCTCTTAAGGAGATCAAAAGCCTTTAGACACTTGTGATCTACAATGAACTCGGTGTCTTTCCCTAAGAGCTCACTCAGTGGTCGGGAAATCTTAGAAAAATCCTAAATGGATCATCTATAAAATCCTGCATGGTATGAAAATGACCTCACTGACTTGATATTGGTTAGTGGATCAAGTTTCTTGATCACATCCACCTTGGAAGGGTCTACCTCCATTCTCTTTTTGGAGATGATGTGCCCCAACACGATACCTTAACCATGAAATGACTTTTCTTCCAAGAGAGTACCAGATTCACCTCTCTATGCCTTTAAAGAACTCGGTACAAGTGTGTTAAACATGTATCAAATGAATCACCATGAATCGAGAAATCGTCCATTAAGATCTCCAGGAAATTCCCTACCATTTCGGCAAACACAACAATCATGCACCGTTGAAAGATATCTAAGGCATTGCATAGACCAAAAGACATGCGCCTAAAAGTGTATGTGCCGAAAGGATAAGTAAAAGTGCTCTTTTCTCGGTCCTCTGGGGCAATGGCTATTTGATTGTAGCCTAAGTACCCATAAAGAAAATAGAAGAACTCTTTCCCTGCTAGTCTCTCCAAAATCTGGTTAATAAAAGATAAGGGAAAGTGATCTTTCTTGGTCGTGGCATTCAGGTGTCTGCCACGACATGGGTAATCGTGTCACTATCTCAACTGAATTCTTGACTTCTTCGGGACAACATGTGATCAGGCCACCCACCTAGAGTCAGAGATTGGGTAAATAAATCATGCTCCACACCATTTCTCAATCTCTTCTTAACTACTTCCCCTAGATTTGGATTAAGTCTCCTCTGAAACTCACGGGAAGGTCTAGCATTATCCTCAATAAAAATATGGTGTGAACAGAGCACGGGGTTAATACCCACGAGATCTGACGTAGTCCATCCTATAGCCTTGCAGTTCTTCTCTAACACTTCAAGCAACCTAGACTCATGTTCTACAATCAACCTAGAACTAATGATGACAGAAAAACTATTATTATGCACTGCAAGAAAAGAATACTTCATTGTAGGAGGAAGTAGCTTCAGTTCTTGTAGTATAGCATCATCAATGAAATCTGGTTGAACTGAAGCTGAATCTGGTTCCGTGCTGCATGGTGGTGATGGTGTCTCTGTAGTGCTGGCCACCAACTGAACAGAAAAAGGAGGCGGATCTCCAAAGGTATTCGGTTCGGTCAAAGCCCCGTCCAACTCTGAATCTATTCCCTTCGATTATTCCTCAAGGAAAGGAACAGACAGATCTACAGAGATCTCTAAGTCATCAACGAAATAGATAGATAATCCATAACCCAAGAATCTTGGAAACACCTTACAAACTATATCGTGCACACTATCCTCTTCAGATGAGAGATTATCACTTAGTCATGTTGGATTCTGTCTCCATAACCCAGCTGTGCTAACTTGTCTGCAAACTGCCTCTGAAGATGAAGAGAAATCGGTACTTGATTCTGAGTTAGGTCGTTGTCATTTCCTTTTCTTCATATGCAGTTCCACTTCTCCATCAAGAGAACAGAACTTCATCATCCTTGTTTGGTAATCAAAGGAAGCTTCAGCAGTCCTAAGGAAGGGCCACCCAAGGATGATCTATGAATCTCTCCACTGATTGGGTATATCCATATCAAGGACTATAAAGTCTACACTGTAATCATGTCCCTCAATCGATATGATAATGTTCTTGACATCTCCCTTTGCCTTCTTCATGGACTTATCAGCAAACTGGAGTAATGCTCTAGATCTACGAAGTGGACCCAACTCTAGTTTCTCATATAAAGCAAATGGGAGTAAGTTGATCAAAGAACAATTATCTAAGAGAGTACGTGCAAACGTGATGTCATCAATATGACTCACCACATAATGTGCTCCTAAATCTCTCTTCTTCTTTGGTAAGTGTTGATTCTTGGTACATAATGTAGTGGCAACTGACAAAATATGTGTCATTACGTAGCTATTCGGTTTCTTTTTACTAACTCTTCTCGGTGTACAACAAATCTTCAGATATTTCTGGAAGGCATGGTTATTCGTCACATATTCATAGAATGGCATTTTCACCATGATATTATCTTTACAAAATTATGCCATAAATGGATCATCTTTTTGAATCTACTTGATATTGTGCTTTCCGGTCGTAAGAGCATAGGAGAAAGGGATAGCAGCTAATGAAGGATACTACGAAGAATCAGAATCATAAACAGAAACATGCTTTTTATTACGAGAAAGTGAGTTCTTCACAACTGGATCTTTTACATCAAGTTTGTAATCTAACAATGAATCATCTACTAAAGGTTGGGGAATGCTTGTTGAATGTGCATTCTCAATCGAATGTGCAAGATCCTCCGTAGAATCTAAATCTTCCTCGTGTTGTCGTGATGCTCTCTGAGTCTTCCTCTTTCTTCTCTTGGATGCCTCCGCCTCATGATGAAAATATTGCTAAAAATGCCTTGTCCCATCATCTTATGAAGTCTCCTCAGGTTGAGCTCCAGAATCGATCCTCTCCATGTCCCTCGTCCGACCAGGTACGACCACGGTCCATCCGCTCCTGAGAGACATATGATTGAAACGATCAAACAGAAAGATCTCATGTTCAGATGTGACTCTGAGTTGTATGTCTGATCAAAAAAATGATGTTGTTGCTATTGAGTCGTGTCCATGCTGTGGGATTAGCATGAACATGGGTGTGGATGGATGTGGAACGGGCACTACGCTCGTCATGTAAATGGGATAAACAGTTAAGATCAACCCTCAAATCATGTACATCATTCCTGTAGGAACGCAACTCCTCAAGAATATGCCTCTGAAAATCTATGGGACCTGAAGATGAGTGCTCATGCTGTGAAGAAGGGAAAGAAGAACGTGAAGACTGACCCTGATGGCAATGGTACTACTGTTGTTGGGTAAGATGTTGAACAGGTGGGCCCTGCTAGCCCGACTGGTACATCTCCTAACGGGTGTACTGTTGTTGTTGCCTCGATGCCTGGGAAGGATAGGCTCTAGATCTCTGTGGTGCTGGAAGAGGTGTAGAAGTAATGATGTGTTTTAGAAAGTCTGGGGATGTTGGTAGGAGAAACGATCCCCAGAACTCCCATGCATGGCGGGGTCATTGGTGTACCACACACAATTTACTTCCCACACGTGTGAAGGCTCCTCTGTAACTGTCTCTACAAAAGGTGCTTGATGTTGACATGA
Organism: Ottelia alismoides; assembly: GCA_037367405.1. Taxonomy (NCBI): domain Eukaryota; kingdom Viridiplantae; phylum Streptophyta; class Magnoliopsida; order Alismatales; family Hydrocharitaceae; genus Ottelia; species Ottelia alismoides. The sequence goes on along the minus strand of JAZKJV010010581.1, from coordinate 421,934 downwards.
ATGGGCGAGAGGCTGGCCCTCTACCCATGGCTGGGGTAGCCCTGACATATGTTGCTCCTGGATATTATGAACACGGTATACTAGAGCACCAGATGCAGTCACGGCATGTACAGTGATCTTGGATACCTTCTCAGAAAGCTCTGTCATCTGCTTAGGCAGTTTGGATAAGTTGCTATCCAACTCATCCATACGCCTATCGATCCTTTAAACTATTGTTAATTTGTCAGCTATAATGCCCATGTCAAAAGGATCAATTGTAGCCTTCACTCCCCCTTTTGATAAGAATGGTATGTGGGTCTCTAACTGAGCTTTGCTTGCGATCTCGACTCATCTCGGCCATCTTCTCAAACACCTTCCAGATGGTGTCTACTCCTCGTGAAGTATAGCTTCCTACACAAGCAACACTAACTAAACCCTACACCTCATGGTGTAGACCACAATAAACTGACTGAACTAAGGTGGTAGGCTCTTGACCATGGCAAGGACACTTCTGTAAGATATCTTTGAATCTCTCCCATGTGTCACAGAATGTTTGGTTGGGAATTTGGGAGAAACTAATGATGCGTAAGCGCATCAAATTAGTTCGACTCATAGGGTAGAACTTACTCAAGAAGAGGTCTTTGAACTGAACATAGGTAGTTACAACTACCCCCAGGTTCTCCATCCAATAGTCTGCCTTATCTTTCAAGGCAAAAGAAAGGGCTTTGAGTCTAATGTAGTCTCAGCTAACCCTAGGATGCATGATGCCTAAGGCTGGAACAGACCAACTCAAAGTCCCCAAGGAATGCATATGGTTCTTCGTGTGCACTCCCATGAAAATGAGGCAACAAGCTCAAAAACGGTGGCTTCAACTCATATTGTACTTCCAGCTCTACTGGACTCAACCAATTCATCATTTGATATTGTCCAGGGTTGTATGCCACATCCATAGGTGCATCATTAGATTCATTACCCAAGTTTACTTGGCCAATATGCGCTCTCAATGTATTTGTTGTCTGCTCTAAAGTAAGTAGTCTAGTTAAAATTGTATGCATAGGATCTTCTCGCTCTTCCTCCTCTCCATTTTGTCTCTTAGGAGGCATCTTAAATGAATCTTCTAAACCATCATCAATAAAAGGATTGGAGTGAGATCTTGTCGAAGATATGAAAATTGAATCGATCTCGCCAAGGCAATGGTCTTCCTCGATGAGAAGAGAAGAAAGAAAGGGATTGGTCGGGATATAACCATTCCCTATGAATGGATCTTGATACACCAGATCAAAATAAGGGTTATTTTGAGTTCGAGATGGTCCAAGGGAAAGAGGTGGTTGGACCATAGAAGATGTGATATTTGGACGATTCAATGAGAGGTTCGTAAAGTCCGAACAAAATTTCAGCCAATTACCCATCTTCGTAATCAAAGAGAATACGGAATTGAGCATGATCGATTCAAGAATAAAACCTAGTAATTACGATGCACATAGATGTGCGGAATCAACTCACACAATACAACGCAAACAAACCCAGTTGAATAAATGCACTAACTCAACACGTGAAAACCGTAAGGGTTTGGGTTATTTATTATCTTGGCAATTTTAAATTGGTGATTCAATCAATCTTATACAATCTCACAGGTGGTCTCTTAAGGTAGTTCATATGCAAGCCGGCGTACACACCAACTTGAAGCAAGACTACTTCTTCTAATGGTCAGAGGCAAATGCTTGTAGCAATAACAGGACCCTAAAAGTGAGCTCAAGAGCTTAGGGTACAAGTCTAGGGATTTTTGGCTCTACTCCTTAGGGGCTACGTCCTTACCCACTATGTCTAGGGGTAAATACGTGTAAACAATGAGGGTTTTACTGCCTGTAATACAAGATTGATTTTATTTCAATTTTTTCGGGTCAATTTTCATCAATTTAGTCCCAATTTTATAATCGATTATCACTTTGATTTATGTGACCACAAGCGTCGCCTAACGTCCAATCCCTTTTCTTTTTTCCTTAAGTTTGCGAAAACTAAGGGAGAAAGTGAAAAACAAAATGCAATCGTAAATCATGATGCATGCAGTCATTAGGAATACTTACGGTGATTCCCAACACTCTCCATGTGGATGCAAAACTGAATTTGTAAAGATTATTCTACATGATGCAAATCGAGAAAATTTGCACCTAAATAATAATTCTATTAGTGATGAAGAAATCAATTTAGTTTGGCTGGATAGAACGTTGTTTATGTCCATCTAGTGAATCTCCTAAGATTTTTGCAATTATGAATCTTATGAGATCGATTGTGAGTCTTGAGTTACGATAGAGATCAAGCAATAAATGACCTAAGATCTATCTATTTGGCATAGTGCATGAACCTAAATCACCACTTAAGTTGAGAATCACTCCCAACATAACCACACACAATAAATAATGGCCTTTTTTTACATGCAAGAGATCTCAATCGAGAACCGATGTAAAGGGGCAAATTATATTACAATTTTTCACATAAAATGCTTAGCTAAAAAATTAAGCTACTAAGTTGAACCGGTTGAGCTGCGCTAGCTCTCCAAGTTGATTGATAAGCGGACTGCTCAGCTAAAGCTCCAAGCTCCTAGCTTTCGTGAAACTTCGGCTTTCGTTAGTTCCGTAAACCTACCACAAAACAATCAAAAGGTCAGATAATTCTCAACAAGAGATATTAGCTTATATTAGACTGCACAAGATGACAAACAATGTGTAAACAATCACAACTAACAGAATTAACCTAAATAAACCTAAAAATCACTAAAATAAATATTCTAACCTAACTAAATCACAAATGTGTCATGTTCCCAGCAAAAACGCCATCTGACAAATCGCTAAATGCATATAATAATGAGTATCAGTGTAGCACGAGCATTTGGCGAACCATACAAAACTGAATCGAATATCTCCGCAAGGAGGACTCAATATTAATTTATAGACCTGGAAAATCCAGGGTCGAACACAAGGACACGCACAATTTTATGAAATTAAATTTAGGTGTTTGATATTTATTAAAGTGATTTGGAGGCTATATAGATTAGGAGGATGCAAGACACAATTTTATTAAAGTGATTTGAATCTATAAATAAAAAGATATGCAATTGTGAATCCAAGGGTACAAATGCAATGAAAAGTATAAAGTTTTATGACAAGTTAATATAAATTTGACTTGAGTGCAAATACAAAGAGGCTCAAGGGTACAAATATAATGAAATCAGTCGCTTGAAGACTTATATGCAATTTGAAGAAACTGGTTGGGCAATGTTGCAATTAACCCAGGATCACACGCATGAAGCACGTGAGATTCTGGACTAAAGTATAATTATAACATCTGCAGGGTCATCAGTGCAAAATAACCAAAGTCATGTTTATGAGACATGTGATAGGTTAGGTTCGGAGCTCTGACTCGTTGTTGAAGTGTCTCTCTCTAGAGGTTCGGAGAAGGCTTCGGGGACGATGTGTCTCTCTCTAGAGGTTCGGAGAAGGCTTCGAGGCTGATGAAGCTTTGGTCTGAAACGGTGAATCGGATAGGAGACGTAGCTTGAGGGGAACTGTTGGATCTCATCTAATTTGGGAGATCTAACGGTAATTGTAGCGTCTCCTTCCTGGATCTCCTCCGTGCATGGCAGGACTCGAGCCTGATCTCCGACGAAGTGTTTTCTCCTCCTTTGTGCTTCTCTTCTCGAAGTGAAGGTCTAGACACCTTTGTGTTGCTCCCATGAAGATGGTGTTGCTCTCAAGATTTGATGGGAAGCTTTAGAGCTCTAGTTCGATGGAGGTTCATCAGAGGTAGAGGTCTTTAAGACAACTATGGCCAATTTCCGACCATTAAAGGTCTGCAAAGGTTAGAAACAACTGCCACATAGCAACGAATGAATTTGGATATGGATGAGATGATACGGGAGCTTCTAGGTGGTGAAGGATCAAGGCCCTAATGGGTCTTCTTGTTGTGCAAGCGAAGAAGATGGATCGAGGTGATGATGATGATGATGAAGCGTGGAGGTTGACTGGATAATACGCATGAATGTCTGATGGAAGATGATGGTCCTCAAGGTTTCAGATCATAGTTTGCTTGGTGAATCGAGGATAGAATAAATGAAGAAGACGAAGGAAAAACAATTCGAGTACTTACCTCGATAAATGGAGTTTACAGATGATGATGAATCGAACCAACATGATGCTCAAAAGCCTTGTCGATCTTCACTTAACAATTTTGGCAACGGATTGAAGCTTAAGAAAGTGCCTGAAGCACTGCAGCCTTGTGATCACACCAAGGATCTAGCCAGAGTCGACCTCCCGTCGTCGCTCAACCTCAGTCCCTCTCTCTGTCACAGAAGAGTTAGGATTGCTCAAGGTGGAAGGCTCTCGCAAAGGGCGGAAACCGGTGACCGGCAAAGAAGAAGAGGTTTTATGAGATTGGAAGCTGGTGGTATGGAAGGTTTCGTGGTGGTTTCAACCAACACGAATCGATGGAAATGGAAGTTTCTAGAGGTTATGGAGATTAACGCGAAGATTAAGTTGGGGGTTTGATGATCGCTCCCGCACCCTTAGTTAATTCGGGCAAATTAATGGTCCAAATCAATTTTATGTGTTCGTTGCAGTCGGATACAGGAGGTTAATCAAAAACCACTTAAGACAGATTTCGGGTCAATTTTAAGCAGTGATATTTTTTTACTTGGTGAAGTCCAAGGTCGATCTCAGGGAGGCAACTGTCTCCTTAGGTTGATTACAACAATTTACAAGTGTTTGATATTCGGGGAACAATGTTTTTGGTATTTTTAATTTTCAATGCAGACACATGCAAAAATCCAGCCAAGTTGAGATTTAATCAATTTAAGATATCAAATGAAGTCCAAAAATTATGAAACTTGGTCAGATTATGAAATGGAATGAAATTAAGCTACACTAATTTTTTTGGAATTTTTCGACTCAGAATAAATTTTCTGTGAATTAACTAAACAGACAGAGTGATTTTCAGTGTTTAATTTTTAATAAATATCAAACCACAATTTCTCCAAGAACTAAAATTATCCTAGGAAGGTCTAATTATTAGGGACCTAGGAAAATTAACAGAACCAAAATCCACTGTGAAATGAATTAATTAAAATTATTTAAAGGAAATCACTCAACTATTTATTCAGGCCTCGTTATGCGTGCAAATGACATGAAATTTTTATGGAGTGTCAAAAATAATGTCCTTAAGCTACTGTGAATTTTTGGTGATTTTTGAAGGCACTGATATTTAATTAAAAATCAAGAGGCATCACTGGGCAAAATATGTCACAAATGAACCAATTAATTTATTGAAAATTCAATGAAGCCAACAACAATCAAACACGTGTACAGAAAGATAGAGGACAAGATTCTCAACAACTTGCAATTTTTAGAATGTCAAAATGATGAAAAATGCATGCTATGGACACGTGCAAACACAAGGGTATAAATGCAATACTGGAAAATAAAATTTCAATAAATAAACGTGCTGACAGGGACTAAAATGCAATTACCTATACTATGCAGGACTTCTATGCAATTTCTCCACGAATCACGTGCGCCTCACGTGATGTCTGCTTCACAGGGACCTTTCTGCAATTCTTGAAACCTCCAGGGGTGTGGGTGCAATTAACCCAGGCCGCACGTGCTCCTCACGTGGGGCGGCCTAGGTTCGGAGGGCTTCGGAGGCTCGGGTTTGCTTCGGATCAGCTTCGGAGTACCCGAGCCTAGGCTTGGATGCCGAGGCTCGGATAGGGCTACGTGGCGGCCTGAAGGCCCTTGGATCAAGATTGATCCAAGGGTGGGCGGTGAAGACGCGTGGCAGCGGATTAAGCGTCTGATCCGCGGTGAGATCGACGGTCGAGGACGATGGCGGTAATGGTACGCGTGGCGGGACGAGGGCCGTTCGATCTGAGGATCGAACGGCTGCTGCTCCTTCTCCTTCAACGGGCCTCCGCCGCCTGCGGAGGAGATGGCTGCCCTCCGGTGAGGGCTGCTGAGCTCCGCCTCGACTGCCAGGCTCCGGTGGTGAGCTTCGTCAGCTCCCACCTAGCTCGGAAGACTCGGAAGAGGACGGCGAAGCCTCCGGTGGTCTCTGGATGGCTGGAGGAGGGCTGGAGCTCCTGATCGATGAAGCTCGAGGAGAGCTCCGACGAGGCTCCGGCCAATGATGGATCGGGTACCTGCAGAGGTTAGAAGAATAGCCGAAGCTTGTGCGTGTGATTGTGGAGAAGGTGAAGTGAACTGTGAGGCCTGCGGAGAAGGGGGTGGTCGGGTGACAGAGCTCCGGCCAGGTGGCGGAGCTTGCAGGTCGATGGTGGTTGTTGTGGAGTGAACGGCGATGCGGAGGGGTCAGCGAGGATGAGAGCTCCGTCGCGGAGCTCGTCGGAGTGTCGAGGAGGCGAGGAGATGTCCGTGGACGGCGAATAAATGCAGAGAAGATCAAGGAAAACGAAGAAGATGATCGGAGAAGAAATGGAGGAGGTTACCTGGGGGTTTGGGGCTCAGTCTTGAGCTCCAGGTCGTCGCTCCAGAGGTCGGTAAAGCCTCGAGCTCGTGCAGCTACTCGGAGGGCGGCTGCGACACGGCGGTGCACCGTGGATCTCGCCGGAGAAGAAGGGCCGTCTTCGCTCAAGGAATCCCTCAATTCCTGTCACCAATCGAGAGCTCCGAGCTCTAGGTTCCTCTCTGGAGTGGCGGATGGCGATGAAGGTGGCCGGAGGGCGAGTATTTATAGGAGGAAGGTGACGGCAGAGCTGGGTGAGTGGCGAAGTTCATGGCTGTCGTGGGGCGAGTGTGGCGGAGATGGTGGTGTGCGAGGGAGCTGGCGAGGGAGAGGGATGAGTGGGGATGATCGTGGGGTGGTCAGTGGCCGGCGAGGTTGGCTGGAGTGCGGCCAAGAATAGGAAGGGGCAGCCTCTCCCGCAAGGCGGAGATCGTGGGAGAGAGGGGGTGCCCGAGGTAGGGGACGAAGTCCTGGCCGTTGGATCTTGTGATCCGACGGCCAGATCGAAGCGCAAAGTGAGCGGGCGTGATTAGATCTGGTGATGCGATGGATGGAATCGGGGGAAGACACGTGGCGTAATGGGGGCGAGGCGCGGGCGAGCGGCTAGGATCCGGTCAAGGTGATGCGATCTAAGGGTTCAAGAGGTGACGCGTGGCGCACTGTGATGAGAGGATCGGAGGCGTGATCGAGCGGCGTAGATGCCGCCACGTGGCTCGCTGAGAGCGCGGCGCTAAGGGACGGTGGAGATGAGGAGCTGGTGGATCTGATGGCTGAGGGAGTGCGCGCACGTGGTCGGGTCTGGGCCGTTGGATCTGAAGCGCGATCCAACGGTGGGAATCGCAGGCGGACCAGACAAAGGTCAGCGGGCCGCGTGGCGCAATCAGAGGGCGCCACGTGGCCTGCTGTGAATGGTTGAAGGGGAAAACACGTGTAGAAAGAGGAGGAGGCCGAATTTGGAAAAACTCAAAACATGAAAGTTGTAGATCTTGATGAGATCTATAAGTTTCATGTTGACCAAAGACGGAGATGAGGTCAAACATGGTACATAAATACAAAGATACATAAATATACATAGGTAGTATACAAAATGACCCAAAAACCCAAGTTCCTCATACAAGCTCCAATTTCAATGAAATTAGTTTTATTTTGAAGGTCTTTTGATATGTAGTATTCTAATAGTGAGTAGACCTAAGTAGGAGTCTGTATGCGGGCTTTATGTGTGTTTTAATGTACAAGGGTGCTCAGGGTATTTAGGCTATTTTACAAGGGTGATTTGTGGCTTTCTTCCCTATATTATTAAGGAGTATATACATATATTATAAAGAAGAGTTTATTTGATGAAGGGATATTGTACAGGGGATTTTTGGCTTCTTATTTAAATGCAGATGAGCTACTAAAATGCATGAATTATGGATGTATGCATGAGTGTTATTTATGCAGGATAAAAGGAAATATGCCTCTATTTTCTCGGGAACAAGGCTCTATTTTTGACTTTTGATGTGATGAATCACAGATTCATCAACCCCCTATACTTAAACCTTGCTCGTCCCCGAGCAACTAAATGAAATGCAAGAGTGAAATGATTTTGGGTTCCACACCAAGGTCATGAACAAAAGTTGAAAATGGAGCCTGACTCGACCTTTGGATTAATTGTGTGGCGGAACCTTATTTGGACCTGAACTTAAGACCTAACAGACTTCAAGTTCCACAAGTCTTCTATTCAAGACGCCTTAATAGTCAGGTCAGAATAATTCCTCAAACGCAAATTTCTGATGACTATGATTCTTACTTGTACTGTGTAAGTGAGGTTTTAGCTCTCCATATCAGAAATGACTCGGAACCAGCCTCCTCTAACAAGGTAACTCAATAACCTGGTCCAGTAACTCTTTCCTCGAGGAGCGGGGTATTCCCTTCTAAGTTCAAGTGCGACCAACTCAAGAGGAGGGGGTAGAGAAAAGAATGGACGGTGGCCAGTGTAGCCACCTATCCCGGGATGCCTGACCAGTGTAGCCAAGTCATCCAGCTGCATTTTCCTTGCTAATATACATACTCCGACAGGTATTATTCTTTTTCTTGGACCTGTCTGATTTTTTTGGAGTTCTTTCTTGCAATTTTTTTTTTTTTTTTTTTGGAACTATATTCAAGGTGCAGCATATACATCAGGAGTTTTTCCTCTTGAGCCAGTAGACTATCCCTCTTTTGAAGCATTATTGCAACCCACAGCATCCCGTCCTTAGCCTTCATCACCACTAGACCAAGTTGAGACGCACTTCCTTCACTAGAAGAAGAAGAGAGGTTCCGCCTAGAAGTACTACCCTCATATGCTACCCCAAGCCAAAGAAAACTACTTCCTCAACACCTCATCAATGAAGAGCTATGTGCATTGTGCTTGTCCAAGTTAGGTCATTATCTAAAAGAATCCTGCGTATGCACGAGATATTCTACTTAGACTAGTCAAGATGACATGTGAACATAGACCTGTGGACTCAAAGAATTAAGTCTCTTGACCTGAGAAATCTTAACTCCAGTTCCTATAAGGTTCCTCTGAAATTAGGTGGATTAAGGTCAAATCAAGTCCATCCTCAATATCTACTCATAACTTGGTTCCGAACCCACTAGCTTTTCACTTTGCATATGCAGAAATATGCAGATGAGATGAGATGTCATGCTATGAAGATGCAAGACTCTTTACGCAGAGATGATGTGCAAGAGTAAATAAGAAGCCTTTTTGTTTTATTTTTCTGGTATACAACAATTTTTTTACAACAAATTTTACAAAAGTATGTTTTACAAGAATTTTACAACTTTTTATACAAGTATTATACAAGTATACCAACAAAAAATTTTGTTTACCCACCCGTAATTATTGCAAAATATATACAACAGTACGCGAAAGTACGAGCTATGGGTAAAGTATATATGTAATATATACACGCCTCCCTATACTTAGCGTGTGCTATGTCCTCAGAGCACAAAGAGCGAGGAAAAGACATAGCTCGTGCTAAGCGTAGGAGAGCCAAAAAGAAATAGTAAGTATAGAAGTCGTCTCGCCCCCCTATACTTAGGCTCTGGCAGCCTAAGTGTAGAAGAAGATCAGAAATGGGGCGGACGAGGTTAAGAGGAGAAATAAATGAATATATACGGTGGGCATCGGTCCCCCCTATACTTAGGCTCTGGTCAGCCTAAGTATAGGTAGGAAATGAGTATAAGGACCAATGTGATCTGGAGAATGTACAGTGAATCGACTCGGGTGACCCCTTCCCCTTATACTTAGGATCTGGTCATCCTAAGTATAGTCCGAGATAATGATTCGATGATGTGGGGATGGGTTACTAGAATCGTGGAGGTAGAGGATAGGATATACAGGAAGAATGGTGTAGATACAAATGAGTCGGTCTGAATCTTCTGAAGATGCTGCTGATGGCTGGAGTTCATTGCTGCAAGGTCTCATGCACGGCTTGAGATGTATCTGCTGTATCCGTCTCGTGCATGAATACAATCTCCTCTACATGGACTAACTGTTCATTGGATTCGACGAAGTGCTTCAACAGCTGCCCATTTACTAGGAATGTTGGTGCGTCATCTGCGAGATCTGAGATCTCGACACATCCACTATCATGCACCGTTCGGACAATGAATGGTCCCGTCCACTTAGACTTTAGTTTGCCTTGGAAAGTCTTCAGCCTGGCATTGAACAACCATACCTTCTGTCCAGGAACAAAGGTCTTTCGTCTGATATATCTATCGTGCCAACGCTTTACCTTGTCCTTGTACACCACACTGTTGTCGTATGCTCGGTTTCTGACTTCCACAAGCTCATTCAGATCCATGTCTCTCTGTTTCTGGCCTTGGTGTGTGTTCCAGTTGACCTTCTTTATTGCCCATTCTGATTTGTGCACTAACTCTGCGGGCAAATGGCACGGCTTTCCGAATACCATTCGGAATGGGGAGGTGCCTAACGGTGTCTTGTAAGCCGTCCTATACGCCCAGAGGACTTGATCCAAGATCTGAGACCAGTCCTTCCTGTCTGGGCGGACGAGCTTTTGCAATATGGTTTTCACCTCCCTATTCGACACCTCAGCCATACCATTGGTTTGTGGGTGGTACGGACTAGCGACACGGTGTTCGATGCCGTAGTCCTTCAGGAGTTTCTTCACCTCCCGATTCACAAAGTGGCTACCCCCATCTGATATCATCATTTTGGGGATCCCGAACCTAGAGATTATGTGCTCTCTGATAAATTTACAGACAGTCCTGCTGTCTGCGGCTCGGGTCGGGATAGCCTCCACCCATCTGGACAGATAGTCAACCGCAAGAAGGATGTATTCAAACCCGTGGCTGACAGGGAATGGGCCCATGAAATCGATGCCCCAGGCGTCAAAGACATCACAAATGATGACCGGCTGCATTGGCATCTCATCCTTGGAACCAACGGTTCCTCCCATCCTCTGGCAAACTGGGCACGACTTCGCGAAGGCGGTGGCATCGCGAAACAGAGTCGGCCAGTAAAAGCCACATTGAAGTACCTTCCATGCGGTCCTCTTCCCCGAGTGGTGTCCTCCTGCCTCTAAGCTATGGCATAAAGAAAGGACACTCTGGTATTCCTCCTGAGGAATACAACGTCTCCAGACACAATCCGGTCCTTCAAAGAAAAGGATCGGATCTTCCCAATGGTAGTGTCTAGCGTCCGACTTTAGTCGGTCAATTTGGCTCTTGGGCCAATCCTCGGGAACTTTCTTGGAGACAAGATAGTTCACGATATTGGCATACCATGGGAGTGAGTCGATAACAAAAATCGACTCGTCAGGGAAGGAGTCTCGAATCGGGGATACCTCGGAAGTATTAAGATCTTCGAGACGAGAGAGATGATCGGCTACTACGTTCTTCTTTCCAGGTTTATCACGGATGTCCAAATCAAACTCCTGGAGAAGTAAAATCCAACGAAGAAGACGCGCCTTCGCGTCCTTCTTCTCCATCAAATATCGTAGTGCCGTGTGGTCTGTGAACACAGTTACCTTGGATCCAATTAAATGAGATCTGAATTTGTCCAAGGCAAACACTACCGCAAGCATTTCCTTTTCGGTAACTGTATAATTACGCTGAGCAGGATCAAGCACTTTGCTTGCGTAGTGAATTGCAAACGGGACGCCATCTCTTCTTTGTCCCAATACAGCCCCAACAGCATAATCTGAGGCGTCCGTCATGATCTCAAAAGGGAGAGACCAATCTGGGGCTTGTAAGATGGGTGCGTCCATGATCATTCCTTGTAATCGCTTAAAGGCATCAAGACACTTGTGATCGACAATAAACTCCGCGTCTTTGCCTAAAAGCTCAGTTAGCGGTCGGGCAATCTTAGAAAAATCCTTTATAAATCTCCGATAAAATCCGACATGCCCGAGGAACGACCGCAACTGCCGTACGTTGGTTGGTGGCTGGAGTCGTCTGATCACGTCCACCTTGGCAGGGTCAACCTCCATTCCTCTCTTGGAGATGACATGCCCCAACACTATGCCCTCCGTCACCATAAAGTGACTTTTCTCCCAGGAAAGCACCAGATTGACCTCACAACATCTTTTTAGGACTCGGTCCAGATTCCTAAGGCAGGAATCAAAAGAATCGCCGTGGACCGAGAAGTCATCCATGAAGACTTCCAGGAATTCGCCGACCATTTCGGCGAATACAGCAATCATGCACCTTTGGAAAGTACCTGGAGCATTGCATAGCCCAAAAGGCATGCGCCTGAAAGCATAGGTACCAAAGGGGCACGTGAACGTGGTTTTCTCCTGGTCCTCTGGAGCTATGGCTACTTGATTGTAGCCCGAGAACCCATCAAGAAAACAAAAGAATTCTTTCCCCGCTAGTCTTTCTAAAATCTGATCAATAAATGGTAGGGGGAAATGATCCTTTTTCGTCGCGGCATTCAGGCGTCTGTAATCCACACAGACGCGCCACGACGTGGGTATTCTTGTCACGATCTCCTCTCCGTCCTCATTGGTGGTCGTCTGAATTCCCGACTTTTTCGGGACAACATGGATTGGGGCCACCCACTTAGAATCGGAGATTGGGTAAATGAAACCCGCGTCGCACCATTTTTCTATCTCTTTCTTCACAACCTCTCGTAGATTTGGATTCAACCGACGTTGGAATTCACGAGAGGGTTTAGCTTCATTCTCCAAATATATATGGTGCGAACACAGAGCGGGATTTATCCCGTGGAGATCGGAAATGCTCCAGCCTATTGCCTTGCGGTTCTTCTCCAGGATCTCTAGCAAGCGAGATTCCTGCTCCTCGGTCAATTGCGAACTGATAATGACCGGAAATTTCTTGTCTTGGCCCGCAAGGAAGGCATACTTCAGAGTTGTGGGTAAAGGTTTGAGCTCAGGGATGGTATGATCGTCTAAGAAGTCTGGCTCAATCCGATCTGGTTCGGTGTTGGACGTGGCTGGATCCTGATCTGCAGCGGCTGCCACCAAGCTCGGCTCTGGAGTCGGATCGTCAAAGGTCTCCATGCAATCGGCAAACGCCTCGTCCGACTCGTCATCCTCATCTTCCGATTGTCCTAAGGATGTAAGGACTGACAGGCCCACTTGGGCCTCTGTGTCATCGAAGATGTAGGGCGATGCAGGCTCAGAGCTGTACTCGTTCCTGAATATCTCGCAGACTGACTCATGCACTGGATCATCTTCAAAGGAGATGGACACATCGGTGCTGGCTGGGTTCTGTCTCCATGGCCCAACTAAGTCTACATGTTCACTGTCTGTTTCGCGAGAAGAGTACTCGGTGCTGGATTCGGAGTCTGGTCTCTGCCATCTCGTCTGCTTCATCTCCAATTCCTCATCTCCGCCTGGAGTTTGGAACTGAATTTTCCCATTCTTATAATCGAATAATGCCCCTGCTGTTCTGAGGAAGGGCCTACCCAAAATGATCTGGGAATCTCTCCAATTACGAGGGGTTTCCATATTGAGGACAGTAAAGTCCACCATGTATTCCTGCCCCTCGACTTTGATCACTATGTTCCTCAACTCTCCTTGGGACCTCTTAGTGGATTTGTCTGCAAACTGAAGAATAGCTCTAGATTTCCTAAGAGGTCCGAGATTGAGCCGCTCATAGAGGGCTGTGGGCATCAGATTGATCGAGGAACCATTGTCTAGGAGAGTGCGTGCAAACGCGATGTCATCAACATGACTTACTACGTAGTGTGCACCCATGTCTCTTCGTTTCCGAGGAAACGAGTTCTTTATTGCCCAAGTCGTGGCTACTGATAGAACGTGTTTCTCAACACGGCTTTTGGTCTTCCTGCTAACCCTAGTAGGTGTGCATCTCACCTTAAGGTATTTTTGGAATGCAGGGGTCATTTCCACGAACTTGTCAAAAGGGATTGTGACCTTGATATGTTTGTTACAAAACTCAGCCATCTCAGGGTCATCTTTTTGGATTTTTGTGTTTTTCTTCTTCCCACCCTTAAGAGCTTGGGGGAAAGGGATTATTAACTCAGGTTCTGGAACTGAAATGTCTTCATTAGCTACTGAAACTGAGTTCGGGACAGGACTCTGACTCGGACTTTTGTACAGACTCTGACTCTGACTCTGACGAAAGGGAAAGTGCTTGGGCGAAACCGGTGACGCTTCTTCCGCTTCTTCTGGCTGGTCCTCCTCAGATGGAGGTGCGGGCTCATCGGTGTCGTCGGACTCTGGATGACTGCGGGGCTGGTGCTTCGAGGACTCAGATGTCCTCTTCTTCTGCTGGTGGTGGTGGTGCTCCTCCTCTTCCTCCTCCGAATTCTCCTCAGGTCGAATTTCGGAGGTTCCTTCCTGTTGTGCCCGTGCCCGATCAGGTATGGTCACGGTCCTTCCGCTCCTGAGGGACATATGGTTAACATTATCATACGAAAGGATCTCATGTTCAGATAAATAATTATCTGAATAGTATACCTGATCTCGGGGTCGGTTCTGGCCTTGATGTACGCTGTTTGGGTTGGCCTGAACCTGTGCGGGAATTGGAGTCCTTGGCGCCATTTGTTGGTCCTGAGCACGAGAGACCCGATTGATGTCGGTTCTTATGTCTAGGTAGTCGTTCTGCATCTGCTGGACCCTATCAGACAGGGTCTGGATCGCCAAGGTGAGGGACTCCAACTCGGTGGGCTGGGCTGGCTGCTGAGTGGATGCGGTCCTGAACTGGCCCTGCTGGCCGTGCCGATATTGCTGCTGATGGGGCGGTGCTGGCCCCTGCTGATAGGTGCGCTGCTGCGGCTGGTACCCTTGTTCTGGCCTGGACTGATATCGCGGGATTGTGACGGGCCTGGTCTCCTGGTAGACTGGGGTTGGGCGGTGTGACTGGTCCTTCCCCATCTCGATTTGCCGGAGTAGTGGGTCGCGGCTATACCAGAGCCCGTTGATCTCGTAAACAGGCGGAGGCTCCTCGTACTCTGTCTCCACTGGTGGGGGTGCATGATGGTTCTGCTGGGTATAAGTCTGATCCCAGCTGCTCTGAGACCCCGGTGCCTGTTCCTGTACAAGATGGACTCGATGTACAGGTACAGGTGGTGCAGAAGGGGTGGGTAGCTTAATCTTGGCTACCTTTTCAGAGAGTTCCTCCACCTTCTTGGGAAGGCTCGAAAGAGACTCCATCTCCGCGACTCTTTTGTGGATCTGCTCGACCATAGTAAGCTTGTCTGCAATCATCCCCATGCTGGGGATGAGGTCCTCTGTCAGATCTGCAACAGTCCTTTTAGTTGTCTCGTTGGATAGAATCGAGGGAGACAACTGATAGGCCCTTGTGGCCTGTGACCTGCCGGTTTCTGCCATCTGTTCTAGAATTTTCCATACGGCGTGCTCGTTCTTGTTCAGGTAGCTTCCTCCGCAGGCGGCGCTGACTAACCCCTGCATCTCTGGGGTTAGGCCGCAGAACAAGGTCTGGACTAAGATTGCCTTAGAAATGCCGTGGCATGGGCATTTCTGTACTAAGTCATTGAACCTGTCCCACGCCTCGTGGAACGGTTCGTAGGGTCCTTGGGCGAAGCTGGCAATCTTCGTTCGCATTTGATTAGTTCTACTGAGTGGGTAGAACTTCTTCAAGAAGAGGTCCTTGAACTGCATCCAGGTAGTACAGACCACCCCTAGGTTTTTCAGCCAATGTGCGGCCTTATCTCCTAAGGCAAACGGGGTGGCTTTCAGCCGGATATAATCTTGGCCAACATTGGGATGGCTCAGATTATTGCAGACTAGTTCGAAGTCACGGAGGAAAGTGTACGGCTCTTCGCTTAGGTTTCCGTTGAACTTCGGCAGCAGGCTAAGGAAGTGGGGCTTCAGCTCGAATGCCTGGTCGGGAACTGCAGGTGCTAGCCAATTCTGGATTTCATTCTCCGCCGGGTTATAGGTATCGACCATTGGTCGGTCGATTCCTTCAGCTACGATTATCTGCCCCATTCGTGCAGTGAGATCAGCATTTTTCTGTTCAGCTTCAGCAAGGCGTCTCAGGATTTGTCTCATCTGGTCCTCATCGGGCGGCATCCTTGGTGGCATTTCTTCCTCTATTTCTGGGGATTGGAAAATAAGTCCGGTGTTAGCGGGTGAATCAAGGAAGGGATTACCGAGGCAATGATCTTCCTCGGTAATCTCAGAGGAGATAAAAGGGTTGGTTTGAGAGTAACCACCCTGAGCAGGAGGGAACCAGGACTCAAGAGGGTCATGAGTCCTGGGTGGTCCAAGGTGCGCTCGGACCGAAAAAGACGAGTTACTTGGGGGACTCATAGAGAGATCAGTGAACGGTGCGTCGAGATCTCCCCAGTCACTCATCTTGGTGAAGCAAGAAGAAGATAGGATTTTACTCCTACCTGAAGCAAGCACAAGATCAATCCAAGACCCTGGATTCACACTCAACACAGTGAAGGACTCCAAGTTGAGTCCAATTAATCTTGTAAATTTTAAGTGTGATTTTCAAGCAAATCTAGCAAGGATTACGCGGCCTAGAGGGAAGTCGGCTCAGAGCCGGATGCGTCTTCCCTGTCTATCCTGTCGTCTAAGATACCGCCGCTCCTTCCTTTCTTCGCTCCTATCCCAAGCTGATGGACTCAGTGACCATGCCCCTATCTACCTGCAAGCAGGCGGAGGCTGACAAGGCTGGAACTTCGCCCCGGAGGGTTACTAGCAACTTGTCGCGAAGTACCGCAATTTCGCCCCTATCTACCTGAGACAGGCGGAGGCTACTTGGTACTAGTCAAAGAATCTGAAAATATTCAGCTCGTGATATTTGCTAGGATCAGTTAGAACGTGATATGGAAGACGGGGATTTGGGCTCTACCTTAGGGTGTTCACACACACTCAGGTACCCTCACTCAGCCTGAAAACAAGGTCGGGGATTAGTCTCCCGCAAACAATTTTTCAGCTTTTATTCCCTTTTTATGGTCAATACTGTTAGCAGTCCCAGTTTTAAAATTAGGTTAGCACTGTAATTAGTCACCACAAAGCACGCCTATCGGACAGTCCCAATTTCCTTTTTAATTAAGTGAGAAAATCAGAGGGGGGAAATCGAGAAAAGCCGATGCAAGTTGAAATCTATGATGCGTATGCCAAGTAGAGAATACTTACAGTGGTCCTTCGCTTCTTGATGCAGGATGCTATACAGAATTGAAAACTCTACCCTACATGCAAATGCAAGCGATGAAAGCCGCTCCTAGACAGGCAGTTCTATTAGCGTGAAGAACGGTTTAATTTGAACTAAGTCCTGCGGTCTAGGTGCGTCTTATTAAGTGTGTTGTGTGGTCCTATTGATTACGAGCACAAACAAGTCCTAGAGTGGCTCGAGGAGCCGCTAGTGCAAGCTAAATTACCAATCAATCCACACAGCACACGGGACACGGTTTTCCACTATATTTACACGCGCGAGATCCCAAACGGGAACCGCTGGAAATAATGCAAAAGAAGAAAAATAATTAAAAAGAATACAATGCCTCTCTTTCTCTCCACACAATCTAAATGCTAAGTCCTCGAAGCGTCGCCGACTCCTCGCGGTCCTCGCACAAAAATTAAATGAAGGTCAGAGAGTGACACAAAATTAAAATGATGCAAAGGAAATAAATGAGAGAAATAATTACAAGAAAAACCGGGGGTCAGACTACCCGGGGATTAGAAAATCAAACACTCAAGAATATGCTACAAATTAACCTAAGCCGTGCCTCCCCGGCAACGGCGCCATTTTGATGATCGCTCCCGCACCCTTAGTTAATTCGGGCAAATTAATGGTCCAAATCAATTTTATGTGTTCGTTGCAGTCGGATACAGGAGGTTAATCAAAAACCACTTAAGACAGATTTCGGGTCAATTTTAAGCAGTGATATTTTTTTACTTGGTGAAGTCCAAGGTCGATCTCAGGGAGGCAACTGTCTCCTTAGGTTGATTACAACAATTTACAAGTGTTTGATATTCGGGGAACAATGTTTTTGGTATTTTTAATTTTCAATGCAGACACATGCAAAAATCCAGCCAAGTTGAGATTTAATCAATTTAAGATATCAAATGAAGTCCAAAAATTATGAAACTTGGTCAGATTATGAAATGGAATGAAATTAAGCTACACTAATTTTTTTGGAATTTTTCGACTCAGAATAAATTTTCTGTGAATTAACTAAACAGACAGAGTGATTTTCAGTGTTTAATTTTTAATAAATATCAAACCACAATTTCTCCAAGAACTAAAATTATCCTAGGAAGGTCTAATTATTAGGGACCTAGGAAAATTAACAGAACCAAAATCCACTGTGAAATGAATTAATTAAAATTATTTAAAGGAAATCACTCAACTATTTATTCAGGCCTCGTTATGCGTGCAAATGACATGAAATTTTTATGGAGTGTCAAAAATAATGTCCTTAAGCTACTGTGAATTTTTGGTGATTTTTGAAGGCACTGATATTTAATTAAAAATCAAGAGGCATCACTGGGCAAAATATGTCACAAATGAACCAATTAATTTATTGAAAATTCAATGAAGCCAACAACAATCAAACACGTGTACAGAAAGATAGAGGACAAGATTCTCAACAACTTGCAATTTTTAGAATGTCAAAATGATGAAAAATGCATGCTATGGACACGTGCAAACACAAGGGTATAAATGCAATACTGGAAAATAAAATTTCAATAAATAAACGTGCTGACAGGGACTAAAATGCAATTACCTATACTATGCAGGACTTCTATGCAATTTCTCCACGAATCACGTGCGCCTCACGTGATGTCTGCTTCACAGGGACCTTTCTGCAATTCTTGAAACCTCCAGGGGTGTGGGTGCAATTAACCCAGGCCGCACGTGCTCCTCACGTGGGGCGGCCTAGGTTCGGAGGGCTTCGGAGGCTCGGGTTTGCTTCGGATCAGCTTCGGAGTACCCGAGCCTAGGCTTGGATGCCGAGGCTCGGATAGGGCTACGTGGCGGCCTGAAGGCCCTTGGATCAAGATTGATCCAAGGGTGGGCGGTGAAGACGCGTGGCAGCGGATTAAGCGTCTGATCCGCGGTGAGATCGACGGTCGAGGACGATGGCGGTAATGGTACGCGTGGCGGGACGAGGGCCGTTCGATCTGAGGATCGAACGGCTGCTGCTCCTTCTCCTTCAACGGGCCTCCGCCGCCTGCGGAGGAGATGGCTGCCCTCCGGTGAGGGCTGCTGAGCTCCGCCTCGACTGCCAGGCTCCGGTGGTGAGCTTCGTCAGCTCCCACCTAGCTCGGAAGACTCGGAAGAGGACGGCGAAGCCTCCGGTGGTCTCTGGATGGCTGGAGGAGGGCTGGAGCTCCTGATCGATGAAGCTCGAGGAGAGCTCCGACGAGGCTCCGGCCAATGATGGATCGGGTACCTGCAGAGGTTAGAAGAATAGCCGAAGCTTGTGCGTGTGATTGTGGAGAAGGTGAAGTGAACTGTGAGGCCTGCGGAGAAGGGGGTGGTCGGGTGACAGAGCTCCGGCCAGGTGGCGGAGCTTGCAGGTCGATGGTGGTTGTTGTGGAGTGAACGGCGATGCGGAGGGGTCAGCGAGGATGAGAGCTCCGTCGCGGAGCTCGTCGGAGTGTCGAGGAGGCGAGGAGATGTCCGTGGACGGCGAATAAATGCAGAGAAGATCAAGGAAAACGAAGAAGATGATCGGAGAAGAAATGGAGGAGGTTACCTGGGGTTTGGGGCTCAGTCTTGAGCTCCAGGTCGTCGCTCCAGAGGTCGGTAAAGCCTCGAGCTCGTGCAGCTACTCGGAGGGCGGCTGCGACACGGCGGTGCACCGTGGATCTCGCCGGAGAAGAAGGGCCGTCTTCGCTCAAGGAATCCCTCAATTCCTGTCACCAATCGAGAGCTCCGAGCTCTAGGTTCCTCTCTGGAGTGGCGGATGGCGATGAAGGTGGCCGGAGGGCGAGTATTTATAGGAGGAAGGTGACGGCAGAGCTGGGTGAGTGGCGAAGTTCATGGCTGTCGTGGGGCGAGTGTGGCGGAGATGGTGGTGTGCGAGGGAGCTGGCGAGGGAGAGGGATGAGTGGGGATGATCGTGGGGTGGTCAGTGGCCGGCGAGGTTGGCTGGAGTGCGGCCAAGAATAGGAAGGGGCAGCCTCTCCCGCAAGGCGGAGATCGTGGGAGAGAGGGGGTGCCCGAGGTAGGGGACGAAGTCCTGGCCGTTGGATCTTGTGATCCGACGGCCAGATCGAAGCGCAAAGTGAGCGGGCGTGATTAGATCTGGTGATGCGATGGATGGAATCGGGGGAAGACACGTGGCGTAATGGGGGCGAGGCGCGGGCGAGCGGCTAGGATCCGGTCAAGGTGATGCGATCTAAGGGTTCAAGAGGTGACGCGTGGCGCACTGTGATGAGAGGATCGGAGGCGTGATCGAGCGGCGTAGATGCCGCCACGTGGCTCGCTGAGAGCGCGGCGCTAAGGGACGGTGGAGATGAGGAGCTGGTGGATCTGATGGCTGAGGGAGTGCGCGCACGTGGTCGGGTCTGGGCCGTTGGATCTGAAGCGCGATCCAACGGTGGGAATCGCAGGCGGACCAGACAAAGGTCAGCGGGCCGCGTGGCGCAATCAGAGGGCGCCACGTGGCCTGCTGTGAATGGTTGAAGGGGAAAACACGTGTAGAAAGAGGAGGAGGCCGAATTTGGAAAAACTCAAAACATGAAAGTTGTAGATCTTGATGAGATCTATAAGTTTCATGTTGACCAAAGACGGAGATGAGGTCAAACATGGTACATAAATACAAAGATACATAAATATACATAGGTAGTATACAAAATGACCCAAAAACCCAAGTTCCTCATACAAGCTCCAATTTCAATGAAATTAGTTTTATTTTGAAGGTCTTTTGATATGTAGTATTCTAATAGTGAGTAGACCTAAGTAGGAGTCTGTATGCGGGCTTTATGTGTGTTTTAATGTACAAGGGTGCTCAGGGTATTTAGGCTATTTTACAAGGGTGATTTGTGGCTTTCTTCCCTATATTATTAAGGAGTATATACATATATTATAAAGAAGAGTTTATTTGATGAAGGGATATTGTACAGGGGATTTTTGGCTTCTTATTTAAATGCAGATGAGCTACTAAAATGCATGAATTATGGATGTATGCATGAGTGTTATTTATGCAGGATAAAAGGAAATATGCCTCTATTTTCTCGGGAACAAGGCTCTATTTTTGACTTTTGATGTGATGAATCACAGATTCATCAGGGTTAGAATTGAGGGAATGGTTGGCTAGAAGGTGTTCGAAGGTGGTTGCTGGTGGAAGGGGAATTTGGGCAGTTCGGCAAGTTTGTGTCGCTTAGAAGAGGTGGTTGGAGGTTGACGATAAACAGTAGTCGTTGGATCATAAGATCCAATAAACAACGATGAGGCACGATTAGAAGGATTGGATTGATTTGATCAGGGTGATCAAACAGTCCCAAAAGAGGCGGAACCAAGCGGTTGAGATCAGAACTAATTAAAGATCAGACTGTGGAAAAACATAGGTGCTGGAGAAAGAAGGGTCAACCACATGGTGCGCGTAGATTGCGCCACGTGGCCCAATCAAAATTGAAATAAATGAATAAATCTTTAATAAATCAAAAAGAATTATTTAGATGTTGAAATTGAAAAAGTGTAAAAATGAAAGGTATAGATCTCGATGAGATCTATAGCTTTTATGTAGAAGTCAAAGAGAAATACAGTCATATATACATCGATAAAAAATTAACAAATTATTTAAGTCGTGAAAATATTTCCTTTTATTTTTAGTTATATTTTGTTTTTTATTTTATTTTTAATGTTAGATTAACTATGTACAATTCTAATTTTTTTTAATGAGAAATATATACATAAAATATTACAAAATAATATGGTTATTTAATGCAGTATAATTAGGGTTAGTTATTTACAATACATAGATTAATAATTAATGTTAATGAATCTATGGTGATTATCTTAAGCTAGAGATATAATATTGATGAATAATAATGATAAATACAAGATTTATCATGCCCCAGAGATGGGCCTGTCACCATCTGCTTCTTATCCTGATGCATCGCCTGGGTGCGATGCCGCCTTGTGAGAGGCGGCTTGGAGAGGATCCCTGAAGCGATGCGTGCACGATACATGACGGAGGAGTGCATGATCAGAGGAGGTGCGCGACGGATTTGCATCTCCAAGGCTTGATGGTGCCGCATGCGATGATTGCATCGCTTGGGATCTGCATGCGTGAGGGGAAGATGGGGCTCCACCTCCGTTCGCCTGGAGGTTGGAGGTTGCGCCTGGAGGTGCGTGAAGCACCGGAGGAGGCTCCATATGGAGCTGGAGAAGGATGTGAGGAGGTCGAGGGACCCTGCTGTCGATGACAAAATGAGTCACGAAGGAGAGGATATTCCGCCTGGAGATACCACCTGAAGGAGATGTGGTTATATGATGTTGTGGGGCTTGGTGTCGCGTGAAAGCTCCATCGTTGGGAGTTCCTCCTAGGAGTTTCTCCATCAGGGTCTGCTTCCTGAAGGGGAAGAGCTCTGCCAGAGCATGAGTTGGATGGAGATTTTGGTAGCTCCATTAAGTAGTGTTCCGCTTGAATGGGAGGCTAGGGTTGTTGGATCCCTGGAGGCCAGGAGGATTAGGGTTCCATTCGAGGAGCCCTCATCCATGCATAATCGAACCATGAACAGGAGAAGGTATTGAATGATGATGAATATTAAACATAAAAATATAGCTTTGAAATCGAACGCAAGATCGAACTACTCTGATCATGAACTTAATATCGAATCTCGAACAAATTATTAACATATTGAAAATCTTGAGAATCAAACCCGTTCTGATACCATATTAGAAAATATAATGCAGAAGCTTATCATAGATAAATAAAGATAAACAAGAATAAAGATCAGGATTTTACGTGGAACTCTACTCCCTAAGGAGCGGGATGAAATCATGTGAGAAGGCCTCAAAGGGTCATATGTTGCATTGAATTTTCTCATTGGATACAAGGGGTCTGGGGCTTCTTATATAGCCTCCACAGATCCTCCAAGTCCCACCACTGGTAAATGTGGGATTAAACTCTAGATATGTTAAATGGATCTTAGAAGGATCCATTTACCCATCTTACATGGTAATGACGCATACTCTAACAATCTAGAATATGTTATTGGTTCGGATTATTGCGTCAGGTATTTTCTATATGCATGGCACTATAAACAAAGACACAATGGACGATGTAACAATGAGTTGACCTACTTGTTCCGCGATAAAGTTCCATGATTATGGGTAGGGGGATCTTAACCCTCATCCATGTATGATCTTAGACTAGAGTATTCTATTTTCTTATGTAACATTTTAACAAGGACTCGAATAGATTCATTCCATGGAACAAGATCAACCTTTGCAAACTGCAAAGTTATAATCACTAAAGTTCGAGAACAAGAGACAAACTTTAAAAAATACAATCCAGTCCTTGGACTTCTTCATAAGGTTTTTAATGTATTTTTTTGTTTTCATGCAAGAAAACATTATTATGGAGAAGCACATGGATTATTTATAAATTTTAAAAAGATGCTTACATGTGTGCTCATTTCTAATTGTATAATTACACTGACCTTTGTATAATTTATGTTTATAGCAAATCCTTTGAGTAATACCCTTGTCTTACACCGTATACAACTACCGTGAATATCCCATTAGTCAACTCGTTATGTTTGATCATAAGAACTTAGATGTAATTCAAACATTTATTGCGCTCCTATTGAAGGCCACCGCCCGCCACCACGATCCAAAATAATAATAAACATTTTAATTATATTATGTCCTTAAGATCAAATATAATGATTTAATCGACATATATTCACGAGAAGGATATACGATGTAAGACTCAGGTATTATTCAGGGTTTCTGAAGTAAATATGAACTATACAAAGATTAAGACGTCATCCATCCATAACATCTTCTAAGTAGGGGGTCTCAGCCTCCCCCCATTACTTTTTGCCTCATAAATTCATGTTATGTCCTTCCCAATTCCATTTTCGAAGTTTGCCCTCATAGTGTCAGAGGAATTACTCAAGAAATCCCCCCCCCCCCCCCACGAACCCACCCTTCTTTCCTTTCCCTCTATTGATGCCATCTTCTCGCTATCAAAACCATAACTGTCGCATCACCGCCTCTCCTCTTCCTGCAAGTCCCACCCATCCTCCGCCCCCTCTAGCACCCTCATCAACAATCGTTGCGTCCTCGAGCTCTGGATTCGGGCATAGCCCGTCCTCAGTTGCCACTAGGATGAAGGCATCTGATGAGTTGCTAACCCACTAATCTAATTAGGTCTCCTAGTAATACAGTCAGTTAACAACTAATCAACAGAACCAATATGAGTATCTTTGTGAAGCGAGCTTGATTTAATTTAAAATCCAGGGTCGGGCACAAAGACATGAGCTATTAATGTACTTAATCAGATGTTTTAACACCTAGGTTAAGCAACCAATAGTGTTATCTAGGTCACATGCACAACACATAATGTATGCATGTATTTTCTAAATGTTTTATAATGGAGGTCAAATTATACAGAATGTCACATATTGAAATGCAAGATAACAAGATTTATACATGTGCACAATCACAATATAATGCTCCTGAATTAGAATGACAATTATAAAATCCAATTAGTGTCACTTAAGCCCTTACGACATGTGTGTATGCTCAATATCTAAGTAATTCATTATTGTATCTATTCAAGAATGCACCTAGTTTAATGAATGTAGATCTAGCAATCACTCAAGTCGTTAATATGCTAAAATCAATAATTGTATGACCTAATTAAATTCTAGGTAAGCCAAACATAGTCAGAGTTGAATTATTGCAAGTATATATGTTCATATATTTAATTCAACAATGAATAAGAAAGGTATTTCTCTGAATTTTAAATAGATACACATAATCAAATCATAGAATTAATTATATAAAATTAAAGAGCATTACAAGGGCTTTAAAATAATATCAAAATCATATTAATTGGATTAATGGTTCTCAATATTTTAATGTTTCAATCTATGGGCATTTTTGCAAAGAAACATAAATAAAAATATACAAAAGCATAACAAATCATTCCAAACTGGGTATAAATGTAATTATCGAAACCCTCTAGGGCCTTATCTATGAAATAACCACATGCTAGAATTTTAAGCAATTACGAAGACCCGACAGGGTAAAGGTGCAAAAATCCCAAGCACGTCACATATGGCACATGTTGGTCTAAACCTATATGCAATATTGAAGATGGTATGGCTAGGTTGCAATCTTCCTAGAACCCACGTGTGGTGCACATGAGGGCAAGGTCTGGAGTGAGGTTTGGTCTGGCGCAGGTGGCTCATGTTACGTGGACGACCATAGTGCTTCGGGGAGCGGATTGGTCATGCCGAGGCTCATGGCTCATGACAAAGGTTATATGGGCCGTTAGATCAACGTTGATTAGGTGCAATACAACGGTGCATGTACCTTGAAGCTCGTCCTCCTCCTCTGCAACTCGATGGTGATGGCTTGGTTCCGACGGAGCCCTGGAAGCTCCTCCATGCACTTCTGAACCCGTTGAAGGTCGAGGAGGCTCCCCAAAGGACTCGCGAAGAAACGGATGTCTTGGGAGAAGGCTGAAGTTGACTAGATCGTCGGCTCTGTGGAGGCTCATCGGAGGAAGATCTCTAGAACTAAGCCCATCCCTAAGCTCCGGCCATTGAAGATAATTGAGTACCCGTAGTAGTAGAAAAGCTAGATGAAGCGTGCAGAAGTGTGTGCGAAGGATTTGAGGGATGAATGGAGGGTTGTCGAGATAGGGGAGGCATATCCCTAATGGGTTCATCCCCCTTGTAGGAGGAGAGGTATGGATGGGGTGAAAGAAGATATGGAGAAGGGGAACCGTTGGTCGAACATATGTGCGCGAGTGAGTGAAGTGCGACAAAGGTGAGGGTGCCATCGATTGAACGTGCAGGTGAGTGGAGATTAATAATTAATTCAGAGAAAATAAAGACAAACAACCAAGAGCTATATATGCATATTGAAGAACACAAATGATGGAGGAATTGGCTTGAGCTTGAGGATCCAATGGATCCTCTGGTCTTCGCTTGACCCACGCAGTCACGACGGGAAGATCGAACAACCACGACCATGGCTGTGAACACGGTCCACCGATCGTGGATCAACACCAGAGGGCGGCCTCATCTTGGCCCTCGATCCTACCTCTCATTGTCACTGGAGGAGGAGAAGGTCTAGGGTGAGCCCTTGCATAAAAGTGGATCACACGATGAAGGGAGGAGGAGATATATTTTTATTCAGCTATAGACGGTTGGAGGCAGTGGTTTCAACTTCCGCCAATTAGGCCATGTAAAGGAGAGTTCGGACATGGAGTTTCGGCGAAGAAGAAGGAAGTACGGGCTATATGGTGGTACCGGACATAGGAGATGAGGAAAAGTGTGTTGATCGGAGAAAATGGGCAAAGACGAGCGGCGAACAATCACAACCCTTCGCAAGGGTAACGATTGGAGGTTGATGACAGAGCAGAGCCGTTGGACCTTTAGATCCAACAACCAATTTTAGGCACGAATGGATGGTCAAGGATCGCTTGATCATTTTGATCAAACTGTCTCTGCTAAGGCGGGTTGGAGTGAATCTCGGTCGTATGATCAAAATACCAGACGGCCCACGAGAGGGGCGATAGCTTGTGAAGAGCCAACCACGTGGTGGCCTTTGATTGGGCCACATGGCCCAATCAAAATAAAGATCTATGAATAAATCATTATAAAATAAAAATAAAATACCAAATAAAGTCAAATGAAAAAGTTGTGTATCTTTTCAAGATCTCCAGCTTTTATGTAGAATTCAAAGTCAAAATACATTATATGTACATGCTTATTATTTTTGCAAGTATTTTTAATAAATTAAAACACTTCTTTTATTTATTTTGTTATTTTTTAGTATTTTTATATAATAAATAATATGTAATATAATATATAAAATATTACGCTAATTTTTATTTGTTTTTCTAAATAAAAATAAAACCATAAAATAAAGAGATTTTAAACACAAATATTTGGTATTTATTTATATATATAATTAGCTTTATTTATTTACAGGGTGTTAGATGTTAAAAAGGATTAATTATTACTTAAAGTAATTGATTAGTTTAAGATAAAAGGATAATAAATCTAAATAACCATGATGAATCTGGGATTCATCAGCATCCTCCCAGGTCAGCTCAATCAAAGGTATGCTTTCTTTGTGGCGAGTCCCGCATCATCAGTCTCTCCCGAGACGTCTGATATGCCAATCGCATGGCATGTATGCATTATCACTTCAAGAGGGACATATCCTTGATAGATCGATCGTTGTGACTTCAATTGATGACGAATTTGTTAGTCTGATGTCCATCTTTTTAAGCTACATTTTTCTTACATCTATCTTGACATTTTGAGTGTTAATGGAACAATTAGTTGGCTTACTTTACTAACATGTATGTGTCTAATGGCCAACTTGTTTGCTTTTTAATATGAATACAAGTGAGTAAATTAATCTGCTTCTACTTCTTTCAGTATGCACTCTATCCAATTAGTTTTGATCTCTACATGGACTGATATTGTATAGTCTGTGTGTTCTCTCCTTTTTCTTTCTCCAGATAAAGTCAGTGACTGTATTCTTGACATTATAATCATATTTCTATGTTACAAGTTGATCCAAAATTAATCATTGTTAATAGGGCAAAAATCACAACGAAAAAAGTTGTTTGGACCCTGGAGATAAGCAGTTGGATTTTCAATAATAGTCTTTTTAGATGCAAAGTGAGGTTGTGACTCCGCATAGAACAGAGCTGAAAGTTTTAATAGATCATTGAACCCTGCATACAATAATTCTGAGGAGTTGCGTCAACTTTTATTCTGAGGAGTTGCTTTAGCTATCGAATTGGTGTAACATGAAATCCTAATAGGGGGAGGTAGATTTTGGTGCTGCAACATCTTATAGACCCTTGCTATGAAGACCACTGTGACCCTCACCTGGTGAGAGAATGCAAACTGAGAGATGGAAAAAGCATCATTAAAGATCAAAACTCTGTGTGGCTTCTTATAAAAAGAATGCTGGTGACATGGGTCTATAAAATTAAGGGAGTACCGGATGCATATATCAATTGTCATATACATGACCGTCACGTGGTGAAAGATGCAGGCTGATTTAGAAGGCAAAAGCTTCATTAAAAATCAAAATTTTGATGCGACTTCTTAGAAGAAAAATGCCAGTGACATGGGTTTACAAAAGGAAGGGAACACCGGATGCATAGATTAATTATCTTTGGGATTTTATCACTTGTGCCCCTCCGAGATATTGCAATATCAGTTATGCCCCTATCTTTTTGGTAATATCAGTTGTGCCCCTCAAAACTTGCTCCGTCATCACTTGTGCCCTTCCGTCAGATTGACCGTCAATGAGTTGACTTAACCATGGTTTTTTCAAACCTTGGTGCAGTTAAGAGGGGTATTATTGTCCACACATCTTCTTCCTCCCCCATTTGTTCTTCTTCCTCTCTTCATAATTTCTCTCTCTTATTTACACCTTCATGCATCCATCGAATCTTTAAAATTTTTGCATTTTCACGGATATATCACTCATTACGGATCAAATGGTGAATTTTATTGAATTTTTTGGTGACTTTTCATGAATCAATTAATCGAAAATTTATCTAAATGCTGAAAGCCCTGGGGGCTGACTTGGGGCGGCGGGCTATGGGCGACGAGTTTAGGGGCGACCTGGGGGTGGGGGGAGGCCGACAAGGGGGTGACCTGGGGCGGCGGGTCTAGGGGGCGCAGGGAGGAGGCCGGCAGGGGGCGACGGGACTAGAGGGGGCGCAGGGGTCGCGGGCACACCATCGCGTCGTAGGGAAGGATTCCCAGAACTCCTCTGCCGAGTTCCGCGAGCAGTGGCAATTCCATCCGCACGTCATCTACTTCATCTATTATCCATGTTAGCTTCCTGCATATTTTTCCTTCTCTTCTGGATTCATCTTCTCTCTCCTCGCACTTTCTATTCTCTTTCCAATTCCGTCCGTTCTTCCAAATTTGCTGCACAAATCGCATATCAATCTCTGATGATCATTCCATCTTCAATCCCTACATTTTCTACCTACCTCACGCAATCTAACCACCTCCGGCCACGGTGGCCGAAGGTTGAGACTCCCAATCTATTGCCGTCGATGGAGTCTTCCATTCATATTATTCTCTCTCCTAAACTCAACGCTGGCCAAGGCATCAACTTTGAGCCTTGATTTCCTTTGCAGGTCGTCGCAGATCGTTTTAAGATTAGATCGACAACCTCCATCGCTAATTGTTGGAGAATCCTCGAGCTTTGTTTGCCTCTTCAAGTTACGTGCATCTGGAGCTATGATCTGAGGATGCGAGTTATCTGAAACCCGAGCACAACTAGCTGAACACCTGGAGAACAACTGCATTTCAGAACATCCCGCGATCTGATTACGCCGAGATCTGATAGACTATAGCCTGCAATTTAAGAAATTAGGGAAGAAATCGCGGTAAAGCGTGAAATAATTGGAAACGAAGGTCAAGCATTAGACCAGATTCAAGGAGAACCTTCAGATTAAATCCAAATCAACGCTAGACAGCGCAACGCACGTCATCTGCAGGCCCACCCAACCGACCCACCGCTTGAGTTTAGCGGGGCGGCGCGGGGCAAGGGGAGGCCCAGGGGGTGGGGGCGGGGCTTGCGGGACAGGGGCGGGGGGTTGGGTGCTCGGGGCGGCGCGGGGAAGGGGGAGGCCCAGGGGTGGGGGACGAGCTGGGGGAGGAGGGGGATGTGCATGGGTGGGGGGAGGAGGTCGGGGCGGAGGGAGCAGCACCGGGGAGGAGGTCGGCGCCGGGGAGGGGAGACGAGGGCGGAGGGGCCGTAGGGGATGGGGGAGGTCGGGGCTGCCTCGAGGCTGGGGCGGAGGGGCGGCGCCGGGGAGGGGAGCTCAGGGCGGAGCTGGGCGGCATGTGGCAGGGGCGGGGGCGGAGAGGGAGGAGGAGGAGGAGAAGGAGGAAGAGGATGGGCAAGAGGAGGAAGAAGAAGAGGATGAGGAAGAAGGTTAAAATGACCTCCTAACCTTTTTTTTAAAGTAATTCCGCCTATGTCCTCAAAGTTAACGGCCGTTTGCACTATGGATGGACGGTCACTAACCCGAGGGGCACAAGTGATAAATTCTCAAGTTTTGAGGGGCACAACTGATATTACCAAAAAGATAGGGGCATAACTGATATTGCAACATCTCGGAGGGGCACAAGTGATAAAATCCCATTATCTTTTATGTGCCATGCAACATGATATCAAATATTTTTTTCCAATGCATATGATGACAAGAGTATGGGAGGAGGTTGGAATCATTTATTTTATCAAATACAGAATTCATTACTTGGCAAAATTTGTAAAGAAGAATTCTGATGTGGATATATCTATTGATATGTATTGATTTTGTGATATTTTTGGGGTTATGCGGTCTTACTCATGTGCATATTAGTCTTCAGATGTCATTTAAGGAATGTGGATCCCATTAAGACAAAGTTGTTTCTCAATGCATATGCCCTTTGAACTCTGTAAAGTAAGAGAAATGTAAACCGTTCTCATGAGATATTGGACCTCGATATTTTATTGGGATTTATTCTTGATGGTGTTTGTCGTCGTGGAAATTATTGACATGTTCAGCTCTTGCTTCGATCGATATTCCTGACAACATTGTGAATTCTCCTATCACTGTCATTGGCCTTACAAACCACGGCTTTTGTGGTTGCTTCGTTTCCAGTTTAGGTAAAACATGTCTGGCATCCTCATGGGTATCATACTCATGAACAACAGCCTTCAGATGCACTTCCTAGAGAAGATCTGGTTGTTGACAAATCACATATCTGTTATTTGTTTCACATGTCTTGGAAGTGGGTTGTGACTTTCCATCTTTAAAAGTTAGATCGTTATGTGAGGTGTATGCACCAAAAGTTACCTAAAAGAGGAGAATGATGGCAGAAAGATAGATTTTGCAAATCAAGATTTGTGAGCACCCTCAGGAGAAAGAGAACAAGAAAAAGATAACAAGAATGACAACAAGGTTGAATTTCGATAGAGCTTCTTCTCCTCCGCACATAGAAAAACGGATCGAAAAGGAGATGTAGATGCTCCTCAACAAGCAATCGTACGTGCGAAGAACTCCTCAGTCATGTTGTTGCATGACCATGAACTAGCTGAATTACGAGCAGATATGTGCATTATGGCAAGATTTTTCTTAACTTTGATCTAAAATGAGGCTATAATAGTATCATTATATTAGTTTTATTAGGAGAGGGAAATTCCTAAGTAGAACCTCGAGATTACAAAAATCCCTAGGTACTACAATATTTTTTTTACATTTGTACTGTAGAAGTGTCACATTCTAAAGATGCAACACAACCTAATTTTTTTTTACCTGGGTACTATGAGCATAGAGCAGCTTAAGAATGCGACATTGATATTGCATATCTGGGATGCGATATAGTAGGGAGATTTTGAAAATGATGCAATTCCTGGAAGTTTCTTACATATCGCATACTTGATATGCGATATACCATTCCTAGAAAATAGAAGACACATCTATGCATGCGATATACCCAAAACTTGCTGGAAATGATGCAATTCCAGGAAGCTTCTTCTATATCGCATAAGTATGAGATATAGAAGAAGCTTCCTGGAATTGCATCATTACCATCTTCCCTTGTATAGAGCCATTCATATATAATAGATCTTCATTTCCTAGAAATAAATACAATTGTTTTGTTGAAATCTCATCCACAATGAAATTGGAATCAATAATGCACGTAGGATTGACTCCAAACATTCAAAAACGTTATAATTCCATTAACAACTTTGAATTTACAAAAGGTGTTTCCATAAACAGCATCACATATTACTTTACGAAACCCATAAAATAGAAATACAATTATTAATTCTATCGCCATCTTCTATGTTGATATGTCCTCATTGTATCTTGTGGATCAAAAGGTAGTAAATGATCACCCTCATCAATCATCGTTATTTGGGATGG
Source organism: Ottelia alismoides (assembly GCA_037367405.1). Taxonomy (NCBI): domain Eukaryota; kingdom Viridiplantae; phylum Streptophyta; class Magnoliopsida; order Alismatales; family Hydrocharitaceae; genus Ottelia; species Ottelia alismoides. Next base: position 389,893 of record JAZKJV010010581.1, on the reverse strand, counting down.
TCCTGCACTATTGTCCTCGAAGGTTGGCATCAGTGGCAGTGTAAGCGTGCAGTAAATGGGAGTACCCCTTATGTCCACATCCATCCTCATCGATGCTTGCGATGTTGGCATGTCTTCACCCAGTGGCTCGACAGCTGGTGTGACGAACTGGGTCTCCATGACATAATCTAGTAGCTCTATATCCAAATCCGGGGATGAAACTTGTTCCATTTCTGTAACATCTAGTTCCTCCTCTACCATGGGTACAACAGGTGGATAACGCGCCCTGCCCTTGTCTCTTCCTCTCCCTCTAGCCCTTCCTCATCTAGCCTCTGCTTGAGTCTGGTCGGCATGCTCCTCGTGTATCGTCATCACATCTACAAATTGGAATGTCAACCATTACTCCATTTCTGCTTTAGCATGGATTGCAATCTTCTGACACTCCTGGTGTCTGGTATCGTAAATGTGGTCACACCTGGACATCTTCATTAAAAAAGAAGAATACACACATTAAATGTCCATGTAAAACTAACATAATATTTAGTGGTTATTCTTATGTTGCTTGCCAAAGCAGCACCCAGCCAATAATCCCATTGGATTGGTCGAGGGAAACAACTTTATCCACTCGATCATACCACTCATATCTACAGCCAATGATGGGACCTCCAATCAATATGTACTTCCCCCCTCAAGTAGATGGTGTGGATTTGATCAGTAGTATCACGGTGATGGAATGTCCTGACGGTTGCCAAACTGACGAAGAACACAGTATGGAAAATAATATTCCACAATGTGGAAGTAAATCAGCTGCACTTGTGCCCTCCAAATGGTCTTTCCCTCCAAACAATAGACAGGTAAATATACAGGTACATCATTATCATATGGCATCCACATCACCTGCATCTTTTTCAATTTATATTTCAGGATCGTTATTTGACACTATCTGCAAAAAAATATGGTGGTGATCCAACTGGAAAGCAATCACCATTTGATAAAGCAATTTGGAAGCAGGTATAGATAAATATTAATTTACTATATTCATTTTTTATATATAAATGCATATTAAACAATCAAAATTTTATAAGGTGTTGGAGGAGAGGGACGTTGTGGCGAACATGAAGCAGATGCTTGGTGGTCTTCCTACATACTATGTGGAGGAACATCATCATTCGTATTCTACATACTCCCAGTCGTCGTACACACAACCACAGTCATACCAACCATCATTGCAAATGGAGTCGTAGATGGCGATGATGGTGGACCAGGTGACGAAGCTCCGAGAAGATTTCATGGCATACATGTAAGTATTCTACTTAAAATGAGTAATAATTTCATGTTTGTATATCTCCAAAATGCAAATAAAATGTATACATCTTCCATAATATAGGTCACAAGGGCATGTATCTCAAACTGAGGAGATTGAATCGGATGATGAAGAGGAGGAGGAGAATGACCTAGAAGAAGATGCACGCATGTATGCTAGGTTCAAAGATTAGGAGAAGGAGAAAAAGAAAGCAAAGCAGGGTTTAATATTAAAAAATTTTAGATCAAAGAAGAAGTGATTGATGGTTTTTTTCTTGTTCAATTGTTGAACTTTTAGCATGTCTTTCAATTTGTATGAACTTTGATAGTATAATTTGTTGTACTTTTAATTGTGGATTCTTTCGAACATATATTTATAGTATTTAGCTCTTAAATATGAGTGTTTAGTTTCTAAGTTCATATATATTGTGTGAGTTCGACATGTCAAAGTTAGTTAATTTAGTTGGCGAACTGGCATATTAAAGATACTCTTATCGACTCTATTAAGCACCCGCAATAATTTCTTGACATGCTATACAGGTTCGACGGGGCGTCTAAACCCCGCCGAACCTGTATATTTTTTCCAGCACTTCAATATAGGCGAGCACATGTGCTGGCCAGCACTTCAATATAGTTTCCCATATAATTTTTTTTTAAATAAAACATAGTGGAATTTAGATCACAATATATCACCATGATGCCATTCAAAATTCGACTTAATTAGGGGCTTCTATCCTCCAACAAGATTGTTAAATTTAAACGATCTCAGAATTACTGAACCCTTCATATGGAAGTGTTAGGAACGTCTGTTTTACATGAAAATTGAAACACATATTCTACTTATTATTCTAAGTAAATCTCCCCTAATTTCATTTCAAAAAAAAGTGAAAAAAGTGGGAGCATGCTCTTATATGCTCATATGGAGCATACTCATTTAACCCTATATATATATGCATAAATATTTACTTGAATATATATATATATATATATATATATTCGTATATGGTTGAATCCCTATACATGTTATTCTTATTGGGGAAAAAGTTAAGGGAGAAGGCGGCAAAGCAGCGGGTCTCAACGCGTAGGAGGTCATGACGGTCAAGGTTTGATGAGTTAGAGGGGAGGTGACAGAGGGAGGTGATGGCGTTCTTGCACTAAAAATCGTGTAAGAGAATTAAAGAACGATAACCTTCAATCATGCACTTAAATAGCTTGATCGTTCCTTTAGTTAAGAATTGGGAAAATCAATCTATATCATGTTCAGGGGTTTGCCTGATTTGTTTGCTATTAGAGTAGAGATTGAAAAACTCTTGATTCCTTAAATTCACAATAAAAATTGCACGTGATTCTATATACCTGACAATTTATCATTCGACAATGGTTATCCATTGACTTGTATTCTAATATTCGCTAAGTTGTACAAGGTCAAAGCATGTTGTACTGGTCGGGGACTTTGTTATGTGTCATATATTAGGACTTGAGTGAAAGCCCCTTCGATTACACGAAGCACTCCCTTTCCTGTCGGATTGAATGCATCCACGACATCTCGTGTATCCTTCACAGGATTTATATATATATATATATATATATATATATATATATATATATATTCATACATGTGAAAATATAAAAATTATATGTGAGAATTGGTCATAGGACAGACCGAATGAAAACACTAAGAGGAAACATATCTAAGAATAATGTCATCGAAGGCATTATTTTAGTTCTTCAATTCCTAAACACATGCTAGAAAAAAATGACCTGATCTAATTCTGACAACTCTTGCATCTAACCTTTGCTCAATGATGTGTGCCCGATTCAAATTAGAGGACAAATAATGATGATTACTGATACAACTCTAAACGTAACATAATCTAGCATCACAGTCGCCACCTAGCTAATATTTAGAGATCCAGATAAAACAAAAGGCATCAACCAACACCTTCGATTGTTTTATCTAAATCATTTATATTTACACCTGCAATTGTACCAACAGATCTAAATTTGTATCATTCTTTACACACCATAGATCCAACAGCAATTCGTTGCAAAAGCAATGAATTCTAAAGTTAAAATTGCAAATCATAAGAGTAAATCACATTAAATAATCCTGATAAAGAGGGAAATTCCTAAGTAGTGTCACGGGATTACAAAAATCTCTAGGTACTACAACATGTTTTTTTACTTATGTACTATAGAAGTGTCGCATTCTAAAGATGCGACACGGCCTAATGCTTGCATTCTAAAGATGCGACACGACCTAATGCTTTTTTTACTTGGATACTTCGGGTGTAGTGCAGCTTAAGAATGCGACATTGATATCGCATACCTGGAATGTGATATAGCTTTATATCGCATTCACTTTATGCGATATCCAGTAAAATCCTTGGACTCTTAAACCTAATCAATATCGTTTCGTTTGTTCCTCAGCCACTTCTCCTGACACCTCTCAAGCCTCCTCGACCTCGGTGACCCTTTCAACGACCTCGTGTCCTAGCTCTGTCGTCGCCTCATTGGTGGTCTTCCTGCATCGCCGCCTTCACGTCATTGGTGGTCTTTATGCATCGACGCCTCTCCTCCCGAGTTCTCCGTTGTTTCTCGAAAGCTTAGGTAAAGTCAATTATTTTTTTAGGTCGTTAAGTTTAGAATATATCATACACGATTTTTCCTGATTTTGTGTTCCTGTAATGTTAAGTTATATGTTCCCTCATGTATTAGGTCAGATTGGAGTCGATTTATTGCATTTTCCATTTGAATAGTTCAATTAATGGTTCTTCGACAACTAACGTGCATGGTTTTGTGCTAATGCTGACCATGAGCTTCGACAAGTTGTTGAGCCTAATCCACTGGAATTTCATCCTAGACAAGAACAATAATAAAATCAAACTATCAACATCGCATTCCACGTGGGGTAGAAGGAGAGCCTACATTGATGTCTATCGTCAATGATGATGATGATGTACCATGAGTTTTTGTGTATGCTTGGGCTATTGGGAAATCGACACCTACTGACATTATTATTGAGACACTATCGACATGCTGATGAATCCGTGATTCATCACTATAAAAGTTGAAAATAAAGCTTTGTTCCTGAGTAATTAGCTGCATATCTCCATTTATTTTGCATTACTCTCATTCATGCATTTAGAATTAATCTATTTTAGCCTGCATATTTGCATTAAATAAGAAGCCAAATTTCCCTTGTAAAAATTACCTGTATATTTCACCATATTTCCCCTTATTTTTATCTATTTTTCACTAACTCAGAATTGAATAAAATCAACTCTATAGTGTATATATTACCAACACTAATAAATAAGAAATAGCAAAAAATACTAACTTGTAAAATTGACCAATAAAACCCAAACTCTAGTTTGATACTAAGAGCCTTAAAATGTGAATATCTCTCTCATACGGCCTTCTATGGAGCCCTACTCACATTTGAATTAATGCATGTTCAATTACCTTCAAAACAAGATCAAATTCAAAAGAATCGGAGTTAGTAAGTGAAACTTGGATTTTGGGCCCCTTGTATATTATACATATGCCCCCTTTATTTATTTATTCTATCTTTTATTTTCCTAATTATTAAAAATCCAAAAAAATATTAAGTTGTAAGCATTTGTTTCATAATTTATTTATTTTTATTTTGATTTTTATCTTATTTAAGTATGCCAAAAAATATGCAAAAGATAAAAATTTGATATTTTATATCTATAAGATACCACCAAAAATACTTTTTGTGCAGATGATTTATTTTAGTTTTGGATCCTTCATGAAAGTTGTAGATCTCGTTAATACGAGAAACTTTATGTTGAGCACTTTTTGATTTGACCCCTTTTGTTGTTTCTTTTTTAATTTTTCTTTACATACAATTTATGATTTTTCTGGGAGCGACACTTGATGGCTCCTAGAGCCGCCACGTGTCACTCCCATTTTTATTATTTATTTATTTTTTTATATCTTATTCTTTTTTTCATTTCTGTTATTTTATTTTTTATTTATCTTTATTTATCATTTAATTTAAGTATTTTATATTTTATTTATTTTTATTTATTATTATGTGTTATTATTTATTTTAATTTAGTTTTAGTTTTTGATTTAATTTTATTTAAATTTTAATTTTACCCGCCATGTGGCCGCCCCTGTGCATGCCATGTGATGGCCCCCTCTCCTTCTCTGCTCCCCGCCTCTCGTGGCAGCACAACTACCTGCCTGCAACTCATCTTCCCGTACCTTGCGCGGCAATTGCGCAACCGCTTGTACGTCACCCATATCCCACCGATAGCAAGAGGGAGAGAGAGACACCAGCTTCATCTCCTCCATAGTGACAACACGGAGGCCTGATTTGCAGGCGACAACGCCTCATCACCCTCGCTGGTGAGATCCACGAGGTACTCCCTCATATGCAACTCTCCTTCTAGGAAGATACTCGAGCTTCTCAGTGCCTCGCTGGGGTATCGATCGAGGCGAAGAACGAAGCAACTTGTGCTCCAAATCTCTCCAATGACAACAACCCCCAAATTCCCCCAATCTTCATCATCTTCACCTTCTCTTTCGTTCCTCGAACTCCATCACGAGAATCTATCATCTTCCCCAATCGAATCAAGCCAAATGACCCCCATTTCTTGACAATCACCTCATTCTTCTTCCCCTACGTATTCTATCCTATTCTCTTCACAACCCTCAGCTGATGTGCTTTGTTTCCCTCGTCCAACAATGGAGCACTACCTACCTTTTCTCTACTTTATGTAAATGATGTCGTGATCGTGCTTTGATGCTCGAGTCAATCCCCCTCACCTATAGGACCAACAACAACTGCAACCAAGACACGATGAGACCTCGTTGTTTGACACCTCCTCTGTCGTTCCTCTGTCATCAGAGAGACACCACTTCATTACCATCTTCACCGCCAAAGCATCACCTTGCATCCACGCACAGCTGTGAGCTGCTCTCATCAAGTGGCAACCCCCAGTTGAATCCATCCCCCTCCAGTCTCATCGTCCGTGCCCAAGAACCCCTCGAGCAGCAAGTCGCAACATCACTACCCTGTCTTCGAGGATCATCTGCAGTTGCACGTTTGAAGGAGGCGGAGTCAAACCTCGACTCCAACTCGGTTCACAGCTCCAACACCGCCTAGACATCAACCACCACACCATCTGTTTCCCAAGAGTAGAGGACCACCACGGAGCACCATCCACCGCGCTCTGATCGCCCACCGCTCCTTACAGATAGCGCCTGGGAAGAAGAAAAAGGGGGAGAAAACCCTCACATGTAGGGTGTTGAATCTATGATTCATCACTCTAAAAGTTGAAAATAGAGATTTGTTCTCGAGTAATTAGAGGCATATTTCCACTTATATTGCATAATTAGCATTCATGCATGCATAAATAATATCTGCATTTTAGCCTTCATATTTGCATTAAATAAGGAGCCAAATTCACTTGTAAATATCCACCTGTATATTAGATAAAATCACCTATTTGTATATATTTTATACTAACTCTAAATCCAATAAAACCAACTCTATAGTGTATATATTACTAACACTAATTAAAGAAAAATATCAAAAAATACTAACTTGTAAAATTGACCAATAAAACCCGAGTCCAAGTTTTAAACTAGGAGCCTTAAAATGCACATATCTCTCTCATACAGTGTCTGATTTAGGTCTACTCACTTTTAAGTAACATACATTCAAAGACCTTCAAAATGAGACCAGTTTCATTAAAATAGGAGATCGTATGCAAAACTTGGGTTTTGGGCCCCTATTGTATATTGTACATATTGACCTTTTTGCACTTTATTTTATCTTTTTATTTTCTTAATTATTAAAAATCCAAAAAAAATTAGATTAAATTGTAGATATTCCTTTCATATTTTTTCTAACTTTATTTTGATTTTTCTCGAATTAGAAAATGACAAAAAAATTACAAAAGATAAAATGCGGTATTTTATATTTATAAGGTAACACCCAAAAAATACTTTATACATGTGACTTCTTTTGATTTTTATCTCTTCACGAAAGTTGTAGATCTCGTGGAGACGAGCAACTTTTATGTTGATCCCTTTTTGATTTAACCCCTTTTGTTATTTCTTTTCAATTTTTCTTTACATTTAATTTTTGAATTTTCCGGGAGTGACACGTGGTAGCTCCTGGAGCCGCCACATGTCACTCCATTTTTTATTATTTTCAGAATTTATTCTATTTTACTTTATTTTATTTATTATTATTATTTTAATTAATTAATTAATTACATTTATTTATTTTAATTTATTTTATTATTTTACCTTTATTTTCTCTTCTTTATTTTTAGTAGCCTACTTATTTTACTTATTATATTTTTATTTTATTTTCTCCCTTTTACTTATTCTTTACTTGTCTTCCACTCCAAGCCACCATTTTCTCCACTTCCTCCACCATTCTCCCCACCTTCTCCATCTCTTTTCTAACTTCCTCCTCCTCTTTATATTTATCTCCTCCATCATTTTTCGGCATCCACCGTTCTTGAGAGAGAGCCCCAAGCCCCTTTGATGCGTCACCGGTGACAGCTTTGGCGCAGTAGGTCGAGCGACGACAAGGCTTAGGTGAGATTCGTGGAGCACCACCCACGTAGCAGCAACTTCTCCAAACTCGCTGACAAGCTTCAAGGTCGACATTCGCCCGACCTTTTGAGGCGACGACGGAGGCCGCACACCGCAACCCCATTCTCTAGGCAATTACACAAGTAAAATTTCTATCTTCATCTCTTCATTTTTTATCTAACATATTTTCTTTATTGTTGTTCATCATCAAACTCACCACCATCAACATCACCAACACCACCTCTTTATTCATATATTTCCTGTTTACAAAAAAACTAAAAAAAATATTGCATAAAAAGGGTGCCAGGTTCTAGTCCTCTGCACCACCGCATCGCCGCCTCCCCCTCGGTCGTCCTCCTCCGCGGCAGCGTCTCGCACCATCCCACGCACGGCACCACTCCTGTTGTTCGACCTGCAGTCGCCAGCCGCCTGCTCGTGGTAGCCGGCACGTCCAGACGGAGCACCTGCGACCACAGCCAGTAGGCCCTCGCCGCATCAGCCCCGCGGCCTCCAATCCTGCCAAGCCACGTGGATCCCACGTGCTCCAGCGGCCCCCAGCAGCGCGTCGTTCACCCGCGCACGTACGCGAGACGCGTCTGCGCCCCCCAGACGTCACCCAACTGGCCGTGCTCGGCGGAGCCCCTCCCGTGCCGCCCTATCGCGCCGCCAGCGTGCGACCACTCGTCAACCGCTCGCGCCTAGCGGCTGGCCGCCCCGCCATTCACCACGCGTGCCCAGGAGCTGTCCCGGCCACCGCCCTGCGTCGCCGCTTCGAGCAGCGCTGCCCGCGGCCAGTGTCGCCGCACCAGCCTCGTCCGCCACACAGCCTTCGCTCCCAGCCCCGCCGATTACCACAAGGCCGTGTCGCCCCCTACCTCCACGTGTTCTGCGCGGCTCACCATCGCCGCGGTGCGCCACCCCGCTCGTTAGCCGTCGTCACGCCGCACTCCAGTCCCTGGCCATGCACTGCCTCTCCCTTGTGTCTGCCCTAGCGGGTTAAAGAAGATCCATTCTCTTATTTTATATTATGAAAATTACATTTGCATCCTTTCAAGTTTTTGAAATTACAAAAGTGCCCTTGTGCACATTTTTAGTTTGTTTACTTCATTCCTGTAATTGCAAAGACACCCTTGGATTTGAGCATTAATTTGGACATTCATCTCGCATCATTTTTTTAATACAAAATAACATTTTGTTTAGGAATTAGTTCTATACATTCTGACTATTTATTTATATTTTTGTGAGCATCAGATTATTTATTAAAAATCAGAGTTTGAAATTAAATGATATTTTACCCATTTAGGCTCTGAAATTCACACAGACATAGTTCTTGCTCCGAAAATTATGGAAAATTTGTGGATGATGCCTCTAGTTGTGTTTTAACTAGTATCCAAATTTCATACAAATTGGATTTGTCTTTTGCATAAAATAAATTCCTTAGTGATTTAAGTACATGATTTTTAATGAAATCCACGGAGACTATTTTTGAGAAATTTCAATTCTTCTGGATTCCTTATTAAAATATATATTTGAGATAATTCTTTCTCTGGATAATTTTATTTCGTAGATTTATTAAAAAATAAATACTCACAATCACTCTATTTTCAGTAAAAAATTCATAAAAAAATCACAAAGTATCAGAAAATTCCAAAAATGTAATGTAGCTTCATTTCGTCATGTTTAACTTCCAATAAATTTTTCATAATTTTTGCATATCATTTGCATGAAAATTGCATAAAAACCCCAAAAAATTTTGTATTTTTCATTATTGCATTTTAAATCCAAAAATTCCAAAAGAATACATTTTGCATTCGTTGTTGGATTAGATTTTTAGGAAAAATACAACTTAGATGATTTGAATTAATTTCACATTAAAATTAAATTTGGCTAAGTCGGTTATTTTTTTGTTAACTTAATTCAATTCGTATTTTGCATTTGGCATTTTTATTGCATAAAAAATTAAAAAAAATCCCACTTGGAAAACTACGATCTAATTCATCTAATCTGATCATGAGTTGTTCCTTTGCCTCCTTGAGTCAACCCCGGGGCTTGCCCAGGTTAAACAAACATAAAACCACACTTAATTTCATTAGACGATTCATCGATCCGTGCAGTTAATTTTTGATCGATGCAGATTTATCTGACTGCAACGAAATTGTTAATTCGATACTATTAAAAAAGGTAAATTCCGCCCCTATCATAGGGTACACCCTAGTGGAAAAATTACGCATGTACCCCTACACGTGGCTAACACATGAGCTGGGGGGAATTTGCGGTTGTGCCCCTGATCTTCCCCATATTTCAGTCGTGCCCCTACCGTTCATCAGGCACGTCCCCCGTACGTGCCAGTGGAAAATTACATAAAGACCCCCAGTCTAGGTATCTTCATACATGCCCCTGCGTTGTAGTTTTGTTTTGTTTTTATTTTTGCATTTATAACCATGTATTTGTCTTGTAATTTGAACATCATTTTCATGTCAATTTTTATTTCTAAGAATTTCATATTGTAGATAAAAAATCTTTATCTAGTGAGTATTTTATTCGCAATTTTGTGAATAATGGATGATTTATTCTAAATAATTTGGTGAAATATTGCATAGTTAACCCATTTTATGCTTTGAAACTGCTATTAAATTATTCGATGCTCTAAAAATTCCAAAAAAATCACATTAGATAGGATTACTTGTGTTTCGCATTGTGCCCAAAAATCATCTTGTTTGCACGTATATCGAGGTCATAATGAAATAGTTCGTGATTTAAGTAATTGATTTTTAGTTAATTCCAAACTTAGTATTTTAAGGAATTAAAAATTATTCTGGATACTTCTCATATATACTATCTATGATAATTCAATCTCTAGAAAATATTGGTGTTTGATATTTATTAAAATTATTTTTCTCAAAATCACCCTACATTCTTATTTAATTCACAATTAATTCATATTGCATCTGAAAATTAAAAAAAAGCAGCTTACCTTTGCATTCATACACATTCTGGTTAAGTTTCATTGGGTTTAGAGTTCATTTGATTAAAATTTATAATTTAGCCCCTGAACTTTGTCAAAATTGCATTGCATTTATTAATCGCATAAAAATACCAAAAAATGCTTTCTTGAAAACCTATCCTCTAGATCGTCTGGCCTCCCTGAGTTCGACCGTGGGCTTTCTCAAGTATAATATAAATGGATCGCTTACATTAATCGACAAATTATTTATAAGCAATTTTTGATTGATCTGTTAATTTCTCGACTACAATAATTTGACACCATTAGTTAGGCAGTTTGCAGGTCCATCAAACGACATCGTTGCGGGGAGGCAGTGCTTAGGTTGATTTTTAGAAAATTTAGTTTTTAGGTTTTCCACCCTGGGTAGTCTGACCCCCAATTTTTCTTGTGATTATTTCTCTATTTATTTTCCAGTTTTTTAAATTTAGTTTATTTGATTTATTTTATTTTTATTGAGTCTATATCTCTGACCATCATCTTACTTTTATGCGAGGGACCTGATGCAATAGAGCAGCTACTTAGGTGGCTGAGCAACTCAGGAGCATTGGAGGCCAGCTTTTTCTGGTGATAAGACAACTAAAAGATATACATTAAATAGTGCACAAAACCCACATCTAAATCGTGTGTAAATAAACTGATTTCTTATTTTGCCACTTAACTAAAACTAAAAAGATAAAAGGTTGGACCTTTGCAACCATCATTGTGTTGAGTTGATGAAACTTGGGTTTGCTCTTGCGTTTGTCTTGTGTCTGTCCGTGTGTGTATCCTTCTGTGCAATTGCATGTTTCTAATCGCCATCCACTTACTTTCATCTCTTGAAGATGTCGGGATATTGGTCCCCATACCCTGACTTCTCAGGTCACTCCTCCTCGACCATATACCATTCATCTTCGCATTCTCCTTCTTCCATGTATCCTCCACCATCCACGGGAGATTCTTACTGTGGTTGGTTCCACCTCGAGACGATTATGAAGTCAAACCTTCGACTGATTTCCCCACTTTTTCACATTTCTCACCTACCCTACCTTCTTACACCCCAGATCCACTTCTACCATGGGTTGGTTCACCTTATAGTCGGACACTTGCTGAAATCAAGGAATCATTTGAAGAGCAAGCTACTGCTGAGACAGAGAAATGACAGAATTATTTACCCCCACATACCTCTTTTCCGCCTCAAGTTGGGACTGGACAACAATTCACATATACACATCCTGACGTGACCTTAGGGTATAACATGGTCGATCAAACAAACTGAATGGAGAGGCCTGCACCATATGATCTTCCAGGCTTGATTGATGCTAGCAATCAAGCCCGTATTGACTATCCTTCATATCACACATTCGGAGAGCCTACACATGCACGGGCTTGGACTCATGAGCTAGAAATACAAGCCCCCATTCATTGACTCAATTATTCAAGGCTCTGACCAATATCCGCCACTCGGATGGTCCATACTCGACCCAGCATTACATGCCAGAGTTTAGGTATGTTGAGTATGAGACTTCAAGATCTCAACAGTATCCTCCGAGGGAACATACTGCTTCCATGATTTGCTATGAGAAATCTCCGGAGGGTAACATTTCTAGGATTATGAAGAGGTATGAATTAATTGAGGTTAAATATAGAAATATTATCAACTTACTAGTTTCATTTTATTCCAGCTCAGGTATGTAAGTGGAGAATGAAATAAGTGGATTCAATATTAAAAATAATCTAGAGGACACAAGGAAACATACACACTTTGTACAACTGGTGTCCATTCTACCTCCCTATTCTACTAACCACTTACCTTCCAATCTAGAGTCTGTACATCCTCCCACTCCTCCTTCTCCTATTAAAAATACTAAAAAAACAAAAATTCCAAAAAGATCAAAAAAATGGAAAATAAAAAACTCATAAAAAAATGAAAATGACTTTAAAAATATGGATCCTACCTTGAGGGAAGCACTTGATGAGGAATTAATTTTAAGCTTCCCTTAATAAAGGCCATAAATCATTTCCCCGACCTCAAACAATTTGTGAGAAGTAAATTGATGCCTAAGAGGTCGGGCAATAAGAGGACAAGGACTGAGAAACATCTAGTGTCTATGGCCACCTCCTTGGTGATGGAGAGAAAGACCAAGAGCCGCAGAGTGAAGCGGTTGTCTAGGGTTGAATGTGAAATCAAAGACACTACCTTCACCCATGCTAGAATTGATGATGATTCATCGATAAATATCCTCCCGACATCCGTATTTGACAAGCTCAAACTTGGGCCAATCAAGAAGTCGAGAGAGATTATTTAGCTGGCTGATCGATCTATAAAACGGTCGAGAGGAACTATTTCAATCATCATTACTTTCCAAGGTACTCTACTCCAGGTAGACTTCACAATTATTGATATTGAGGACCAATGAGAGTTTACTCAGTCTCTGATTATTCTCGGGAAACCATTCTTAGCCTTGGCTAAGGTGACTATAGATTGCAAGACACAGGAGATCAATTTTACAGCGTTGGGAGCACTCCGACCTCACCCATTCTTTGATGCACGATACTCTAAGGTAACCCACGAAGTTGGTGTCAGTCGTGACCATTGAGAGGTAGATAAGTCTCACCTCTCTGCTACACCTGAGATACCAACTATCGAACCAACAATTGGATCAGAGACTCCCCACACATCCACAACTTCCACTGCTTGCATCACCACCACTGTGACAACTTCAATAAAGGACTCACAACCTGAAGCTATCCTTAAGTCAGACACAACTTTTTTCTGATTGTCTTGACCATTTCGACGATCTGACACATGAAGTTACCAATGCCAAGCAAACTGAGATCACTAGCACCTACCCGAGACATGTGCGACCCTTCATGCATTTTACAATATACATAGTAACTCATCTGATGAGGAACCCATGGTCAGCACCGCACCAGATCCTAGACCTTCAAAGCAGACAAACAGGACTGAATTGACCCTGCTCAAAAACACAGTTGTTCCATCCTCTAATCGATTATCCAGTGGGAGGAAGTCGGGAATTGATTCCTCCGTTCCACCGAAGGCCTCAAGGCACGTCACTCTCCTCTCCCTCTCAATGTTTTAGATTCTAGAAACCGTCTAAGAAAGTTACCTTCGACATACCAGAGAAGAACCTTCTGAGGATTCCTCATCATATCCGAATGATGAGGTCTATATGAGTGAGCTCAGTTCGGTTGTTCTTAAGCCCTATTTGAGCAAGAACCTGTGTATCGACCCCCGTTGGACGTTCCCTGCCCATCACTACTATTCCTTTGAGGATGATTTTGATAGCAACACATATGTATATTACCCACCTCCTCATTTATGCAAGAAGGTTCGCTACAAACCTTCTTGATCATTGTACATTCTCCAACCATCTTGTATAGTCTTCTTCTTTCCCACCCTGTTTTCTCTTTGTATATTCTCTAGATCTCATCAGTTATCACACTTACTCATGTACTAGACTTATGCTGACTAGAGCCTAAGTATAGGAGGGACCGATGCCCGCCATGTGTATATGCTCATCCATTTCTCCTCTTGACCTCGACTGCCCCATTTTTGTGCTCTTCTTCTACACTTAGGTTGATCAGAGCTGAAGTATAGGAGGCAGATCGACTTCTATACTTTTTGTTATTTTAACTCTCCTATGCTTAGTATGATCTATGTCTTTTCCTTGCTCTTGTGCTCTGAGGACATAACACATGCTAAGTATATAGGTGTGTGTGTGTGTATATATTATATATACTTTACCCATAGCTCATACTCTTGTGTATTTTTGTATGAATTATGCAATAAATATAGTATGGGTAAATTTGGTAATTTTTTTGTAAAATACATGTATACTTGTATAATATGCATATTATATATAAGTTATAAAATGTGTATACTTTTGTAAAATTCTTGTAAATAATTTATAAAATTTCTTGTAAAATGGGAGGTATACCAAAAAATAAAAAGAAAAACTCTAAAAAAAGAGAGGCTTCTTATTTACTCTTGCATATCATCCTTGCATTCATCAAAAAAATTCAATTATCTTGTACTTCATTCACATACATTGCATGTCATCTGCATTTCATTTGCATATCTAGCACATGCAAAGTGGAAAGTTAGTGGGTTCTGAACCAAGTTATGAATACAAGTAGAGGATGGATTTGATTTGACCTTAATCTACCTAATTTCAAAGGAACCTTTTAGGAACTGGAATTAAGATTTTTTAGGTCGAGTGACTTAATTTTTTGAGTCCCCAAGATTATGTTCACATGTCATCTTGATTGATCTAAATGGACGCACGATTCTTTTAGATAGTGACCTAACTTGGACAAGCAACTTGCACGTAGCTCTTCATTGATGAGGTGGTGAGGAGGTAGAATCCATTGTCTTGGAGTAGTACACGGGTGGGAACATCCATCCTCCTCTAGGGAGAGGGTAGTGCATCTCAACCTAGTCTAGTGGCGTCGACATCTAACGATGGGATGCTGTGGGTTGCAATAAAACTTCAAAAGACGGATAGTGTACTAGCTCAAGAAGAAAAACTTCTTATGTACATGCTGCACTTTTTTATATATAAAAAAAGAAAAGAAAATCTCCAAAAAATTTAGACAGGCAAAAAGTTTTTTAAAAATATCCCGCCGGAGAAAATATGAATAAGCAAGGCATATGCTTCAAAGTCTCATACCAAGGCACCCTGCACCTGGAGACTTGGCTACACTGGTCAAGCTCCAAGGATATGTGACTACACTGGTCATAGTCCATTCTCTTCTCTACCCCTTTTCTTGAGCTAGTTGCACTTGAACTTAGATGAGAATGCCTCGCTCCTCGAGGAAAGAGTTGCTAGACCAAGGAATTAGGGTTATCTTGTTAGAGGAGGTTGTTTCTTTGCTATTTATGATATGGAGAGCCATATTTCACTTAAACAGTACAAGTAAGATGAACAGTCATCAGAGTTTGCGTATGAGGATTTGTTCTGACTTGACTATTGAGGCGACCTGGATAGAGACTTGTGGAACTTAAGCTGTTAGGTCTTAAATTTAGTTCACAATAAGGTTCCGCCACATTATTAATCCAAAGGTCTAGTCGAGCTCCATTTTCACCTTTTTTTCATGACCTTGCTATGGAACCCAAAATCATTTTACTTTTGTATTTCATTTTAGTTTCTCGGGGACGAGCAAGGTTTAAGTATAGGGGGCTCTAAAAGTTGAAAATATAGCTTTGTTCCCAAGTAATTAGCTGCATATCTCCATTTATTTTGCATTATTCCCATTCATGCATTTAGAATTAATCTCTATATTCTATCATGCATATTTGCTATAAATAAGAAGACAAATTTCCCTTGTAAAAATCACCTATGTATTTTACTATATTTCCCCTTATTTTTATCTATTTTTCACTAAATTAGAATGGAATAAATTCAACTCTATAGTTTATATATTACCAACACCAATAAATGAAAAATATAAATAATGCTAACTTGCAAAATTGACCAATAAACCCTAAACCTTGGTTTTAGACTAAGAGCCTTAAAACGTGAATATCTCTTCATACAATATCCTATAAACCCTTACTCACTTTTGAATGAATGTACGTTCAAGTAACTTCAAAACAAGACCAAATTCAAAAAGAATCGAGATCGTATGTGAAACTTGGGTTTTGGGCCCCTTTGTATATTGTACATATGTCCCTTTATTTATTTATTTTATCTTTTGTTTTCTTAATTAATAAAAATCCAAAAAATAAGTTGTAAATATTTGTTTCATATTTTCTTTAATTTTATTTTGATTTTTATCTTATTTAAAAATGCCAAAAAATGCAAAAGATAAAAATTCGGTATGTTATATTCATAAGATATCACCAAAAATACTTTTTGTATGAAAGTTGTTGATATCATCGATACGAGCAACTTTCGTGTTTACACTTTTTGATTTGACCCCTTTTGTTATTTCTTTTTTTATTTTTCTTTATATTTAATTTGTGATTTTTCTAGGAGCGACACGTGGCAGCTCCTAGAGCTACTACGTATCACCCCTATTTTTATTATTTATTTCTTATTCTTTTTCATTTTTGTTATTTTATTTTATTTGTTTATTTATCTTTATTTATTAACTATTTTAAATATATTATTATTATTTATTATTTATTATTATTTTAGTTTTAGTTTTAGTTTTAGTTTTAATTTTAGTTTTAATTTTACTCACGACGTGGACGTCCCTGCGCACGCCACATGGTCGCCCCCTCTTCTTCTCCGCTTCTCGCCTCTCGTGACGATGCAACCACCCGCTTGCAACACATTTCCCTTCCCGCGCCTTGCGAGGTGGTTGTGCAACCGCTTGCACATCACCCATATCCGTCGATAGAAAGATGGAGAGAGAGAGAGAGAGACACCAGCTTCATTTCCTCCATGGTGACAACACGACGACTCGATTTGCAGGTGACGATGCCTCACCACCTTCACCGACGAGATCCATGAGGTACTCCCTCATGTGCAGCTCTAATTATAAGAAGATGCTCGAGCTTCTTGGTGCCTCATTGGGGTATTGATCGTGGCGAAGAACGGAGCAGCTCATGCTCCAAAATTCTCCACTGACAACAACCCCCAAATTCCCCCAATCTTCATCATTTTCGCCTTCTCTTTTATTCCTTGAACTCCATCTCAAAAATCTATCATCTTCCCCAATTGAATACAGCCAAATGACCCCCCATTCCTTGAAAATCACCTCATTCTTCTTCCCATATAGATTCTCTTCTATTCTCTTCGCAACCCTCCACCGCTATGCTCTGTTTCCCTCCTTCAACGATGGAGCACCACCCACGTTTCCTCTCGTTTATGTGAATGATGTTGTGATCGAGCTTTGATGCTCCAGTCGATCCCCCCACCTGCAGGACCAACATCAGCTACAACCAAGCCACAACGAGACCTCGCTATTTGACACCTCCTTTGTCGCTCCTCCACCAGCAGAGACATGTCACTGCATTACCACCTTCACCATCGAAGCATTACCTTGCATCCACGCACAACCATGAGATGCTCTCGTCGAACGGAGACCCCCAGGTGAATCTATCCCCCTCTAGCCTCGTCGTCCACACCCCAAGAACCCCTCGAGCAACAGGCTGCAACATCATAATCTGATATTTGAGGATCATCTGCAGCTACACGTTCGACGGAGGTGGAGTCGGACCTCGACTCCAACTCCATTCGCAGCTCCAACACCGCTTCGACATCATCCACCGCACCGTCCATTTCCCCAACGTGGAGGACCACCATGGAGCGCTGACCATCGTGCTCTGATCGTCCATTGCTCCTCGCAGATCGTGCTTGGGAAGAAGAAAAAGGGGGAGAAACCCCTTACGTGAAGGACACACCCTAGTGGAAAAATTGCACCTCTACCCCCACACATGCTAACACATGAGCAGGGTAGGGGTGGGGGATAATTTGTGGTTGTGCCCCTGATCTTCCACATATTTCAGTCCTGCCCCCCGTTGTTCATCAGGCACGTGCCCCGCACGTGCCAGTGGAAAATTGCATAAAGACCCCCTGGGTCTAGATATCTTCATATACACCCCTGCATTACAGTTTTGCTTTGTTCTTTTATTTTTACATTCAGAACCCTACATTTATCTTGTAATTTGAACATCATTTTCGCATCAATTTTTATTTCCAAGAATTTCATATTGTAGATCAACCAATTCTTTATCTAATGAGTGTTTATTTGCAATTTTATGAACAATGACTGATTTATTCTAATTAATTTGGTGAAAACTTGCATAGTTTACCCATTTTATACCTTAAAACTTCTATTATATTATTCACTGCTCTAAAAATTTCGAAAAATCTCATTAGACATAATTACTTGTGTTCTGCATTGTGCCCTAGTTGGTGATTTGAGTAATTGATTTTAATTAATTCCATACTTAGTATTTAAGGAATTAAAAATTGTTTTGGATACCTCTCATATAGACCTATCTAGGACACTTCAATCTCTCGAAAATATTGACGTTTGATATTTATTAAAATTATTTTGCTCAAAATCACCCTACATTCTAATTTAATTCATAATTAATCTATATTGCATCTGAAAATTCCAAAAATATTATAATAGCTAAATTTTGCATTCATACATATTTTGGTTAAGTTTTATTGGATTTGGAGTTCATTTGAACAAAATTTATAACTTAACCCCCGAACTTTGCTAAAATTGCGTTGCATTTATTAATTACATAAAAATACTAAAAAATGCTTCCTTGAAAACCTAGCCTCTAAATCGCTTAATAATCAACCTAAGGAGACAGTGTCCTCCCTGAGTTCGACCTTGGGCTTGCCCAAGTAAAATATAAATTGATCGCTCACATTAGTCGATAATTTATTAATTAGCGGTTGGGAAATTTGTGGGTGCATAGGCAAAGTGTCGAATGTTGTCAATGCGGACAATCGCCTCACTTCCAGTCCCTCCATTTTCTGGAGCACTGGTGATCCTATATCGCAACCATCTACAGATCAAGAATGGCGCATGGGTGATGCGCTCCTGAGAAGGTTAATCAAACCTTGGATGATGTCATCCCTAGGGTAACCGATGATGAGCTGGAAGATTACGGTGATTGTGAGGTTGAAGATAATGTCGCAAATGAGGAGATGTGGGCCGATGAAACCATTCCCCAAGCAATAGTTCCCCGTTTACCTTTTTGTGGTAAGAGGATATCGAACACGTTCAACATATGAGGATGACATTCAAAATGAGTCCGAGCTTGACGGTGTTGGTGCTGAACTTCGAAAAGGCAGAACATTCAGTTGTAAAGATGATTTGATGTTTGTTGTGAAAAAGCATCACATCGACACACACTACTACTTCAAGGTTAAAGAATCCACCAGGTTGATATGGTCTATTTTTTGCATCACCCAATCAAAAGGATGTCTTTGGTATTTGCGTGGTCATTACAGAAAGTTCAATGGTATGCGTGCGATCTCTAAGATTGTCACCTTATATACTTGCCTAAACCTATTGGGTAATCAGAATCATCCTCAATTGGATTACAAATTTATGTCTAGATAACTTTTATCCCTGGTGAGGGATAACCCTACTGTTTGGGTGTCAAGCTATAGAGCTCACATTCACGAGATGTTCAGTTACTAGGTAGCGAAAAAAAAGCATGGGATGCTCGGAGGAAAGCAATTGGAATAATATCCAGTGATTGGAAGAAGTCCTATGCCAAGATGACGTATCTTCTACATGCAATGAAAGGCTGCCATCCCGGGGAATGAAATAGATATCAACCACACCCAACACCTCAACCCGTGGAAACCTCATTGTCATAGATTTCAACGATGTTTTTAGGCATCTGGCCCTTGCATTAAAGCATTCAAATATTGCAAGCCTTTGATAAGTATTGCTGGCACTCATTTATATGGAAAGTGCAAACATATATTATTGATTGCTTGTGGGATGGATGGAGACAAACATATTG
This sequence comes from Ottelia alismoides, assembly GCA_037367405.1. Classification (NCBI taxonomy): domain Eukaryota; kingdom Viridiplantae; phylum Streptophyta; class Magnoliopsida; order Alismatales; family Hydrocharitaceae; genus Ottelia; species Ottelia alismoides. The sequence goes on along the minus strand of JAZKJV010010581.1, from coordinate 369,575 downwards.
TTCCTCTTGCATTCAGATTTGTTGACGAGGAATCTGACCCTACATGGAAGCAGTTCCTTTCGTTGATCATTGATACGTACCAGAGTAATTGGTGTATGTGCATGGCTAATTTGTATCATTTCTGATCGCTATCCTAGTATAAAATCTGCAATGAATAATGTCGATGTTGATTTATTAGAACCTTTCGTGTACTGGCGCTTTTGTTCAAGGCATGTCGCAAGCAACTTCAATAATGTTTTTAAGAATGGGTCTACGAATATTGTTAGAAAATGAACTATGCGGAAGCAAGATGATAAATATAGCAAGAAGATAAAGAAATATGAACTAGGAACACAAGGATTTTTACGTGGAATCCTACTCCCTAAGGAGCGGGGTGAAACTACGAGAATAGGCCTCAAAGGGCTGATGTGTTCATTCGCTTTTCTCATCTAGTACAGGAGGTCTGGGGCTTCTTATATAGCCTCCATAGACCCCCAAGTCCCCCCACTAGTAGATGTGGGACTAAACACTGGATGTGGTAAATAGATCCCGGAGTGATCCATTTACCCATCTACAACATATGTCGCATATACTCCAACACTCCCCCTTAAGATGGAGCATGCAATTCTCACCTTTGACAAACAGAAAGAAATCTCAAACTCGCCATACAAGACACTATAGACAATATCAACTCAATGTAAACACAATTGTCAGCTATTGTCGAGGACGTAGCTTCTCATGCAGTACAGTTGAGGAGGAACAAATGAGCTGGAGTGTGAGCCAAACTGAATCTCCTCGTCGGAGAGCATGTACTCTGTACTGCGCCTGTCAGAGTCATTGCAACTGGAAATGAGTCTCCTCGTCAGAGTAATCTAGCCCACCATAATCATGTGGACAATTGCTTCATCTCTAAAGGCTGAACTGAAAAGTTGTGGAGACATCCTCGTTGGAATCCACGATCGCTGGAGAATGGAGTATGAAAAGTCTTTTCGTTGGAGAACTGGATCTCTCCCATAGAGAGTGTGAGCTCTACCCTAGAGTCCCTATGAGACCACATGAAAATCTTAGCCTACATTGTATAGGGAATGTGATCTCTACTCCGGGGTCCCTATGGAACACATGAAAACTCTGAGATCAAAAACAAAAGATGGTACCACATAAAATGATGGCAAGCATGTGTACATCAATCTGAAGACTCAAAAACATCTGGACGTCGAGTTTGAATATCTGAACTGTAGAGTCTGGAAAAATCCGGCCTGGCTTCTGGACTGGATAATCTGAACGTGGAGGATCTGACAATGTGGTCTGTAGAACTCTACACAATACTCCCCCCTTTCTCCCATACTTGTCGAAAAACAATGACACCGACAAAGTTGGGAGAAGACATGAAAATGAGGAGAAACAAAAATTAAATAAGCCGATCTCATTTTTTTCAGCTTTTATTTTTATTTTTAAATCATTTTTCCCAATCGTCATTTTTTCGGTTGTTTCATTCATTTTTTAGTAGTTGTCACATCTGTGTTTTTTTCCAAATAAGTTGTTCATCATTTTTGGCTTTTCCCTTTTTTCTTGTGTATGGCTTTTCTTTTGTACATGCCTTTTTTTCAAAACAAGTTGCCTCCCCTTTTTTTTGGCCTTCTATCTTTTTTAAACACTAGCCCACTGTCAGGCTCTCCTTATTTTTTAAAAAAACCAAACACGACCCACTTGGGGATATATTTAGGGTTCCAACGAGGAACCCTTTCTCAAATACTTACTGGAGATGCCACCACCATTGGAGATAGAGCTCGAGCTCTGCCTAGAGATCACGAAGGTGAGAGGCGGTGCCCGTGGGTGCATAACAAAGGGGGTTCCACCGCTTGGGTATTTGCTAACAAAGGAGATGGTGTCTCGTGCGGGAGGTGGAGCACCGCTTGGAGGCGGTCGAGACGTCCGCTGGGATGGAGGCCCGCCTCATCGGGACCATGCCACCTGGAGATGAAGCAGTGCGGGAGGATGTGTGTTGGATGTGGCTCTGTCGATGATGCAATGGAGAAGTGCCTATGCCCATACTTCGAACCGGGGCCCTTTTTATGTAATATGTGCTACCTGATGCATGGAGAGGGATGGTGGGAGATCCAAAAGAATAGGTGTCCGACACCTGCATGGACTGACACCAGAATAATGTGCTCTAGTTTTGCCTGGAAATCACGTGAGAACTGACCTGAAGTGCATGTGAGGATCTGGATTCTTATGCGATGCATGAGATCCTTTGATTTATTGTTCCAGATTGAACCCTAGAATTTGATGTTGCACCGCTTGGATTTTAGGGTCTCAATGAAACCCTACAATTCTTGGACTTGAATTAAAATGTGAAACCACGAATAATCAAAATGAACTGGAATAATCCTAAATAATCTCGAACATGAACTTGACAAGAACAATAGCTCTTCAAAATATTCTTCAAAAAATAATTAGAGTTTTGATATAAACCCTAGAATTGTATCTTCAATCTCGAACACAAAAATAAATAATATAAAAATCATTGAGAATTGACCTGCTCTAATGCCATCTTAGAAAATGAACTATGTGGAAGCAAAATGCTAAGCTGAGTAAGAAGATAAAGAAATATGAATTTGGAACACAAGGATTTTTACGTGGAACCCTACTCCCTAAGGAGCGGGATGAAACCACGGGAGAACGCCTCAAAGGGCTGATGTGTTCATTAACTTTTCTCATCTGATACAAGAGGTCTGGGACTTCTTATATAGCCTTCACAGGCCCTCTAAGTCCCACCACTGGTAGATGTGGGACTAAACACTGGACGTGGTAACCCATCTATAACAGATGAAACATATAATCCAACAAAAATGTTGATACAAGCTGCTGCACTTCAAACGACTAGTAAGAAGTTTGCGTATTTCATGAGGAAATTGCAGAAATGAAACTCAGATACGGGTAGATGGTTTTCAACTCATGATTCTCGTAGGGAGTAATGGACTTTAGCATATGATGGTGCCTATAGATTTGGGCAAATGACTACAAATCTAAGTGAAAGTTACAATGTGGTTCTTAATGATTCACGATGTTTGCCGATTGTTGCACTAATCGAGAAGACCTTCTATAATTGCATCTTACACTTCAATGAGCGAGCATATGAGACTATTGCTGCCCTCGCTGCTGGCAAAAAAATCATACATTTCTCTGCAACAGAGATGCACCGGTGGAGTGTAGCTGCAAATGGACACATGGTAACCCACATACAAAGACAACCTGACATATTGTTTGAGGTCTTGAGTGGTGTTCGACGTACTGAGTATGGGATTCGAGGCCGCAAACGGTACACAGTGAACTTGGGACAACAAACATGTACGTGTAATAAATGGCAAAATTTTCACATCCCATGTTCTCACGCTATTGTTGTCATTTCACAACGTCGATCAGAGGTTGATACTTATGTTGGTGAATGGTACATGTGGGAGAAGCAATTAAAGATTTACAAAGGGTTTTTTTTTCCAATTGGTGACTGAGATACGTGGTCCCCATTAGAGTACCCAGAATTGCGTCCTGATAAATCACGTAAGCGTACTAAGTTTCACCCACGGTCAATCAGGATTCATAATTAAATGGACGTTAGGAATGCCATTTGACAAAATACATGTTCATTGTGTGGTGTACTTTGTCATACCAATCGTGGTTGTCCTAATAAAAACACACGGGCTTCTCAAGCATCCACATCTAATTCTCAACCCTCAGAAAGGAATAAAAAAGTGTGGCGCGTATGGAGGTGAAGGTTATAACAAACGAAAACGTCCTGATTGGAGTAAGTTTTCTTTCTTTTTAGACACCTTATGTTGATAATAATTTTTCTTTTGTCTGAAGTCCTTTTTAATTCTTTCTACTTTGATGTATGTTAATTGCAGATGGACCTCAGACCTCTTGATCCATCAGTTTTGATTCAGCAGGAGCGACATCGTTTACATTGAGTTTGGGTGAGCGATGTAAGTCATTTAATAATTTCTAATTACTAACTATATTTCCTAATATATCTCGTATCTTTCAAACTACATGCATCATCATGATTGCGTTGTCAACAACGCGAAACACATGTGCGCCTCATCCCTTTGGATGACCGCCTACTTCCTTACGTAGCTCAGGTTGAATTTGAATGTATTACAGAATTGGAATTTATCGTGCTAGATTGGCATTAAATTACAGCCTTGGTGGAGCGATGGTGGCATAAGATACACATTTTCCACATGGCTAGTGGAGAGATGACCATTACGTTGCAGGATGTCGCCTTCATCTTGGAATTACGGATCGATGGACCGGTGTTTACAAGCGAGCAACTTCTAGGTGTCTGGTCCCTAGGGGTGTACGAAAATTCTCAAGTTCGATATTCGCTCAAGTTCGGCTCGCTAAAAATTCGATTCATATTCAGCTTGGAACTAAATGAACCAAACCTGAACACAAGTTTAAGCTCGATTAAATAAACAAATTGAATCTAAAAATCATAGGTTCGCTCAGGTTCGCATAAGTTGAACTTATTTTGAGACAAGTGGATTTTGTCTAATGAAAAGTAAACTTTATCCGAAGATAAGTGAATATTTACAAGATAAGTAGGTTTTATCTCGGTATAAACTATCTCAAAATAAATAGTCATATCATGGTTAGCACATCCATCATCTATGTATCTAGTACTTTTCTCATCTTTATCCTCAAATCAAAAGAACAAGTATAAATCGTACTTATCGTATATCCCCACATTATTCCTCATCCTCATCTGAACAAATATAAAATATATTATAATTATACTTTTTTCAAAGAGACAAATCCTCATTAATATATTTCTTTAAAAGATGAAAAACAATTAGATAAAGAAAAATTGAATGAATGTTTATTTAAATTATAAACGCACATATGTTTTTCCATTTCTTTTCTTTTCTCTCCCTCTTATTAGAGAATTCTCAAGTTCGATATTCACTTAGGTTCGATTTGATTAAAAAGAGGTTCAATTTAGATATGATTAAAAAAATAAATGAACCAAACCTGAACACAACTTTATGATCGATTAAATAAACGAACCGAACCTAAAAAATGTAGTTTCGCTCAGGTTCAGTCCGTTTACACCCCTATCGGTCCCTACCTTTCGAGATTGCTGGCAGCATGGTTTTGGCGAGCTGGTTATTTACATATTTTGCAGAGTTGCCGCCAGATGCTGATGAGGTGGTCTTGCATAGGCATGCACGAGCATACATTTTACAGCTTCTAGGAGGTGTTCTATTTACATACAAGTCAGGGTTACTGATTTCTCTGATTATACTACCACATCTGCATGATCTGCAATACTTTGGGATGCTGAGATGGAGATCAGTGGTTCTTGCTTTCCTATACATGCATATATGTTTAGCAACATATATAGCGACAGAGGAGATCGAAGGCTCAGCCATATTGCTTCAGTTGTGGGCCTGAGAGCATTTTCCACATATTGCTCCAGTGATTAGGGAGAGACCACAATGGCACGACTGACTGCTAGGAGTTCGTTGGGTTGTTGCATTTGCACATTGTCGACAACCAACGCATGTCGTGAGACCATACCATGATGCTTTCGACATACAATCACCTGAGCAGGTAAATAAACCACGACACATTAATTCAATGTTCTTCAAATAACTATCATTAAATTACATATCATTTTTGATTAACTTATAATATATCTTTAATTGCAAATAAATTAAAAAACTAACCAATAATTCTCCTGCTTCAGGAGTGGACCATTGAGACTCTCCTTCTTTCCCACTCATGTGAGACCTAGACCACCACTCCTGAAGTGAGGGTTCTCTTTCCAACCTAGTTGCCTGAAAATTAATTTTAAAAAGTAATAACAATATGGTACTATATTAAAGTAGATTTGAAAAATTATTTTTTATATTGTAGTGCCATCTCCGCTCTAATCTGGTTGTGGCGTTTATATCCACTTGTCGATTTAATCCTTTTTTTGGCGGTTTGTCCTTCCTGCCGTTGATCTCCTTCCAAACTCCACATCTGTAATGAATGAATCACAGAAACCCGCCCATCTATAAGGAATATGTTATGAATATTAATTATTTTACAAATTACATCATAAATTGTTGAAGAAATACAATACCTATCCTCCATACACCATGCTGGCGAGAACATCTTCATCTCCTCAAAATTCATCTCCCCGCATCTCGTCTTCGCATGCGAGTCTCCTTGCCTTGAAAAATGTATTGCTCATTCTCTTCTCTACCAAACGAATGAAGGCTCAGCGATAAGCCTCCTTCCCCAGACCCGGAACTAGGCGATACCTACTCTAAAAATTACTGTAAAATATCAGAAGAAAACGTGACAAAAAATTTCTATGTTATTTAAAAAATTATTCTTATTAGAAACATCTCAAACAATCTCTCTTGTTCGGTAGCAGGGATGTGACACCATCGAAATTGCATGCTAGTTAAGTGTTTCTTGATTATGTTGGTTATCTCCTTTGCCATCCTGTTGTTATTAAAAAAATTCTGCATATTTTGGTAAAATTTGCAAATATTATACAATCTATTTATTTGGTAAAATTAAAATGATAAAATTTATTAAAATTGTACCTCCCATCCGTTGTAACCTTCAATAAAGGGTAGGACGCCAAAGTCTGTCCAACTCCAATAGGTAAAGGCACGGAGGTACTCGAACGTCCAGAAGAAGGAGAATCAGAATCCATCGATGTCCGTGCAGGTATCGGGACCGGGATCGGGAATGCAGCAGGAGCGGCTGAGGTAGATGGCTCTCCATAGGCGCCTACATAAAAGGGTGGAGGAGGATAACCAAGGGACTCGTAATAGGCTATGACCCGTCGGACCTCATCAGACTGTGAATCTAAAACAACATCCGGGTTTGCTGCCTACTGGAAGAATGTGTGTCTGAGGAGGATGGATGATTAGATCGATAATATCTATGAGACCCGCCACGTCCAAAACCTGCCATGACTGTAATGATGATGTAATAGTTAATTACACAGTTATTAATGAATATTTTAGCTAATTCGAGTATAATAATTTAATAAAACTTACAGTTAATCTTCATCATTTATTTCTGTTGGATTAAAGGACATTTTTTCGATTTCTGACTTTTCTGAATCATCATTTGTGGAGTCGGAATCATCTTGTAGGTCAATGCATGACATCTCATTATCAATCAATCGAATCGATTCGATGATTGAGACTTCTTCTACTACATTTATTCGTTCATTAGTCGGTGTGAATGCTTTATCTATATCATCTTCATGATTCGAGAATTTATCTTCACGATATTTAAAGTTTCAACGCTCTTTCTCTTCTTTGACACTTGTGGGAGATAACAAACTTGGTCCGCTTGAGAAGCTAAAACGAAGGGTTCAAATCTGCATATAAATTTTCTTGGTATCACGTCGACAATGTCATTTCTCTTATTGAGTATTACACCTCCATTGGATTCATATTAATCACACAAAAAGAGAACTACTTTATTAAAGCCTGGAATATTATATTCTACTTCTAGTATCTCCTTTAAAATTCCATAATAATTCATATTATCTTCCTCATAACAAGATCCATGAACCATCACTCCGTGATTCTGAGTTGTTAAATATTTATTCGAATTGAATGTATGAAAACAATAACCATTACTGCAGCAAGAGTTGTAAGACCGGACCTTATAAACTGGTCCTTCTCTAAAATATTTTAAAATGCGTGTATAATAATCACCACCATCCAATTGTTTTGACCGATCTTAAAACCAAGCTGAAAATTAATTCCTATAGATGCTCAGAACTTCACCATCTAAATACATAGGATTTCTTTGGATTTTTCTTTCTAAATTCCCAAAATAAGTAAAAGAAACATTAGTATTACGTGGAAGTGAATTTGCATATATACATAAAGTAATACAAATACGTACTGGATATATGGTGTTATTTCCGCGCAATTGTCTAAAACGTATAACTCTGCAGCATCCTTCTCCTGTTTCGATATGAAACGTTCTGTTGCCTTTCCTATGAGCTGAGTGGATTGACGAAAGATACTGATACAAGGTTCTTCCTCCAACTAAATTGTCTCATTCCTCCTAAATCTGTTGTGGATTGTCTCCGCATCTTCTGAAAGATACCTGGTGCAGAATGTTGCGACTTCCTCATTAATATACTGCGAACTTATTGATCCTACAACTTTACTTTTATTTAGGACCTTTCTTTTGAGAAAGAACATTAACCTATATAAAATATGTAAATATTTTATTCAAATATTAAAGAATGCAAGAAGATTTTAATATTTATAAATATCTTTCAAAAGCATCCAACGATATTTTACCAGCCCTTCACCTTTCGCTTCATATGGAATATGAATCATCAAGTGCTCCATTTAATAAAAAAAATGACGGCGAAAATGTCTTCTCCAAATTACACATAATCACAGGAATATTTTTCTAAATATATTCCATCTCTGTGCGGTGTATGCGTGACGAGCATAGAACCTGAAAAAATCTACTTATAAAACATCGACAACATTTTTTGGTAACAATCCTCTAAACACTAACTGTAGCAATCTTTCCATGAAAACATGACAGTTATAACTTTTCATTCCCTTAAATGATAACTTCTTTAAATCGTTCAAATTGAAAAATTTTAATGCATATCTCTATGTAAACTTCAGTTTACTTGTCCATTCGCAAACAAGCTTCACTTGATTTCTGTCTAATGTATACTTCACTTTAGGAAGTTCATCCCTTCCATTATCATGTTCCTTTATATGCAACTCTAGCTAATTGCATATGATTTGTAAATCGCAGCGAGACTTTACTGTATCTTTTGAGCGACCGATTACATTCATAACAGTATAGAATATGTTATCAAAGATATTTTTCTCTATATGCATAACATCTAAGTTGTATCGTATCAGTAGCTTGCTCCAATATAGTAATTCCCAAAATATACTCTTCTTAATCCAATTATGACTATCACCAAAAGCAGGAAGATGTTTTATTTTATCCCCATTCTCTAAGGCTGATTTCTATTTCTTCCAAGCTTGATAATATCGTATCGTCGTTCTTAAATGGCGGTGGATCTGTAAATCAATTGTATTCTTTTTAAATGACTGCTTCTGTCTTCGATATGGAAGATTGTTTGAAAGAAAACGTCTATGACAATCAATAAAACATGGTTTCAGTTGGAATGATTTAGTACCTTCCATATAATATGGACAACTTTTACGTCCATGTGCAGTCCATCCAGATAACATTCCATATGTCGGGAAGTCATTTATCGTCTAAAGTAGAGCTACTTTCATGTTAAATATTTGACTTTTATTTGCATCATACGTATCTACTCCATCGACCCATAACATTTTCAATTCATCTATGAGAGGGCGTAAATAAACGTTGATGTATTTTCCCGGATGTGTAGGTCCTGGCACCAACAATGATAGAAATATAAATTGTCTCTTATTACATAACCGTGGGGGTAGATTGTATGGTATTGTCATTACTGTCCAGTAAGAGTAATCTTTACTTCTTTCATGAGGATTAAACCTGTCTGCAAATAAACCTATAACACAATTCCTCTTTTCTTTAGAAAATGTAAGAAAGGTTGACATCAATACTTTCCAACAATCAGACTCAGATGGATGCTCCATGTACTCATTGAGTTTATATTCCACATGATATGTCATATGCTTCGTCGTTTCTTTGCAATAATATAGCCGTTTCAATCTCGACGTCAAGGGGAAATAACATAAAATCTTTCTTGAGATTTTAGTCCTGCTCTTACTTACTTTTTGATATATTTACTCGTCACATTCAGGATACCGTTGCAAATGCTGGTGTTCACCGTAATATAAAATATGATGATTTATACAAGAGTCTATTTTAGTTTCTGCTAAACCCATCTTCCACGTCATCTTCTTAGTTTTGTAATAATTATCAGGTAATTCTGTATCTTCTGGTAAAATTTTCTTGATAATTTTAAGCATTGGATCAAAATTACGATCAGTCATATTATATTCCATCTTCATCGATAGAAGATCCGAAATCGTAGAAAGTTTTGAATATGTCTTGCAACCCAACCACAATGGCTCTTCTGCTTTTTTCAACAACTCGTAGAATTTTGCAGACTCTCCATATGGTTCCTCATCATCTAGAAAAGGAGTGTTAAAATCTGGATCCACAACGTCCATAACCATATCTACAAATGGATTAATATTGTCCACTTCTTTTTTGACTCATTCATCTTGTCCTCATAATCCTCACCATGCCTCCACCAAATATGATGTCCTTCATGAAATCCATTTTATAAAGATGTAACTTAGTTTCATCTTTAGATCTCTTCCTCATTAAACGACATTTTTAACACGAACATAAGATAGTTCCATCTGAATCCACAACATGGGAACCTTGTGTGTAAATTCTTGAACACCTCTTTGAAAGGTATATGTAACACGTCCATCTACTACACGCTTGTACATCTACTCTCTATTAGTCGTATTGATCAACCTGACTAAAACAATTCATATTGTCAAATGAGATGGGAAGATTAAACTTTGAGTTAATTTAGGAGAACATGTGAAGAATACCTAAACTTAACCCATTGTTGACTTCAAAGATGAGAAGAGAAGTGTCTTAATTATGTTATCACTTGAGCCCGTCCATAAGAATTCAAACTTACTAAAAGATGCTCGTTGTCACATGCTTGCTTATTTCTGAGGAAATTTCGGCAGCATAACCATGCACATGTCCTGTATACCTCAAAAATCAATCGCAATCAACTTTCAAAATAATCATATTAGTGATTATTTCGATAGTAAGTTATGATTGATTTGGTATACCGAAGAGGAAGGGGTTATGGAACCGAATTTCCATCAGAAAGAAATAGCTTGTGACAACGATCACCTTTTAGTAAGTTTGAATCCTTACAGACCCCCTTAGTCCGGGATCTCCGAATAAGGAAAGCTAACATAAATGTAATAATTTAATATCACTTTACGTCATGCATTTGTATGTGCTACAAATGAGACTATAAAATAATTTTAAAATATTTAATCATTTATGTTAGTCATGCATTTACGTAAATTTGATTGATTAACGATGGGGATATGGATAAGTGTGATCCTAAATTAGTGCTTAATAAAGTGTTTGACTCAACAATATTGAAAGTGTACCTATAAAAAAGATTTTTCCACCTGCAAACATCAAAATCTATGACCATTGGACTGGGACAAGCCATCCCAAAGTGAGTCCAATAGTACTAGGAAAAAAATATAACACAATTGGAGGTGATCAAATCCTCCAATGTGTTGCACACGCCTCCCGGTATGCATGGCCACACACCACCCGGTGTGGAGGAACGCACTGTGTGTGAATGATTTTGTGCAATTTAATAATAATTAGTAGTTAGTGTTTTAGTATTATCATCAACCTAACTATAAGTTAATATGATATACTTGGTCACATTAACTGGAATTTAATTTGATGATAAATTATCACAGAAGAAATGTTGGTGTTTATCATATCTCATATCCACACTATATGACATAGTCTAACTCATATGAACAGTCTATAAAGAGGATGTTTGTAGGCATGGAGATAATTATACTTAATGTTATTCACAAGTTATACCTAATATAAATTATTTAAGCACAAATATACAATATCATGGCATGATATTCTTATTTCGTAATTTTAGTCATTGTAAAAAATAACTATACTAACAAGTATAAATATTATAATGGACTTCCTATCCTTTATATTCTACAAAGTTTAGACCTACTGTTGGTTGTGTCATTTTATTGAATACCTACCACGTATAAAATTCTACATATAAATGAGATAACTACAATCAAGTATAACAAGAATATAGTAAGCAATCTTATCCTAAACATATAAAACACATTCAAATATGTATGGTGTATACAAAATATCAAACAAGAAAACAAAAAATTGAAAATCTAAAACTATCCAAACAAGATTAATATGCAATAAGATTTTAAAAAACGAGAGAGAGGAGGAAGTAATATACTGAAGGGTAGATGTCTATCTACTCGAAACAAGCAAAGGAAGGTCATCGGTGGCGAAGACGATCGTCTGGTGTTCGCCGAAGGGGAATTTTGGGGGAGAAATGCGAGTTAGAATGAGGAAGAAAGGGAGACCGACGTTATGTTTAAGGGCTTGGGCGAGCATACTTAAGTACCCGCCCTACCTTCCGCAGGTGCTCGTCCCTATATTTGCAAGCGATCACATTATCCGCGCATAAAAATTCAAGTGGGCGAGCATGTACGGGCGAGCACATGTGCAATAGAAGTACTCGCCCAAATTGGTAAATGCACGCCAGCCGACCGCTCCTCAGGATTCAAACCAACGAGTCGCATGGGCGACCAAATGTGGTCCTCCTGTGCTCGGTCAGGATTGGGTGAGCACATGTGCTCAACCAAGGCACGCAAATACGTGCACGCCAAACGCATCTTTTTTTGTAGTGATATCCCTCCAATATGTCATCCGAATTTCGTCAGAAACAGAGACTCATATGCCCTCCATTTATAATAGGTCGATTAGAGCAATTTTAAGATCGTTTAAATTACCTGTTCTAGATGGAGGGCATAGAGGTCTCTGTTTTTGATGAAATTTGAATGGCATGTTGGAGGGATATATATATGAATTACATGATGATATTTTCCAAAAAAGTGAAAAAAAACATGGAAGATATAGGACCTGGTGCATGTAAATTACATGCACCAGGGTGCATACTCCCCATCCTCTCTCTCTCTCTCTATATATATATATATAAGTCGAGACAAAGCTGGCAATTTCTTCTTTGGGGGTCAAATTTTTTTTACATTGTATATCTAATTTATCTTATCATTTAATTGTTACTATTTAAGGAGTGGATCATCTGATGTAATGTAGTTATATTAGTGTTGTAATTCGTTTTTTGGCAAATTGTTTTAAAAAATCCAACCTTACAGCTTGAATCTTCGATCAATGTTATACATATCCCCAAATTTCACTCAAAATCGCTATCTTAAATTAATGGTTAAAATGAGGTTCTTTTTAAATGTTGTTTAAGTTGCTTAAATGTTGATTTGACCTTTAACCACGGAGATAAAATAGGAAATGGCATAGGATTTGAAAGAAAATCGAATATCATACTAATAGTGAAAATGGTGAACCATACCCTTAAATACAGATACAAATATGAAAATTGACGATGATGATGATTCGGATATAATTATGTATCACATTGATGTGGATTATCTTGCTGATAATAAATATCTACTAAATTTTATATTCAGAAGAACTTTTTGTGAAATTTTATTTAAAAACAATTGGCAGGTCAAAATGGCAAAACTAGGAGATAAAACAAAACAAAACAAATTTAATATGATAATTTAATATAGCTTGTCAGATAAATATTTAAATATATTAAATACATATTTCTTTCTTCATTTGAAAGTGATCCAAAAATATATATCATGTGTAATCATGTACCATATTTAGATATATGTGTACACGAATTAATATACGTCAATATAATATACACATATAGATTCAGTAATGCATATATTCGTCTCTATACACTAGAAAAATATGTAACCATATCTGTTTTCTGATCCAAAATGAAAGAGTATCAACATCCATATCCATATGCAAAGAAAATAAAAAGAAATATCCTTATATGTACTATATACACTAAAATAAAAATGCATATCTATGACCTCTTATAAACAGATATGATGATGGACAAATTCATATATATCAGTATCCCATTATGCATATGTAAATGTTAACCGTTAATTATTGTATTTAGATCATATATATTGATTTTTTTGTTGATATATGGAGGGGGCTATTATATATAACATGCCAATTTTAATAGGGTAAAATGGGGTTGCCCCCATGGGGGGAGCTAACTTGGCTCCCCCCGCCATTTCACCCGTTTTTTTTAATTTTTATTTTTCAAAATTTCTTGCGTGGATTTTCATCAATATATCCATATATTATGTCATTAAAATTTCGTGCGAAAAGAGACTCCTACGACCTCCATCCAGATGGGGTCGTTTTTAGCAATTCTATTACCATTAAAAAATGATTGTCTGGATGGAGGTTGTAGGAGTCTCTGTTTCTCACAAAATTTTAATGACATAATATAGGGATATAGTGATAAAATTCCACGAAAGAAATTTTCAAAAAATAAAAATAAAAAAATTGGCAAATGGGGAGTGGGAGCCAAGTTAGCTCCCCCTAGGGGCAGCCCCATTTATCCCATTTCAATATTAAATAATATATTAGATTATATATGGTACTATATTAAAAATATATATGGATTTTGATTGGGAGTCCGGGTAGCCAAACCCCCACCCACCCCCGTCTCTCCATCACACATTTTTAAGCCGATATGAGTAAAATTTTTATTTCGATTGAAAGTATACAAATAATGATATGATATTTTATTTTTTTCAATATGGGTACATATAATGTCACGAGAAACTTTTTGTTCGTTATGGGTCCCATGTCGTACACATGGCTATCCTATCATATGACGAATGATATAAATCACTATTAACAAATTTTGTAACATCTACGGGCTTCTCTATTTATCTCTTTGCTATTGTTGTTTTTTAATATATTTTATTTTTTAAATATGTTGTCGAAAATTATTTGATCATGGCCTTTTTAAATAAATATTAAAATAATCAGAATTAATTAAATAGATATGGTGATTTGATATTTAAAAAAAATGACCATCTATCAACACCTCAGGTGCCGATTTGGGGAGAGAGTCGTTGCCAACGGCTCTCCCAATCTCCCATATATAAACACCCCAATTCCCTACTTATTCATCACTTATTCACCTTCCTCCTCTACATTCTCCTCCATTTTTTCTCTCCCTCGTCTTAATTTCCTAAATCTCTCCATAATTTGGCTCAGATAATCGATCTTGCACTGCTCTTAGTCAAGTAAGAGTGAATCGAATGCTTTGATTTTTTTCGTAACATTTTTTTACGGGTCTTTGCTCTATAGAGGAAATATTTTTTGGCGGATTTCTGGTTATTATCTTTTTGGATCTATTCATTTACTTCGAAGACATTCTTCATTCAAGTAACTTTTATTTTATACAAATAAAAATTCAATTCTAATTATGTATGAGATGTGCCATTTCAGTTAAATGATTTTCGTTGTCATTTGAATATTTATTAAATTTTGTGTCTTTAAACATTCTGATCGTTTAAAAATTACATAGTAATTTAACTAATCATATCGTAATATCCATATAAATATATTCCAATTAATTAGTCAAATTTATAATTTTAAATAATTATTTAAAAATTAAAATAGTTATGTATTGTAAGAAAATATTGATTTCATAAATTAAATTAAAATTAAATTAATTGTTCATCTTTATGAATGAATGTATTATAAATATTTAAAAATTATAATATAGTGCATAATATATTAAATTGATAAATTAGACGATTAAAAATAATTACGTACTTTTAAAAATTAAAATTAATTTCTTAAATTAAATTACATAATAAACCCGATTATCGGAAAGAGGAAACCCGGATGATCGGTGCAAGGGAGAATTCAAAATGAAATGGATGAATTGTGTGTGAGACCGAAGTTGTGTAAAATTTGCAAGCGACCTGGTCATAACAGATTAAGTTATCCACAGAGAAATTAAAGTACCGTACATATGATAGGTAACATATAAGCTACTTTTTGTGTTTTCAATATATACCTATTTTAAAAAAAATATTGTCATTTCTTTATTAATCGAACATATTATTGAATATAGATGGTACACATTGATAGAGTACCTGGTTCAGTGGATGCATCTGTATTGTACATGCAAAGTGAGCATCGATCTTCACAGCCCACAAGCCCGGTTAGTAATTAAATTAATTTTCATATTTTTATTATTAATATAATAGCTTCTCATGTGAGCTTATTATAAATGTTGGGTTGTTAATGCTTTGTAGATTCGATTCATTGAACACAATGAGATGTTAAATGAAATTATTCAGGAGAAGAGTACAATAATATAGAGACTTCTTGAATTATCATGATTTGGTGTGTAGTAAACATGAGAAGGGTACAGATGAACTGTTCATTATTGACTAGTTTACTTGAGCGGTGGCGATCAGAGACTGATACATTTCACTTCCGATTTGGCGAGGCGCCTATTACATTACAAAATATGTGTTTGATCAGTCGACTGAACGTCGATGGGTCGCCTGTTACTGGTCTGGATGTTCCGTCAGGAGGATGGGAACCACTTTGTCTTAGCTTGTTAGGTGCTATTCTCGCTCGCATAAAGAGCGGTAAGGTGAAGTTATCATGGATTAAAGAGACCTTCTTTGCAGATAATGATCCACTACTAGCTATTGAAGATGAGCAGGAATTAATAAGTAAGGTGAGGGTCCTGATTTTTTATCATATTGAATGCAGTGTTCTCGTAGATAGCAGCAGAGATATGGTCCCTCTCATGTAAGCATATGCAATCCTATGCATGAGTATCTCATTTGATTTTAATACACACTGAAAATGATATTTTATTCAAATAGATACCTGCTTCATTTTCGTGAATTAGAAGACTGTGCTTAAATGGCTTGGGATGATGCTGCTTTAGCTCGCATGTACGTAGAGTTTGATAGGTGACGAGACGCAAAATCGGCCCTTTAATAACGCTAAATTAGCACTTGGAAATGTCGGTGCAGTCGGGCCGATTCTGGTCGTCAAAGAGATCACCTCATTTAGAGATATGCGATGATAAATCAAAATGAGATGATCGTTATTTATTTTACTTGGCAAGATACCAAGGTCGAACTCAGGGACACGAGCCTCTCTCGTATTGATCGGATTTAAGTTTGTTTAATCAAGTGTTGAAATAAAGCATATAGGTCAAAATATGCAGAGATACAACAAAGCATTAAAATTAAACATGCATTTTTTAAAACATTTTTATCATGCAAATAAATGATCATGCAAAGCGAATGATAATGTAATGGAAATATGCCCTAGGTTAATAATGATGAGCAAAAGTAAATACGAGTCAATTTCGAGTTCCTTAAAAAAAAGGCAGATGTGATGAATAATATTAAGAAAGGCATCATATTAGGCTCAAATAGACACATCGCTATAAAATAATACATAACAAAATCATTGTGTCCAAAACAGTAATCAATCATGCCATTTGAAAGATCATCAAACCAGCTTTAAAACGAAACTGAAATCAACTCGATTGGATATGCGTAGCTCAAGATATTCAACAAAGAAAGCAGGGGCATAACTGAAAGGAAACATGAAAAAGTATCTACAAACAGGTCCCTGGGAGGGACTAAAATGCAATTAAAGTAAAGATAAGTCCTTCCCTGTAAATTGTCCGCAAGCACAGGGGCATTTTTGCAAATGCTGGAAGTCGTGAGGGCAAAGGTGCAAAATGCCCATCATGCACGTGGACTGCACATGTTCTGGACCTGCTTGCAAATATGGAGAAGTCTGTGGGCTCCTCCGCAAATTGCCCAAAAGTCACACGCCAGGCACGCTCCTTCGAGGCTCGGAAGTCGGTTCGGGATCAGCGGAGGTTCGGAGGTGCTTCGGCGTAGGCTCGGTACTGGTCGAAGCTCCAGGAGGTTCGGGCGCTCCAGACCTTGAGGTTCGGCGGTTGAGGCTCGGGGGCGCTCTGGTATCGACGCGTGGCCTGTTGGAGGCCGTTGGATCGGGATGATCCAAGGGCTGCTGAAAGCGAGGACGTGGCTCCATCTGGACCGTTGGATGGTCACCGGGGGTGGACCATCCAACGGTGGCTGCTCATCTCCCCCGGCCGAAGGCGGGCGGAGCGTTCTGGGCTCCGGCGAAGATCCTCCTCCTCCGCCGCTGGCTCCCGGCTATGGTGGACGTCCCCCGATGCTCAGGACAAGTCGTCGATGAAGCTGAGAGCTCGGGGGAGATCCTGAAGGCTCTGGTACGGCTCGCCGGGGCTCGGAGGACAGCTGCGACGTCGATGAAGTCTGCTCCGATCAAGCTCCGGCCATTGAAGCTCTTGATGACCTGCATGGTTAGGTGCATAGCCGAAGCATATAGTGCGTGCGTGAGTTGATGTGAGAGCTCGTAGGGGCGAAGGGAATGAGGAGCTCGGTGCTCCTCCGCCGCTAGAGCGGAGGAGGTGGTCGGAGGCGAAGGGGGGTATGGAAGAAAGGGAAGGTGAGCGGAAGGTTGCGCGAAAAAGGGGGAATGGAGGCGAGGCTCATGGAGTGGTCATCGGAACGAGGGGATGGTCGGAGAAGGCTAATTAATTAAACGAAATTAAACAAAAAAATCAAAGGAGGAAGAAAGGGCTTACCTGGCGATTGGGCGGAGCGGGGCCTGTGCTCGAGGTCATCGGAGGACCTCGGGGTCATCGCTGGACTCCCCCGGCTACGGGGAGCAGCTTGGCGGAGACGAGGCTCCGCAGGCCTGGCCTACCATGGCCAGGGGTCGTCACCGGGGCGTACCTTCGTCTTCGCGCTCCTGGCCGCCCCCTCGCTGTCACCGGGGGGCGGGGACTCGCTGGGAGGTTTCCCTCGTACAGGTGGACACCGGCGAAGGGGTGTGGTGGAGGCGTATTTGAAGGGAGAAGTGGCGGAGGTAATGGTGGCCGACGTGGGTTTGCGGTCAGCTGTGGGGCGACTGGAAGGGAGTTGTGGGTAGTGGAGTAGTGCGCGGGGGAGTTGGTTGAGTGGCAAAGACCGTGGGTTGGTTGGATAGTCGAGATGATGGTCGGAGTGGGTGGAATAATAGGAAGGGGGCGAGGTCTGTGCGAGTGGAGATCGTGGGAGAGAGGAAGAGGCCGGAGGTTGACGATGATGCGGGGGCCGTTGGATCTGGAGATCCAACGGTGGAGGGCTAAGCGCGAGATGACGGGCAGGATCAGATCCGAGGCGGTGCGATCGGAGAGCGGTGATCGCACCACGTGTCGAGAGGATGGGCAGGCGGAGGCGAGCGGTCGAGATGGATCCTTGAGTCTGATCGAAAGGCTGAGAGGCTAAGTGGTAGTGGACGGTGAGGATCTAAGGGGTCGGGAGCGATCAGAGGGTATCAGTGGCGACACGTGGCACGCTCTGGTGGGAGCGCTTACGTGCGGTGTAGATGAGGAAGCGGTTGATCTGAGGGTTGCGGATTAAGAAGGCGTGGAAGGCGGCTGGCCATTGGATCAAGAGGGCGGATCCAACGGCTAGCAGTGGAGGCGGGTGATTCAAAGGAGCCAGGGCCACGTGGCGCACCCAGAACGGGCCACGTGGCCCAATCAGATTTATTCGAGAGAATTATTGAATTTTAAGGGCCAAGATGGCCGAATTTGAGAAAACTCAAAACATGAAAGTTGTAGATCTTGACGAGATCTACAAGTTTCATGTTGACCAAAACTGAAAAAGAGATCAAACAAGGACCCGAAATATTTTTGAGGATATTTTTAAGTCTAAAAATACCACGAATTTTGTTTTGTCATTTTTTTGTGGTTTTTAATTTATTAAGGACTCTATTAATTATTAGACATTAACAGGGATTTATTGACAAAACATTAAGCAAGGGGGTTAATTATAAAAAATAAAGATGATGAAACTGAGGTTCATCACCTCCCTATACTTAAACTATGCTCGTCCTCGAGCATCAAAAAGAATGACTAAGTTGGATTAACCCCCTTGTGCATGTGAATACCGGATCCAATATGATCAAGTCGACTCGGCTTCAGAGATCCAAAATTCTAGAGTTCAACCCAGCCTTAATCAAGAGGCTTCCAATTCCTCTATTTTTCTAGACTCTCTCTGATGTACATATAAACTAAAGGATATGAGTTTAGTGTTGACTGCAATTCTGAGAGTAGAGTCAATTTGTCACCCAAAATCTTGGTTCGAGGAAATCTCCTAAGGACCCAATCCTCAGCACTAGGGAATAAATCAAATCTTGCATTCAGTCCACCGTCTCTTTAGTTGTCAGACTTAGAAAATGTAGATGGCAGGCCAGAAATGGAGGGCATGGGATTGTGTCAATTCTTCTCTCCCTCTCATTGGAACAAGGATTCTCTCTAGTGCCTTTTTACGCAACACATTTTTTTGGTGTTGATCAGTGTGTCCGTCAAGAGAAGTTGGAGCCGTCTGCACTTGTTTTCCTGGGAGTACACCGGGGTGTGTCTCTTTTGAGTACCTATCGTACCTTCGACACCCAGACTTGTAGCATTTACGATGCAGAGCCCTTTTTTGGTGCAAGCCCGACTCCTGGTCCTAATAGCGGTGGTCCAAGTGGACACTTTGAAAAGTTTGGGAGCGCTCGCCTTTGGTGGAAGCTCTTTTATATTTGACTTTGGTGGAATGAGAGCTTTTCTTTGAATTTCATTGACTTGTATAATTGGTGGCTAGCTCCACTGCTTTTACCAAGAGTTGGCGCACACTGATCAACAATTTTTTATTTATTTTTCACACCCAGGCACTTAGGTTAATGTCAAGAGATTAGTATAAGAATCAAGTTCTCATACTGGCTAATATTGCTGACACTCAGGTTTCATGAAGCCTCCAAAGATTTTATCCCATCCTCGAGCATCATTAGATCAAATCCAAACTCGACTTCCTCATCCCAATCTCTCGAGTGAAAAATCAACTCATCTCATCAAAAACCGCAGTCGTGCATGTGATGTGCTGATCATATTCTTTATGTCTGAGACTAAGCATGGAATATAGCATGCAAATCTAGAAACTTAGGGGAATATGGATGATTAAGTCTAAGACCCTGATGGCTAAGGCTGGTTAACCTAAAATCTCAAAGACTTCTAAAAGCTAAGTCTTCTTGACCAATTCAGATCCTGGGTGAAAAGTGAAAGTGTAGAGGACTAATCCAACTTCTTCATTCAAAAACAAGACACTTTTTTTAACTTCAATAGATATTAGAACTTCCTAAGCTCAATTGAGCATCCGCGATTCAGCCAGTATGGATGTAAGTACAGGCCGAAGCCCGTTGCTTGAGGACGGGGCCTTGCGCGATGTCCTCTAAACCATCCAATCTGCTAAGGGCGAACCCTCACTGAACGCGGCTGACTTAATTGGGTTTAGTAGTGACCAATGACTCTTAAAGGATTTTTAGGAGTTTTCTGATTTTTATGGATTTTAATAAGAGAGTTAAAACACAAGTTAGACTCAACTTTCCTTAAAAAGAGATGGCGATTTTTCAAAAACCATGTCACACAAAAAAAAAAGTTTTCAAAACATTTTCAAAAATCATTTTCGAAAATATTTTTATAAAAATAGTGTAACATAATATCGAAAAGCCGCGAAATCATTTGAGTTCTCTTAGTCCAACGATTTTTACCTTAGCCAAAAAAGTTTTAAATTTTTCAAATTTTTCAGATTATAGCTAAAGTAAATATACGGTATATACGGTATACCCCCCTAAACTTAAACTTTGCTATGTCCTCATAGCACTAGATGTTACAAGTACATAGGTCCATTTAAATATAGAAGAATATACGGGAGCTAAGAGGGGCTCCCCCCTATACTTAGGTTAGAAATAACCTAAGTATAAAGACAAGAAAAGAGGAGTAGAGAAAATCACGGGGACTCGGGTCTCCCCTATACTTAGGCTGAGATTAGCCTAAGTATAAAGATGGGAATTGATGTTGGAAGGGACCCAAGGTGAACGAAGAAGAGGGATGGATTTACAAGTGAGCGATTGAATCTTTGGAGATGAAAATGGAGTGACTAAGGTTTTAGGGTTGTGTGCTGCAACAAAGGCTCAATTCAAGCAAGCAAACCCTTAGTTTCACCAACTCACACATGAAACCAACCAAGGTTGGTCGATTATCTTGTCGGTTTTATGGTGATAAAACGTTAGATAATTACGCGAAGAAAATGTGAATTGAAAATCAAGGCGTATGCGCGGGTGTTGCTCTCCCAAAACCGAATTTTTACTCCATTTTAGGTTGACTTGCAATTAACAATCCCAATTTTATTTTAAATTGTCACTGAATTAAGGTTAGCACATCAATCAGAAAATCATCGTCTACCGTTCATTCCATTTTCCATTAATCCTAGGTGATCAATCTAGGAAATGAAAGCCGTGAAAAACATGTATTCGATGAAGAAAAACGCGATCGAGGCTAAGCGAGAAATCATGCAGTGATTTTGACGATAAATCCGCGAAAACACTGGGGCCGTTTTGAAAATCAAATCCAACATGTATGCAAGTCGAAAAAAGCCGCACCTAATCATGCATCTATTAGCGGTGCTTGATCTTCATTAATTTTAGCTAAGTGATGCGAGATTAAGTGCGTCTATATTTAAAGTGTGTCCTACCTACGATCAAGCATGTAAAAATAAAGTGAGCTCGGAGAGCCGCGTGCCTAGTCCTAGGTCGACACTCAAGTGGGGACGATCCCCACACAACCATGATCGTTCGATTACAAACGCGAGTCTTCAATCGAAGACCGCTGTAAAAGACGAATTATTAAAAAAAATGCAACAAAAAATGCGAGACATTTTTTTCCTTTTCTTCCTCCTTTTCTCCAAGCCTGCTCCTGCGGCTCCTCGCAGCGGGGAACGTCCTGCTCCTCGCCTCTTTGATCCATCAAGGGCCCTGCCACAGAAACAATGGTTAGAGATCAAATAAGAAAGAAAAATTTTGTATGCAAAATATGTGGCTAATTGACCTATAAAAAGGAACACTAAATTAAACACACAAAAATCCAAAAAATAAAAGAAATGAGCCGTGTCCCCGGCAACGGCGCCATTTGACGAGACGTAAAATCGGCCCTTTAATAACGCTAAATTAGCACTTGGAAATGTCGGTGCAGTCGGGCCGATTCTGGTCGTCAAAGAGATCACCTCATTTAGAGATATGCGATGATAAATCAAAATGAGATGATCGTTATTTATTTTACTTGGCAAGATACCAAGGTCGAACTCAGGGACACGAGCCTCTCTCGTATTGATCGGATTTAAGTTTGTTTAATCAAGTGTTGAAATAAAGCATATAGGTCAAAATATGCAGAGATACAACAAAGCATTAAAATTAAACATGCATTTTTTTAAACTTTTTTATCATGCAAATAAATGATCATGCAAAGCGAATGATAATGTAATGGAAATATGCCCTAGGTTAATAATGATGAGCAAAATTAAATACGAGTCAATTTCGAGTTCCTTAAAAAAAAGGCAGATGTGATGAATAATATTAAGAAAGGCATCATATTGGGCTCAAATAGACACATCGCTATAAAATAATACATAACAAAATCATTGTGTCCAAAACAATAATCAATCATGCCATTTGAAAGATCATCAAACCAGCTTTAAAACGAAACTGAAATCAACTCGATTGGATATGCGTAGCTCAAGATATTTAACAAAGAAAGCAGGGGCATAACTGAAAGGAAACATGAAAAAGTATCTACAAACAGGTCCCTGGGAGGGACTAAAATGCAATTAAAGTAAAGATGAGTCCTTCCCTGTAAATTGTCCGCAAGCACAGGGGCATTTTTGCAAATGCTGGAAGTCGTGAGGGCAAAGGTGCAAAATGCCCATCATGCACGTGGATTGCACATGTTCTGGACCTGCTTGCAAATATGGAGAAGTCTGTGGGCTCCTCCGCAAATTGCCCAAAAGGCACGCGCCAGGCACGCTCCTTCGAGGCTCGGAAGTCGGTTCGGGATCAGCGGAGGTTCGGAGGTGCTTCGGCGTAGGCTCGGTACTGGTCGAAGCTCCAGGAGGTTCGGGCGCTCCAGACCTTGAGGTTCGGCGGTTGAGGCTCGGGGGCACTCTGGTATCGACGCGTGGCCTGTTGGAGGCCGTTGGATCGGGATGATCCAAGGGCTGCTGAAAGCGAGGACGTGGCTCCATCTGGACCGTTGGATGGTCACCGGGGGTGGACCATCCAACGGTGGCTGCTCATCTCCCCCGACCGAAGGCGGGCGGAGCGTTCTGGGCTCCGGCGAAGAGCCTCCTCCTCCGCCGCTGGCTCCCGGCTACGGTGGACGTCCCCCGATGCTCAGGACAAGTCGTCGATGAAGCTGAGAGCTCGGGGGAGATCCTGAAGGCTCTGGTACGGCTCGCCGGGGCTCGGAGGACAGCTGCGACGTCGATGAAGTCTGCTCCGATCAAGCTCCGGCCATTGAAGCTCTTGATGACCTGCATGGTTAGGTGCATAGCCGAAGCATAGAGTGCGTGCGTGAGTTGATGTGAGAGCTCGTAGGGGCGAAGGGAACGAGGAGCTCGGTGCTCCTCCACCGCTAGAGCGGAGGAGGTGGTCGGAGGCGAAGGGGGGTATGGAAGAAAGGGAAGGTGAGCGGAAGGTTGCGCGAAAAAGGGGGAACGGAGGCGAGGCTCATGGAGTGGTCATCGGAACGAGGGGATGGTCGGAGAAGGCTAATTAATTAAACGAAATTAAACAAAAAAATCAAAGGAGGAAGAAAGGGCTTACCTGGCGATTGGGCGGAGCGGGGCCTGTGCTCGAGGTCATCGGAGGACCTCGGGGTCATCGCTGGACTCCCCCGGCTACGGGGAGCAGCTTGGCGGAGACGAGGCTCCGCAGGCCTGGCCTACCATGGCCAGGGGTCGTCACCGGGGCGTACCTTCGTCTTCGCGCTCCTGGCCGCCCCCTCGCTGTCACCGGGGGGCGGGGACTCGCTGGGAGGTTTCCCTCGTACAGGTGGACACTGGCGAAGGGGTGTGGTGGAGGCGTATTTGAAGGGAGAAGTGGCGGAGGTAATGGTGGCCGACGTGGGTTTGCGGTCAGCTGTGGGGCGACTGGAAGGGAGTTGTGGGTAATGGAGTAGTGCGTGGGGGAGTTGGTTGAGTGGCAAAGACCGTGGGTTGGTTGGATAGTCGAGATGATGGTCGGAGTGGGTGGAATAATAGGAAGGGGGCGAGGTCTGTGCGAGTGGAGATCGTGGGAGAGAGGAAGAGGCCAGAGGTTGACGATGATGCGGGGGCCGTTGGATCTGGAGATCCAACGGTGGAGGGCTAAGCGCGAGATGACGGGCAGGATCAGATCCGAGGCGGTGCGATCGGAGAGCGGTGATCGCACCACGTGTCGAGAGGATGGGCAGGCGGAGGCGAGCGATCGAGATGGATCCTTGAGTCTGATCGAAAGGCTGAGAGGCTAAGTGGTAGTGGACGGTGAGGATCTAAGGGGTCGGGAGCGATCAGAGGGTATCGGTGCTGACACGTGGCACGCTCTGGTGGGAGCGCTTACGTGCGGTGTAGATGAGGAAGCGATTGATCTGAGGGTCGCAGATTAAGAAGGCGTGGAAGGCGGCTGGCCGTTGGATCAAGAGGGCGGATCCAACGGCTAGCAGTGGAGGCGGGTGATTCAAAGGAGCCAGGGCCACGTGGCGCACCCAGAATGGGCCACGTGGCCCAATCAGATTTATTCGAGAGAATTATTGAATTTTAAGGGCCAAGATGGCCGAATTTGAGAAAACTCAAAACATGAAAGTTGTAGATCTTGACGAGATCTACAAGTTTCTTGTTGACCAAAACTGAAAAAGAGATCAAACAAGGACCCGAAATATTTTTGAGGATATTTTTAAGTCTAAAAATACCACGAATTTTGTTTTGTCATTTTTTTGTGGTTTTTAATTTATTAAGGACTCTATTAATTATTAGACATTAACAGGGATTTATTGACAAAACATTAAGCAAGGGGGTTAATTATAAAAAATAAAGATGATGAAACTGAGGTTCATCAATAGGGATGCAAAGATAGGCACATTTAGGATTTACGGTTTTTTCACAGTTCTGCATGTGTGTACAGTTTACAAATATAGAAAGTCGACATTACTAGATTTATTTCGATTAACATGGATAACATACAGGATTGGGCATGGGAGCATGTGAACGTAGGTAAGCCAATTATGAGACATCGTACAAAGATTCAAGGAGGACTATCGACTTTAAAATGGATCGGCGTGCAAAGTTTCAAAGAGAATATGCAGACAACGACGTTGGTATTTTACCGTAACGAGTTAGATACGCAGCGGGCACATCAGGTAAATATTGAAATAAATTACACATTCATTTTACTAATCAAGACAATGATTAACTAACTTTTATTATTTAATGAATGTAGATAATTTTGACACCATGTGATAAAGAAGAAATCATACAACTGCATGAGATCTGTCAAAGAGGTCAGTAGGTTTGGATGATTAGGGTACCATTGATATGCTATGATATTATTACTATGCATCTACCCGATCGTGTTATGCGCCAATTTGGGATGGGGCAACATATCCTGGCCTCCGTTGAGAGAATACACGTTGTCTCTCGACGAAATAAAACATGAAGCATGTACATCCTAGACTGATCAGTTCTACATCGGCAATACGTAGAGTGATGGACGGAAAGAGAAGAATCGATAGTACTTGAGCATGCTGATGTAAACAATGATCTATGCATGCAATGGTACCGAAGCATTACGAGAAAGTGGATCCAGACGCGGATTCCACCTCCTACAATAGCTTAGCAACCTCATGGCCCAGTAGAAAGAAAACTGGTACGTTTTTTATAATAATATTTAATTTTACAGTATTCTATTGATTGATTGAATCATAAATTAATTAGGTGGATATGATTCTACAAGGAAGGACTAGTCTTGATGAAATTCGATGGTCAACCGACTTACCTTCTACGATGAAGGAAAAACTTGAGGATACAATTGCATACTTTGATGATACAATAAATATGTTCTCTTTAATGAATCCTTTCCATCACTATGACCAACAATACATGCCACAACAAGAGTCGCGTACCGTCGGTATTAGGTTTCATCATTTCTTTTGATTTAGTTAGATATCTTTTGATCTGCTCATTTTGATAAACATATGATGCAAATCCCTTTAAGTATGAGTTACACGGGATATAGCGGAGAGGGTTCTCAACACCAACAACCAACTTTTGCTACTTTAGATTCACAAATTTCATTATTTAATGATCTCAATAATTTAACTTTGATTATACCTTTTTTACGTAATATCTATAATCGAAATCTTTCAGATTTACCTTACGCGGATTTCACCGGATAAGGATCTCAACAACAACAATCAACATTTGAGACTTCAGGTGACAATAATTTCTTTCTCTGATTATCAGATATGTTCATTTTAGTTTTTCCAATTTAAAGTATTAAATAAAATCTAAATATTTAGGTATGCATTATATGCGATTCAACGGACAAAGATCTCAACAACAACAATCAACATTCGAGACTTCGGGTGACAGTAATTTCCTTCTCTGATTATCAGAAAGGTTCATTTTAGTTTTTCCAATTTAAAGTATTAAATAAAATCTAAATCTTTAAATATTTGTTATACGAGATTCACCAGACAAGGATGTCAACAACAACAATCACCATTTGAGACTTCATGCGACAATCATTTCTTTCTCTGATTATCAGAAAGGTTCATTTTAATTTTTTTTCATTTTAAAGTACAAAATATAATCTAAATCTTTAGGTATGCATTATACGGGACTCACCGGACAAGGATCTCAACAACAACAGCCAATGTTTGAGACTTCTGGTATGTATTACATTTTAATATTAAATTAATTTGATCTAGTTTTTACTTTTTGATAATATTGAATATAATACAAATCTTATAGGTTTGCATTATGAGGGATTTATCGGACAAGGGTTGTCACAAGGGCAACGACCTTTTGCGACTTCATGTTGCATTAAATTAATTACTTTATTATCTTAGTTAGTCAATTTAGAATTTATTTATTTTTAATCTTTTATTAATAGAATACAATTATTTCATTCTTATAAGATATATTGTAGCTTCGAGTCAATCACAGTTTGCGGGTCCATTATATGCTAGTCCTTCAAGACAATTTTACTCGGGACCCTCTCAGCTCACACAACCAACTCAATACAATTCATAAGCACTTCAAGCAGAGATATTTACGATGATTCGCCAAACTTAATCAATCGGAATGGAGAGACAATTACTTAGAGTTTCCATAATACAACTACAACAACCTGCAGATCCGCCTCGCAAACCATCAGTAGGAATTAGTATAAGAGAGCCCACACAGACATGTCAAGTTACTCAACCAGCTGAACCTCCGAAGAAGTCCTCAGCTACATCGCATTCTCCTGGTCATGTACTAACTCATTCAAAATATAATATCAAGTAGAAGACAAAAAAACCCATGAAAATATTCATAAGAAGACATGGGACAACGCCAAATGAGGTGAATGAAGAGGAGGAGGAGGCCTAAAAGGAATTATAAGGAAATTGATACCATAGATCAATGTAAACTATTTTACATTATTTTTTTGAAAAATGTAATTGTTATATGATTTCAATAGAATACATCCATTTCTTTTAAATGGATATGAGTTATGATATTGAATGTTGAGATTATTAATCTATCATGGTGAATGTATTCATATTCGATTTTTATTGATTTTTTAAAACTTAAGATATAGAGATCTTTATGAGATGGCGTACGAAATTTTAGTCCTCATACTAGAAAAAATACATTTCTATCCATAACCATATGCACTCATTTTAGGAAAAAAATACTATGTTACACGGCCATAAAATAAGAGGAATCATGCGTATGCAGAATTTTGAAAAAAGTATTGATTCAGAAAATAGATAAATAAATATTTTTTATTTTAAAAAGATGGTAAATGAACTCAAAATGCACAAAATTTACTTAATATTTTAAATAATTTAAATAACAAATTTGAAGTATTCAAGGGAAAAGGGGGAGGGAGGGGGAGAGGGGGCCTGGACCATCTGCGCCAAATCGGCACCTGAGGTGTCGATTTGGGCACTACAACCCAAATTGGCACCTGCTTGGCGCACCAACTCGGCACCTCAGGAGTCGATAGATGGTGGTTTTTTAAATACCAAATCACCATACCTATTTAATTGATTCTGGTTATTTTAATATTTATTAAAAAAAGGCCCTATTTGATCCAATGTATTTTACCTGCCATTATTTCCTCACACCCCCAAGATGATATTTATATGTTAAAATAGCATGTACATAGGGCTCCAAATAGATATCAATATATTCATATTCATCTATATTGTATTCATTGTTTAACGAATGCGAATATTTTTTATTTTGGTTGCAATAGAAGGATACTGTTACAAGCTTTTATTTGTTTGTAGGTATTAATATGGATCGGAGACATACACACACAAACAGAATTATGATTACAATAATTAATCAAATGTTTTATTAGATGATTTTACAACAAATAATAATTTGATCATCGCATATGTTATCCGTAAAACGGTATTCTTCGGTGTACACTAGTTATAAATTATAGGGATACAATAAGGGATGAGCATGGGTCGGGGTGGGCCGGGCCCTGAAGGGCCCAGGCCCATATGAAATTTCAGGCCTTGGACTGGGCTCAAGGATCATATTTTTTTTATTTTTAGCTGTCCAAGCTCAAGCCCGGCCCATATAAATATTCATGTATCAAGATTCAAGTATTTTTTCCATGTTTTTAATAACAACATCTTATACTGCAAGTATAATTGGTAACTAGACAAAGATGAGCATATACGAGCAACTACGTTTTAAAAAATGTAGTAAAAGTTTTAATTATAATTCTCATGAAGAGATCACATTGCATTCAAGTTCAAGTTCATCGACCACACTGGCTTGGGTACTAAAAAATCGGACTTTTAGACAGAGTTAACTACTATCCAAATGCCCCTGAATACTAGAGAAAAATAATGCATGCGACACATTAAAACTACATTGTGCAATTTTACAGACAGTGATCCAACAATTCAGCAACTTCTCCTGGCATAAAGAATGGTAAATACACAATAGAGATAGAAGATGCTCGAAGTGATCAAACATTGCTACATTGAGGCGAATAGTGACTTAAAAGACAATACCACCACATCATCGTAATTGTACAGAAGGTATTCACCTCAAAACAGGAAAACCTACTACAATTCAAAATTTCCTCGTCTATTCTAACCAAGACATGAAAACCTACTGTAATTGTATAGAACACATGAAGCATCATTAGAAGGAGGAGAAACATGACGTGGTTCAACATATATAAAGATTCTACATGCAGTTCATCATCCAAACCATACTAGAATGGATGAATATCAAAATCAATAGAAGTGGATGAATATCAAACCAAACCAGATAAATAAACATGATATGGTTCAACATTAAGATAAAATAAATATGACATGGTTCAACATTGCATAAGCTAAATGGATGAATATCAAAACCAACAAAAGTCCAATATTAACCAAGCCTAGTAGTTAAACATCCAAACCATACTAGAATTAAATAACACTTTCAAAAGTGAAATATCTCTAAAGAAGTAAAAGGAAGATCTTGCATGTTGGCAACCTTCAAATAGCATGTAAAGTCCTGCAATAGAAATTTAAATTATCAAAAAACATTTTAAAAATAATTATTAGCAGTCCTCCAAGATCTTTTTTTAGCTACTTACCTATGACAAATGGCATATATTCTTGCAAGTTGTGGTTTCAAAATGGTAGTCGTACTTGAGAGGCCTTTGGATCTACAAATAAAGATCAAAGTTCAATACTAGTTAAGGAGATCTAATTTACCAAAGATAGTAACTCAACTAACCTAGTAAGTCATCATCTACTTGATCATATTCCTCTTCTTCATCCAAATCTGAATCTTCTCCTTCATCTTCACGAATCCAATCTCCTAAACAAACTAGTGCTTCCACCATTTTTCGGAACGAACCTGCTTCGGTATGGGTCTAAAACTCCGTCGCCCGTGCTGAATGCATTCTTCGAAGCTACAGAGGAAACTGAAATGGCCAGATTATCACGAGCCATGAATGACAATATGCAATACTTGCTTGAGTTTGCATCCCACCACTTCAAGATATTAAAATTTTCATCATTATATATGTTGAATAATCATCAAGATATATATATATATATATATATATATATATCAATCTCTGATTTCCCTGCCTTGAGAGAACCAATCTCTCTTTTCTTCTTACGAAATTTGCTTCTCACGTCTTCTTTTCTCTTTTATGTGAATGCAAACTCTTGCTCAAGTCCACCTATTGTAGTAGATTCTCCACCAGAAGTTGATGCGTACTTAGTGGAGTATTCATCATAGAGCTTATGAAATATGTCTCTTACTCGTTCAACAAGTTCAGGATAAAGTTCTAGATATGAGAATCTCAAGAATTCAAATTTGTACCTCGGATCCAAGACAATTGCTATTGTTAATGGCATCATGGCATTCTTGTCCCGCCAATACTTATCAAATTTTAAATACATCTTCGTGTCCATACTTCTAATGGAAGTGTCATCATGATTAACAAGAGTTTGCAAGTGTCTTTCAATTTCATATATCAAAGAAAAAAATAAGTTTGCAGTAGAATATTTCTATTCAGAGAAAACCTTCGTGGCGACATAAAAACTCTCCAACATCCCACAGACCATCTCAACCTTCTTCCATTCACTTGCAGACGGTGCATTAGCCAATTGGAAATCATGAGTTTTTAAACGATTGAACAATTTCTGATACAAAATAGCTGACTCAAGAATAAGATAGATAGAATTCCACTTTATGATCACATCCAATCTCAATCCCTTTGTTATTGGAATACGCTCTTGTTGAGCGATATTTTTGAAGTCTTGAAAACTTCTTGTGGAATACTTTACATATATCACAAGTCCATGAATTTTGGTGGTGATGTCCTTCACCTCAAGCAATCCATACTGCACAACAAGATTGATGATATGTGCCCAACACCTTACATGAAAGAAAGTGCCATCTAGCAACAAAGAATTTTCTTGTAGCAAAATGATCTACAAAATTACGTACACCAATGTCATTTGTGGATGCATTATCAACTGTTATTGTACACAAACTTTCCACATTCCATTCACTCGAAGCGACTCACAATCATATTTGTAATATTATCTCCTGTATGACGTGCATATAGTACGTAGAAGCAAAAGATTTTCTTATGTAGCTCCCATTGATTGTCAATGAAATGAACGGTAATAGACATGTAACCTAAGTTTTGGATTGATGTCCACATGTCTGTAGTGATGCAAATTCTCCCAGTTGTCTTAAAAAGCTCCCTTAGTTTCAAATTTTCAATCTCGTAAAGTTTCATGCAATTACGTTTTACAGTGAATCTTGAAAGCACCTTGAATTTAGGTTGGAGATATTATGTAAAAATCCGGAACCTCTGATTTTCTGCAACCTTAAAAGGCAACTCACTAGAAATGATCCACTTTGTAAGATCATCTCTACTTCGCTCTTGTTCAAACTTCCAAGTTGTGAATGTGCTACTACTACCATGCTCAGAATTTGTGAATTTCAATAGATTTTGACACTTAGACTCTTTCTACAGTATGGGCACACAAGGTTCAAGTGACGGTCAAGGCAACTAGTCCCGCCCTTAGAGCCACATGTTAATTGTGCCTTACAATAGTTGCACCTGCAAACTTATTTTCCATCTACAACACCGGTTCTAGTGAGATGCTTCCACACCCAAAACTTGTATTGTCTTTGTAGTTTCCTCGTGGGTTTATTATCGTTCTCTTGGTCAATCACAATTGGAAAATCACCCCTGTGTAAATCAACATTACTCCTCGGCTGATCTTGTTCTGAATCTGGTGACATCTATAAAAAAAACCAAGAATACATTACTTCATATAATCCATAAATTATGCATTTTGTATAATATGCAATTTGAACAATTTGCGCATTGACTTGTCCAACAACAAGTTAAATGACTATATCCTCTAAGTTATTCAAAATTTCCTTTTCTCCAAAAACTGTAAGCCCACTTTTTCATTTCCAACTATTGGAGGCTTTTCATTTGCTTAGTCAGTGTTGGACATAGTTTTGCTTTTGTCTATATATTTTTTCATGTTTAGAGGGACAGAAATTGTACTGTTTATATCTTAAGTTGGGCGTTCAGACATATTCATAGAAAACAATGTTATTCATTGACCTTATAGACATGTCTACCTTAAACAATTTAATCTTTGTGAAGATGTCTTGCTTTTGATATATTTTGAGATAACAAATATTTTTTAGTTGAATGATGCATATGTAACCAAGTTGAGGGTTTGATAACAAGGGACATGTGCTATCAAACCTTGTTTGTTACTATAATTCTGGAACGGTTACATGGAGCAGTTACATGTAACTATAATGACTGTTGTGCAGTTATGGTCCTCGAGATATGGTCCAGACTGTGGTATGTCTTGATATATTTTTGGTAAAAGCCATGCCACTTAATTGGTTTGGTGATTGAACAATTGAACTCATATCTTCAGAGATCAGTGTTCAATTCTCATCAATCATAATTGTTAAAAAGAAAAGGTACAAGTCCAGTACCCCTGTTATGTATTTGCAGTGATACAGTCTTCTTGCATCTACTGTGTAAACAAAAGTGAATGATTATACTTGAATCTGAAATGCATATTAATATAAATACTGTATTTTCATGCATATATCTAAAGAACAATATATTGACTGGACACAAGTGATGGAGATGCTATAGCTAACGACCACGAAATCAATGTTCGACCGAACATAGGCAGATATTATAAATATTGTAGCAGATGTTATAAAAGGTTAAGCACACCTGCGAGGTTGCGAATCTTGCCTCAACAATCCGTGTGGTGTGCTGGTGCGTGCGATCGTTGCGGTAGATTGGCGGAGGCTACGGTCCATGGAGCCACACAAGGAGGAGCGGCAACACTTGTAGAGGAGGGGACGAGAGCCCTAAGCTGAAGGGTGTGCCGCGTGTGGAGGAGAGGAGCCACGAGACGACGAGGCATGCGTGGTCGCCTTGCCGGGCGTTGGCTGGGGCTTGGAGGGAGGGAGGAGTTGCGTTAGGTTTGGCAACTTTGGCTGTTGTTTTTTTGGAAATGGGAATCGAGAGGGTCGGTGCTCGGGTCCACTCTGGTCTCTTCAGTATAATTGGAAGAGGAGGCAAGGGAATACGGACGGTTGGAATGGAGAGGGTCAGGTCCTCAGGCTTGAATCGGGCCGCCCAATCGGGCTTCATTCGGGCCGGGTACTCTGGCCCTATATTGGGCCTTCATCCAAGCCGGGCTTTCGGGCTAAGCGGGCTGGGCCGATTCAAGCCCGAGTCTGGCCCAGAAATATTTTGGGCCTGGATATTAGGCCCAAGCTCAGCCCGATGTAAACTTGGGCTTGGGCCGGGTTGGGTTTTTTTGGCTGGACTTCAGCCCAGCCCAATGCTCATCCCTAAATACAATATATTTTTTTAAGAAAAAAGGAGTATGCTCCTCGGGAACATGTAACTTACATGCTCTCATATTTTTCTCATTTTTTTATTTTTTGAAATGAAATCTATTAGAATTTAGATCACCATATATCATCATAGTGTCATTCAAAATTCAATTTAGTTCAAGAGTTCTATCTCTTCCATCAAGACCACTGATTTTAAACAGTCTCAGAATGGCTGAAATTGATCATCTCAACATGGATGCTAGGAATGTTTATTTTACATGAAATTTGAAATACATATTCTACTCATTATTCTAAGTAAATCCATCTAAAATTTTATTAAAAAATAAAAAATTGTGAAAGTGGAAGAATGCTCTTGTATGCTCCTTTTTTTATTCCGAGATTTCATTTGAAATGACAACGTATTGGATGATCTGCAGACTTTTTTTGGAAAGGTAAAGATCTGCAGACTTATCCAATCCAAAGTGGAGAAGAACCAGCGCCGCCGGATCTCCCGTATTTATATTTCCAAATCCTAGCCACCCGCGCTCGTCGCCACGCGCTTCTACGCGCGAGCGCTCTCTCACAAACCCTAAACCATTCGCCGATTTGCTGTTCTTCTTCATCGTCATCATCTTCTTCTCCATCTTCTCACTGCACTACATGGAATCGATGGACGACGACATCGCCGACCTCTACGCTGACCTCGACGATCAGGTCATCGCGGGCATCGGAATTCCACTCCAGACCCCCGCTATCGACGCCCGATCGGGGAATACCGATCCGCTGATGGATCAGTACGGGAAAGCAGTGGCGGGCGTGGTCGACATTGTGGAGGAGGAGCACCGAAGCGGCATCGGCAACAATATGCGGATTGTTTTTAATGAGGAAGGTCCAGATGGTGAGGTTGCTGAACCGAATTGCTCACTATGGAAGGGAGGCGCCGGAAGAGGCAATGGCGAGAAGGGGAGTGGCTGTGCTTCACGGCATTCACAGTTCAAGGTGCGATCTTAGAGGAGAAAGGGCGTGGATAAGGAGAGCGTGGTTGATATGATTTCCATTAAAAATTGGATTGGATTTTTACTGAGGTGATAAACTGCTAAAATTTTGAAAAGGATTGACGAAATTGCTTTACGTCACGGTAATCCAAACGGAGGCTCGGTTTTGTGTTTAGGTGTTTATGGATTGACTGGTTTGCTTCTGGACTTTCCGGATGTAAGTTCTGCGCAAGGGGAATTTAGTTAGGCAGTGTTAGAGATCATATTGTGCACAAATGAGACGGAGTGAAATCGACGAATTTGCATTGTCTGTGTTTTTTTTTAATTTTGACTGCTATTTTTAGATGTGTTAGTCTCATTTTTTGAACGGCCTAAAACTATTTTTTTTGTTAAATATGTCAATCATTGATTTTATCTCTTGTTATGATGACACACATCCGCTTTAGGCTTTTTTCCTTGACCATTAAGACATTCTCCATCCTTTTGTTTGTGGTGTCTTTAAATCAAGATTTATGCGAATCATGTAAAATCCATTACAAATAGAAGGGAATTTATGTTGAGCTTGTGATTATTTGCAAAATCACATATGTTGCATTTTAATGATGTGATACAAATGTCAGGATCTCTTATTTTCATATGTTTGAATGCATGTGGTATCTAGATAATATCTCATATGGGTATAAGTTATTTTATTACTAAGTTGAGACGTATATATGCATGTTTGAAGTAGACTTTTCCACTTTGTTTCTTCATGTTTACTAAATATATAATGCTTCTTTAAAAAAATGTTTACTAAATATATAATGTGAATGGCCTCTTTGGAAAAAAAAAAGATTGTTCATTGAACAAATATCACCGAAGAGTGCTCATGAAATATATCTTGCAAGAGTTATGTGATGGAAGACGAAGATTCGATATCGCGATCGGATTATCTCACCTTCATCAAGACTTTGTAGAAGGGAGCTAGAAAAGGAGCAATTCATGAAGACACTGAATTTTAATGAGATTTCCCATAATGTATGGGACTAGTCCTCAATTGATTTATAGCTCTCGCGCTTCTTACTACTCCATAATTTTGATTGTAATTGATACACGTTCTTCACCATTAGAGAGGGTGGAGAAGAAGAGAATGGATGGACTCTATACTTTTTTTAAGGAATAGAATGGGCTCATTATCATGAAGGGAGACCTTTCTCCTTTTATATATGTGGTCCACTTCAAGGCTCTTTTTATTTCGCCTCATGATTGACAGTTTCATAGTGGAGAAGATTGTTGATGTGACGGAGAGTTTTCCTTTTGGCATGCCTTGTGATTGACATATTGGTGGAGAGGATTGCTAATGTGGAATTTTTGGCATGCCTTGTGATAGGAAGGTTGTTGATGGAAATGATTGTTGATGTGGCTGATCATTCATGCTCTTGCGTCAACAGAGTAATTGAACCTTCTAGGTCCTATGGTGACTAACAACCTAGATCATGAGTGTTGCTGCCGACTCTTGTTTTTTTAGATATGCCTCCTTATTTGCTTGTCTATTAATATGTGGTTCCCTGTGCTATGGCGGCATATTCCCACTCTTTCTTGATCCTTGTCTAGGCTTGAGTTTTGCGTGGATCCTGATGCTTGGTCCTTTGCTTGGTTCATTGTTGGATCTCGTTGTTCGCCTCTCTTGCCCAAATCTCGATGCTCGATCCATGCTTGAATTTTGATGTTTGGACTTTGCTTGACATTGGGTGCTTGATCCTTGTTTGACTCTTGCATGGCTCTTGACATTCAGTCTTTTCTCGGCTCTTGATGTTAGGTCTTTGCTGGCTGTTGATGCTCAACTTGTATGACTCTCGATGCGTGAACCTTGCTTGTTTTGCTGAAAACATGTGACTTGCTTGGCTCTTGATGCTCAATTCTTGATTGGCTCGACCCAGCCATCCTCCACGTTCTTAAGACTCTTCTATAGTTGAAGAAAATACAAGCAATATCCTAGGAGCCCCTGCAACAAACTGCGGAAGGTGCCTTTGAATTCTGAATAAATCTCGCTCGGAAGGCTCGTGTCACCAACCTCTAATACAGAACAACCACATGAAGATCATTACTTCAGGGGCATGCGCGTCATCCAGATTAACCTGAAGTCTCTAGCTAAGGCTGGATACGACATTGGGTTTTGGCAAACGAGAGTAACTTGCACGCCTTCTGTTAGAAGAAAGGGGTCTTTGTTGTACTCAATAGAATAATCCTAGGCTCTCTTATATAGGGAGAGGCCTTGAGGGTAAATTACATGAACGTCTAAATAAAAGAGAGAAATAGCAACAAGATACGAAAACAATTATTAATACTAGAAACTATCTCTACACTCCCCCTCAAGGTGGAGCATAGATGTCGATCATGCTCAGCTTGGATGAACATCTCTGAAAAGGTCCTCTGAGCAATGGCTTGATGAATACATCAGCAGTTTGATCTCCTGAGCTAACATGGGCCGTGGATATCAGTCCTCTCTGAATCAGGTCTCTGGTGTAATGGCAGTCGACTTCAATATGCTTGGTCCTCTCATGGAAAGCTGGATTGTTGGCAATGAACAATGCTGCCTGATTGTCACACTGAAGCTTCATAGGTAGAGGTACAACTGCATGTAAATCTTCTAATACGGAGCGAACCCACATCATTTCCGTGCTGGCTTGGGCCATTGCCCTGTATTCGGATTCCGCACTGGATCTTGCCACCACCGTTTGTTTCTTGCTTTTCCAAGACATCAGAGAGCCTCCAACAAAAACTGCAAACCCTGAGTTTGATTTTCTATCCTTAGGGCATCCTGCATAGTCTGCGTCTGCACACGCTGAGATGGATAAGTCTGCGCCATTTCTGAATAGTAGCCCTAACCTTGGAGAAGACTTCAGATACCTCAGTATCATGTGTATAGCATCCATGTGAACATGTCTTGGCTGCTCCATAACGTGACTCACCCGGCTAACTGCAAATGCAATGTCTGGACGGGTTATAGTAATGTAGAGGAGTTTTCTCACCATCTCTCAATATCTCCTCTTATCCACTTCATCAGTATCATCATCATATAACTTCATGCTGGGGTCCATGGGGATGCTTGATGGTTTGCACCCATCCATATCAGTCTCAACCAGAAAGTCTGTAATGTACTTCCGTTGTGTCATCACCAAACCATGTGCATTCCTTGCAAATTCCAACCCTAGAAAGTATCTTAGGGTTCCAAGATCCTTTGTAACAAACTGACGACCTAGGAATGCCTTCGCCCTTGCTATGCCCTGAACATCGTCTCCTGTAACAACTAACAAGAATATCATCCACATAGACCATTATGACAACCGTACCTGCCGAGGACTTCTGGATAAACAATGAGTGATCAGCATTGGACCTCTTGAATCCCTGGTGCTCAATTAGATTGGACAGCTTCTGGAACCACGCTCGTGGACTCTGTTTGAGGCCATATATCGCCTTGTGAAGTCTACAGACCATATGCTTCTCCCCCTCAGCAGTAAACCCAGGTGGATGCTGCATGTAGACTTCCTCCTGTAAGTCCCCGTACAGTAAGGCATTCTTGACATCTAGCTGTGAAATGCTCCAATCACGAACCACTGCAACAGACAGGAGAATACGGAGAGTCGAGTGTCTTGCCACTGGAGAGAATGTATCCATGTAGTCAACGCCATATGTTTGTGTAAATCCACGGGCGACCAAGCGTGCTTTGTACCTATCTAACGTGCCATCTGCATGATATTTGACTGTGAAGACCCATTTACAGCTCACAATGGATGCATCAGGAGGTGCAGGGACCAAAGACCATGTGCCACGGGACTGCAAGGCCCCCATTTCTTCTTCCATAGCTAATCTCCAGCACTCACTCTTCAAGGCTTCCTGGTATGTCCGTGGTATGGCCACGGAAGATAAAGCTGTGGCAAACTTCTGGAAATCTCCTGTGAGTCGGTGGAATGACACCTGTGAAGCAAATGGATAGGAAGCACATTGCCGTCTCTGTTTCCGAATAGCAATCGGAACATCAAGATCATCATCTGAGTCCACCTGTAATGAGTCATCCTGCATATGTACCGAACCTGACCCGTCAGTAGTAACATCATCTGAACATACCTGAGGCGTAGTGATTGGTTGATCTGTCGTCTGAGCAGGACCCGACCGACGCGTATAATGGTTAGGAAACAGTGATATGATTGGCTGTGGAATGGGTGGAGGTGGTGGTGGTGGCGGCGGCGATGGTGCTGGCATAGGAACTGACGCAGGAGGTGACTCAGGTGACCTCGGGGTAGGTGGTGGTGGAACATAAATATCATCAGTGATGGTGGATGGTACCATTCTGTCCCCAGCTGGCGAGAAATACATGACTGACTCGAAGAAGGTGACATCCGCACTAACAAAGTACCTGTTGGTTGTAGGATCATAACACCGGTATCCCTTCTGGGTTCTGGAGTAACCAACAAAGACGCACTTGACTGCTCTTGGAGAGAGTTTGTCAAGGCCAGGAGATAGACGATGGACAAACGCCACAACGCCAAAGACACGTGGCGGCAGAGAGAAGAGCTCCTTGTCTGGAAAAATAAGAGAGATAGGTATCTTCTCTCCAAGGACAGAGGACGGCATTCTGTTGACTAGATAACATGCAGTAAGGATAGCATCCCCCAGTAGGAAATAGGAGCACAACTTTGAATCAACAGTGTACGAGTAATGTCCAATAGATGACGATGCTTTCTTTCCGCCACACCATTTTGTTGGGATGTATATGCGCAGGTGGTTTGGTGAATAATACCCTTCGATGAAAGAAATAGAGATAGAGTGCGTGTACAAAATTCCAGGGCATTGTCAGTTCGAACATATTTGACTGAGGAAGAGAAAACATTCTGCACTTCATTAACCAAATTTTTGATAACATCTCCTGCTTCAGATTTATTCTTCAAAAGAAATATCCAAGAGACACGAGAAAAATCATCGACGACAACTAGATAAAACCTGTGCCCCTGGTGATCAGGAACACGACTCGGACCCCATATCTATATGTAACAACTCAAAAGGAGAACTACTGCTCCGACTCTGACGACGTGGGAAGCTCGACCTATGATGCTTTCCCAACTGACATGTTTCACAGCGAAACGACGAACTTGGAGAGATCTGGGGCAGAAGATGTCGCATTTTCTGGATCGGAAGGGTTACCAAATCGAAGATGCCAAATGTAAGGAGAGACTGGTCCAGCGGAGTGAGAAGAGATGCCAGCATAGTATTCCCGAACCAACCGATATAAACCATTCTGCTCAGAGCCACAACCAATCACCTTGCCCGTGAGTATGTCCTGAAAAATGAGAGAAGACGGGTCAAAAATAGCACGACAATTCAAATCCTTTGTAATCTGACTGATAGACAGCAAATTCAGTGAGAACTCAGGAGCATGTAACACATTCTGTAGCTGCATAGTGGGGGATAAGAAAACCTCCCCCTGTCCAACAAGTGGTGAGTGGGTACCATCCGCTATCTGTACTGAGCGGCCAGGTGGAATATCCCTGTAGGCCTGTAATCGTCCCCTATCTCGACAAAGATGATGTGTAGCTCCGGAATCTATAACCCAGTCAGATATATCATGAGAATGTATGTGTGCTGATGAACTACCTGAGCTACTGGCTGCAGCGGAAGAACTGGCAGAGGCTGTGGCAGCAATGTCTGAAGAGCCACCATAAGAATCACCAGAAGAATGTGGCATAATATCGCGGAGACGGGCCACGAGGTCGTCAAATCTATGATCTGCAGTAGACGGTAATGGAGAGTGTGAGTGCTCTGCAACCCGTGCCGATGCTGGGAACCCATGCTTTGAATAGCATGCATGGCCTCAAATTTCAGCGAAATTCGGTCGAATTTCTGTCGAATATCGATATCCAGTCGAAATCGAAATTCGACCGAAATGACCGAAATGACCGAAATATGGGGGTCCTAGTACAAAAAATGACCGAAATGACCGAAATTTCAGTCGAAATTCCACCGAAATTCCATCGAAATTCTGTTTTGGTCGATACCGAAATGGTGACCGAAACCGACATTTAAGGCCTTGATAGCATGTCTCCTCTGAGTGTCCAGTTCTGTGACAATACGAGCACATCTGACTGAAGCGACCTCTTCCTTGAGGCCCACGGCCACGTCCACGACCACGTCCAGAAGGCGGTCCACCTCTCCCACGCGAAGCTGCCATCGCAGATGGAGGTGGAGTAGAGGAGCTGGAGGAAACTGGAATGCGACTGAGCCTTCTGTAGACATCCTCCACTGGAGGAATTACTGCATCTGCTAGAATCTGTGACCTTGCAGCATCATACTCAGGATCGAGAGCTGCAAGTAGAACACCCACCATGGTGGCGTTCCGAAACGTCTTCTGCTGCTCCGGAGTAGTTGCCAGAGGAATGGTACTGTATAGCTTCTCGAACATCCCTCTCAGGGATGTGTATAGAATGGAGGTCTGCCGGCCTGCTTCATCGTAAAAATGTCATGTTGAAGCTGCAACATCTTTGTCTCGTTTCGCACCTGCGAATACGTAGCAGCAAGGATGTCCCACATCGCCTTAGCAGTGGGCTGATGGAGGACATCGTTAGCTATCTCCATCGTCAGCGTACCAGACATCCAGGCTTTCGCGTAAGCGTCATCAGCCTCCAATGAAGCCTACAACCCTTGAATCGCCTCGAGAATGCCGGCTACGAACTGTTGGAGGCCCGAGGAGGGCCTACGGCGGCTGTTGGA
Source organism: Ottelia alismoides (assembly GCA_037367405.1). Classification (NCBI taxonomy): domain Eukaryota; kingdom Viridiplantae; phylum Streptophyta; class Magnoliopsida; order Alismatales; family Hydrocharitaceae; genus Ottelia; species Ottelia alismoides. The sequence continues at coordinate 327,607 of JAZKJV010010581.1, read as the reverse complement.
GCACCGCTGGTGCGGCTGGAACTGGTGGCGGCGTGGGAGAGCCGCTAGGAGCGGCTGGGGAGCGGCAGGGAGCCGCGGGCGGCAAGGGGCCGCTCGGGAGGGGCAGCAGAGGCCGCTGGGGGCGGCAGAGGCCCCTGGGGGGGCTTGGCGGGGGCTGCTGGCGACCGGTGGAAGCCCTAAGGTGGCTCGACGAGAGAAGGAGGAAGGGGCGGTGGGTTGGGAAGGGAGGGGCGACGGGTAGAGAGCCCTAGGGCGGCTCTGATACCATGTTAGAAGAAAGGGGTCTTTGTTGTACTCAATAGAATAACCCTAGGCTCTCTTATATAGGGAGAGGCCTTGGGGGTAAATTACATGAACGTCTAAATAAAAGAGAGAAATAGCAACAAGATACGAAAACAATTATTAATACTAGAAACTATCTCTACACCTTCTTCACATAGAACATCTCAAACCATACCTAGTGATCATGTCCAACAAAGACCCTCTAACAAATCAGTTCCTCTAACATCTGATCAAGCTGCAGTATACATTCATCAGAAAGGTTTGATCTGAGGAGTGACAACAATGAACTGCCACCCGAGTTATTTAGATAATTGTATTAACTTTCAGATGGAAAGAGCAATGTGCCTTATTTGTTAAATCACAAATCAGTAATTATTGAGAAAATCTAATATTTATCAAAAATATCCTAGTAGTAGTACGATAATATTGAATCAACAAAAATTCAACTACGGGCACAGAGACTGTTGAGCACTCAGCATTTTATCTTCATTTTCTCAAACAGCCCCTTCATTTTGCTGTCCATACGTGGTAGTGTCAGAGAACATAAATATGCTGTTTGTTTATCATTAGGTTACATCAAAGCAATATTCAGATGCCCTTTATAGAAGGATAATCACTTCCATTTCTTTTGATGTTAATGTGTTGCAGCATATGGAATCCTCTATGGCAGATTGTGCTGTTGGTTATCAGAATAGTGATTGCTTGGCTTCCTCGAGATATGAGGGACATGATTGGGGTGTAAATTATATGAGACAAATGATATCCCCAATTTCCATGATTGTCCCATCCCATAACATGGGTGTTCCTGCCGTAGTGCACAATGAATTTGATTTTTGTCTGCCCTGGAAAAGGTAAATCATCACTGAAAACATTAGTATATCAAGTTAATTGTCCAGTTATTTGATTTTAGCTGTTCTGAATACTTGTGAAGGTCCTATCCCACAAATAAAATGCCAGAGTCATCTTTTTTTAAACCAATATCTGATGCTTGTTTCTTTAGGTGCAAACAACCAATTGATGTAAATTTCATATAATTTTTGTCCTTTTTTTGTCGTCGATCAGCTTTTACTACCTTAAACATTGATAGTTTTTAGCAAAACTTAATTCATAATGGATGAAACTGCAGTAGAACAAAAGGAAGCATGGTGGTTGAATGCATATGTAGACGACAAGCTTAGCATAAAAAAGCATTTCAAAGCCATTGCTCTTTAACTGAACATACGATAATTAGTAGAAGAAGGTAGGTAGTGAAGGGACTAAAAAATATGGATTATGCATAACTGAAGTTCCATATAAATGGAAGATGAAAGAGATATTTTCAATGCCAATTAAGGCCAGGGAGTTGATGAAGAAGGATCTTACCTAAGTTAAGGCTTGTTAAGGATGGATGGAGGGGTTTAAATATACGGTTACTGTTGGTGCACATTGGGCTTTTGGGTACTTCACTTAAATGGGCTAGACTTGGGTAGCATTTTTACCCATTTCAAATCAGGCTAAATCCAACATATTATATATATGGTTAGTCTCGGTATTAAATTTAGAATTTTGAGCCCGAATTAGCTCATTTGAGCCAATATATTTATTTTTGAAAAGAAAAAGGAGCTCCACCGTAAAGGTGGGTGCCCAAAAACTTCACCATTTATTAATGAATATAGTTTATATATATGATATTGGAAATATATGTTGATCAAGTTTTAACATTTCAAAAAATAAAGCATAATACCTTTTTTTACTTTCGTAATTGGTTGATTTCCAATAATACTTCGTCTGACCTGTAAATACAAGTTTATGATTGGAAAAATAAAAATACTTGTTTTGGCATTCTCCCTTTTAACAATTAATACCATCCCTACATGTTAGTTTTGTTTTATATGCTACATTTTATTGTGAAGAAGACATAAGAATATGAGGGTTAATGTATGCGGATGGTCAATAGTTTGTGGGCTCGGTGGTAGTATCTAGGCTTCTGAAATGAAATTTAGCCCCTAATAAGTGGGCCAAGCCCAGCCTAATAGTAAATGGGTTGGGATAAGCTTGGGTCTTAAATCATGTGGGTTAGGTGAGCTTTTGAGTGTAGCTAAATGGGTTAACCTTGTCGAGACGATGCCCAAGCCTAATATCAAGGGAAAGAGCTAATTTTATAAGCTTGTGTTTTGAACGAAAATGCTGAAATCACTTTAGGGGATCATATATATCCAAGTGTCTAGTCAAACTATGCTTGATATTGATGGATAGAGAGGATAGGTAGCTTGCAAAATGATGGGACCTGATGGCTCAATGTCTATTTATTTACTTTTTTGCATTTTCAATGCGTATGATAAAATCCTGATATAATTCAACACTATACCTTTTTTATTTTTGCACATACTAGTGGGGCTAGGGAATTTTTGTATGTGAATCTTCTGGGTTAATAATAGCCAATATGCTCATATTAGAGAGGTTGTTGCTGCTGTAAAAAACACATGCAAGGATATCTGTGGTGCATATTGCTTCTAGATGTTTTTTTCCGGAAGATGACGCATGACATGGAGCAGCTTGTGCAATCAATGAATATTTTGTTTATGTGTTTCAGAATGGTGGTTATCTTTTTAAGGGTGGTGGTATATAATGGGATGAAAGTATAAAATTGGATAGTTTAGAGATGTGATAGTTCCAAAGCTAGGAACACGTTGTAGTTTGAAGGAATTCATATTTAGATACTTGGGTCAACCTTTAAACTTGATGAGATAATTGTTGGGCACATTACTCAAAAGTAATGCAAGGTGGTTGAAGTGGAAATTCATGTGTTTTTGTGACGAAGATACCATGAACAATAGAGTTGTTGTAAGGCCTAGCATTTATTATGGTTATTAGTGTTGGTGTGTTAACTAGTTGAGATAAAGATGTAATTTGGAAAACTCATTAAAGAGTATTTGACATATGCAAAGAAATCCATCTGATGGTTATGGTCTGAAGGGTTGAGGTTATAATTTGTCAACTCACTTGTTAGGTGCATAATTTCTGCTAAGGTGATTTGACAATTACTTATTATGTCACTCTCATATCTAACTAAATGTGAAGAGTTTGACTACTATGCAAATGATAAGCGGACTCCTCAAACGATAAACAACGATATTAGGATTGGGTTTGGTAGACTTTCATGTTCATCTATTTTGGAGGCTTCAATCTGATGGTAAGAATTTGTAGAGCCAAATTTTCAATTGTGACGACCTTCGTTACCCCAAGTAGAGGAAGAAAGGCAGCATGTTGTGAATATCAAGTCAACCGACTCATAGAGTATCTTCTCGTGTCTCATGGAGCTCAAAGGAAAACCATCAAGTAAGAGATTGATAAGATTTTCAACCATTGCGATAAGCCTACATATATTTTTGAAAGCTATTGTGATTTTCATTTATTAAGAAACCTTGCCATATAAAGACATGGACAATGACATTAGGTTGTTCCTAGTAATGAAGTTTGCCACCATTGCAATGACGAATCATGATGCTAGCAATGCATATGGTATGAATGAGCTATTAGACCAAGTATGAGAACTTAAAGCTGCTCTATTTCTGGTTGTGACGGGCAAAGACATGAATGGTGGTCTTGGCCCGATTGATTTCACCCTTGTTGTTCAAGGAAAGATGTGTACATTGAATAATGAAGGTAATAATTCTTCTTATGATAATGGATTTAGATAATGATTTGATTGATTGCATGATTGTGGACACTCACTTCTATTATAAATGCAAACTGGAGCTTGGTCATGACTGTGCATCTTTTACAGAAGTCTGGTTTAGTGTTACCCTTGCATTGAAGAGGAGCATCAATGTCGCTGCAAGACGCTCTCCTTGTTTTTATTTGCATTTAAGTCTTATATCTGCTAACAACATCATAAGAGAATTAAATTGTGGATTTATTTATTACAAAGGTCATTGTGTCGTGCATGATATGGTCATATGGAGAAGACATATCGGCGTATTCTGTGATTATCTTTATAAGCTCCCTGTCAAGTTTGTGTCAATGAATTCTATAAAAAAAGGTTGGTCAGAAGTTGACCCTTTGGCATGGCACATCTTAATTTTTGGTTCAAATGAATTTGATTCCTTCTTTTTCCTGCTATTTGTTTTGAGAACATTCATTGTGAAATACATCTATTTGCGAAACACACTAGAGTTGTTTACCCTATTTCCGTGATTATTTATATCATTATGTTTTCTTTTGTTCATATTGATGTTTGGGGTCCTACCTAGAGTGAATTTGGTAATGGATATAGATATTCCCTTATATTCATGATTGGTTGAGGTGTGCTTATTTACTTGTGTTAGTAAAAAAATTCTTGATGAAATTTGTGAAATAAAAAAATTCTTGATGAAATTTGTGAACCAATTTGATACTTCTATTAATGCCAAAGAATATCTTATGATTCCCTTTCAATGTTTCTTGCAAGATTAGGTCATTATCAGTGAGAGTTCATGTAGTTACACACCTTACGAAATAAAGGTGATAGAGGAAGAACCACCTTTGTTGGAAACATCATAGAGCCCTCTTATATCAAGGCAATATTCCTAAACATCACTTGCATGATGTGATTCTCACATGAGGCAACACAAAATTTAGAATCAAGGCAAAACTAGGAATCGATTAAATTAGGGTTTGTTGTCATTTTAATTTTCTCCAATTATAGTTGGGAAGTAAATTAGGGTTAGCTATTAAGTCCGTCTAATTTGATGCCATCACAATTTTGATTTTTATTTAAATAAGGATATCACATGCGATGTCTAATTGGTTATTGGGTTGAGTAATTTAGGGAGTCAAATTAGGATTTGTTAAAATAGATAACTTCCTATTCTAACAAGCCATAATTTAAAAAAGTTCTATCGATGGCAAAATATGTAGAAGATGACTCCGAGGACAAAAAAAGAAACAAAGAAGAAGAGCATATGTCTTCAACACCATCAACCCCATCGGACTCTAAGGAACCATCTCCAATGATGTATGTATCTACAAAAGAGGCAGCCTCTTTGTCGCTATATCGCTGACTAGACCCATTACGACCAATTGTCATAACCAGTGACGATCGGAACCCCTTGACATTGAATCTAGAAAATTCCCCCATATCTGTAGCTATCGCTTACATGGATTCTCTCCATTACTAGGCTCTAGCGTGCAATCTCACACATCACATGGACACAATGCCTTCCCCAACATCATATCCTCTTTGACCTCGCTGTCGCTGAGACAAACTCCCTCTTGCATGTTGAGACACCATTGTTCGAGCACATGGAAGGATGACTTTCCCATAACTGTCACCTCGTCGTATTGCCCCAACCTCGCCAGCCAACCGATTATTGCTACAAGGAGGAGTCTCCATTGCATCGATGCCTGATCTGCGAGGGGCTAACATCACTCCGACTGTCCTTGCATCAGTGAAGACCCTTACAATCTTACGCTCTGCAAGCACCACCTCCACCAATCTTGGATGAAAAGCCCTCGCATCGTTGCCATATCTTCAAGGAGCACCACCATTGTTGGCTAGTTGGATTCCAAACACCGATATCGTGGGCACCATCATCCTCCCCAAAGCTATATGCTCTTATTCCATGACCAACGCATCAGATGGATTGTTGCATCTACCATCCTCAATTAATCTATCACATCTGCCACCATCGATGTCGGTCGTTGAGGTTCCATCACCGGAGAACCTATCACTACTCCCTTTCAAATCACAAAATGTTGTCTTTGGATTTGGTGGCTCTAAATCCCTTCATGGGTTGGAGGGAAGGGTTCTCTTATGAGAAGTGTTTTCCCACCAAATTGGGAATGAGGCTGATTTGGTATATTTACAAAAGGGCCCACGACTAAAGGTGAAAGTTGGAACACAACATGATGAAGAGAACTTATTTTATTAAAGTTGTAATAAAATTGTAATTGAATCACAATGTTTAAAACATTACAAAAGAAATATGAAGAGATAGAAAATGGTCAACAAATTGCCAAAAAATTATTAGATCAAATTAAGATCAATTTGTCACATGTTGCAACAAAAGATTAATCCACCTATTCTATATAAAAGGGATGGTAGTCATTGTTAGAGACAGTTCGAGTTGAAATTAAAATGGGAGTTTCTCCATTCTCTCCCCTTTCCTCCCTCTCCCATGTGCACCTCCATGTTTTCTCTCTCGAATCTCGCGCAACCGACACATTTCTACCTTATTCCTCTTCTCCTCCAAACTTCTTATTCTACCCTAATTCTTTTATGCATTATTACAAGTGTTTATCTTATTAATTACATGCCTTCACAAATGCACCATAGTTTGACCTTGTAATTTTTTATTGATACAAGAACCTTAGTTTGATGCATAGTTAGTTTGAGTATACATTTTTTATTCGTAATTTTGATAGACTTGTAGAATTAGTCCTCGTTCACATTTCTTAGATACGCTGTTATTGAAAAAGAATACAAGTCTATATGAAAAATGTAGACTTGTATTCTACATTTTTCATATAGACTACAAGTCTATATGAAAAATGTAGACAGTCTCTCGACTTGAGTTTTCAACTTGATTGAATCACTCTATCCTTTCCACTATACATACTACTTACGTTGGCAACCCAACAATATTACAAGCGGACAACTCTACTTGTACACCAAGTTGTTTATGCGGACATCTCTAACCATAGAAAACTGTATACTTGGACAACTTTAACCATTAGAATAGAAGTACAATACTCATATGGACATAAATAATAAATATGTATGACAAAGAAACACGAGGTAACTAAAGAACGATTTTACATAGCAAGGAGCATGCTTGTAAGGTGATCATTGGATCTTCAAGAGCTTAAAAATGAAGAACATGCCACACTTGAGAATGATGGAATGAGTGTAATGTGAAGTCAATTCAAAGGGAATGGTTTTTCGGTTTATCAGACACTTTGAGTGATCGCTTTAGGAAGTTAATTGCCTTTTAAGGTGAAAGGATGTGATGATTGAGTTTAGATGTTGCGATTCAAAATGAGCACACATGCCGAAAAGTAGACGTCTGATAAATTAGATTAGTCGACTTAAGAAATGGGTTAATTGACTAAATATATTATTTTTGCTATGCCACCCCATTTTGACCATTTGAAACTGAGTAGTCGACTAGTGTAAAAATTAATTGGTTGAAAGGTCAATTAGTCGACGGAAGTGGATAAATAGTCGGCGGATTCAAGGTTAAAACCTAATCTAAGAGATGTTTGGTGCATGATATCTTGAGGTTTTTACATACTGTTATAATAAAAAAAAGATTATATAACTCACGTCACTGACCGAAACTCAATCTTCTCGGCACGAAGTCCTTGGCATGGTTTTCTTAAGTCCCCTTAGTTTGTGGAGCATGAATCTTCTTCTTGAATTGAGCTTCTTCTTCTTTAAGCTTTAATGTTAGTTACCAAGACCTAGCTACAAGCTAATAAATCAGGTTTTATTATCATCAAAGTATATATGATATGTAAGACTTGACACATTTCCTAAATAGATCTGATTTCTCTTGCATGAGACAATATATACTTGATTTAGTTCCTATTTTGTTAGCTAGTTTATGTGAGATACTGTCTCTTTTTTCTCTATAGCCGTTTTGGTGGTCAATTTGGCCCGAAAATGCTACGTTGAAAAGTTTGTGGATGAGGAGAGGAATTGTAAAGAAAGAACAACAACGTAAATCTTTCCTCAAGTGATATTTATTTATTTAATCTTTAGATATATTCTGTTCAACATTGTCTAGTGTGAAATTTCTTATTGTTTGGTCACTTGTTGATTATCCCACATCTAATGTGTTGTGATTTGTCGTGATGGGGATGAGAATCTTTCCTCTATGATGTGTCGTGTTTGCCCTGGAGGTTAGTGATTATTGAATAAGAGCACCTGGTCAGATGGAAGAAAAATCCCATTTTAAGAAGTCATCGTTGTATAGTTATTTGCTTCAGAAAGTTAAAATCAATGGCTTTTTCTTATTTTATTCTTTCACACCGCCACTTATATTCCATTTTACACCATCAGCAAATCATTGTCAAATGTGAAATCAAGGATAATCCCTCATTTATTTGTTCCTGCAACAAAAAGAAGTAACTAGCACATCAGTAGATGGCCTGCTTATTTCTTTGTTACTATATATCCTAATCAATGTTGGTGACTTGATCTTGAAATAACTGTTCAACGTGGTCTCAAGTTAGTTTCAGGCATGTAGCTCACAAGGTTAGGAATTTCAACTGTCATTAATTTAGTCAGTTTTATTCAGAAACACTTTTGATATGGGCATTGAATCATTTGAGTCCAAACCTTGGAGAAATATAGGAGTTACCAATGCTGGCTTCTTCAATTTTGATTTGAACGAGGAAAGTTGGAAGCACTATTGGAGAACTGTGGTATCTCACGATCTTAATTTTTATTGAGTAATCACAAACTTATTCTAGGCTTACTTTGATGTTAAGCATATTGGTTGTTTTTACCAGGAGAATTCCCGGGAAGGGACTATGAATACTGCAACATCCGTTGTAGACAAGGTGGATCACATGCATGTAAACGGCACGTCTAAATTTTATTATTTTTCATTGTAAGGATCTAATGTATCTACCTTATTACTGTGGTATCTTGATAGGTCATGGAATCTAATGGAATTAATGGCACTTGCGCAACCATGCTTGGACCTGGCTATGATGAAAGAACAACTTCATCTGTCATTATGGTAAGTATCACAAGCTGCAACTTGGATGTTATTATATATATGCTCTTTTCCCTAAGTGGTTCATCCATTGCTTCAGCCGAGGGGCAGGGCTATTCGAGTTGAAGGTGGCATTAATGAGCGAAGACCATCTGTAGATATCCGACGGTCTCGAAGTCGGGATTCCGATGCTGTTATACAAGTATGGGCGCTGTGGTTCCTACTCTGTTCCGCTGTTATAATTAGTATTTTCATTTGAAGTGACAGTAGTTTATATTGCCTTGTTTCGAATGTTGCAGAAGAAGAAAAAACTCACCTTTGATTTCTTTCAGATCAGGATGGATGAGTCTATGGAGAAGACATGTACTTCGAGTAGCAAAGATGTAGAACTAGCTATTGCTGAGGCACTTGAGGAGAAGGGGAATTCTTTTCAGTAAGTTCTGTAGCTGTATCTAAGGAGCACTGCTAGTTTTTTCTATTTGCTAGCAGTCATTTGTAAATATCAGTTTTTTTAAAGTTGAAGACAACAGTTATGTACTATGTAATTGGTACTTGCTCTATAAATGCCAATATACCCTGTTTTGTGGTTAAGAGGAAAAAACAAATAACTGCAAGATTGATGAATGAAAAGACTTCCTCAAAGTAATGGGCGCGCACCATTTTGGGTGCCCATTTTCTTTTACAAGAAAAAAGAGTTAATCAAAGTACTGTAAAAAATGCAAGTGCTTCTTTTACAAGAAAAAAAGAGTTAATCAAAATAGTGTAAAAATGCGAGTATGGAAGAGAAAAATGCATCTTAGCCGAAGGCCCCTAAACTTGCTTGCTAGCTTGGAGGAGTCTGCCTTTGTGAAAGGAACCTTGCCATTGAATTGGCTACATCGACCATATTGACCACTTTTGGCTATTAAACGGGACAGTTAATTCAGTCATATTTGAAGGATACTTTGCATTTAAATCTACTTATTCTTCTGAAATGAGTGAGTCAGTATGGTCTGCATCATGACATGCTATTGAAATTTTAGATATAACTGTGGGAGACAAAAAAATGATGGTGGGGGTGGGGGGGTGTAATTCTCCAGTCGACATGTTATGAAATCTTGAACATTGATGTAGTACCTTCTATATAAAGACACATGGATTGTTACTAGGCTAACCTTGCTTATATCACTAGTTCCCTCTATGCCATTGGCTTGAATACATTGTGAATTACGATTGTTTCCTTTTTTAAAATCAATTGGATTTCCTTCATGTGTGCTCATGCTCTCTGAGGCCAAATTGTATTGGTAGGAATTACAATTGTCGGTCATCTGAAATTCCATTTTGAATCTTTCAAGCAGGCCTGTTGATACAACCATGCAAAGAAACACCCTAGATTTAGGTGAAGATGATCAGAAATATGTTGAAACTATTGATGGGGGTGAGAAAACATCTCATAGAACAAGCAATCACATATTTGCTGAAGCTTCCATTGAATGTGGTTGGTCGGAGAAAGGCAAAGACAACTGCACAGATGGTGTTGGTTTATTGCTAGGAACTTTGCCATGCGATCAGGTTGTGCATAATTTAATTCCTTTTTTTGGTGGTGATGGCTCTGATACATTTGTGAAAAAGTTGGAGAAAACTCACATGCCTAAAAGTCCGTCACCAGGTTCACACTGTTCATTTCGGGGTTCACCTAACTCTGTCAGCAGTTTTTCGTGTGATTCATTATGTGGAGAAGCAAAATCAGAGCTTGACAATGGAGTGAAGCTTCGTGATAATCACTTCAATGTGGATGATCATAAAGTGAGCAGAGTATCTGATAAGACTGCAAATAAGTCCGTTATGCAGAAGGATATCCATTTATTAAGCCACGATATTGAGAATGTTCAGAATCATAAGAATTCCTTGAGAGTACGTCTTGAAGAGACCGCAAGTTGCAATCTTTCTGTTGGTCAAGCATATTTATCTTCTCAAAATGAAAAAGAGGTTACTCCCTATCCCCAAGTTAAATCTATCAGGGGCCATGTTACCAGATGCTCGAGCATTCAGCATTTGGTGCCAAGTAATAAAGAAGATTATGATAGGAGGAAGTTTGATAAGGGGAATTATGTGTCTCTCAGAACTTCTCTATGTGATTATAATTCTCATAGTTGTTTGAATGAAAGTGATGGGAGAAATCATGAAAGAAGTATTCCATTCAATGACCAAACAAAATCGATTTCTGTGGAAGCATCATCATCTTGTTTTAAAAGGGGCTGGGATTCATCGGAGAGTTGGAAATTGGAAGTGAATCATGATTCGAGGATTAGAAAAAATCACAAAGATGTTAGATATAAAAATAGAAGAGCAGTTCGCGGAAGGCATCAGAGAGATATTAGACCTCTTAATGAAGAGAAAATAAATCACAATGTACATGAAACAGGTTCAGTTCAAACTGCCAATGGTTCTGTAAGGAAAGGCATAGGTTTTGGGGTCAACAATTATATGGTAAATTCTGAAAATGATGCACTGTGCAGGAGAATTGACAACTCTAGATCCCCAGCCTATCAAAGCCCACATGAGTTGCATCATTTAGAGAGATCTAATTATTTATTACCAGAACAGATGCTCAATTTACCACGGTCGAGAACCAGCTGTCCTGCTTCCAATGATGTATTAGATAGAAGTTATGAAAATTTTGTGGCTGATAGACGGGAGCTTGATATTCTCAATGATGGTTGCTATTACCATGAACAGCCCCTGTATCCCAATATTGAACATAAATGTACAGAGATGTCCAAGCATCCAAATTGTCCTGAAGTTGCACCAACTTTCAGGCATCATGAAGATGAACATTTCTACTCCTTCGGGGTATCTTTTTCTGGAAGAATTCCAAGGCGCTTCATTAGCTATGATTGTTCTACTTTAGAAAGGAGAAAGAGTTCTCCAGGTACCTGTTATTTAGGCGACTCTAGAAGTTCTGTAAATGATGGAAAAATTAGAGAATTTGTGAGCAGTGAACAAAGTAATGGCTTGAGGTCTAGCATAACCAGTAGCAGATGTTCAGATGATCGGAAAAGAAAGGTAACATTGAGAGTTCCAAGCTCAGTGTCTTGTATGGTCATCCATGTATTTAAAAAAAGCATGACACTAATGAAAATATTTTCTTTCCAACATTTTATGTAATTTTTATGTTGCGCATAAATGAAGGCCGAAGCTCCTCGTGTAACATCTTTCATGAACTGTGATACTCCTTTTCACACTTTCATTAAAATCTGTGGTTGGATGATCGTTTTTGTTCACAAGGTACAAAGTCATGCAATTATTATTTTTAAATAATGCAAGATGATGCCAGCAATAACAGTCTTTTTCATCATTAGGTAGAGTTGGATGCATGGACTCTTTGCTTTCATATAGTTATTATTGGGTTGTACCAGGCATAAATTTTGATATGCCAGATCGTTTTTAATAGTTCTCCTTCAACGTTTGGTCTTCCTTACCCCCATTTGGTATTTTCTTCTGACTTCTTTCACATTTGAATATGGACATCAAATGGCACTCTTACATATACACAATCACCTTAAACATGTTTTCCTCGTTAATCCACCTATTGATGCCACATGAATCTTTCGTCGGAGAATCTCATCTAGACATCATATTTCAATCTTTTTTTATGGCTGCATATCTATGATTAGCAGCCTAAAATTTCTCTGTACTTGTCTCAGAGCATCTTACTATGCTGTAAACATCCCTAGCATATATCTATTATGAGGACCCAAAAATCATGACCACTGAAGGATATGGGGAGATCCTTAAGCGCATCACGGAAGCGTGAGGATCGCATCGTATGCGATCGGGAGCGACTAGTCACACTAGTTGTTTGAGGCAGCGGAAATTAAAATTTTCATGCGATGAAACTACATGATCCAAGAACACTTCTCGGATCGTTTCATCCAAACCACGAACAAGTATTAGGGTTACCTCTTGAAGCGTGGTTGCGATCGAGTCTCTAAACGAAGAGACATCCTGTCTCAAGTCCGATCCGACGGAGGAGACGCTTGCGAGCGTGTTGATGAAACACGTGCATCTCGCAATCCATGTTGATGATCCAAGCAGCGAATTTCCTGATCTCGACACACGAGATCCGACATCTTCTTCACGAGCGAGACGCACCGAAGGAGATGGAGATCCACGAGCAAATAATTCGGCAGCATGACGACGATGCTGCAACGATGGAGACTCTCTCTAGGGCATCCATGGTAGACGACCACATGAGAGAAGGAGAGAGGGCGTGCAGAGAATGAGAGAGAGAGATGTTGTTGTCTTGTGTTTCTGATGCAGAACCGAATCGGCGTAGACGAAAATAATAATTTTTTATAGTGGATTTTTGATAGAAGAAAATAGAGGGGTTTAGAAGAAGAACTCGTCGGGAATACGAGAGGTTGAGGGAGAAGAACGCGGAGATCGCGGGAGGAGAGAGGAGAGATAGAGAGAGATAATGAGATAAACTCAAATTTTCATTAATACTTGACTGACTAAAATCATTGGACCCTCATCCCTTTATATAAGAGGGATGACATTACAAAAATAGAAATTGATATAAATTAACAACCAATTTATCCTAAAATGACTCTAACTAATTTGAAATTCAAAATCGACAACTAATTGATTGAGATTACATGCAATCTCATTTATTTAATTAGAGATACGATAAGAAAACGTAAATAAAATTGACCACTAAATTAATTAGAATTCGGCCCTATAATTTGCAGTTACGCTGCATCAACTCTCCTCCGTTTTTAAAAATTCGTCTCCCGACGAATTGCTTGATGTAGGCTTGGAGGTCACATCTGCGTGCTCCACCATCTTCTGGAAGAACTGGTGTGGGGTGAATGGCGGACTCCAGATGCGGGTGCGGGCCGTGCGGCTGTCGTTGTGGAAGAACATGTGTGGCGCAAACGGCGACGTCTTCTGGAATTTGGCCTCCTCATTGTGATTATGGAAAAATTGATGAGGCATGAATAATATGGCCCTTGGAGAATCCATTGTGAAGAAATGGCACAAGGAGAGGAGAAGAGGAGATGTGTCCAAGGAATGAAGCCATGGGGTCCTTATATAGGGGAAGCCCAAGGCTCTAGTCCTATTTGGATAAGGAGGATCCCCATATTTCTGGTTTGTAGCCTTTTTCCTTAAATATTTCGCCGCCAGGGGCTTGGGCGCAATTTTCACACCTCTTCATTCCTATTCCTTTTGGCCTGTCTGCAAATAGGAGGTTTAGGGGTTATTTTATTGCAATTTTCCCCACTTGATTTTTCAGCCCTAAATCTCGGAAGTTTGGTTCTTCCCGTATGGAAGGCCCGTGCTAGGGTTCCTGTCTTCCCCCACAAAAGGCGGCGCGGCGCGGGATGGGAGATGTTGAGGACGAGGCGGTGGCGCGGGGGGTGGCAGCGGGGTGACCGGCGCTGGAGAGGAGGAGGCGCTGACGGGATGCGGGGGTGGCTAGGCGGCAGGCATGCGGTGGGAAGAAGGGGAAGTAGCGGGAAGAGAGGGGGGATGGCGGCGGGGGTAGGCGCAGGAGAGGCGGGGAACGCGTGGGGAAAGGGGAAGAGTCGCGGGGCGGCGAGAGGAGGTTGGGGAAGAGGCGGCGAGAGGGAAGGGGAGGCGAGGGGTGCGGGACTGGGAAGGCGACGACGGTGGGGGTGTCGCAGGGGGAATCGGGAAGGTGCAGGTGGTGGATGGGGGGGGGGGCGGCGCGGCGTGGAGAGGGGGTTCAGGGGTGGGGAGGAGATGGCGCTGGGGAGGAGCAGGGGCCGTGGGGAGGGGAGAAGGCAGCGGGGAGGGGACATGCGGCAGGGCGAGTTGAACCGGGGAGGCGCGGCGAGGGGGTGGTGGGGAAAGGCAGTGGTGCTGGCGGATGGGGAGGTAATCGGTGGGTGGGAAGGCGGAGAGGAAGTGCGGGGGCGATGGCGGGTGCGCGGGGAGGCTGAGACGCGGCTGACGGGGAAGGTGATTCGGCGAGGGAGCCGCGGGTGGTGCCGGGGTCGACTTCGGAGGGGTTTTCAAGTCTGAAATCACCGGGGCAGCAAGCAGATCGGCACTTCTTTCTCCCGGGATGATCTGGACAGCAACCGAAACTTCCTTCACAGCGGAGTTTTCTTCGTCACAACTCGTGTCAACGACGTCGGGGGTTGGAGGCAATGATTGGGCGCACATAGCCTTGAGATTAGCCATGATCTCTCGAACTTTGGACTGGGCAATCAGGATCTCACGTCGTGCGTCCATGTCCTGTTTGTATAATTCTTCGGCTCGTCGTAACGCATGGTAGTCTTTCGTCGCCTGTCGGCGTGAACGCCTGTACGGATCGTCAGATCGTGAGGATGACCTATAGGCCATGCTCTGATACCAAATGATGCAGAACCAAATCGGCTTAGACGAAAATAATATTTTTTTTGGTGGATTTTTGGTAGAAGAAAATAGAGGGGTTGAGAAGAATAACTCGTCGGGAATACGAGAGGTTGAGGGAGAAGAACGCGGAGATCGCGGGAGGAGAGAGGAGAGATAGAGAGAGATAATGAGATAAACTCAAATTTTCATTAATACTTGACTGACTAAAAACATTGGACCCTCATCCCTTTATATAAGAGGGATGACATTACAAAAATAGAAATTGATTTAAATTGACAACCAATTTATCCTAAAATGACTCTAACTAATTTTAAATTCAAAATCGATAACTAATTGATTGAGATTACATGCAATCTCATTTATTTAATTAGAGATACGATAAAAAAAATGTAAATAAAATTGACCACTAAATTAATTAAAAATTCGGCCCTATAATTTGCGGTCACGCTGCATTAGTTTCTCATTAGCATTTGAGGAACAAGGGGTGCCTTTCTATTTATAATATTTTGGGATCCATGGATCTCAATCCATGGGCAACACAAATTCAATGGCTCACATTGATTTGTATTTCTTTCAATGGCTAAGATTTTGTTGGTAAAAAACCAACAACAATTAATTTAATTTAGGTTAAATATATATTGATAAATCAATATGATTTAATCCCAAATTAAATCAATCAAGCATGGAGATTATGGAATGAAGATTGCCTCCTTCCATAATATGGGTTTTGGTGGCAATTTCATGTAATCTCATGATATCTCATGAGATTACATTATTCCATGGAAATCTCCAAGATTTACAACAATACTTGTTGTAAATTATTCAACAAAAATAATTCATAATTATTTTGTGAATATTGCAATCTTACCATTGGAAAATTGTGAATCACATTCACAACCCAAAATAAAATATGAATTACATTTTCAATTAATTATTCAATGTGAATCCAATTCACATTAACATTTAATTAACAAATGTAAATTACAAATTGCTCTCTCTTATAGATTATAAATTACATTTATAATATATATGATTAATATGGATAGTGCTATCTATATTATTCATTTCCATGATAATTAAATCACATTTAATCATCTTGGATCTCTATTCTCATGTGCCCAAATAATGTGAATCAAATTCACATTATTTACATCTTTGATAATTAAATCACATTTAATCATCTAAGATAACTCTCCTTATAATATGAATCAAATTCATATTATTCATGTCCCATAGATGCTTGATTAAATTAAGACCACAAATCTAATCTTCTCATTGCATCTGAATCACATTCAGATCAATGTCCAACGTTTGGACCAAGATCAGATTACTTCTCTATTGAGAGGAGTCACTAAAATCCAGACCCGTTTCATCACTCCCTAGGAATGGAAGCGTCATGGTTATACAATCGTTTATGATCACATCACCCTCAGGTATTCCTAATATATGTACATCCTGCATACTGGAAGACCCAGAATGAACCCGAAGTATAAGATCAATTTTACACTGTCTACTTCAAGAATTTATCATTAAGTTTCTCACTCGATCATTGAGAGTTGGTATCGATCATATACTTTCCAAAAGCATATATCATACCTAGGTGTTGATCATATACTTTCCAAAAGTATATATCAAACCTTACAAATTCAGTCAAGCTTCCAAAACGAGACGACCGTGCACGGAATTTGATTTTTTTCAATATCTCATGAGTGAGCTCATGTCTTCCGGTTCAGTAAATGAACCTGTATGATCCCTTTGAGAGATCGTATTACTCATATGCCCTTGTATGCACACCAGCGCGCCAGTGTATAGACCTTATTAGGTCATCTACCTATTAGTCTGCCAAATGTATATACTCAGATATATAGTAACACATCTGTCTCCGTTCAGAGGATGCGTGCCTATATTGTGATAACATACGATATAGGACTTTGGTTATCTCGATCTCATTAAGTCAACTCTTTGACCTAACTTATCTAACACCTCCGAATCTCTATTCCTATGCAAAGGACCTGCATCAAGAGGTCGGTTAGATGTCAACCTTTAGAGAAAGGATTGCCATCTCCTTCTCAGGCTGGAGATCCTCTCTTAATAATCATTTGACGGTACTTGATAAGTCATCAATCTAACTATTTAGATATTCATCCAAGTACCAGCCTCTATGATTCAATAGTTGAATCAACAGCTGTATGATCATTAAGACAACCATGGTACATAATCCTAATTGTACTAAGGGACCTATTATGCAAATTAGTTATTCTTCATTTCAGATCAGGAAATGATATTTGCAATAAAATTTATTGCATAATAGCTCGCCGTGGGTTCGCTTATCCAACAACCACATGCATGATATACCTCGCTATGTAAATATTGTATTTATATGTTATTTCAGAGTTATTTTGCCACAGGGCACAATTCAAACCATTCACTCTGAACACCATGCATTTATTTTAGGGTTTTTATCAGTTGGGCCCCTCCAAGATATTCCAATATCAGTTATGCCCTATCTTTTTGAAAATATCATTTATGCCCTCGATTTTTTGTCCTTCTATTACTTGTGCCCTCCGTTACTTTAGCCATCAATAAGTTGAACTTAACCATGGTTTTTTCAAATCATGGTTTGGTTAGGAGGGGTAAAATGGGAAACCTTCAATCTTCTTCCTCGGGTTGGCCTTCGGTTTCCTCGGGTCGGCCTTCGAGACAGTTGGCGACGTAGGCGGTGGCAACATCTTCGTACCGATGCTAAATCTCATGGTGGGTTTCGACGCCAAGTCGGCAGTTGTGTTGGGGGAGGAGGTAGGTGCAGCCGCTTCCGCAACGATAATGTGCGTTTCCATTGGAGGGTAGGTGCAGGGACGGGGGTAGGACCTCGAGGCAGGGGAGAGGGGTGCAAGGGCAGAGGGGAGGAACTCGGGGCGAAGGGGGAGGCGTGCGGGCTGGGTGGAGGTGGGGGGCGGGCGGAGGACCTCGGGGCAGGGGAGAGGGGTGCAGGGGCAGAGGGGAAGACCTCGGGACGGAGGGGGAGGTGCGCGAGCTGGGTGGAGGTGCGGGGGTGGGGGGAGGACCTCGGGGCTGGGGAGGGGGGTGTAGGGGCAGAGGGGTAGGTGCACAGGTTCGGTGGAGGTGCGGGGGCATGGGGAGGACCTTGGGGCAGAGGAAGAGGTGCACGGGCGGGGAGATGGTGGGAAGTGTTAGAAAAATAAGAAGCGGAAGCGGAATGATAAACAGAGCAAAAGAACAGAAAGAATAAACATGGAACACCATGATTTTACGTAGAACCCTACTCCATGAGGAGCGGGATGAAACCATGGGATAAGCCCTCAAAGGGGCATGTTATGCATTGCACTTTCTCAATGGATACATGAGGTCTGGGGCTCTATATATAGCCTCCACAGAGCCTCCAAGTCCCACCACTGGTAGATGTGGGACTAAACATGTGGATAGGGTAAATGGATCCCTACAGGATCTATTTACCCTCTTATAACACAATAGGTGCACATAACAAATACTCCAACATTCCCCCTCAAGCTGGAGCATGCAATGCTCAGCTTGGACAAACAGAAAGAGACTCAACTCAACGCTACAGAAACTACGGATAATATCAACCCAACGTGCACAACTACTGTTGTCGAGGACGTTGCTTCTCATGCCGTGCAGGTGAGGAGTATGAACGGGCTGGAGTGTGCGTCAACTGAAGACTCAGAATCTGACCATCGAGTCTGAAATCTGTTGCAGAGTTTGGAAAATCTGAACTGGCCTGGGATCTGGAGTCTCTGAATCTTGAGAATCTGACAAACTGGCCTATGACTCTACATATACTCCCCCTTTCTCCCATACTAGTCTGAAAACATGACATCGACCAAGTTGGGAGAAGACAAAGAAATTGGAGAAAAAACATGAACTTGCAGCCTTTTTTTTTATAGCCGCCATTTTTTTTAACATAAGCCGTTCTCTCATTTTGTTTTACGGCTTTCATTTTTTTTTTCGAAACTTTAGCGTACGATTTTTTTGTACGCGCCTCTTTAATTTTTTTATGCGTACGTTTTTTCAAATGTACGTGCCTCTTTAAAATTCCTTTTTTTTAACAAACAGTCTCTCGGCCCACTTGGGCCCAAATCTCTTTTCTCCACTTCTCTTTTTTTTTTCAAGTCTCGATCCATACACCTGGACCCAAAAGAACTCCCCCCCTTTTTTCTAACACACGACCCAACTGCAACTGAATTTTTTTTAATCGTTGGGCCTCCACACCTTTTTTTCTCGCACACGGCCTGCTATAATTAGGGTTCCCATTGGGAACCCTTTTCTCACACTGGACTTGCGCCCCCGATGGGGTTTTCTCATGCAGCCACCGCTGGAGAGGGACTACACGCCTGGGGCGGATGCTAGGGCTCAGACGCGCATGGTCCCTGCGCGTGAGGAGCGGGAGTAGCTCGCGCGGGGAGGACTGGCTTCGACTGGCTGGGGGGTCGCGCTGGAGGGCTCTGATAAATGATGCATGTGGCGGAGGTGGGAGAATCTGGGGCGGTGCCTTCTGATAACGACGCCACCGCCCTGAGTAGCCCTGCGCCGCCTGCGCGAGACGAGGAAGGAGGGTGCCGCCTGTGACGAGGATCGCGCCAGGACGAGGACATTGCGCGCGAGGGCAACGAGGAGTTGGGCTGCGAGGCCTTGCGCAGAACTGGGGCGCAATCCTGGATGTAACGCGACGCCTGTGCGCAAAACTGGGGCGTGACTCCTGTAGCGTGAGATCTGGATGCGCGAGGAGGGTCGAGGGAAGCATCTCGCGCTGCCAGGGGATGAGAAGCATTGCCTGGAAGAGAACTGCTACATGAGGAGACGATATAAATATTCCAGAAATTAGGATTTCAGTCGAACCCTAAAACTTGACAAAACTTGATCAAATCACAACCATGATTTTTATAAAGAAGATCTTTAAGAACAAACACTAATCGAATCTTGAATAAATAAAAACTTGAAATCCTCAAGAATCGACCTGCTCTGATACAATGTTAGAAAAATAAGAAGCGGAAGCGGAATGATAAACAGAGCAAAATAACAGAAAGAATAAACATGGAACACCATGATTTTACGTGGAACCCTGCTCCGTGAGGAGCGGGATGAAACCACGGGAGAAGCTCTTAGGGGCATGTTATGCATTGCACTTTTCTCAATGGATACAGGAGGTTTGGGGCTCTATATATAGCCTCCACAGAGCCTCCATGTCCCACCACTGGTAGATGTGGGACTAAACACGTGGATGGGGTAAATGGATCCCTGGATCCATTTACCCTCCTACAACACAATAGGCGCACATAACAAATACTCCAACAGGAAGGCTTGGGGACGTCGGGCTCACGCAGGTGCAGGCGTGCGGAGTGGTGCTAGAGGCGACGAAGGTGGTGAGCACAGTGGGGTACACGGTGTCGGAGGAGGTGCGTAGAGGGAAGGCGGGAAGGTTGGCGTGGGGGCGGTTAGTATTTTCGAAGAATACTAAAGATATTTACCTTAAATTGAGATCCCTTTCTTCATTTTCACATTAAGAATCTCTTGGGCATCAAAAAAAATATGAATTTTGAATAGACCCTGTGATTATTGGATGCAGCCTTGGTACAATTATGCCAAGCCCAAGCAGTCCATGAGCATAGACGAGAAAAATGGTAGTGATGGAAAGTTAATTACATGAACAAAGGACACAAAAGGTTTATCACAAATTATCCTCCCGGAAGTGAGGATTTTAGGAGATGTTTCTCCCATTCTTTTTAGCAATGGTCTTTATTACTCGAGGTTTATTGGACCATGCCTACTTTTCTTTGTTGTTTACTTTAAAGCTTTGTGCGTCCTACATGAGCCTGAGATTTTAGTTCATATGCGCACCAGAAAGGATGTCATCCTTAGCAGGAGAATAGATAATACATAAAAATGACTAGATTGAATAAGGGAGGATATAAAAATATTGCGGTTTCTTTTGATCGATCTACGACACAACTTCTGTTATTTTGATAGAATATTCAATTGGGACTGTCAATATTACTAGCATGAAGGCTTTAATGTAGATTGTTGAGATTACTGTACATCTTTGGTGTTATTGCTTATTTTATTTTCTTTATGTACCTCTCTTGATATTTACTTAGGGTTTTTTCTCCTATATAAGAGAGCCTTAGGGTCTCATGAATAAACAAGTCATTCATTTTTCCCAACATGGTATCAGAGCAACGATCCTAGGTCGGGGTTCCTGTATACCCTATCCCTACATGCCCCCTACCCCACCTCGCGCCTCCCTCCCCGTGCACCACCGCGTCTGCAGCCTCATACGCGCCGCCCCTTCCCCCCTCCCTGTGTACCACCGCGCTTGCCCACCACGTGTCGCGCACTTACGCACATCTGCGTGCACCTGCACACATCTGCGCACCAGGGCACACCTGCCTTAATCCTGCGCGCATCTACGTACATCGTGTGTGCATCTATGTGCGCCGCTTCCCTTTGCGTCGTACGACCTAGCCTACAACAACAGGAGATGAGGATAGGTGTATGAGTCTACAAATACAACAAATCCTCTATATGTGATTGTGTAAACTCATTTATAACGGTCTACTCCTGAGTTTTGTTCCGGATTTCGACGTTCTTGCTACCATATCAGAGAACAAGGGTGATGTTTTTTCATCTGGTGCCTTCAAGGGCCCGACTTCCATCATGAAGATAGATGGGATCAACTATGAGTTGTGGACCATGCGGTTTCCCAAGCTGATGTAATGCCATAACAAGGAGCACATTCTGATGGATCTAGAGCCGGAGGACAAGACTGGGGCTAATGCTTCTTGGAAGCAAGATGATGTCTATGCTCGCATTTGGCTCTCCGGGACGCTCACCACGGAGATTGCCAATAATATTGTTAATCAACCCACATCAAAGGCTATGTGGGATATCTTAGCAGCCACGTATGGGCATGCGAAAAATGAGAGCAAAATTTTACCGTTGCAGTTTGTATTTTTTCGACCAAGCAGAATGGTCGACCTCTTCATGCACACTTCTCACATCTTAGAGGCATGTTTGAGCGTCTGCATAGCTTCATGCCTATTACTACTAGCACTGAGCAACAACAGGCGTATCGGAATGAAACTATGACAGGAGTATTTTTGTCATCTATGGACTCTAAGTACGATGCATCACGTACTCAACTTCTTACTGGAGAGACGATACCTCCGATGGAGGAGGTTTACAAGAGGCTGAACATAATTACTACATCTTCTACTACTGTGGCTCAGACTCTTTTTGCTACGGCGGCCTCTCATAGCAGAGGAGGTACTTCGCAGTTCCGTAGTCGAGGACCACGTGGTCGAGGAGGTCGTCAGCGAGGTACATGTTCATATTGCCATCGTCCTGGTCATTCTGAGGAGTCATGCTATCAGAAGCTTGGGTATCCGGCCTCCACCCGAGTTGCTGAGCAGACCGAGCCTACTTCTACCCCTGCTCTGGCTCATGATGTACGCTTCGATGATATTGTTTTCAGGTTGCGAGAGATGATGACTACTCTCACTACTTCGGCCGCAGGTTCTTCAAATGTCACACATAATGCTAGAGCCTCTTCGAGCTTGTCAGGTATTGCTTATGCCCTTACCAGTAGTAGCAGTTCAGATTTGTCTGACTGGATCATGGACTCGGGAGCATCTCATCATATGTGTGGCGATCGAGCACAATTTACTTCTTACATGTCTATCCCTCCGGGTAGATCAGTGGTGATTGCCAATGGGGTTCATCTACACATTGTTGGACAGGAGAGATTGTTCTAGCTCCCTCGTTGCGTCTGCAAAATGTCTTACATGCTCCAACATTTCATATGAATCTTTTATCTATTAGTCAGATTACAAAAGATTTACATTGTCGTGCCATATTTGATCCTTTTTCTCTTGTGTTTCAAGACATACTCACAGGCAGTGTGATTGGATGTGGTCGTGAGCAGAGGGGACTTTACATCCTTGTCCAGCCTCCTTGTGCAGGGGCTGCTACTATCCCTTATGGAACTGTTTCCCCGTTTCTGTGGCATCTTCGCTTTGGACACCTTCCTCTGCAGAAGTTGTGTCATGTCCTCCCGTAAATCTTTACTCGTACTAGCTTGGAGTGTGAGGCGTGTCAACTTGGGAAGCACCATCCTTCCTCTTTTCCTAGTCGTCACAGTAGTCAGTTGTTTGAGTTGGTTCACTTTGATATCTGGGGTCCTAGTCTTATTATCAGGGATATCGGTTTTATATGATCGTTGTAGATGATTTTTCTAGATTATCTTGGGTATTTCTGATGAATAATAAGTCTGAAACTGGTCCTGTTATCAAATCTTTCCTTATTGAGATTAAAAATATTTTTCTGCTAATGTGAAATTTATTCGCGCTGACAATGCCTTGGAGTTTTCTACTTTACAGCTATCGGACTTCCTCAGATCTATTGATGTTCATCAAACTTCGTGTGCTTACACTTCAAAGCAGAACAATGTTGCTGAACGCAAAAACCGTCATCTTTTGGATGTCACAAGGACTCTTTTGATTCAAAATCGAGCTCCTCATTCTTTCTGGGGTGAAGCGGTTCTTACTGCATGTTACTTGGTGAACCACATTCCGTCTACTATGCTTGAAGAAAAGGTTCCTTTCTTGATTGCGTTTCCTGAGGACTTATTCTCACTTACCCCCCGAGTCTTTGGATCTATGGATTTTGTCCACAATTTTGCTCTTGGTCGTGACAAGCTCTCTCCTGGATCTGTGTGTTTGTTGGCTATTCTTGTACCCAAAAAGGATATAAATGTTTTGATCTTATTGGGAGAAAATATTATGTATTTTTCTCCTACAAATGAAATGTTGTCTAATGCTGACTCTGGTGAGGATATCTTCGTTCCTCCACCTCTGATATCTCCACCAACAAGTCCTCATATTGAGTCTCAGTCACCTCCACCTCCTCCACCACCTCCTCCTCTGCCTCCGTCTACCATGACTCAGTTCCTACCTTGATTTTATATTCGCAAGTCCTCTACTCACCCATCTGCTCGTACGCCTTCCCAGTCATCCAACACACCCCAGGTATGTAGTAAACACATTGTTTCTACTGATGGCACTTGTGTTATGCTTAATCCACATGATACTACACAGGAGGATCTGATAGCAGAGAACAGAGAGGTTGATGACCTCGATGTACCTATTGCCTTGAGGAAGCCCCATCACAACTGTGCTACATACCCTCTAGCTGCGCATGTTTCCTTGAACCATCTTTCAGAGGAATACATGAAGTTTGTTATGGGCCTCTCAACTATTACTATACCACAAACATATCAGGAGACCATACAGGATAGCAATTGCGACTTGCCATGGAAGAAGAGATGACCGCTTTGCAGTCTCGTGGTATCTGAGGTATTGTTTATGCCCCTCCAGGTGCATTTGTTGTGGGGGTGCAAATAGATATTTACGGTGAAGCAGCGAGCGGATGGCAGTGTGGATCACTACAAAACAAGGCTTGTAGCACGTGGATTCACCCAGGTTTATGGGGTGGATTATCAAGATACTTTCTCTCCAGTGGCCAGATACACAACATTACACATTCTCCTATCAGTTGATGTTTCACGTGACTGGTCTCTTTACCAACTTGATGTGAAGAATGCGTTTCTTTGTGGAGATCTACAGGAGGAGGTTTATATGCAGCAACCACCTGGGTTTACTGCTGAGGGGGAGTCTCAGAAAGTGTGTAGGCTCCACAAGGCGATCTACGACCTGAAACAGAGTCCCAGAGCTTGGTACCAGAAGCTTTCAGAATTGATAGAGCATCAGGGATTTGCCCGATCCACTGTGAATCACTCACTTTTTGTCCAGAGGACACATGGAGGTACTTTTGCTATTCTCGTCTATGTTGATGATACTGTTGTCACGGGTGATGATGAGCAGGGCATTCAGGTGGCCAAGGTGTTCCTAAGTCAGCAATTTGTGACCAAAGATCTTCGTAATCTTCGATACTTCCTTGGATTAGAGTTTGCCGGGAACCGGCGTGGTCTTGTGATGACCCAGAAGAAGTTTGTAACTGATCTTCTTCTAGAGACAGGCATGACAGGGGTGCAAACCTGCTACTACTCCTATGGATCCAAGTATGAGACTATATGATGATGATACTGAGGAGGTAGATCAGATAAGCAGAGAGCTGGTTGGGAAACTTCTATATACTACCATCACCAGGCCAGATATATCCTTTGCCGAGTAAATTGAGCCAGTTCATGGAACAACCTAGGAAGGTTCATATGGATGTTGTCTATATGATTTTGAGATATTTGAAGTCTTCACCAGGAAGTGGTCTTATATTCAGCAGAAGCACTTCTCTTGATGTAACAACGTGTGCAAATACAAATTATGCACGATACCCTAGGGATAGGAAGTCTACTTCTGGCTATGCTATATTTGTTGGTAGCTGACCCGTGTCATGGAAAAGTAAAAAATAGTCAGTGATTGCTAGATCTAGTACAGAATCCGAATACAGGGCCATGGCTTAAGGAAGCACAAAGATGATGTGGGTGAGGTCGATTTTGACAGATCTTGCAGTTGATATACCTCTTCCTATGCAGCTTCTAGTTCTATGTGACAATAAGGCAACACTTTTTATTGCAAATAATCATGCATTCCATGAATGTACAAAGCATATAAAGGTGGATTGCCACTATACCAGAGACATGATCCATAAGGGCCTCATATCCACCTCTCATGTTTCTACTGGAGATCAGACTGCTGATATATTCACCAAAGCTCTTACTAGAGGCCCTTTCCAAAGATGTTGTTCCAAGTTGAGCATGATAGACATATATGCTCCAGCTTGAGGGGGAGTGCTGAGATTACTGTACATCTTTGGTATTATTGCTTATTTATTTTCTTTATGTACCTCTCTTGATATTTACCCAAGGTTTTTCTCCTGTATAAGAGAGCCTTGGGGTCTCATGAAAAACAAGTCGTTCATTTTTCCCAGCATAGATCAATTACTTCTGGATCCTGAGAGTTCTTTTAGGTACCGTTTGGATGACGGGTTAGGGGAGTTTACCCCCTTAACCCACATCCCCCTCTCTCCCCGTGGGCCCCACTTTATTCTTTTTAAAAAAAAATTAAATAAATCAATTTTACATCATCAATCCTATCAAAAAAATAATATATTATACCATCATATCATATAAAAATTATAAATTACTCCACTTCTACTCACTTTTCCAAACTTCAATACAATCACATCACAATAACTACTCACTTTTTCAAACTTCAATACAATCATATCACCCCAAACCCACTTCTAACCCACCCCCAGTTTAACCCTCTATCCAAACACCAAAAATCCAAAAACGAGTTACCCTCTGCCAGTTTAACCTGTCTTAACCCGCCAACCAAACGTACCCTTAAGGATAATAGTGATCATAAGATTCATAACGCCCATGTTATATATGGATTGGATTAAGACCCACATGTCGTAGCTTTCAATTTAGGCAAGAAATGAAGTAAAACTTGTACATAAAATACTTGGTTTAGGACAGTCCATTTACGACATTCTGTAAGTTAGTTAGCTTGTAATTCCAATAGCATGAACCTTTGTAGGATAAGAGCAACCTCCATTCGTCTAACGTATCGTGACATTCAGACCACATGAGCTTGTTGATGGTAATGTGTGCTTGTCAACCCATGGGCTCTCTGAGCTGCCATATAAAAAAGAAAAAGAGAATTTGAAACTCGATTGGGAACACAATTTATTGATCCAAAGGGATTGGATTATTAGTTTGCACATGGATAAATAATTTGGAGGGAAAGTGCACACATGTAGACATAGTATTGTAGTTAAAGCAATGGGACAGAGGTTTGATATTTATCTCTACTCGTGAGTATATTGGAATTGTCTTTTGGGTTACACTTCTCGTGGGATGATGGGATTAATATCCAAGTAAGGTAGATGAAATTACCTTATCAATTGCAAATTAGAATCTTTTAAAACAAATGAGAGATATTTCCACTTCCTTATTATTATTAGACGAATAATATAATCTTACATATACATCCTTTATTCTGGGGAGACTAATGGATGATTGATTCAGATAAATAATTTGATAAGAATCGGGGATGATAAATGTTTGTCCATCGAGGTGCTCCTTATACCTGACAATGCGAAGGTGCGGTGACTGTCAACTGAATTGGAGTTAGGATGCCCAGTTTGAGCAACGACTGCCTAGTGCATGTGTCTAGGATCCCAGTCTCTTCTCGGTTTATCACGAGCTCGTAGTTTTTACGCTTCCATAGGATCCACGTGTTTTCGCTTGACCAGTTCCGCTAACCCTGAGTTCTGTTAGGGTTCCTAGGTTGGAGGATCCTTGTTTTTCGTCGAGCTTCTTTAGCTCGTTCCTACACCGGTTCGGGCAGGAGTGGAGTGACTCGGATCGGAGAGTCTCTCACACCTGTCTCAGGGGCCATAGTTGGAGTTGTGCCTAGCTTTCCCCTGGACCGCTCTTCCACTGAGAAAGCGAGACGGATGAGTCCCTTGGGCGGCTTCTTCACCACTTGAGTTGATTACTATTTCGTCGGTAGGTTTTTTTTTTAAAGTTTGCATGGGAGGGGGAAACAGTCGGTGGTGTCCGCCCCTTCAAAATTTATTGATAAGAAAAAGTAGGGTTACATAAGTATAGCGCTGTGACACCCCAAAAAAGAAAGTACCGCAGAGAAAAT
This sequence comes from Ottelia alismoides, assembly GCA_037367405.1. Lineage (NCBI taxonomy): Eukaryota > Viridiplantae > Streptophyta > Magnoliopsida > Alismatales > Hydrocharitaceae > Ottelia > Ottelia alismoides. The sequence continues at coordinate 299,568 of JAZKJV010010581.1, read as the reverse complement.
TACAACACCCACTTGTCCACCAACCTTTTTGCCAAAAACCCCACATTTTCCTTATAAAACCTATGACCCGAGAGCAGCAGGTCGTTTCTTCCCCTCCATATCGCCCAGAGAATAGCCAAGGGATACAACCGTTCTCGCCTAGGCCTGGCTCTATTAGCGTGGAACGAGTTCCAGAAGGGCTGAAAATCATCAAAGCAGCACCAAGCGACATCCGCCTCCTGCCAAACTTGCGCGACCACCGGACAAGAAAAAAATAGATGTTCTACCGTTTCAACCGCGCTATCACAAAGCAGGCACCTGTTCGTAACGGCGCCCAAGAGTCTGACGCAGCGATCGCGCGTCATCAATCTCTTCCTCCTAAGAAGCCACAGGAAGAACCCAATTCTCTCAGTAGGGTTCGAGTCCCAAATAGAGGTACAGTCCCTGTTCAACAGCTCCGAATTTGCCGGCGGCAGTCTGGAGATGGCCCCAAAAGCCCCACTGACCGAGAAAGAGCCGTCCTTCCAGCACCAATGATCTCTTCCACCTGATGGGGCCTCCACCTCCCTCATGGCGTCAAGTAAAACCAAAAAGTCCTCAAGCCTTTGGTCCGAGAAATTTGCGGAGAAAGTAGGCCACCAAGTACCATCCACCCAACACTCCATCACCGAGCAAAGCTTGTTGTTCGCCAAGGCGTATAGCCGGTAGGTTTTGGCATGTGAAAGATCGTGACTTGAAAATTGTCAATTATTGTTTATGTTTTAATAAGATCCATCACCACAACTTACAATTGATAACAATGAAAATGGCATAGCCCATATCTAGATCACTTACTCCGACATGATCTTATGATTAATAAATGAATTACTGAGCATTGATATTAGGGTGTGTTGAATGAGAAAGGGATTAGTGTACTGAGTAGTTAGATAACCTTCTTTCCATGCAAGTAGGTACATTATTACATGATATCATTACATGTCTACTTTCTTCCTTTTGTAACCACTTAAACTCCTCTTTATTTTTAATATTTAATGTTTGTACTCAACATTTGTTGACGTTTCTTTGTCCCTAACATAAATGGCATGGAAGGTGCCTGCGACACAGTACTTGGTTAGCAGGACTCTTATCTTCTGGCATTCAGACGATGATTTTGTTTTGATGGTACACATGACAACCTTTTGTATAGATGGTTGTAGTTCATTTGTGTTTACTTTCTCTTCTACCATATTTTTGGGATACATGTATAAAATGATAAATTTTCTTTTGATACATGTACTATATGGAAATTAATGCAATGTTTCTTGGTGACACATGTCTTGATGTGATTTGTTATATCATTGTGAATATCATTCAAAATTGCGAAGAATTTTCCCTACTTTTTAGTAACTTGATGTGTGATCAATCGTGAATTAAATAATGCGATTGTCGTGTAAACATGTAACCCATATTTCGGGACTTCACAAGCTCTTCTGGCAAGATCTGCAACTTCATTGGGTGAACACAATGACTAGTGAAGCCTTTTGGGAATCGTTATTTGATGCGAAGACTCTTTCGATCAATAAATTGCTACTACCATTAGCCGGCTTGTGTGCAATTTGGTTAGCTAGAAATAGGGTTATTTTTAATACTCATCGCTTTTATATTGAGAATGTAATCTTTCATGCTAGGAATCTCCTCGAATCTTGGAACATATTAGGTAACCCTGTATCTCTTCTTTTTTTTAATAAATCTGGAGTGGACATTATGAAAGTGAAAATCAATTATCTATTGATGAAGCCATAGGCTTCTCTTATATATAAGAGTAACCTGTTGGAAAAATTATATAAATAAGATAAAGGAAATAAATACTGCAATAAGAATATAAAGATAACTAATATCTCAACATTCCCCCTCAAGTTGGAGCGTATATATCAATCAGGATCAGCTTGGAGCATCATATCTAGGAAGGCCTTCTGGCTAGGGTTGTGGTAAATGCATCTGTTGTCTGGTCTCAAGAGTTGACATGAGTAGTGGCAATGAGACCCTTTTGTATCATATCACAACTGTAGTGACAATCCACCTCGATGTGCTTGGTTCTCTCATGGAAGGCAGGGTTGTTTACAATGAAGAGAACAGTCTGGTTGTCGCATTGGAGGTGCATGGGAAGGGGCACCTCAATAGTCAGGTCAGTAAGAACATATCTGACCTACATCATCTCTGTACTAGCTTGCGTTATGACCATGTATTCTGATTCAGCGTTAGATCTAGCAACCACATCCTTCTTCTTGCTCTTCCATGACATTAGGGAACTTCCTATGAATACTACAAAGCCAGAAGTAGACTTCTCGTCCTTGGGATACCCCTCATAGCCAGCCTGAAGGCCTCACCTGGCCCCACGCTGATACTTGACAGTAGCAAAAAATATTCTTTATCTCATTAATAAATGATCTTATGACATAGCCAGCCTTAGACTTATTCTTTTACAGGAAAATCCAAGAAAGTCTAGAATAGTCATCTACAACAACCAGACAAAAACGGTATCCCTGGTGATCTCAGACCCCATATATCTAAATAAAGGAGTTCAAACTGAGAACTGTTCCGACTCTGACAAGATAGAAGTAAGGAACAATGATGCTTTCCAAGTTGGCAAGCCTCACACTAAAAGGAAGATCGCGTGGAGATCGTGGGAAGACATGGTATAGCTTCTGCAGAGGAAGGTGGTCAAAATGAAGGTGCTACAAGTACGGTAAGATTGGTCTAATAGGAATAGTAGATGCACGAGCAAGAGGATGCTGGACTAGTTTATAGAGCTCCCGCTGCTCACGACCACATCCAATCATCCCGCCCGTGCATATGTCCTGAAACATAAGAGAAGAAGGGTAAAAATGGCACGACAATGCAGATCCTTAGTAATCTAACTAATAAAAACTTAGTTCATCTGAAATTCAGGGGCATATAAAACATTCTGCATGCGAATGGATGGCGTCAAATGCACCTCCCCCTGTCCTGTGATGGGTAAGTGAGCCCCATTATCAATAACGAACCATCTACCAAAAGGTATAGTCCTGTAGGACCTAAACTGGGCTTTGTCTCCATACAGATGGTGGGATGCACCAGAGTCCATGATCCACTATCATATCTGCACTGCTACTACTAGTAAATGCATATGTGATACCTGAGGAGCTAGAAGAGACTCTAGCTACAGCTGCAGTATATGTGGATCTTGTATTGGTAGTGTCGACCACTGGAGTCATGATTTCTCAATTGCGAAAGATAATGTCATCAAGGCATGGATCTGCCTGAGGAGCTATAGTATCTGAAGGCTCAATCTGCTCCGCCATACAAAAAGATGCGGGGTATCAATGTTTCTGATAGCATGTGTCCTAGGAGTGTCCTGGACGACAACAATAGGTGCAAGGACCACGTTGACGTCCATCACCTCCGCCACGTGAAGTACGCCCTCTGAACTGAATATAACATCCTCTGTCGCAAGAAGCAACTATCGTTGAGGAGGGTTATTTGGTGACAACAAGTGGAATAAGAAGCCTGCAGAGACGACTATAAGTTTCCTCCACAGGCGGTTTGGTTGCCACAATAAGGAGATGTGTTTGCGCTGCTCCATACTCTGGATCAAGTGCAACAAAAAAACCACAAATATCGTGGAGTTCCTGTATGCCATCTGTTGTTTTGTGGAGGTCGTAATCGGTATGAAGATGTGAAGCTTCTTGAACATGCCACAAGCAAGGAGTAGAACGTGTGCCGTGGACAACCATTCTGCTTTGCAATGTATATGTCAAACTGAAGCTGAAGAATCTTGACCTCGTTCTTTGCTTGAGCATAAGTGGATGCCAGAATATTCCACATCGTCTTGGCGATGGGCTGATTCACAATATCATCGGCTATTTCTATGGTGAGCGTCCTATAGAGACAAATACGTGCATACGCGTCATCTTGCTTCCACGAAGCATTGTCCCTAGTCTTATATGTTGGCTCTGGCTTCGTGAGAATGTGCTCCTTGTTGTTGCACTGCATAAGTGTTAGAAACTGCATGGACCACAACTCATAGTTGGTCCCATTCATCTTTACGATGGGAGCCGGACCCTTGAAGGCACCTGACGAAGAAAATATATCACCCTTATTTTATGATATGATCGAAGAACAATCAAAGAAAAAATGGAACTCGACTAGGAAAGTAGATTGATTTGAGCGAGTCTACACAACCATATGGATGATTGATTGTGCATGTAGACTCATACAACCATCCTCGTCAATCCTTGGTAAGCGCTAGAGCCATGAAATGCGATTTATAGATCTGAAATCACGTTTTTCGGTCAAAATCAGACTGTTCACCAAATCTATAAGATGCCTATGAAGGTAAGAATGGCCGACGAGGGCTTATTGGCGACGCATGGTGACCTAAAGTGGGTTGCAACAACGCTATAGTTGGTTGATGGCGTCGATGGAGGGTCCTGCGACCCCCCTACAGGAGGTAGTGGAACCGATGGAGGCCCCTAACATCAAGGCTAGGGCCGACGTAGTGTCCTGCGACCCCTAGCGGCAATGGTGGCTCAGAAGGGCACGTTTGGAGTTAGTGGTGGCGGCGTGATTTAGGTCAGAACTCCGGTCTAGGATCGTCACTCTGATACCATGTGAAAGTGAAAGAATCAATTGGTTATTGATGAAGCCCTAGGGTTCTCTTATATATGAGAGTAACATGTTGGAGAAATTACTTAAAGAAGACACATGAAATAAATATTGCACAAAGAATATAAAGATAACCAATATCTCAACAAACACCATAGAGTGTTTCACCCTTTTTGGACTCAAAAAAAGTTTCTAATTTTTTGATCTAAATCCAAACCAAATCAGTTAGACACAAGATTTAGGAGTTAAATTCAAGTTTTAACTGAAGAACTTTGTATTTTTTTTCTTTCTTTATTTTGATATATATGTTTTGATTAGTAGTTCTTGTGTGTCGCCTCATTTTTATTGAAGATGTGATTACCATGACTTTTGCTTCCAGTTTAGCCTACAATTCTGACTCTAGGCAATATGTTGCTCTATATACCAACATGTTTGATGATTATGATGATAATACTACTTCAAAACTTATATCTACACTGTTATTTTACAAATAATTGTGCATTTCTATTTTAATTATTGACTTAGGAATACTAAGAATCTTAGTTTTTTTAAAAAAATCTAGTTTAAAGTCATTTCCCATATTTCAGGCGATTTCAATGAAATTCCTATTTCCATACTTAGCAAAATGAAACCGAACTATGAAATTTAAGACCTTCTTTATCTAACATTTTGGGATACCAAAAAAGGTGAATTTTGTAGAAAGTATCAATTTGTATGTTTGGCCTTTTTTCAAAAGCAATGTAAGGATGAACAATACACCTAATTGTGGCTGACTTCTTCCCTGGTTGTTTGGATACATAAGGAGTTCCATGCACAATGTTGCCCTTATTTTAAGAATATAATATTGTATGTATCTGTTACTTTAACTCTTTCGATTGACACTCTAAAGATTATACTCTCTTTTTTACTAAAAAAAAAGATTGCTCTTTGTTCTCATGACCATCAAGTGCAGAGTTTCTTTCATTATTTTATATAGTTAAAGATGAATATTTATCGCATAATGTTTAAATGGTCGTAATTCTTGCTATTCTAAGAGGCACAGGTTGATATGGTTTATATCTTTTCATGCCTGTGTTTTGCCATTAACTACCATAGAACGAGGAAGGACCATGAAATGGAATCTGCAATATATTATTCAAAGTGCCTTGGAAACTGCCTAGCCCACATAGTTTTATCCTTAATGGGGAGATACGTTTGTATACAGGCGTGGCTCCAGTTTCCTGTCCTCTTCGTAACAGCAAGATTCATTGTCTACGCCCACCTTTGGCTGCTCTTTTGGTCATGCTGGTTACAGAACTTTTCTTCTGGGAAGGATTAATTGACACAATATCAAGAACAAAATTAGGTTCATGAAACTTGCAGGGTGGTGACATTTTCTTCATGTCTATGGTAGACAAAACCAAGCTTGCAAAAGTCAGCTGATTAGTGGTTCCAGGAGTGACCGATTTACATTAGGCTATTTGGTCATTAGTCATCGTTCCCGCTTAGTCGGCTTGAGTAGTCATTTTAGTTGGTCATTTTTTTACGTTGATTTATGTTTTTTTCATAATTTTCAAAAAAGTACAATGCAAATAAGACATAGAATGTTTGGTTGGAATTCAGTTGTTACTTTTATCTCATTATGTTAGTATTTATAATGTCCAAATCTATATAAATATATAATGAATATAGGTATAAAATGGTTTTTTGCATTACAAGTATCAAAAAAATACTAAACTAAATAAGTCCCCTTATTCAGTGACGACCACAAACTTTTTGCAATGGATAAAACTTCTGGCTTTTGGTTAGCTACTTTGGGTTCTTAAGGATGTTGCTTTAGTGGGAGTAACTTCTACATAATAATGTAGTTTGGGGGTAATAGGGGTTTGTTAACAGCCCATCACTTTTATCATGTTTCTCATATCTTTGGAATTTTTAATTGATTATATATATTGAAATGACTACTTACCTCTAGTAGCCATCTTTTGGCAGTTCAAATACATTTCGTTTATAATGATCTCGTGGGGGTTGGGTAAGATCTGTGTTACATTTTAAAATTGTTATGTTTCTTTTTTAAAAAAGCATACTAAGGCAGTCTCTGTGAGTAGAAGGTCGAGCACACTTAAGTTTATTTTCTCACAAATTAATGTGTATGTGAGTTTGAGCTTTGCGCTCGACTGGCCATGTCCCTTACTAATAAGTAGCTTCTATTGCCACTTGTCCTCTACAGAGCAGAAATTTTTAAAAACTTTTCTGCATTGCATCGCAGTCATGTTGCTAGCTGTGACCACAATTTTGTATGATGGAATTTTCGGACTGACTGGAACCTTGATTAAATTTGCACAGTAGTCATGTTTGTTTCTATGTTCAGCTAGTTCACTCTCGACTAAAAATTGGACATGATCCTCCAAAACTCATATCATCTATGTTGGGGAGGCATGTAATTGTTGGCAATATTATTATCTTGGAGGGTCTTGTCCAATTTTAGGCTGGATCAAATATAAAAAGAAAGATATCTCTGAGAGAAAAGAACAATGCTATATAAAGGGGATGGTAGTGGGGACCGTAGAGTTTTTATTAAAGAATCTGGAGATTATATCTCTCTGGAGCCACAAAAAAGAACACATTTATCTTTGAGCGGTGTGACAGATTTTAAGCTGTCGAAGGATTGAAGTTTGTTGCCATGCTCTAACCCATTTGGTATTAAACCACGAACCTGGTTGTCAAACCTGGCATATGGTTGTGACCGTGTGGGTGCTCTGGTCAAGTGAAGAACGCTAAACCTGTCTAACTTGTTCACATAAATCAAGGTAGACAAGTTTGTAAATCTGTGATCTTTTCTACATGCTTAGAATGTATTGAATCCTTTTAATATTTCTTTTTATATTCACTAATATTCTGCAAGAGCATTGTTATATAAACATGTCAGATTCGGGCATGTAAATGTGTTTTGTTGAAATAATCTTGAAATATATGGTAGAATTTCTTTTCTTTTCTTTTTGACAGTTTCCAGCTTCTAGGATAATACTCCACATATATAGTATCATGTTTCAATTCCAAGTTGAAAATTGAATTAGATTAACATATTCATCTTAAAAGTAAAACCGAGTTCTCATACCACATTCATCTCCATGAATCTCTTCCTATGCTCATCAAATAAAGAAGTTAATAAATTGAGTTGTATGCTTAATCAGATAAGTCTGGAAGGTCAGCATGGTGCGGAGGAAACCGAATTGAAGTGAATTATTTGTTGCACTCTGAACACAATCTCACATTTGTATATAACATGGATGGAAACATACAGTGCATTTTCTTGAAAATACTATAGGAGATCATATAACAATACCATATAACATTTGTTTTTAGGATATTGGCAAGATGGTTGGAGATATCACGGCACCTATGGCATTGATGCATGGAGTTCATCCCACCCAGTTAAGTGTGGGATGAAGGTTTGGCTTGTTGATCTCCGGATTTGTTTTGGAATGAGCTTGCAATCAAGCTCGTTAAGATAAAATACTCGAGCCCGAGTCAAAAGACAACTTGATAAATATAGCAAGTCAAGTTTGAGTTAAGCCATGTAACCTTATTAAATTGACTTGATAACTTAGTAACAAACACTCCTATAATTCTAGCTCTTGGTATAATTTAAATTTGAACTTTACTAGTGATCTTATATTATCTAAATTATCTATAGAATTCCTATTGATTCTTATTCATATACATGTGAACCATTACATTTCGCCTATACTATTAACTCAAGCATTATTTGTTTCTGAACTTGCTAACAAGTTCGAGTTGATTCACTAAGGAACTCGTGAGATGACTCGAGCTCAACAAGTGTGAGCATGAGTCATCTATTTGTTGATTTAATCCAAACATGAGTTTGGGTGTAAGTATTCTCGATGATTTCATGTTCGAATTAGGCTTGCCTGTTCAGCTTAATAAACCCTTGTATCAAACCCATTGCTATCATCGCTTGATGCATAAGCTTTTGTCCCATTCATCATACGATTTGTTCATTCTTTGTTTTTGGTTTGATTCTAGAATGCATGACATTTCTAGCTTTTAATTTGGTCAAAGCCAAAAGGGTTAGAGGGGGAGATAGAATCAAGGTCATCTTGCAAGCCATTGGAAACATTGCAAATGTAGAGATTGTTGGTCGGTAAACTAAGAAGATGAGGATGAAGGCCTTGATGCATCTCATCTTTCCCATTGTTACTCCTAATAAAATTTGTAAATATTCACTCGCAACCTAAACAATAAGCATCAGTTGCTCCCCGTTGTTTACTACACGCTCTCCATGTCGATCAAGGTTTTCTTCTAGATAATTCCTTATCATCTAAACCATGTGGATTGGAATCTATGTGATGATTGCTTTAGCTATGAAGTTCATTGATCTGTTGACTTGTGGCCATGACATTCATTTGTTAGCATTCACCTGGATGTCATTTCTGTAGCTCCATTTTACTACACTATTTCATGGTTCATAATTTGAGTATTGAGTTTCTCTCCATCTGCATTCCTTCTAGCATTAGTGCTATTGAGGACCAACTTTGCCTTATCCTCCACTTTGTATGTTTATATCTTCTACTTTTTTGGATCACAATTTTCCTTAAGAGGGACCAAATGAACTGATACATGGCCTCAAATTTCAGAGAAATTCGGTCGAATTTCTGTCGAATATCGATATCCAGCCGAAATCGAAATTCGGCCGAAATGACCGAAATGACCGAAATATGGGGGTGCTAGTACAAAAAATGACCGAAATGATCGAAATTTCGGTCGAAATTCCACCGAAATTCCATCGAAATTCTGTTTTGGTCGATACCGAAATGGTGACCGAAACCGACATTTAAGGCCTTAACTGATCATACTCAGTCTCAACTACTAAATATCATCCACCCTCTCCAAACAACTGTTCAACGCATGATGATTCCTTTTATTTCCAATTTTTTAATCACCTCAAGGAAGGCCATATCGATATTGTATCGGTCCGTCCGAAAAAGGATATATTGGGATATATCGTCGATATATCGACGATATCGGTGGAAATGTCAGAAATGACTCAAAAAAGGCATTTTTTGCCGTTTTTTCATAAATTACGATCATCCAAGATATTAAAACAACAAATAACCTACAAATACATATATCACATATATTGGTCATTTATACCCCATATATCGCACATACCCGTCATTTCAAACATATTGATGGTATTGTTATTATTCACCTATAGATATTGGAAATGGAGTTCGTCCAAGTTCTTAGAACACTAAATAACTTACAAATATACACTTGGATAACACATAAAGATCATCTATGATCCTTATATCTCACATATCGGTCATATCAAACGTATCACTGGTACTGTTAATTGTTGACCTATAGATATTGGAAATGGAGTCCGTTCAAGTTCTTAAAACACTAAATAACTTACAAATATACTCTTAGATCACACATTGATCATCTATGCCCTTATATCACATATATCGGCCATATCGAACATATCGTTGTTACTGTTGATTGCTAACTTATGGATATTGGAAATGTAGTCCATCCAATTTCTTATAACACTAAATAACTTACAAATATACACTTATATCACACATATTTATCTTCTATGATCCTTATATTGCACATACATATCATATCGAGCATATCATTGTTAATGTTGATTGTTGACTTATAGATATTGGAAATGGAGTTCATCCAAGACGCATATTGCATCACATATTATGCATAAACAAATTTGGGTTATATCTGGAAACCAAACAAATAAAGAGCATAATATCATTTTTTAAAGAGACATAATTCATAATAATATTCTTGAGGGGGTGGGGGGAGAAGATGAATTAAAATCGATTGGACACCCCTAAGGTTGAAGAACCATTGTATGCACCCTCTCGTCACACCATATCATATCAGAACGAGGGTCTCGCTGCCCGGTCTGCGAGCCTGGGGGGGGCCCAGGTTGGCCCCCTTGCGGGGGTGCGGGTGTAGCGCCCCCAACTCGAGACAAAAATATAATTATGTGTTTTAATACTAGGTGTAGCTAGATAAGTAGTTGAATCAAGCTTGCATGAATAATAGCATTAATATATAGAGATATCAGCGAGATATCGTCGATATCGATCGATATCCTGGATTTTTGTACTGAATACAATCATTTTTGACCGATATGGGTCGATATGGTGATATATCACCGATATATCGATCATATATCACAGATATCATGGTAAATAGATATGCACCCTAATATCCATATCTCATGCCTCTCGATACCGATATATCGACGATATATCATCGATATATCGCGATATGGACTTCCCTGAATCACCTACCAATGCCATACTTTGTTCAGAAGACTGATGGATAAGATGGTAGCTATTTGGTTGTTTGTTTATTGTTTAAGTGTATAGGGATATATTGGAAATCTTAGGGATGTTTAAGAGAAATGGAAGGTAATTGGGAATTTAATCTAGAGTGCGACATGCTTTCCTATTTGTGAGTATAGAGGTTCAATTAGGTCATATGATCTTACTCTTTTGTCAAGAGAGAAACATCAATTATGTGGTAAGTTAGGATACTCAATTACATGTCTGTAAGGATTGTGTGAAAACGCATTAATCAGATGGAGTTGTACGAGTGTAAACCGAAATTTGTTAAAGTTAGTTCTGATGCCCTAGAAGGAAAGTAATGGTAAGTGGTAACCATGACCATTTTTTATGAAGATAGTGGTAGATGGCAAACTCTCAAGCATAAATGCATGGATGAATGCAGATTATTATTGCTAAGAGTCTATTCCATATGTTTGACCCTCTTCAATATATGTCTATCTAAGATGAGTTTGTGTTATAGGTTAGCCTTAATAATGAGGTAATAAATTTTTTAGGTAGGTTATAGGATATTTAAGTTATTTATTGATGAAATATGATATTGGCATATGTGTTCCATGCATTATTACACTCGCTCCATTTCAGATGTAGGATTAGGCATATGGTAGCCATCGGGAAAGTTGTGAGGATGTTTATGTCAAGGTTCCATTGAAATTGGTACGATGGTTGGTGAAAAATAAGGCGGCCTTACTTTCTCTCTCTCTCCATTGCTTTAGAAACTAATAGAAGCTAATATCATTTGTTTTAACTTTTTAAGTTAGTTCTCTATTTGTACATGGATCTTTTAGGAGTAATTGAGGTGAGATGGCAAAATGGGATTGAAGAGAAGAAAACATGATGGTTGCTCAGGTTTTTAGGAAGGAACGTGTGGAAAATGCATAGTGTGCTGAGGATCAACCGTCCACATCGCACGAGGGAGGAGAAATTGGGTTAAAAGATGGTAATGGAAGGTAGAGGAAAAGAAGACAAGCAATTGAAGGACAAAAATCAATTTATTAATTCCCACTCTTCTTTCTATTATCCAACATTAAAGTTAACTCCCTTTCTTAATGGGTTTTGTAGAAGTTTATTTATATTCTTGTATCTTTTATGTATTTATCTTTTTGTTTGTCTACCTTATGTAATTTGCCCATAGGCCTCTCCCTATATAAGAGAGCGAGCCTAGGGCTTAAGGAATAAATACGATGCTTATTTTTCCCAACATGGTATCAGAGCGGTGGTCCTAGACCGGAGCTCTTGTACCTAACCCTAAACCTAGCCCTCCACCTTCAAGCCTCCGCGCGCCGCCTCCCTCCCGGGCTATCTTCATACGTGCAACCACTTCGCGTGTGTCCTCACGCGCCGCCTCCACGCGAGGGCTCGTGCGGCTGAGCCCAAGCGCCGTCTTCCCGTGCGCCGACCGTACGTGCTCCTTCTGCACGTGCGCCGCCGGTTGTCCCTAGGGTTTCACCGTCCCTAGGGTTTGGTTATCATCTTCATAAGAGGCTCTCCGCTCGCCCCCAGGTTGATGGGTTTGGTTGCATAAGAGGTCTACACGTGCAACTAAACCTAGTCATGTCAGTGTAGACCAAGACTTACCTTGTCTACAACCCTAGTTTTCTCCAGTCAGAATGTCAGAAAGTAAGATCGAGATCCCCACTACAGGCGCCTTCAAAGGTCCTGCGCCTATTGTGAAGATGGATGGATCCAACTATGAGTTATGGGCTATGCAGTTCATGAGCCTTATGAAGTCGATGGGTAAGGAACATATTCTTACCGAAGATGAGCCAGAGGAGAAAACAGGGTTATATGCCTCATGGGAGGCTGATGACACATATGCTCAGGTATGGTTGTCTGGTACCCTAATTCCAGACATTGTTAATGATGTCTTGCATCAACCTCCTGCCAAAGCCATGTGGGACATTCTTGCCGCCACGTATTCACAAGCCAAGAATGAGACAAAGATCCTACAGCTCCAGCATGACATCTTCACGATAAAGCAGAATGGTCGACCCCTGCATGCTCACTATACTGCATTGAGGGGAATGGTTGAGAGGCTTCATAGTTTCATGCCCCTTACGGCTACTCCAGAACAATTGAAGACATATCAGAATGCGACGATGGTGGGAGTCTTTCTAGCCTCTCTTGATTCACAATATGAGGCGGCTTCTTCTTAGATTCTGGCAGATGCTACCATTCCTCCAATGGAGGAGGCCTTTCAGCGATTGAGTCGAATCAATATCTCAAGTTCTACTACTGTGCCAAATTCCTCCGCTATGGCAGCCTTTAGAGGAAGAGGTAATGCATCTCATTTTCGTGGACGAGAACCACGTGGTAGGGTTGGCCGTGGTCGTGGATTACAGTGCACTTATTGTCGTCGGATTGGTCATACAAAAGACTCATGCTATTCTAAGCATGGCTTCCCAGCATCTGCTTGTGCAACAGAACATATACAACATCAGGGTGCTCCGCCAGCTTCGGATTCACGATATGGTGACCTAGTGTCTCGTCTACGTGATCTCATGCCATCAACCAGTACTCCTCCACCGAGTTCAGAGAGCAGCTTGGACGTTGCTACTACTGCAGAAGCTAGTTCCTCAGGTAGTGCTCATACTTCTGCTTTCTACCAGGGGTCACGTACCTCAGAATGGATTGTAGATTCAGGTGCCACACATCATTTGTGTGGAGATAGATACCAACTCACATCATACAGGGAAGTTTCCCCAGGGAGGACTGTCATCATAGCAGATGGGACTCATTCTCCCATTACAGGACATGGACAAATCGCCTTAACACCTTACATGCAGTTGTAGAATGTGCTCCATGCTCCTAATTTTTCAATGAACTTACTGTCAGTAGCCAGATTACTAAGGATCTACATTGTCGAGCGATATTTGACCCATCATCTCTTGTGTTTCAAGACATTCTCACGGGCAACGTGATTGGACATGGCTGTGAGCAAGGCGGGCTGTATCGACTGGTCCATACACCTTATGCTGGAGCATCATCCCATTCCACTGGACATGTCTCTCCTTACCTATGGCATATGCGCTTTGGTCATCTTCCGTTCCAGAGATTGCGTCAAGTCCTTCCTCAGATCTCATCCCGCTCGTCGTTTGATTGTGAAGCTTGTCAGTTAGGGAAGCATCATCGGTCTGTCTTTCCTAGTCGTCAGAGTCGGAGCAGTAGCTCCCCTTTTGAGTTTTTTCATATTGATATTTGGGGTCCAAGTCGTTCCAGATCATCAGGGACACATGTTCTATTTAGTTGCTGTCGATGATTTCAGTCGTTTGTCTTGGGTCTTTCTATTAAAAAATAAATCTGAAGCGGGCACCACTATTATGAATTTTATTAAAGAAGTGCATAATGTGTTTTCTGTTTCTGTCAAGATTGTAAGAACTGATAATGCCCTTGAATTCTGTACTCGAACATTAACTCAGTTTCTTTCATTCCATGGCATTCTTCATTAAACGTCTTGTGCCTACACGTCCCAACAGAATGGTGTTGCAGAAAGAAAACACCGCCACTCCTTGATGCCGCTCGTACGCTTCTTGTCCAGAGTTGTGCTTCCAACTCGTTCTGGGGTGATGCGGTTCTTACTGCGTGTTATCTCATTAACCGCATGCCCTCGTTTGTGTTGGGGGAGAAGATACCTTTCTCCCTCGTTTTTCCTGACAAGGAATTGTATTCCTTAACTCCACGTGTCTTTGGGGTCTGTGGCATTCGTTCACCAGTTGTCTCCAGGGGTTGACAAGCTCTCTCCTAGGGTTGTCAAAGTGTTTTTGTCGGGTATCCGAGAACTCAAAAGGGGTATCGTTGCTATGATCCGTTGCGTCGGAAATATTATGTCAGTGCAAATGTCACATTTTTTGAGTCTGTCATGTTCTTCTCTCCTACTGGTGACAGGTTGGTGCCATCAGATATAAGCGATGAAATCTATATTCCTCCTCCACCCTTGTATGTGCCACACAACAGCTCATACATCTCCACCACCGCCATCCCATCACCACCACATCTCCACCACCGCCACCACCTCTACCACCTCCCACCACTTTGGTTCCTCCTCTACCACGCCACTACAGTCGACGGCCAGCCCATGCTCATGATCATGGTCAATCATCAAACATGCCTCAGGTTTGTTCTGATAACATTATTTCTAATGATGGGACTGCCGACATTTCTCAGCAAGAACAGGCAGGGGATAACATAGATGTTGGTACAACTGATGCAGACCTTGATTTGCCTATTGCAGTGAGGAAACAGAAGAGGTCATGTGCGTCATATCCGATTGCTTCTCATGTTACCTTTGAGCGTCTGGCAGGAGATTTCATGAGATTTGTAGGTGCTTTATCTGCTGTGAATATTCCAAGGACTCACCAAGAAGCATTAGCTGATAGTAGATGGCGTCTGGCTATGGAGGAAGAGATGGCTGCCCTTCAGTCGAGAGGTACTTGGAGTCTTGTTCCATCTCCTACTGGGACATCTATTATGAGTTGCAAGTGGGTGTTTACGGTGAAGCATAATGCCGATGGCAGTATTGATAGGTACAAGGCTCGACTGGTTGCTCGGGGCTTTACTCAAACGTATGGGGTAGATTATCTTGACACATTTTCTCCGGTTGCTCGACACTCTACTTTACGGATTCTGTTATCTGTTGCTGTGATTCGAGATTGGCCCCTGTTTCAATTAGATGTCAAAAATGCATTTTTATATGGTGATCTTCAGGAAGATGTTTACATGCAGCAACCACCTGGGTTTATTGCTGAGGGGGAGTGTGGACAGGTATGCAGACTTCATAAGGTGATCTATGGCCTAAAACAGAGCCCAAGAGCTTGGTTCCAGAAGCTCTCAGATTTGTTTGTGAAGCAAGGGTTCAATAGGTCAAATGCAGACCATTCGCTTTTTGTATAGAAGACATCCAGAGGTATGGCTGTCATTATGGTGTATGTTGACGATATACTCATTACAGGAGATGATATGCAGGGAATAAAAATAGCAAAAGAATTCTTGGGCCATGAATTCGTTACCAAGGATCTAGGAGTACTGAGATATTTCCTTGGTTTGGAGTTTGTTAGAAATGAAGGACTCGTGATGACCCAGAGGAAATATGTCACTAACTTGCTAAGTGACACAGGAATGCTTGGATGTCGACCTGCTTCTACACCAATGGATTCAAGCATGAAGATGCATGATGACGACACTGAGGAGGTTGATAAAAGAAGGTACAGAGAACTGGTAGGGAGGCTCCTTTATGTTATTATTACTAGACCAGATATTACATTTGCAGTAAATAAAGTGAGCCAGTTCATGGAGCAACCTCGGCAAGTACACATGGACGCCATACATATGATACTAAGGTATCTTAAGTCATCTCCAGGCGCAGGTTTGATGTTTAGGAAGAAGGGTACTATTACTATTTCAGCATGTGCAGATGCAAACTATGCAGGGTGCCCAAAGGATAGGAAATCTACATCAGGCTTTGCCATATTCATTGGGGAGTCACTTGTGTGAACCCCATAGGATCCGGGTACCCGTTAATCACACATTTTGCGTTACAACATTCATTAATATCGCATTAAGTAACTGAAAGTACGGGGAAAATTTTCCGCGAATGAAATAATTTCATCTGACATTCACATAAACATTCATAACCACAAGTTCATAGAACAATTGTCACTAAAATCTCATTTCATTAACTTTCATATGTTTTACATGTACAAAGTTTGACAGTACCTACAGTATATCCCAAAAATCTGACTGAAGAGAAAATAAGCATATTACATTAATAACAGGACAAAAACTTGACACAAAAACACATACCTTCTAGTATAAACTCTATCTCTGGAACCCTGTATAGCTACTGAACAACAGATTCCTTTCCTGCCATGCGTGCAAGGAAGAAAAGGAGTCACAATTGTGAATACAAACCCGTAGTTTAAATAATTAACAAGTAATTTAATGTGCAAAAGAGAGTAAGTAGAAGGGTGGAATAAGCACTATTTACAGCTACTTGCGTAAGTAAAAAGGTAGTCAGGCTTGTAAGCATTTCTCATAAACTCCCATTATCCCAACACTTTTCATATTTAACATATTTATTTTGTAATCAAATGTTGATAATTATAGGAGTATGCATATATGTATATATCTCTATTATTATATTGACCAGATATCAAATCTGTGGATTTGTCGATGTGAAAGATGGAATAGGAAATATTTATAGATTACTTAATTCCCAAGTTCAATAGGTAGGCATCAAATTCTTAATTTCAATTGTTTCAGATATAACTCCAGATGATGTAGATAAAGATCATGATTCTGGGTCTTGGAGATCATGTCGTGGAACTTGATGGCACATGAATGATGAAATTGCTAATTTCTTGTCATTGAGATTATATCATGGTTTTCGATATAGGACTGATATAATGATGATGGATTTGATCCTTAATGCTATTTACTCCTTTTTAGTTAGTGGATAGTCTGTGGTCTTGGTTCGTGTGAAACTTCACACTATGACTCTAAGGTATTAAAAGTACCTTAGGGTTGGGGGGCCTCCGTAGGCATGCGGTGTTGTGTAATGCATCCTAACTAAGTTCCCAACACGTCCACTAACTTATAGGGATTTCGAATCAGATTAAAGTCACCTCCAATCAACTCAATTTTAATTGTAATTTCCTCCAAACCTTCACTCTAACTCTCTCAGATGCAACTCTTGATGACTTAGATGTAGATATAGATGATCTGGATGTAGAATCGCCAAGTCTGTTGGCGAAAGAAAACTCAAGCGGTGAAGAAGCCTATAAATGGCTCTTCCGTCTCGCCCTCTAATTGGAAGGACGGTCCATTAGAGGGATAGGTCTACTCCCCAACTATGCCACTGAGACGGGTGAGAGGAACTTCCCGGAAAAGTTACTTTAGAAAAAAACAGCCCGACCGGTAACGGGCAACCGAGCTCGTACGTAAAACTGAAAACCAAGGATCCCCTGCCTGGGTATCCTAAAACAGGGTCAGCGGAATGATCTAAAGTCGGGATCCCAACGAGGCGTAAAAACACTGCGAGCTCGCGTAAAAACCGTGTAAAGGACTGGGATCCTAGACCCGCGCATTAAGCGGCCGCTGCCCTAACTGAGCTTCCTTTCCTCCGCTCAGTTGAGGGTCACCGCGCCCTCGCACGGTCAAGTGTAAAAGGCCACCATGACCGGCAATATAATTTATAAGTCATTACCGACTCACAATCAATTTCATTTGCTTGTCTACTTTCCTTCTCAATTCCCTTTTTGAGATTAGTAATACAGATCTAGCTCTCTTAATCTTCAATCTTGGAAATCATTTACCAACTTCATAAAAGAAGAGTATTAATATTTGATAGAGTATTAATATTTGATACAGATCTAGCTCTCTTAATCTACAATCTTGTAGATTTTCTGTAATGTATGTTACTTATGTTTCTTGATCTGACCAAGCACTTAACTTCCTAGATTTTAATGATTTGATTCAAACTTAGAGTCAAGTTTATGGACCCTCAACATTCTTTTCTTGACGTTCTTTAAGTCAAGAACGATCTTACTGTCTCTTAACAGAATCAATAGCTTAGTAGCTATGTATTGTATCAATAGAATGTGAGACAACTTAATTTTATTCAACATTAATTTCCTATTATAGTGGTGGTATATATATTTTCTAGTATTTAATGTGCATCTAAATATCTAATCCTACTTCATGAAATTCAGCTGGATTTGAATACGAACCCTGATCTATGTGACAAGTAATGCTAATTTCAGATATCTTTAACCCTTAAGATAGAGGAATATAACCCATGGCACCTATGTATGCTTTAACAGGACATGATATAGCTATAATTTAATAATTTGATTTTTGCAGTTTCACCAAAACTAAAGAATGTGTGTACCCAAATTGAACCCATATCCTAACACCTGTGGATTTTGAGTTGTAACCCCAGGTTAGCTTTGTACTTAAAAGACCATGATGAAGATTAAATATAAAGCCGAAGGACAGTGGATGTATTATTACATATGGATACAATCTATCTATCTATAGGTAAATATTAGAGACTGAATGTTGCAATTATGTAACGGAGTAAAAAAAATTTTGCAAGAGATTTAAAACAGATGAAATCTTACTGCATATCAGTGATGCTTGTAATAAGAAATAATTATTTAAAAACTGGGAATCGAAACTGCTCCCTGGTTATGATAAAAATTTTACATGATTTGATTTAATAATATATATGTGTTTATATGGTATTTGAGTTTGTACATACACGGTCAAAATTATGGACTTAATATCTTAAACTCTGAAATGAAGGAATTCTGGTTCCATTTATATCCCCCTGACTTGGCTGAACAAATATTTAAGTAATTAAGTCCATAAGATCCCAATTTCGCAATCCTTTCAAATGCAAAAACCCAAGTGCAGAACGAGAGTCATGTAACCTTATTGTAGGTCCTAAGATTCACATTAAAAAAATTCTCCCACATGCTTGTCAGGATAATAACAGTAAAATCTGGAATTCGTTAAATAGAATATGATTTGAATCATCATTCATTACTTATGAGCAGTAACTTTTTTTTAAAAAAAAACGAGATGTGTGCACAGGAAGATCCTTTAGTCATGATTCATTTCCATAACCATGCGAGATTTGATATGAACAAGATATTTCATATGACATCGAGAGAGAGACACTTAAAGAAACCCCATATCTATGTAAAGTTGAGAGCTTAATTCAGTAAGAATTTGTATGAACCCATTAGCCAAGAGGAAGGAGATATTGCACATGCAAGGCAGCAAAAGAAAGGATAGGGTTTGTACCTTTTGAAAGATTTCCAAATTGGGAATCACCAGTATGAGAGGTTGAAATCTGGAGCAAGAAGTAGTAGTAGAGATCTGCAGATTTCTTTTTGAAGCAATTGGAGTTGCTGTGGACCTTCAATTGTGTATTTGAGGGTGGAGAATGGCAATAAAGGGAAAGAAGGGTTTAGGGAAAGCTTTCTGTCGTTGAGGAAATTTGAGAATAGGAAGATGAGAAATTATGGAGGAGAGTATCTCTTAACGTCGGGGAATATAGAAAGGGAAAGAAGGAATTTGGAGAGGTTATATAACCCAAGAGAAGGGGCTCTATTAATGCCAAGTGGAAGAGAATATCCCAACAAGTGGCTTGAGAATATCTCAAGTGTTGGAAAAGATGTTGGACAAATATGTTGCCGCCTGTTTTCTACTCCTGAAAATTAGAAATGTTATATATATATTATTTATTATTATTTTTACAACAGTAGCTGTCTGCTACTATTATTAACAGATTTTTTTTAAACGAAAGTCTTCCGCATTCGTGGCTCGAGCGTCGGATTTTGACGCATAATATCTCGATTTGACCGTCTCAAAATGACGATTAAAATGAGTATAATATTGATATACTTTCGACCGGGTTTTAAATACCCGAAATTTTCGGATACGGATTTTGTTTAAGGTTAAATTTTACGATTTAAAAATATCAAACGACCTCCGATTGACGAACGGTCGATTCCGTTGGTCTCGTGTCATCGAATCGGATCTGATGACGGTCTCGGTTCATTTCGCCGTTTCCGAATTTGCGTCGCGGCTTTTCACGGCGCGCGTTACGGTGTGACCGATTTTCGGTCGATTTCGCCCGGACGACTTTTGATTCATAATCAATTGGGTCGTTTTAGGTTGTTTAGTATTGACGGACAACGTTTTTGGGTTCATTAGACCCAAAATCGGACGAGTTCGGGTTTGTTAGAATATGGATGTTACAACTTGTTTCATGGAAGAGCAAGAAGCAAACAGTAGTTGCGAGATCGAGTGCTGAATCAGAGTATAGAGCTATGGCCCAAGCATGTGCAGAAGTGATGTGGGTTCGCGCAGTCCTGACATATCTACATATAGATGTTCCATTTCCCATATCACTAGAATGTGACAATCAGGTTGCATTATTCATTGTCAACAACCCTGCTTTTCACGAGAGAACGAAGCACATTGAGGTGGATTGCCATTATATCCGTGATATGATCCAGAAGGGCTTCATTTCTACAACACATGTCAGCTCAGGAGACCAAACGGCAGACGTCCTTACTAAAGCGTTGCTTCGGTGTCCCTTTCAGAAGTGCTTATCCAAGATGAGCATGATAGATATCTATGCTCCATCTTGAGGGGGAATGTAGAAGTTTATTTATATTCTTGTATCTTTTATCTTTTTATCTTTTTGTTTGTCTACCTTATGTAATTTGCCCATAGGCCTCTCCCTATATAAGAGAGCCTAGGGCTTAAGGAATAAATACGATGCTTATTTTTCCCAACAGGTTTTGCATGAGAGTTATGTGATAGAAAGATGCATCTCTATAAAACAAAACATTCATTGTGAAATTATATCTTAAAAAAGAGAATTCCATTAAACCAAAATAAAAGAAAAAAATAGGTCTTCACTATCTATTATATGAAAATCTCATCTCAGACGAGTTGGTCTCTTTTTTTTTGAAGTCAAAAACAAGGGGGAGACAATCAGTGGTGTTCACCCCAATATATTAGATAAAAAGAAAGGGAAAAAAGGGGGTACAAAAAAACAACAAAAAGGTCTGTACAAAGGGGTGATACAGCCCCCTAGAACCAAAAAAACGAGATGAGGTCTAGACTGCACCCCACTCCTCCACCAATCTCCCACAGTGGATAAGTACGTTTTCCTTGTAGAATCGTTGGCCTGAGAATAAGGCCTCATTTCTCCCAAGCCAAATCGACCAGAGCCTCGCCACTGGTATCAAAAGTTCCCTTCTAACTCTGTTTCTGTTGAGGACCAAGGAGCCCCAGAGGCCATGAAGTCATCCGTTCTCACCCACTCCACCTCTGGATCCTCCCAAATCCCTCGAACCGAGGGACACTCGAAGAATAAATGTTCCAAAGTTTCCACTGCCGAATCATAAAGCACACAGAAATTGGAAATATTGGTCAAGAAAGTAGCACAGCGATCCCTCGTCAGCAGCCTCCTTCTGCGGAAAAGCCATAAGAAGAAGCTAATGCGCACAGGTAACCTTAGGCCCCAGAAAAAACCACAATCGCGCACCAAGACGTTAGATCGCGCCAGCGGTGGCTGAGCCAACGCCCCATAGGCCTTCCGCGTTGAGAAGGGCCCATCCCTGCAGGCCCAGTGGTCCCGCCCCACGGAAGGCCTACCCGCAACCTCGAGGACGTCCAACAGGGAGAGAAAGTCATCAAGCCTTTGATCCGAAAAGTTCGCCATGAAGCGCAGACACCAACAACCGTTCTCCCAGCAAGATGCAACGAAGACCTCCTTATCAGCCGCCAGAGCAAACAAACGCGGGAACCGCACACTCAAGGGCCCCCTCCCGCCCAATTGTCTTTCCAGAATTTAAAAAATTCCCCATTCCCCAGCACATGCTTAAAAAGCGCTCTATTCCTTTCGAAAACCTCCTGCACACCACGACAAAACGGGGTTTGAGCACCAATCACCCCAACCCACTCCACCTCCACCCGACCCACCCCATGGATCTCCTGCAAGACGTCAGTAAAGAAATTTCCTCCCTGTCCCCAGATCCTACTCGCCCACTTGAGAAAGAAGGCATCATTAACCAGCTCCAACCGCCTCATGCCCAAACCCCCATCCTGCTTGTCCCTAGAGACCTCATCCCATGCCACCAGATGAATCCCACCCCCAGACCCACCATTTCTTCCCCACAGAAACCTACACATACATCTTTCAAGTCGCCTGTGGATCCCCACCGGCATACGACGAATCACCAAGAAGAACACCGGGATAGAGGAGAGCACAACTTTGAGGAGAACAAACCGACCCCTTCTCGACAGAAGGGCTGCACGCCAACCAGCAAGGCGCGCCTCCACCCTCTCGACAACCGGAAGCCAATCCCTAATCCTGGCCCTTCCCACCACCAGCGGCAGACCAAGGTACCCAATAGGAAGCTCGCTCGGAGGAGACCCAAGGAGCCTGCCACACTCGATCTCATTTTATATTTTCTTTTTCAATAATAGAATATATATACAATATAAGAGAGAGGAGGAAAAAGGATTTATAAAAATAAGGGAAAATGCTCAAAAATAAAGAAATCAAGTGTTTTAGGGCCTCCGACATCCCAAAAGGAATAACCTTGGACTTGCTCCCATTCATATACAACCCGTTATCTCACTGAATAGATCAAGGGTCATCGCCATGCCAGAGACCTCAGATAATCCACCCTTAATGAAGCAAATGGTGTCATCGGCAAATTGAAGCAATGACATGGAAAGGTGCCCCCTAGAGAAGCCTTTCGAGAGCACAGCATCGATGACATGGTCAGCCATACGAGCCAAAACATCAGCAGCCACGACAAATAGAAGAGGGGCCAGGGGGCACCCTTAGCGCAGCCCCCTTCTAGGTTGGAAATAGCCCCCCTCCAAACGACCATTGACCAAAACAGAGAAAGACACGGTGGTCACGCACCGTCGCATCCACGAAATCCATAGCTTAGGGAAACCACGTCTTCTCAGAACCGACCATAAGAAACTCCATTCAAGGCTGTCATACGCTTTGGCGAAATCGATCTCCAAAGGACCCCCTGAGTACCAGTGTTCTTCCAATCAGCAACCCGAGTTGGTCTCTTACAAGGGCCATTTGGCAAATAGCATGAGTATTATTGGTTGAACTCGTAAATTGCTTAATGGGTGGCGGCAGTTGTAGGTCATTGCATGTTGGAGTGAAGGGTTTATCAAGGGCATTAGGTATAACATGATTTAGAAATTTAGTACTTAGATTCATTTGGGAAAATCACTTGATGTTGCCAATGTTGCATGTAGGGGAATGCACGGTTTTGTGTGATTTTACATTCTTTATTTAACCGTAAATTGTAATTCATTTAAGGTTTCATTTTTAAAATACATCAATTTATAATAAAATCTAAGGTAAGTACGTAGATTGCAATAATTTTTTATACTAAAATCATATGTGCAAATGACTTAATTGTAAGCATTAATTTTCTTACTTCAAGTCACGAAAGCTATCAATGAAAGTGAGTTCTCAAACTAAATAATATCGAAGTTTCATATCAACTTTATTTAGAACACAGATGGAATATGTATTGTATATGACCTATGTGGATTGAATATAAATCTTAGACCACACAATGCCCTAGTTATAAGATGTGATATTGGCATATGTGATAACATTCCCGAACATTGATACGAGCACGTGTGTTAGAGGATGAATGACATTGATGTTTGAGGATGGGGTGAGATGGTGTTGTTGGGGACATGTTGTGACCATAGTCATATCAATGAAGTTAGGAGATGGTTGGACATGCCGGTGTTGCAATAGTTACTCTTTGGAGGGCATGTGATATAGGTGTCTAGGACTTTGACCCCGATGGTACAACAAATACATGTGAGTTTATCTATCTGCAAACGATGCTGGTAGAATGAGCAAGGGTTGGGTGCCAAGAAGGATAATGTGGTGTTGCGTCATTGGCCCAAGGAGGGAAGAGGTTAGGAGGTGGTTGTGGGAGGTGGAATAGTAGAGGAATCTACATGGGTTCCAATGGAAGAGGCGTGTGATAGAGCAAGAGACTTGAGAGGTGAGGGGTCAGGAGATTGATGATCAGGACTCGTGTAGAGCTGGGTGGGTTATGGTGCATATGCAGGACCAAGTTTCCAAGTGTGTGGAGGTTGTGTTGGCATGCGACTCCGGTGATTACAGGATGAGAGTTGTCTCGTGGAATGTTTAGGGCTTGGGAGCAATTAGACAAGAGGATGGTGGGAACCTTGCTTGGTGAGTGGTGGGTAAATGTGGTCGGCTTGCATGAGAAGTTGGATCGTTAGGATTCTTTCGTTTGGAGATTGAGGATTAGTTCTTGGTTCCTTGAGTTTCGGGTAAACCTCTGTGTTGGGGCCTCATGGGTTGTTGTGGTAAGGATGAATGGTGAGCTTTTGGATTTGATTGACTCAATCGAGGCAAGGCCCTCATTGTCGATGTTCCTCCATAGGATGGTAGATGGTATGCGATTCCTCTTCTTTATGGTAAATGGCTCGTCTAGGGCTCCCAAGCAGAATGAACCTTTAGTAGGAGTTGCATGCGATGCGGGCCCAATTTTTAAGCTATGGTGGTTAGTGTGTTGTAACTTCAATGTTACGTTATTTGCTTTTGACCACCCTTAGGAGAGGGGTGGAGTGGATCTTGATTCTTTTCTATTTACGAACTTTGTGGGTGATTTTTTGCCAGAAGTTTTGGATGCATCCAACTTCTGATACACTTGGTGGAATTCTTCGTTGAGGTCACGCTTGGATCATTTCCTTGGCTTAATTAATTAGTTGGAGGTGTTTCTCTTGGTGATTGTGCTCTTTTTGCCGTTGTCACATTGTGATCACACACATTTATTGGGAGTCTGGCGAGAATTTTCGTGTTGGTAGGTTATTCCACTTTGAGAAGTCGATTGTTAGAGAATGGCTTAATGGAACATGTGGCCCACTATTAGGCAGAACATTCAGTGACTTGGTTGGATTCCAAGGTTCTATTAGCAAAGATGGACGTCAGATCATGCTTAGGAGGAGGTTGTTAGATTGGACACTCTTGATGACTTTAGGGAGATATTGGAGGAAGAGAAGATGGCTAGGAGGGAGGATCATCATATCGTTCTAGAAGAGGATAAGAAGCACGAGGTGGAGTGGCAATAGCAGTCCATGCAGACATGGTTGAAGGATGGGGAGACCTACCCTTGTTTTTTCATGTAATGGCAAATGAGAGGTAACGTTGTAACTAGATCCACTTGATTGAGGTGGACGACAAGATATTGAAGGGTGATCTGAACATTGGATTGTTATTGTGAGGCACTTTTATGTTGGTTACGCAGATCCATAATGAGTGTGTGGGATGGGTTGTTTAGTGTATGCCACGGTTGTTTGAGGAGCAGACTTTTGGCTTGGGAAGGCCTTTCACCATGGAGGAGGTTCGAGAGGTTGTATTCGTCCTAAATATCGATGGCACACCTAGTTCAGATGGCATCTCAGCCTCAGGCTTCTTCCATAAGTTTCGAGACCTGTTGGGCATGATGCCGTTGCGCTTGTAAGTGAGCAATGATTAAAAAGTCTAAGCTTTAAGTGCTTGAATGGCTTTATCTTTCTTCATTAAAAGGATGTGGTTCGTTAGGTAAGAGGATTTTGCGGCCTATTGCTTTATCGAATGTAGTCTACCTTATTATGGCGAAGGTACTTATGAGTCGTCTTCAGGTTATGGACCCTATCATTGTGTCTACAAAAACAACATTTATTTTTAAAGATATATGATGGATGGGGTACTTCTGAGATGGTTGCAAGTTAGAAGCGGAGGAAGGTTTATGTGATGCTTTAGAAGGTTGACTTCTCCAAAGCGTATGATTATGTGAATTGATGTTTAAATTATGTTTAATTTAGGCATTGCTCTTGCATTGGGGACTTTCGTATTATTGGATTCGCTAGATAAAGAGGTGCATGACCACCACTTTTAACTCGATGCCGGTGAATGGAAGACAGGTAGGTGGTTTTTCAACCACAAGTAGGGTATGGCAATAGTGCATGTGACCCTACTATTATTTGTTATTGTGGCAGTTGTACTTTCTAGGATGGTCTCTCGTGTGGTTGTTGGGTTGTTCAGTGATTGCTTCAGGGTGGCATGCTCTTCTGTGCCACTACTTTAGTATGCAGATGATGCCATCTTTTTATATTAAGGGAGATGTGAGGGCAATGGAGGGCCTCGTTGCAGTCTTGTCTTATTCGATGTGGTGTCAGGCTCATGGATAAACATCGACTGTTAGTGATATGCTTATGTTTCCCATGTCCTTGTAAACTCCGTTGGGGGTACGTATGTATTTTCTTGATTATGAGCTTTCTAGGGTTCCGTTCTATATAAGGATCCCAATACCTCCTGAATAAAACATCTCATTGTGTTCTTTCATCTTTTTCCACATATTATTAGAGCATCGGTCCTAGACCGGTGTTCTGACCTAGATCCCGTCACCATCACTAGCCCTCGTCCCTCCGCAGCCGTCACTAAGCTTTGTGTAGGCCCTGCGATTGCATCTAGGGCTCCACGCAGGGCCTCAACCTTCTCGTACAACGTTGCTGCTAGAACCTGGACAACCTGTGGCACCTCCATCGGCCACGCAAGGGCTAACGAAGCCCTAGCCCAATGTCGTCAGCTACTTGCGACACCGAATGAGTTACTACACTGCCTTTGAAGCATTAACCTGGGGGATCGTGACCAAGTTGGCCGGTCGTAGGGCCCGTTAGGTCGCCCCTCCGCATCGCCAGCCACCTGCGGTGCCAAATGGGGTGTTGCATCACCTCTGGAGGCTCTGCATGAGGGACCTAGGCCATGTTGGCCCTTTTACGGAGCTGCTAGGCCCCATATCAGGCGGCACCAACCACCTGCAGATCCTCTGATGGTCACGCAAGGGCACTCCAGCCACCTGTGGGTGCCGCCAGAGACATTCTTGTGCACTGCAGCCAACCTCCGACGCTGCTACAACTTGATTTGTGGCGTATCGGTCATTTTTTGTTGCTACGAAAGCCCAAAAAAGGTTGAATCAGTGACTTAGGCTACTTATGTACATGATTAATATAACAAATTCTTTCTAGGTTCTTGACATGTACGGTCACCATGGCATCCATTGACAAGTCTGTGTACCTGACTTCTTCTGAGATGGTATAGGGCACTTCTATCAAATTGAAAAGCTCCGAGAACTATGTATTGTGGTCTCGATCCTTCAAAGTGTTCATTGGTAGTCAGTGCAAGAACTATGTTCTTACTAAGGATCCGCCCAAGGAGACGGATAAGGACTACAATACCTATTACATTGACAATTGTCAGGTTACTACTTAGATAACCTACAACGTCGTTCCAAATATTGCGGCAAATCTTCTCTACAAGGATACTGCAAAGGCAATGTGGGAGAATCTTGAGCATAGATACTCCCAGAAAACAACCTGGTCTCGGCTCTCGAATATATACACGTGAATCTGGTTTGCTACTCAAGGAGATTCAAGTCTTGTCTAGTACTACAAGCCTCTCACGAGTCTATTTGAGGAGCTCCTCATTTTTCAACCAGCATATTGTGATCGACAGGTAGGAGAGCTTGTTGAATGAGATGTCTATAGGTTTCTTTCTGGACTACCTCCATGATACAAGCCTGCGAAGTATCAGTTTCCGACGGCTGATATACTGTCCACCGTTGAGACCATCGTTGGTCGTTTGCAAGAACTTGAGACGCATGCTGAGCGTCCTCCCATACCATCTCCCGAGACTACATTCCACTATGCATCGTCGGGGAACATAGGACGCCATAGTTACCCGAGAGGACGAGGTCATGACTTTGATCGTGGCCATGGCCTTGAGTCGGTACGTGACCGTGACTTTGGTTGTGGACGTGATCCTACTACCGCTCGTTATCCAACATACATACATTGTGTACGCTTGAATCATCCATCTGAACATTGCCAGGCAAAATTTGGTATACAATACAATGCCAACGGTGCCTATGAGACAGTTTCGTATGAGGTGTCCTATGATACCACTAAGGACACACGCGATCAGCACTCTGGTGGAGCACATGCACCATTTACGGCTTCTGAATATGCATGATTGAGGCAACTACTGGAGAACTCCTGCCCCTCCATTGGTGACAGTACTACTTCTACTTCCACTGCTAGTTTGTCTACTACTTCAGGTACAATAGCCACCTATGTCTCTGCCTCCAGCTCTGTCTGGATTATCGACTCATGAGCTCTCCATATTTGACAGGAGAAGGTAGCCTCCTTACATTCTCACAGTCATCTTCCTCTGTAAAGACTGTTCAAGTCGTCAATGGGGCTCATTTATATGTTATTGTTGTTGGCACTATTGAGTTTTCCTCTAAACTCCGATTGCCTGGAGTTCATTGTGCTCACGCCTTCCTGCTTAATCTATTGTTTGTTCCGAAGCTATGTATTGAGCTTAACTGTAGGGTTATTTTTTATGAGTTTTGTTTTTATTTTCAGGGCATTCGGACGAGGTAGATTTTGGTGGGGGACTTGAGAAGAATGCCGTCTATTACATCGACATCCCATCTGATTCTAGTTTTGTTGGCGCGACATCTATCTCCAATGATCCTCTTCTCTAGTACCTTCACCTTGGTTACCCTTTTGCCAAGGCCATCTCCACGATGTTCCTAAAACTCTCTACGCTCAAGCCTTTTGAGTGTGAGGTGTGCCAGTTCAGGAAACATCATCGAGCATCTTTTCCTCCACTTATTGAGCCTTGTCTTGATGTGTCTTTTTCTTTAATCCATTGCGATATATGGGGACCCTGTTCGGTCCGAACTTTGAGTGGACATAAGTATTTTGATGTTTTTGTCAAGGTTTTTGAAACAAACCGAAGATTGAACCGAAAATCCAAAAAAGGTTGGAACGGGTTGGACCATGGAATCAAACGGTTCAACCGGATGATGATGCCATTATTTTTAAAGACTGGATTAAACCAAACCGAGGAAAAATGGTTGAATCAGGTAATTAAACCGGAATGGATTAGAACATGTACAAAGTACACACTCAAACACACTTGAAATAAATATAAATTAAATAAACAATTAAAATATATTACTTTATACATAAAATATTTTCTTGAATATGCACCATTAAATTTTATTCATATAAATATAAATAATATTTAAACTAAATACTCTAGGATAATAATAGCTTAATTATATTTATTATCCAACCCTTTCAAAAAGTTGAGTTGAAGTAGTTGGTTAGTACTATGTAGTGAGAGGTCATGAGTTCAACATTCATCACAACTACTATTATTTTAATATAAACTCAAAATTGAATTACGGTTGAGTTGTTCGATTTTGATTGAATCGAGTTAAATCGGATTGCAAAAGTTGATTGGACTGGTGGTTGAACCAAAATTGTGCTAATTTGACCCGAATTGTGAAAATCGATTAACCAGACCGATTCAGGCTTGATTCACCAGTCCTACCGGTTGAACCGACTGCTCCGATCCAGTTTCAATAACTTTGGTTTTTGTTGATGATTACAGTCGATCCACTTGGGTCTATTTATTAAAGAAACATTTGGATATTAATAATATTGTCAAGAATTTCTTTCACTATATTAAAAATATTTTCTCCACTAGTGATCAAATAATTCATTCTGATAATGCCTTGGAATTCACTCAACATGATTTGACAACCTTCTTTGTTTCCCTGGGTACCATCCATCAAACCTCCTACCCGTATACCTCCCAGCTAAATGTGATAGCAGAAAGAAAACTTAGGCATCTTCTTAACATTGTTCGCTCCTTTCTCACTTAGATGAAGGTTCCCAAAACCTACTGGGGAGGTGCAATACTTATTGTCATCCATTTTATCAACATGATCCCCTCTGCGTATCTAAATGGCTCTACCCCTTTTGCATTACTGTATCCAAATGAGTCGCCCTTTCCTCTACCTCTACGAATTTTTGGTTGTATAACATTTGTCTATAATTTTCACACTACTGACAAACTAACTCATCGTGCAATTAAATGTGTATTTCTTGGCTATTCTCGCACACAGAAGGGTAACATGCGCGATATCTTGTTGTGCATTGATATTATATCTTTGCAGATGTAACCTTTTTTGTACAAACTAGTTTCTTTACTCAGTCTGTCACAGATATTCCTCTGAACCTTCCTCTTCTACCCATTATGTATAAATGCAAGTATACTTCTACACCAACACCTATTCCATTACATGTCCCTTTGGTGCATTGAAATTATATCTTTGCATATGTAACCTTTTTTGTACAAACTAGCTTCTTTACTCAGTCTGTCACAGATATTCCTCTGGACCTTCCTTTTCCACCCATTATGTATAAATGCAAGTATACTTCTACACCAACACCTATTCCATTACATGTCCCTTTGTTACATGATGATATGCCATCTTCAAGTGCCCCCCATCACTACTATCCCGGATGATCCTCATGAGCTTCCCATCGCTCTTCGCAGAACTAAGAGGCAATGTACTTTTCATCCCATGTCCCATTCCACTTCTACTGCTAGCTTATCATGCATTGACAGAAGATACACAGTTGCTCTCATGACTACTTCTGTTCCTAAAGATCATCATAGTGCCTTGCAGGATTATGGCTGGCGACATGCTATGAATGAGGAGATGGATGCTATTACTTCTAGAGGGACACGAGATTTTGTATAATGTCCCAAGTGGACTAAACTTGTGGCTTGCAGATATGTCTTCACAGCTAAGCAGTCACCAGACGGGTCCATTAACAGATTGAAAGTAAGGCTTGTGGCTAAAGGCTAAGTTACTCCACTCTTTTATTTAAAGCATCAGGGGCGGACACCGCGTCGTGTTTCCCCTCTTTTGGTTTAAAGAAAAGACATATAGAGTTGACTACTTTGAGACTTTTTCTCATGTTGCACGGACAGGTTCTATACGGACTATTCTTTTAGTGGCAGCAAACAAGGGTTGGCTCATTTTTCAGCTAAGTCAATTTACATGAGGGCATGGTTCAACAAGCTTACTACCGAGATCAGTACTCGGCTTCCAGAGAACAACATCTGATTGTTCTGTTTCTGTCAGAAGACGGCCAACTGGTATTGCCATACTTGATGTTTATGACATGTTGATGATGTGGTTGTCACATGTGATGCTGATGAAGTTGTGCTTGAGACTTAGGCTTTCCTTCAGAAGGTCTTCGTCACCAAGGACCTTGGTCAACTTCGCTACTTTCTGGGCATAGAAGTATTATGCACTAATGATGGACTCTATCTCTCATAGAGGAAGTATTGCATGGACATCCTGATAGAGTCTGGATTACTTGGATGCAAGCACTCTGGTATTCTTGCAGACCCAAGGAAACACTCCACTTCCTCTAATCTTATCGTCGAAGATACTACACGATACAGAAGCCCGGTAGGTAAACTCATTTACCTTACTGTCTTTAGGCCTGATATATCCTATGTTGTAAGCAAAGCTAGCCAACACATGGAGCAACAGTGCTATAGTCACTGACATGATGTTCTCCAGATCATGCACTACTTGAAGGAATCACCAGGAGATGACATCTTTTATGGGGCAAATGACGACATTGATATTACTACATATGTTGATGCTGCGAGTTTATCTGAGGATCGACGCTCTACTACAGGATATGCTATGATGGTTGGAGGAAATCTTGTTACTTGGAGGAGCAAGAAGCATACTGTAGTTTCCTCATGCAGTGCAGAGTCAGAATGCGATGGCTCAGGCTACCTTTGAGATTACTTGGCCATTGACCTTTCTGCAGGAACTTGGTATTGTTGTCACTACTTAGTACTGATCAGAAGATCTATTGGAACAGATAATGGAAGAATGAATCCTTTATCTTTGTGGAGAAAGATATTTGGAGAGAACAACTTGTCTTATTCCAAGGCTCTAGGGTTTCTTATATAGAGTGAAAACCCTATGGAGCCGAAAAGGAGAAGTTACGTAAGTACCCTCGTGGGGGTTACAAGATTTAAAATGATATTGAACAAATAATAACTCTAACACTCCCTGTCAAGTTGGAGCATATTCATCAATTATCATGTTAGAGTTATATCTTTGACATGTATTATTTATTTTGTTGAGCTCTGTAACCCCTTTGGGTATCTATGTAATTCTCTTTTTGTTTTCACTATCTAGGGTTTCACGCTACATAAAAAACCCTATGCCTATGGAATAAACAATTCATTCACTCTCTACTTTCTTTTCCACATGGTATCAGAGCAACAGTCCTAGACCGAGACTCAGGCTCTAATCGCCTATCACCAACAGTTGCCCCTCTCTCTCATCCTCAACAAACTCCATCGTGTGAGCTACCAACAACCCGTTTAGGCCTTGTGTGGGCCCATATCACCACGATCGGGTCCCGTACTGGACTTCTCCTTGCCACTAGTCGGTTGTGAGCACACCGTCGCTGTATATAGGGGCTCCAGGTGGTTCTAGCACCACTGCGCGTTGCCTGTATAATACCCTTACACTGTCAGATGGTCACGCGCCATCTCTAGGCCGCATCCCACTACGCCGCCAACTCGTATCGGCGCTGCCAACTCTGCTTGAGAAGCTTCAGGCCTTCTTGCATGAAGTTCTAGGTTGTACACAACTCCACCACATGCAAAAATCAAGGAGAACATCCCCGACGCACGGCTTTTGATGCATGATTAAGGAATTTTCAGACCCTATACAATTATCTCTATCCCTGACCATGATACCACAACTCCTACCAAGAGAAAGCCCCTCTTCTCGACATTCCCTTTGATGATGCATGGTACTTCTATCAAACTCAAGGGTATAGAAAATTACGTGCTTTGGTCTCGAGCATTCAAGGTGTTCACCAG
Source organism: Ottelia alismoides (assembly GCA_037367405.1). NCBI lineage: Eukaryota > Viridiplantae > Streptophyta > Magnoliopsida > Alismatales > Hydrocharitaceae > Ottelia > Ottelia alismoides. The sequence goes on along the minus strand of JAZKJV010010581.1, from coordinate 266,211 downwards.
TATTCAATGAAATGTATCGATTTTAACGAAGGAGACTCTAGAAGAGAAAGACAAGGACTATGGGTGATGGCTTGGAGCTAAATATCAGGTCATGAATTTATGACCAATAGTGTGGAGCTCCTCATTGCTGTGAACCTCCTATTCAAGGAAACCGCCAAGGAGATGTGGGAGAAGCTGGAACATACATACTCATAGCAGACCACCAAGTCACTTCTGACAAACATCTACATGCAAATTTGGTACGCATCTGGAAGAATCTACGTTGTTGGAGTATTATCGCCACCTTACTGTACTTTATGAGGAGCTTGTCATATTTCAGCAAGCATGTTGTACGAAACAAGTGATAGAGAGATCAGAATGGAAGGTTTACAAATTTCTTATTAGCTTATGTCCTCGCTACTAGAATGTAAAGGAACAGTTACTCACATCCGATACCTTTCTGTCCATCAAGGTCATTTTTTGATGCATGCAGCAATGTGAGACTTCTATAGTCTTACTCAATCTTCACAACCTATGAGTTCGCTTTAGCTACTAAGGAGGTCGTGGCCTCGACTATGGTCATGGTTGTGGACGTGGTCATATGCCATGTGTTTATTGCCATAAGATAAGTCACCCATCTGAGAAGTGTTGGGCGAAGTTTGGGATGTTGTCAGCCAATATTGCATATGATTATGATACCCACAGCGGCATAGGCACCTTAATCAAGATTCCTACAAATGCCTGCTTGAATACAATATTCCCCAAACTCCTTTGAGGTATATTCTCCACCTCTATCATTCCTAAGAACCTTATTGGTTTTCCCAATTTATCTCTACTTTTGTCTTGTAAGTCTTAAAAGTTTCACAAAGGCTTCTGCCTTTCTTCTTAAGAGATAGACGTAAAAGAAATTTGAGGAGTCATCAATGAGTGTTATGAAGTATTCCTTAGTTGTATGTGTTGACACTTGAAGGTCCACGTATGTATGAGTGGATCAAGTCTAATAATTTATTTGGTTGAGTTATCGTCGAGCAGGGTTTTCTCGTCATTTTATCTGTCAGATAATGTTCACAAGACGATGTTCTTGCACACGTAATCTTGGGAAAATGATTGAATTTAATCATTTGATTCATTTTCAAATTTTCTGGATGACACAGTCTCCTCATGTGTCATAAATCATAATCAAATAAATAACATAGGGTACTCAGAAACCACAATCATTGATTCAATACAACTTATTATCGGAAGACAGGATAGGCCATGCTCGGATACAAACTTTCTCATGGCATAAACCTTATTATTATTTCTTACGGATACTTGTTTATTATAAAAATGAGCTTTAAAATCCTTCGTAGGCAGAATTGGAACAGAAATGAGATTCCGGGATATTCCTAGAGTGTATAGTACTTCATGAAGTACATTATACGGTCTCCCATGTTAAGCATGTATATCCCAACACCTTCAACATCCAAGTAAGTTTTGTTCACCATGAAGATCCTATGTTCTCCTTTCTTCTGCTACTTGAAGTCCACTAGCCCCTCCTTCATCTTGGTAATGTAGCGGGTTACACCAAAGTCAATCAACATTCGTTACAGTTCCTGACCGCAGAGTTGCACTCATGGTTCAAAAAGACGTGCCTTGAGGCGCACAAGGTGTATGCCTCGAGGCGAGGCGGTCTGGAACTACCCCAGAACGGTTGTCTCAGCATGTCTCTGAGAGACAACCGCCTCATCTGCTCAAGGCGGTCGAGGCGGAGGCGAGGCGGTCCTCAAGGTATTTTTTTATGTAAATCATTTGTCCTATTAGCAATTTCAGAAGTTTATAAAGGTCTAGTTGTTAGGATATAATTATACAAGATGAATGCTTAAATTCAGTCTCTTTCATGTTTATATTTACCATTAAATATATCCCATTATGTCAAAAAAACTTTTAAATACCCTTAAGCATATGAATCTGCAAATATCATAGGAAACATTACCCGTAAACCTATTTTTAAGGAGTCCTCACATAATGAGCTATATAATATACCGAGAAGGACAAACATGATAGAATTCAAGGGGAGTTTATATACTACTCCCATACAAGCAGCGAGACCTCCGTCTTGTTGGGGTATGGTATGGCAGTGGGTGCATACGATGGTTCTTCTACTTGGGTTACATGATCAGAATTCAAGGGAATATCAACAGATTCATTCTCTGGTTGGATGGAAAATTAGTAAAAAGGCATATACATTTGTATATCTTTCTTTCAGTGTTCCTATCTTTATAAGTTCATCATATATTATAGTGATATATATTATATGTTAGTCAGAATATATATAATTTCATTAGTATATATTTTATTGTAGTTTTATAGGTATTTATCCTTGTAATATGAGGCTTATGTCTCGACCACCTCGACGTTACGCCTCGCGTCGATTCCAGGGAAACCGTCTCGTTCCGTTTTTAGTTTTTTCAAACTTTGTTGCACTATACGACAGTCGTGAATTCAATGTTCTTATTGCCTTTATGCTTTGGTGCTTTAGAATTTCTCGGCTTCTTCTTCGTGGGATAATCGACCTTGAAATAGCCATATTTGCCGCAACCATTGCGTGAGTGTTTCCCATTTTTCCCTTGAAATTCGCCTTGGAGGGTCCTAGTATTTGTTTTGTGTGCACCGCATTTGCTTCTTCTTCCTCAATCTCAAAGATCAAGACTTTCGATCTTTGCTTCGAGAGGTCCTGCTCAATCGCCAGATGAGCATGTAGATCTGTCACACTCTTGATATTGTTGTGCATCTCAGAGAGCTGGAAAAAGAGGAATATATATTAAAAAAAGGTCCTTGCACCCCTTTGGGGTTCTAAGAAAGAAGGTGCAACGGCAACGACAATGTTGCTCCAAGATCTCAAGCCAACAGTCAAAGTGGATACTGGCATCGCAAGCGTCGGCAGAGTAGCGAAGTCACAAGATCAATCCACTCTGATACCAGTGAAGGATTTCAAGGTACGCCATCGTAGACTTTTAGTGAGAACGAGAGAGATGGAGAGGTGTTGTGATGCAAACATGGAATTCCGCGTCGACAATAAAATTTGAAATATTTGAATGGTGGAATTTCGATGGAGAAAATAGAGGGGTTGAGAAGAAGAAACTGGAAGGGTTGAGAAGAGAAGACACGCCGGATGCGCGGGGTTAGAGAAGAAGAAACACGTATACCGCGAGGGGAAGAGAGAAGAGACTCGTCGGGAATACGAGGGGTTTGGGAGAAGAACACGTGTAGATCACGCAGGGAGAAGGAGAGAGAGGGGAGAGGAGAGAGAGATAAATCTCTATTTTATCACATCTTGAACTGACTAAAACATTGGACCCTCATCCCTTTATATAGGAGGGATGATATTACAAGAATAGAAAATAATTTAAACCGACAACCAATTATCCTAAACTGACTCTAACTAATTAACCGACTAACTACCAAATTTGAAATTCAAATTAAGACTAATTGAGATCAAACGCGATCTCTTTATTTAAAATTGCGACAACTTAAAAACGTAAATAAAATTAGGGTTTTTATCAGTTGTGCCCCTCCGAGATATCGCAATATCAGTTATGCCCCTATCTTTTTGGTAATATCAGTTGTGCCCCCGACTTCTTGCCAATATTTCACTTGTGCCCCTCAGAGGGGCATAACTGATAAAAATCTTTTATCAGTTATGCCCCTCTGAGGGGCACAAGTGAAATATTGGCAAGAAGTCGGGGGCACAACTGATATTACCAAAAAGATAGGGGCATAACTGATATTGCGATATCTCAGAGGGGCATAAATGATAAAATCCCATAAAATGAACGGCCACAATTTAAATAATTAGACGGCCCTACATGTCGAGTCCACGCTGCATCAACTCTCCTCCGCTTTTAAAAAATTCGTCTCCCGACGAATTGCTTGAACCTTGAGGCTTGACATAAGGCGCTTCATGAACTTGTGTCGACGTGCGCGTGAACGTGAATCATGAGATATGCAACTCAAATCATATTGCATCTTCCAATGCGCGACGGGATCGTCGAATCGTAGGGACGATTCGGTTGCCATGCTCTGATACCAATTGATGCAAACATGGAATTCGGCGTCGACGATAAAATTTGAAATATTTGAATGGTGGAATTTCGGTGGAGAAAATAGAGGGGTTGAGAAGAAGAAACTGGAAGGGTTGAGAAGAGAAGACACGCCGGATGCGCGGGGTTAGAGAAGAAGAAACGCGTAGACCGCGAGGGGAAGAGAGAAGAGACTCGTCGGGACTACGAGGGGTTTGGGAGAAGAAGAACACGTGTAGATCACGCAGGGAGAAGGAGAGAGTGGGGAGAGGAGAGAGAGATAAATCTCTATTTTATCACATCTTGAACTGACTAAAACATTGGACCCTCATCCCTTTATATAGGAGGGATGATATTACAAGAATAGAAAATAATTTAAACCGACAACCAATTATCCTAAACTGACTCTAACTAATTAACTGACTAACTACCAAATTTGAAATTCAAATTAAGACTAATTGAGATCAAACGCGATCTCTTTATTTAAAATTGCGACAACTTAAAAAACGTAAATAAAATTAACGGCCACAATTTAAATAATTAGACGGCCCTACATGTCGAGTCCACGCTGCATCATGTTGGGTTGGGAGAGGGCTCCCTGAGGCAAGAGATCGTGTTGTCTTTCCTCTCTCGAAGGAGGTCGATATTTATAGGGCGTGTATTCTCCTCGAATAGTCCACCCTCGAATTGTCATTAGCCAACTGAATGTGCGTCTTTTAATTGGTAATGGTTGGAATCTCAGAAGGAAAAACATGGAAATGTAAATTGTGAAATCTGAATTTACGGATTCAACTTGTGGAAAAAATGTTTATAGACCTGATATTGTCAAATTTCAATTTACAAGTGGGGAAACAAAAAAATGGGCTTTGATAGGTGAACAAGTTGAAGAAAACCTGAGAATGTAGACTGCATCTAACAATTAAGTTCCTGCGGATGAAACCATGTAGGTAGTATTTGCCTTGTTTCCATCTGTAGGTTACCTACTTTGGTCATTGATCTATATATATTTCATAGCAACTTGCAGACATCATATCCTATGCACAGAACCATCATTTGGTTCATGAAATAGTATTTAGCACGTCTGACAGGATGGATATTATATGGTACTTGCTTTCTCAAGTCGAAGATTTTATCTCAATTGTTTTGAGCTCAACATTGTGCTCTTTCATTTTTATCAAGAAAATTTTGAAAACTGAATTATTATTGGCAAACCTTGAATTTGAGAGTTAAAAAACTGACATCTTTGGATATATCCGATAGTTTCGGCATGCATGTTGTATTTGCTAGTTATAACTGACAAGTCAGAGCTTGATATTGTTTTGTATAGTCAACATTTCGCACTGCAATTGTTTTTGCTGCCACTTTGAAGTAGCGGGAGTTACCAAGTCCTTTGACAGAATGTTGGTCATGATAACGCTGGTTGAGATTGTATTCTACTACGTTGTTTTCTGTAAAAGGGTACTAATCAAATAATCTTCTCCATAATTTAAAATGTTACTCAGTAATTTAATCTTTTACTCAGTGGCAGTTTCTCGGGACTTGAAAAGATCTTCAAGAAAATTGCAAGTTACCTCAATCTATTAAATTTTTTATTTCCGTTTCAGAGTTCTAGGCATAGAAGGCTGTTAAACAAGTGTGGAACACGCAGTTCATTAGACAAGCTTAATTTGGAGGAGATACATGGGAAAAGAAAAAAGAGAGATGACTATTTTGACCCAATCCATCCATCGGACATATACATGCATGCTTCAGCGTCACACCCTGCTGTTGACAAAGGCAAGTTTGGACCTCATCCGGTGTTGCAAGATCCTGATGTTTCAGAGCTTGAAGAGGGGCAATTCGTTGAAGAACCTGAAGAGGTTTGTTCTGAATCCAGGAATTTAGATTCACAGAACATAGAAGTAAAAAGACACACTAGCAAACAGAAGCTACAAGTCCAAGAAAGGCTTACGAAATTGCCTGACATTATTGGCGGGTTTGATGATGAACGCATTCGTGAAGCTATGTTAAAGAGGAAAAAGCGTTTGGAGCGGTTCAAGAATCCTGCCCTCATTACAAGGGATCCAGATTTGGGTAAGAGCATGCTTACCAAACTTGAGATTACGAAATCTTCATGTGAAACTTTGAAGGAGAGGCCGGCAAGAAAACGCCGTTGGAATGGTTAGCTAGATCTATTACAGCCTGGTGAGTTTTCCTCCGATGCATCCTAATATTCGTCATCCAGTTAGACCTGTTTTGTTAATAAACATTTTGATGGCAGTGGTCATACATTTCATTTAATGCCCTTCGAACTCAAGTGTCTTGTAATTATTTTTTGTTATGTTGGCATTGGACAAAAGTTTAGAACTTTAGCAGTCCATCCAGATCATTTGTCAGGATCAATTTTAAGTTATAGATGATCATTGATGCTTTTGTAATGGGGAGATTTAAACTTTAAGATATGATTGCAATTTGTTTGAAAAGATATATAATTAAAGTTGATGTTATCTAGTTATGGTATAATCCCGATATTTGCTAGTTTAGTTAGGTATTTCACAGGTATTTTGCAGTGATGAAATTTCTTGTTCGCGTGTACTGAACACCCTTCTAAACTGTTACTATCGAAATCATCATATGAGTAACGAAAGTTCGTGCTTCCATATTTCTTATCTACGGCTGGAGTTGGATGCGTGAGGAGACGCCAACTCTTGCGAAATTCAGTAAATGCCAGGTTTGATTGCCTTGGGATGCATTCTGTGGACACCTGGTGTCTAGTGAGGGATCTTTTGTCGACTCCTTGAAAACTGAGGCAACATTAAGCCCTATATTGTTTCAGATGTTTGTAGTTTCCTCGGTTTGGTCGCTTGCCGTAGACTTTTCGTTGATAGCTTTTTCAAGATAGCCTTGCACTCACACCTGATGAAGAATGAATAATAAGTTTAGTGCTTTAGTGTTATCCCAACTGGAGCTGCAGAACAATTCTGCTATGGTGTTCGTCTCTGTACCATCAATCGGTATTTTCATGCATGAGATACCTTAAGAGGCACATCACTCCAAGTTGATCATCCCCCAGAGGAGCATCAACATGTATAGAGATTTGCGGCAAGTTTTATGATGACATGACTTGAAGAAGGATGTCTGAAGAGTGTGATGGACAGTATGCCAACAGGTGAAAGTGGAGCTTCAACATCCAGCACGACTTCTTTATGTGCACCTTGTTCTCTAGTATAAGTGAGAGCATCGCAAGAGACCTTACGAGATTCAACTCCATATGGGTGATTGTTGACAGGCGGACCATGCCAACAAACTGCCTGTTGCTGCTAACCTGTCTGGGTTACTTGTGCAGCTTCGAGATTGGCGATGTTATGATCATTAGAGATTGTCAAGTCGCATGGAGTTCCTATTCAGATAGAGGATTGCTGTTCACTCGACGCTTCTGACAGTTTGCGCAAGAGTCTTAGAACAAATTTGAATACTAGTACATTGTACCATCCATAGACGGTTGGACAAAAACGAGTGTACTAGTCGGATCTTGGGGAATCTTTTGAAATTGTTGCATCCTGGAGGGGAACAAATTTTAGGTAAATCACCTTTATCTTGTGGAGTTCACAACAGTTTTTAACTAAAGTATTGGTAAGGTCATTCATGGCCTTTATACGCGTGAGTAACCATTGATGTACATTTGATATTTCAAGCTTCTCAACAGGACTTGCTCTTCAGCTTATTGTCCAGCACTACCTCCGAGTTTGTCAACGGTATACGATGTGTTTCACTTCTGCAACTTAACGAATTACATTCCATATCTACATTACATAATCTGCTAGAATTACATTCCATATCTACATTACATAATCCGCTACGATGGATTAACAGTTGACAACAGCGACTTGACTTATTGGGAACAGTCATTGGAGGTTCTCGATAGAGTAATTGCATGATTAAGTAACAAGGAGATTCCTTCAGTGAAGGTCCTCTAGTGTAGGTAGTAGTCTGAAGAGGCCACATGGGAAGCAAAGGACGAGATGAAGACCGAGCATCCCCTTCTCTTGGGTAGAATCTGAGACCCTAATACCGCCTTTAAGATTGTTATCTTGCCGATGAATCTCGCAAAAACACGAGTCAAAATCTTTTAAGATTGTTATCTACCACTAGGGATGAACTTGCACAGAGTCATCAAAAGGGAGTCGTGACCCCCAATCTCCAGCAAAAATCATAAGCCAAACTCCAAGAAGGGCCATCTTCAAGGGATCACGTAAAACCTCACAACAATGGTGCTATCAAGAAACTAACAAGGGATTTCAAGGTAAGGCAAAGGCCTGCCATTTAATCTAAGATGCCATCAACCCACCTCATTGAGGTGGCCGAATGGTATTGCAAACATGGGTGCTTACTGCTTAGCACTTATCTCATTGAGGTCTGAAATTAAGACCTCACCCAAAGCATCATCTCGGGACAATTAAAATGTAAATGCTGAAACTTGCACCCCTTATTGCAGTCTTTTTTATATTAGAGCCAATCAAAAAAATCGAAGATTCAGGTCATGTATAATAACTTGAATGAGGCATTTGGATTTTTTTTCCATATTTTTGCAATGCTATGTATCTTCATACAAGGCAACAACAGTCGGTGTGCTCTCATGTCATGTAATCACGGAATGCATCGCACTGCCTCCTTTGAAGTAAACCCTTTACGGTGGATGACTGAAACAGAGACCTGATCCTGAAAAAAACCGGTGTACATTTATCCCATACTTGTCGCAAAACTCCTTACAAATTGATCAGCATACCGACAATGGAATGTCAGTATCTTTGATCATTCCTGCACGGTATAAACAACATCCCACCAGAACACCCATCCAAACTAACGCGCCACGCGATGCAGCTCATGATACATAAGTGATTACACATCCTTAATGCAATCAGAGCTTGTTGCGAATTGGATGAATTCTCATCGTGCTTCTTAAATAAACTGAACTTGGAGACCGAGTTCCTCAGCATTCCACTTTGGCATGGGCATCTATAAATGTTTTGCCCTCCAATCCACAGCAAAGTTCTCTTCTTCATCACTGTCACTGGAGGACTCGTCACTGGAATCCTGTCCCATGAAAGCAGGACGTTGCTTGCCCTTCATAAGTCGTGCAGCCCTTACCTCCACCAGCCTCTTCTTGACCATCTCCACCCTTTCTCTGTACTGCCTGGAATCAGGGCAAAGGAAAGCATGGATGTTTAGAGCGAAAAACAGATCGGTAAATCGATGCGACAATTACAGGTATCCATAGCTCACTTGTGTTCGAGAGACTCGTACTCCTCTCTCACTTCTGCAGCATCAATCTAGAATCGTTAAAGAGACAAGTCAATTTGGAGAGCGGTGATAATAAGATGCCAAAAGACATGACAAGTGATACCTCTTCCTCCTCTAGACGGTCGTCCACTTCCTGCAGATCCTCCTGGATTTCCTTCTCAAACTCCTTGTATGCATCACTGGAATAGCGAACAAGTTCAGAGTTATGAGCAGCAACTAAACTATATGTCGAGCATATAGGCCATATCACAGCCAGAATGTTGACCACATTTGACCATGGATCCAGTAGGCATATTAATTATTGGAGAAGTAAAACGCATTTAAGAAAAATTAACTTGTCAGATTCCTAGGAAATAATTTTGGCACTAGTGTTAAAAGAGTCAGCATCTTGTCTTGTTCAAAATAATTTCATGCAAGTGATCTCATTCTCGATTACTCACTTTTCAAAAAAAATCGCAAATGCTCTTGTAGGATCTTGGATTTTGACTGGTTAATTGTTTGTACTTCAGCAACATTCTTATATGGATTTCTAGAACCAGATTCACAGTTCGTTGTCCTGATGAGAAATTAGATAACCGAAAGGCAAAATGTTTCAGAGTTTAGATTTCAAGAGAGAATCTACCTCTGATTTATAAGTATTTATTAGTTCTAGATTCATCAATTGAGGTGATAAATTAACTGCAGAAGTAGTAAATACGTCCAAATAATCTGAGCTAAACATGAAATCATATTTTATCTATTCATTGTGATATCTGAACCCAAATTCTGTTTAAAAAATGATGAAAAAATATTTTGAATATAGTATATTAAAAAAGATCACATCAACGTAATACTCCAGCTGAGAAATTACAATCGGCATATTTGTGACATCCTTTATCGAATCAAATTAAATTAAAATCCTGATCATCAAGAATAAAAATTAGAATCCACCTTAAATTTCCAAAAAAGAAATGTGCTTACTTGATATCAACCTTAACTGGTTCAATACCACGAGCGCGTAGATCGGCATCCTTATTATCAAAGAAGCCCTCTGGTAGTGCCCCTTTTATAGGGTTGGAATTGGAACCATCATCTGTTTTTGATGAATGGGTAATCCGGTCATCCAGTTTGATTCTGTTTCCTTCCTTCGCATCGAAAAAATTCTCGGGCAAGTTTCCCTTGACTTTCTTTACTTCTGGATGTGCTGATTTTGGCACCTGACTGGACAAATTGGATGGCTTGCTTCCACCTGATGCCTCGTCAAAAAACCCTTCTGGCAGAGTCCTTTTCACCGGTTTGCTAACAGTGCTGGCAGTAGAAGATTCTCCAGCTCTACTTACCTGAAAATCAGTAGCTCCATCTGCATTGAAAGCAGTAAAAAATTATGAAGATCGGATCACATCAGCATCCATTGAACCTAGAAGCAGATTTTGTTCTATATATTCAAAGCTGGGTAGCTTTTGAAACTTGTGAACATGCTAAATGTCTCTGTGAGTCCTGGTCTATAATTTTATTTTTAACTACACAGCTATAAAGTCATGTAATTTTGAATTTGCGAATATATGAAGTTTCTTGATTTCTTGGGGGTGTGGAGAGGGGGGGAGCAGAGCAACGCATTTTTTCTTTTTAATATGAAATTTGGCCAACCAGGAATGCTTTGAGTTTTTGTGATATATGATTTTATATGGAATATGTTTTGAGTCAATTTTTTAAGGGTAAATTACAATTTGGGTCCCCATTTATGGGTCCGATCTCAGAATGCATCCCGATCTTTAAATTGTAACGATTCGGGTCCCAGGGCCATTAATGTAAGGAACTTTTCGAGGCTAATGACGAGCATGCTCTTGTTTAAAAGTTGGAACCCAACCTCCATTCCCTTCCCAACAAGGGCATATTCGTCATGAACCTCAAAATTTCCATTTCCTAAATGATCCTGGGACCCAAATCGTTACAAATTTAAAGTTTGGGACCTATTCTGGGATCGGACCTATAGATGGGGACACAAATTGTAATTTACCCATTTTTTAATGATTCTCGGCTTTTGTATTAATAAATGTTTGATCGATATATTTTTTCGGATAACCGCCTACCTATGGTCTGCACCCATCAGTTTTTCAAAACTAAAGATAAGAACTAGGTGATGTCACATGTAATTAGTACCATAACTCTATTCTGCTTTTGCATTGGACCTTGAGACCTCAGTATGCTTTCTCCTCCCCCAAGTGACTAAATTGCTACCAACTAGGTAGCATGCCCAATCATCGGTGGGCATGAGTGTTCATGGAGAGCCATTATACAATAAAAGTTATTGCAAATCACTCATTAATCTAAAATGAAGAATAAATACTTTGCGTAATAGGTCCCTTCATACAATTAGAGTTATATACGACGGCTATCTAGATATCATATAACTGCGATCCAAATGTTGGATCATAGAGGCCGGTGCAGGGTTGAATATCTAAAGGGTTAGATTGAGGACTCAACCGCGTCGCCAAGTGACTATCAAGAGAGGATCCCCAGCCTAAGAAGGAGATAGCAACCCTTACTCTAAGGGCTGACATCCGACCGAACTTTTTAATGCAGGTCCTCTGCATAGGAATAGAGATTCAGAGGTGTCGAATAATCTAGGTCAAAGAGTTGACTTCGCGATATTGAGATAACCAAGACCTATATCCTATGTTGTCACGACACAAGCACGCATCCTCTGACCGGAGACAGATGTATCACTATATGTCTGAGTATGTAAATTTGGTAGACCATTAGGTTGACGACATAATCAAGGTCTATACACCGATGCGCTGGTGTACATACAATAGCATATGAGTAATACAATCTCTCAAAGGGATCATACATATTCACTACTAAACCGGAAGATAAGAGCTCATTTATGAGATATTGGATAAACCAAATTCCAACGTTGATCGTCTTGTTTTGGAAACAGGACAAGATTTGAAGGTATGAATATGCTTTTGGAAAGCATATGATTGATACCAACTCCCATTGATCGGATGAGAAACTAACCGATTAAACCATGAAGGAGACATTCCAAAATGGGATCAGAACTTCAGATTTAATCACAGTCTTCCAGTATGCAAGATATATGGGTATTAAGAAGGGATTTTTACCCGGCAGACCCTATAAACGTTTTAAAATGCCTCTACGACCTTTGAAACAACCTAATTCCCCCCTCGACCCCGTAAACTTGCCAACTCTTACCTCATGAACCCTCTGGGTAATATGTTTTAAGCCCATGTTGGTTCTTGGGGTAATTTACAGGGTCGATGGGGTAATTACGTTGTGCAAAAGGTCGTAGAGGCATTTTAAAACGTTTATAGGGTTTGCTGGGTAAAAATCCCTATTAGGAATACTCGAGGGTGATGTGGTCTTAAAAGATTGCATACCATTACATCAAATCTCCCTTTCTTTTTTAAATAAACTGTTCATAAAATGCATAAGTAATTCTCAGGTCATCACTCAAATTTCACGTCTCAAAGTAAGTCCAATAATAATGCTAAATTTCAATTTATCTCAAGTCGTCCAATAATGCTAAATTTCGATTTATCTTATGCAAAAAATCGCAAGTTATTAGCCACATTCTGTAACACAAGGAGTAGGTCTGGAGAACAAGAAACTCTTCAGCCACTTTTAATGAGCATGTACATTACCGAGTACAGTTCCAACCATCACTATTTATATTCATCTGATTCAGCCAAAAACACGTATCACCTCAAAGATACAGGTACAAAGCTCAATGTTAGTTCCCTTAAACATAGATCCTATGACATCACAGCTCCACATGACAAAAGTCCATGGTATGGCAAGAAATGCCGACAAAGTGATGGCGTGTAGATTACTTATGATAATCCCAAAGTTGGTGCATTTTCCTACTAGATTGACACTTTCCAGTGGTAGCAAATACTGTCCTCATCTTCGATGATTGCAACTGTTATTTTGGAATGGAGATGTGAAGGTCCAGAGAACAAAGACAGGCGAGTAGCCCATTGCAACTGTTCATTTTGTTCACAACATCACTTGTTTTGCTCTCGTGGAAATGGTCTCTTGCAAAAAAATGCACTACAGGGATGTGTACATTAAACCAAAGTGGCGCATCATCTTACGCACCGGGCTGCCATTTTAGCACTTCATTTATTTTTCCTTATTTTGAAAACGCAAGGAAGATACTTTCAATGACTGCAGCATAAAAACGCAATGTCTATGTTCTTGGTTTCTAAAAGCACTTATATTGATACTTGACAGGTCCATATGGAACAACCTAGGAGAGATGATCACCTTAAAAATGAAAAGGACATATTATGGATTGAAAACAAGGAGGTGCATATGTACCGTTCTTTCGTGGCTCGGATTCTGCAGGCAATGCAGATGAGTCACGCTTCTTCAATTCCTTGATTGAATCTAATTTTGTTGCACTCCCGCTAGTTTTCCCCGAAGCAGCGGCTTTCAAATTCTGAATAGCCTGGAAAAATAGTTGAAAAGTTTGAGAAAGAATAATAGGAGCCTTGCCACAAAAAAACGGTGGTTACAAATGAAGGTAACATTTTTTCTGAGAATCTCTGTGATGGACCTCCTTTAGAGATCCATCAAAGAAATATATATTGATAAGTAAAAATCAAAATTACAAGTGCCAAACATCCATAAGAGCTTTGTCATGCTCAAGAACATTCTTAGAATAAAATAGCCCTCCCTTAAAGATGACACAGTTCTTAGCCAGCCAAATGGCCCAAAGAAGCATGCAGATCTTCCTTCTGCCATCAACCGACCCAATCCAACTTCTCCCAAAGGAAGTCCACAAGGAGTCCATATCACCCCACTGCACATTTGGAAATCTCTCCTAGCACCAGTCAGAATTTTCCCTCTTCTCAACAACCACAAAAAAATCCGTATCCAAGCAGGAATCTCCCAGGTCCAGATCCCAGCACAGTCCCAATCTTGTTCCGCAGTTCCAGCCACCACAAGAACAGAAATAACAACATAGGCCTTCTTAACTGAAAACACCTCGTCTCTCCAACACCATGAATCGCTCCCATCAGATGGCTCTTCCAGCCTCATAAGCGTGGCTAAGAGGCTTAAAAAATCCTCCGCTCGCTGATCTGACAACTCCGCAAAAGCAAAAGACGGGAGTCCAAGAGCCTCATGCCCAAACATTTCCCACAATGGCTTCTTTATCCTGGGCCAAGGCAAACAACCTAAGATACATATCACAGAATGCACCCTCTGACCAATCACCTTTTCAAAAAACGAGAACCACTACCATCCCACAAAACCGACTACAACGAGGACATCACATCCGGAAGCATCGAGAAAATGCCCCTCCAGAAATTGGTCGGCGAGGACACCACATCATGACGGACGCACAAACTGGACGATACTCTATAGATCGACATAATCAACCTCGTAAGCAAATCCCCTCCGGGACCCCAAATTCTCAACACCCACTTAGCGAGTAAAGCCTTATTCATATCTCCCAAACACCTCACCCCAAACCACCATCTATGAGTGGCTTTGTCACCAGTTCTCAATCCACCAGAGCAACTTCTCTACCCTCTAGGGACGACGACCAGAAGAAATAACGCATCATAGTCTCCATCCGCTTACGGATCCCAAATGCAAGCACCCCTGTAGATGTAAAAAAGACTGGAATAGCTGAGAGGAAGTCTTTAACCAGAACTACCTCCTCCCCCCCTCCCCCGAGAAATTAAACATATCATGCAAGAATATCAAAAGAGCAAGAAATGAAACCAAACCTTCTCACGTATTAAGTCGGATCAGCTACATGAATTAGTTGCCCCCAAACCAGTTTTTATTATGTTCAAACACATGATTAGATCTAAACAAACATGAAAAAAACACAAAATAGATATAGAAATAGATTTTAAAAAATGACACCCATTATGTTGCACAACTACTCTATATATTCACAAATGCATATCAGACTACAAAAGACAAACCTCAAACAGGACCTTGGCTTTGGCTTGATCCATCATAATTTCCACAGAACCTTCCCTGATGGTAAACATCCCCATCACAGCCTAGCCAAAGGACCCAAAATGAAGAAAAAAGTTTCCATTACTCACAAAGAGGTTTGAACCGGTTAGAGTGAAGAGATTCATGCAAACTCGCCATATTCAAGCAACTAACCACTCAATTGAAACACCTGGTCATAGCCTCCTAGCCCAATCACATGAAAAAACAATGCCCAGCATCTTAAGGTCTGAGGGCCCCATCACATAACTGGCCCACCATATATGTACCCCGTGTTAGAAAAATAGGAAGCGGAAGCGAAATTGATAAACAGAGCAAAAGAACAGAAATATCACATGGAACACCATGATTTTTCCGTGGAATCCTACTCCCTAAAGAGCGGGATGAAACCACTGGAGAATGCCTTAAAGGGACATATGCTTCATTGCTTTTTCTCTCTCAATGGATACAGGAGGTCTAGGGCTCCTTATATAGCCTCCACAGAGCCTCCAAGTCCCACCACCGGTAGATGTGGGACTAAACATATGGATGGGGTAAATGGATCCTGAAGAGATCCATTTACCCTCCTACAACTCATATGGCGTACAACCAAATACTTCAACACTCCCCCTCAAGCTGGAGCATGCAATGCTCAGCTTGGACAAACAGAAAGAAACTCAACTCACAATACATGAAACTACAGACAATATCAACTCAACGCGCACAACTGTCGGTTGTTGTCGAGGACGTTGCTTCTCATGCGTGTAGGTGAGGAGGACGAACGGGCTGACGTGTGAGTCAACTGAATCTCCTCGTCGGAGAACATGTGCTCTAAACTGCGCCTGTCAGAGTCATTGCATCTGAAATGAGTCTCCTCGTCGGAGTACTCTGACCCACCACAACATGTGGACAATGCTCCATCTCTGAAAAAGGCCGAACTGAAAAAGGTTGTGGAAGTGCAATCCTCATCGGAGTCCACGGTCGCTGGAGAATGGAGTCTGAAGAAGTCTCCTCATCGGAGAATTGGATCTCTCCCATCTGGCACAGAGAATGGTACTCTACTCTGGAGTCCCTATGATACCACATGAAAACCCTTGCCAACATATCGTAGGGAATGGTCCTCTACTCTGGAGTCTCTATGGCTCACATGAAAACTCTAGCCTGACAACAACAAGAAGAATGATGGGGACCACGACAAAAGATGGCAAACATCCAAATGAAGACCACATACATGTGTGACTCTGAAACTGAGGACTCGGAATCAATCGTCGAGTCTGAACATATGTTGTAGAGTCTGGACAATCTGGATTTGACCTCTGAATCTGAACAAGACATGTGACTCTATATAATACTCCCCCTTTCTCCCATACTAGTCGGAAAATCAACATTGACTAAGTTGGGAGAAGACAAGATAATATGGGGATAAAATTCAACCAAATAAGTTGTTTCATTTCATTTTTTTTAAATGGCTTTTGCTTGAAAAATGTCAAATCATCATTTTTTAAGCCATTCAATTTTTTTCGGCTTTTCATTTTCTTTCCCTTTTTTTTGCAATTTGTGTACTTTTTTTTTCATACGCCCCCCTTGGGCTCCTCTCTTTCTTTCTCTTTTTTTAACTTGAATCTCAGCCCAAACATGGGCCCAACTCTTCCCCCTTTTTTAAAAAAATCAAACAGGTCAGCCCACTTGGGTTGTCAACCAAATAAAAGATTTTTTTTGACTTCGACCCCACATGGGCACGGGAGCATCAAATCATTTTTTTAAATAACTCCTGCCGTTTAGGGTTCCCAACACGAGAACCCTTAGAATGCCGCCTCCCGATGGGGCATTCCCATCTCACGCCGCCTGGAGAGCACAGGAAGAGAGCCTGCAGCGCATGTGCCTGCATGTTGCGGAGGAGGCACACACGTGGGAGAGGAAGGCGGCCTGGTGGTCCTGGGGGATGCGCCGCCAGGGGCGGCAGTGCCTGGTGGTCCGATTTCGGCATTGGGGCTTCGTGCGCACGGTCTGCGCCTGCACGAGGGCGATGCAGCCACCTGGATTGAGCGTCGCGCGAGGCTGGGAGTTCGGCAGGGGTTTGATCGATGGAGGCGCGTCGCCTTTGCCACCGGAATCACGCATGTCGCCTGCGCGAATGAAATAAAGGAGGGGCGGCAATTTGAGAAGAGGTGGAGGATCGCCTGGAAGATCTCGTGCCGCTCGAGGAGCTTGCATTGGTTGAAGGCAGAGGGGCACATCGACAGGAAGCTCCGCCTGGACTGAAGAAGAACGCTACGTAAGGGCTTTTCCCATAGCTGTTTCTCGTGCGCCGCCTGCACATGTGAGAGGACAAAGTTGCGCCTGGACATGGCGGCTGGAGAAGCCGCAAGAGCGGATGGCGGCTTCTAGAGCGAGATCATGCCTGACCCATGATGATCTAGGGTTTCATAAGAAACCCTAGAATCAACTTGAACAAACGTAATACTGGTTTTCAAATATGTCTTCACAACCATTACAATCAAATCTCGAACAAATAAAGATCTTCAAAAATAAAACCACCAAAATCGAATCTCGAACAAATGGAAAAATAACTCCGCGAGAATCGAACCCGCTCCGATACCATGTTAGAAAATAGGAAGCAGAAGCGGAATCAAAAATAAAGATAAAGAACTTGAAGAACAAAGATTTTAACGTGGAACCCTACTCCGTGAGGAGCGGGATGAAACCACGGGAGAAGCCCTCAAAGAGGCATATGCTTCATTGCTTTTTCTCTCACAATGGATACAGGAGGTCTGGGGCTCCTTATATAACCTCCACAGAGCCTCCAAGCCCCACCACTGGTAGATGTGGGACTAAACATATGGATGGGGTAAATGGATCCTGGACAGATCTATTTACCCTCCTACAACTCATATGGACACTTCCACCCCATAAACACTTTCGAGC
The DNA here is from genome assembly GCA_037367405.1 of Ottelia alismoides. Taxonomy (NCBI): domain Eukaryota; kingdom Viridiplantae; phylum Streptophyta; class Magnoliopsida; order Alismatales; family Hydrocharitaceae; genus Ottelia; species Ottelia alismoides. The sequence goes on along the minus strand of JAZKJV010010581.1, from coordinate 248,008 downwards.
AACATATTAACATGTAACAACGACCTCTATCACTATGATCAAACAACAAGAAAGCTGGCAAAGTCATGTACATTTTCTTGACCGAGAAATCGTCATTAACCTATGTCCAACGATCTCGTCGAGTCGAAGGGCCCTCTAAAATGTCAAGAGCCTCTGTCAATCTTGGGAATTCCTATACCTTTTGCTCGAAGAAACTAGAACTTCATTGAACCAAAGCATCGATAGCATTGATCCCACGATTGGCCATCAAAGCATAGTCTTGGGAATCGATCATTCAATGCCCCATCATTTGTCCAATTGTCAATCCAAAAGCGAAACGAGGTACCATCGCCCAAAACTAGCATGATAAAGAGACCACGTCGCAAAAAAAACATAACAAATTCCCTTCCAAAAGGTCAACACAAACAGATCAAGAGTCCCTCAAAACACAGTTATTGGAAGTAATCCCATCAACACTCGCACCAAGCAACAGAATAGATACCCTTAAGCAAAGGAAAAAACAAGGTACAATGCTCTATATCGAGAAGTATGTAGGTCATCTTATATTTGTATAACTAAGGATCTTTGAGGAGGCTTTGAGGAAGGGTGAGTGTGAGGTTGAAGTTGTCTTTCATCTGATCTCTACACGTGGATTCAAGTAGTTCTAAAAGGATAAGATAAGGTTAGTTTGCGAGTCAGAAGTGATATGTCCCTTCCAAACCTCGAACATAGCTAGAGCATTGTTCATTAGAATGCGTGTCCATTTGGGGTCCCCGGTGACATGTTTTTTCTAGTCTAGTTCTGGATGGGACAATCGGGAGACTCACTTTGTTGACTAAGAGGTTGTGATGCAATAGTTGAAGGGCAGGTTCTAGGTGTGTTGAAGCTCAAAGAGATGAACACAACTTTATTACAGAGTAGATTTTGAAAATCAGGTGAAGAGTGATAATCTATTATGTATTCTGATATACCTATTTACAACGTTAAAGCAAGCTTGGATGTCAATTTGGGTAATATGTGTTTTCCCCTACAGCTTGTGGCATAGAATTGTACTACTCTGCTTGATGTCACTCCCTTCTTGAAACTAGTGTTACAGAGGGCGACTCTTTCAGATTTTGGGTGGATGATTGATCTGATGAGGTGGCTCTCTGGTAGCAATTTCCTAGGCTTTTTGCCATGATGGCCATCAAGATATTTGTGGTGGGTGTCTGACCAAATAGGGATTAGGCACCTCAATTTACATCTGATTTCTCGAAGCAAAGATTGTGTGATTTCACAAGGATGACCAATCTACACGAAGGAATCGAGAGAGGCCTTCTAATGGGATTAATACATAAAGGGCAATCTCTATGCCACGTGTGTTTGAACATGGAGATTTGGACTAGAAATGCATATTAATTTGGAGTCTCAAGGTAACAACAAGCATGAAAGTTTTTCTTTGGTTGCTAACAAGAGGGTAGGCGATGACAAAGGTGCATAGATCCAAAATTTTACATGTGAATGATGTGAATTGTTAGAGGTGCATAAATGCTTCCAAAGATGTTGATCGTCTTTTTTTTTTCACGTGTGTGCGCTGCAATCGATTGGTTGGGACTTTCTCATTTGCTAGGGCTTCTAAGCTGGAGACGACGTAATTGTTAAGATATTAGTAATCTTTTATCCTTTTTATGTATTCTCTTTGTTTATGTTTACAGTATATAATTTGCCAACATGATTTTTCTCTATATAAAAGAACCTTAAGCCTTTATGAATAGATAACTTATTGCATTCTCCCTCCACATGGTATCAGAGCAACTGTCTCAAATCGTGGCTTATAGCTAAAATCCACCGCCGCCACTGGCCTCCATCCTCCTCAAGCCTTGCGCAGACCCTTCTTCCTCATCTAAGGGTCTCGCACAAGGCCTTGGTGGGCTCCTCAGGCCTACCTTAGCGCTACCCAGTGCTACCAATACGCTGCTTAGGCACTGCCCAGGTGCTACCCATACCATGAACGAGTTTGCTTAGGTTGATTATGGTATGAGCATACACCCACAACCACCTCCCTTGATGTCCATGTAAACACCCTATCATGAGCATACACCCACAACCACCTCCCTTGATGTCCATGTAAACACCCTATCACATGTCCATAGTCGCAGTCGTGTACCAATCCTGCACTATATCAAAAACCAGAGTTGATATTACATACATCTACAGTACCTTTAAGGGTACAGCACATAGTCAAGATGGATGGCACAAACTATGAGTTGTGGGCGATGCAGTTCATGAATCTCTTGCAGAGCCATGGTAAGAAGCATATTCTAACGTAAGATGAACTGATCGATAAGACTGGGACCAATATCTCATGGGAGGCCGATTATGGTATTGTTTACTTATATGGTATTCTTTCTGTGGAAATATCAATGACATCTTTAGCCAGCCCACCGCGAAGGCAATGTGAGACAGACTCGCAGCGTCATACTCTCAAGTGAGGAATAAGTCGAAGGTCTTATAACTCCAGCATGATATTTTTACAATCAAACATGGCGATCGACCTCTTCATGCCTTGTACACATCTCTTAGGGATATGTTCGAGAGACTCCATAGCTACATGCCTCTGACGGCCTCACTAGAGCATCGAAAAACCTGTCGTGATTCTGTTATGACTGGGGTCTTTATGGCAGCCCTTAACCCTGAGTATGACTCGGCCCGCTCTCAGTTACTCACAGATGCTACTATACTACCTATGGAGGAGGCAAACTGCAGGCTAAGCAGACTGAGCATCCCCTCTGTTGAATCTTCTCAGACATCATCAGCTACAGCAGCTTCTCGTGGTAGAGGTAGTTTGCCTCAATTCGAGACGGGGCACACGCGACAGAGCAGGCTCATGCCCACGCCAATTATGTTCATATTGTCACCTACAGGAAAAATACTACGACAGTGCCAATGTTACTTTCTTTGAGTCCATCATGTATTATACTCCTACAGGTGACATGTTGAGTCCCTCTGAGTCTCGGATGATGGTGTTCTTCCACATCTTCCAACACATATACCTCAGCATGTTCTCCGTGCATCAATGCCTTCCCAACATCCAGCACGTATCAAGTAAATTCTGAAAATTTGATTTCAACTAATGGCACTAAGTGGTATAATGGTGAACACGAACATTTACAGGATGAGCAGGAAGATATACATGCAGCGTAGGGACCACCACAAGAGGATGATCTAGGGTAGCCTATTGTCTTGCGTAAAGGCAAATGTAACTGTGCAATATACCCCATCGCTAGACATGTGTCTTTGACATGACTTCCGACGGATTTCAGGAAGCTTGTTGTAGGATTATCTGACATTGAATTCCATGCACATACCAAGAAGCTCACAAGGAGAGTAAATGGCAACTTGTCATGGAGAAGGAGATGGTCGCGTTACAGTCACATGGCACGTGGAACATTGTTACAGCTCCTACAAGAGTGTTTGTTGTGAGATGTAAGTGGGCGTTCACAGTGAAGCATCGAGCAGATGGCAGCATATATCGCTACAAGGCAAGACTTGTGGCTCGTGGGTTCACCTAGATATATGGGGTAGACCATCAGGATATTTTCTCTCCAGTGACTCGGCATTTTGCATTACATATCCTTCTCTCTGTTGTAGTGATACGGAATGGCCCTTATATCAGCTTGATGTGACAAATGTGTTTCTTATGGTGACCTATAGGAGGACGTCTACATGCAGCAGCCACCTGGATTAGCTGTTGAATGGGAGTGTCAGAAGATGTGCAGACTTCATAAGGCTATTTATGGCCTTAAGCAGAGTCCAAGAGCATGATTTCAGAAGCTCTCGGACTTGATAGAGCAGCATGGGTTCATGAGATCGAATGCAGATGCAACAAATCAATTGTTTATTCAGAGGTCTCAAAGAGGTAGTGTTGTTATATTGATTTATATTGATGATATCATTATTACAGGGGATGATGTGCAGGGCATTCAAGCAGCCAAGGTTTTCCTTGGTCGACACTTTGTAACCAAGGATCTTAGCAGTTTACATTACTTCCTTGGACTGGAGTTTGCCCGGAACCAGTGAGGTCTTGTGATGATCCAGAAGAAGTATGTTACGGATCTTCTCTCTAAGACGAACAATGCAGATTGCAGGCATGTCACTATTCCCATAAACCCGAGCATGAAGTTGTATGATGAGAACACCGAGGAGGTAGAGGTACATGGAGCTCGTAGGGAAGCTCCTATACGTGACCATCACCAGGTCAGATATATCCTTTGCAATGAGCCGGTTTATGGAGCAGCCTAGACAGACACATATGGATGCAGTTCATATGATTCTGAGGTATCTGAAGACCTCACATGGCACTGATCTTTTATTTCGCAGAGCACATCCCTTGTTGTTATAGCTTGCGCAGAAGCAGGTTATACGGGAAGTCCCAAGGACAGGAAGTCTACCTCTGACTTTGTTGTGTTTATAGGGAGCTCCTTAATATCATAGAATCGCAACAAGCAAGCAGACGATGGTCGTCAGATCTACTAGTGCAGAATCATAGTACAAAGCTATGATGCAGGGGAGTGCAAAGATGCTGTAGGTCAAATCCGTTTTGACTGACCTAGTTGTTGAGATGCCTCTTCCCATGCACCTCCAATGCGACAACCAGATTGCTCTTTTCATTGTCAACAACTCAGCCTTCCATGAGAGGACCAAGCATGTTGCGGTATATTGTTACTACACTCGAGACATGATCCGAAAGGGTTTCATTTCTACCTCTCATATCAGCTCAGGCGAACAGAAAGCAAACGTGTTCACCACAGCTCTGGCTAGAGGGTCATTCCAAAGATGTTTCAAGCTGAGCTTGATTGATATCTACGCTCCAGTTTGAGGGGGAGCATTGAGATATTAGTTATCTTCTATCATTTTTATATATTCTCTTCTCTTTCTATCTACACTATGTAGTTTGCCTAACACGTTTTTCCTCTATATAAGAGAATCCTAGGGCCTTATAAATAGATAACTTATTGCATTCTCTCTCCGTAACAATCGAGGACGTAGTTAGAGAAGTTGCGACCTCTTGTAGTGCTATGGGTAATCCGGTTGTCTCAAGATGGTGTTATTTTTAATCAAGGGAGACATTATTTGAAGAATAGTTTAGGACGTATCAAGGTTATATAACACTTGGTCATATAATTTTTTTGTATATTTTTAGTTAGGGGTTGGGGAAGCTGCACCGGCAGGTGTAGCTAACTAGCTGCACCCGGCCATTTTTTTCATTGTTTTTTTGTGTTTTTGAAATGAAACCTAGGGGGATTTAAATCACCATATATCACCATGATATCATACCAATTTCAACTAAATTCGACATTTCTATCATCTCCATCAAGGCTATGATATTTTAACGGTTTCAGAATTATTCAAATTGACCATATCTAGATGGGCATGCTAGGAGTGTTTGTTTTGCATGAAATTTGAAACACATATTCTTGTCAATAAACTAAGTAAATCTCCATAAGTTTTTTTTCAAAAAAAATAAAAAACCAATAAAAAAATGGCCGGGTGTAGCTAGTTAGCTGCACCCGCCGGTGCATACTCCCTTTTCCCTTTTAGTTATATTTAAATATAAAATTTGGGATGCATGCCAGCTTGGGTGTGCATCCCTTTCCCCTTAAAAAATCATGATCTCTGGATTTATTTATAAATATCATGACTAGGATGAGAGATGAATAAGGCAAAGCCGAAGGTCAAATCTCCTAACCTAACCACAACAATTCTTTATCACCTTAACTGTGGCCAAAATCAAAATAAGTCATTTTCCATGTTAAGTGGGTAGTAAAATCTTTATTTTTCTCGTAAAGGATATAGGATGGTTTTGGAAGGTTAGTAGTGATCCGCATTGTATTACACAATGTAAAATTAGCCCCTTCTAAATTATATTAAGTGCACAGAATTAAGCACCCGCATTCTTCATATCATACCCCTTTCTCCTTAAAAAAATCATGATCACTTGATTTATTTAAAAATATCATGACTAGGATGAGATATGAATAAGACAAAGTCGAAGGTCAAATCTCCTAACCTAACCATAACAATTCTTTATCACCTTAACTGTGGCCAAAATCAAAATGAGTCATTTTCCATGTTAAATGGGTAGTAAAAATTTTTTTTCTCTTAAAGGATATAGGATGATTTTGGAAGGTTAGTAGTGATCCACATTGCATTACACAATGTAAAATTAGCCCTTCTAAATTATATTAAGTGCACAAAATTAAGCATCATATTCTTCATATCATACCCCTCAGTCTTAAAGATTGTGCGATTCCTTTTGCTTAAAGGCTGTGTGATTCTTTTGCTACCATCTGGACCATGGAATTGTGTAGAAGGTATTTTTTTCCCCATCGGCCAACATTCTAGCACCTTTTTTTAGTCTGACCCAAATTTATTAAAAACTATGAGTTACAAGAAGACTTACAGTAACCAAGACTCAAGAAGAATCTTGTAATGAAAAATTACATTTTCGTAGTAAAAATGATTTAAGGAAAAAGAGCACCATTTCTTGCTACCCAAATTGCCCATAAAGTTATTGCTGAGATACTTGTATTCTTTTATTACTTTCTCTTATTTATGTTTCTCTTTGTCTACTGTATGTAATTTACCCTAGGGCGTTGTTTCTCCTATATAAGAGAGCCCTAAGGTCTCTATTCTCTCCGCATGGTATCAGAGCGACGGTCTTAGACCGGAGCCCTGACCTAAAATCCACCCCATACCCTCCCTCTCATGCAACCCTAGGTGCCATCGCTGGGGATCACCGCGGGACCCAGCGCGGCCACTGCAGCAGGTTCAGCACTCCTGTGTCACCGCTAGGGCCACCGCGGCACCCCTACACGGCCGCTGCAACAGGTCGGTGTCGCCACCAGGGCGATGCTGCCACTCTGTGCACCCTCCGAGTGCCTTCGTGTCTCCAGATGCCTCCGCACTTCTCCGTGCTTCTCTAGGAGGCCGGTCTGTGGCCTGAATCGGGTCTGATTTTGACCGAAAAACGCGATTTCAAACATATTCTCGACCCTAACATGCAACAAGGATTGACGATGGTCGTATAAGTCTACGCGTACAACCAATCCTCCGTATGATCGTGTAGACTCGCTCAGATTGGTCTACTCTCCAGTCGAGTTCCGTTTTTCGACCATTTTTTATCATGTCAGAGAACAAGGGTGATATATTTTCTCCGTTCGATGCCTTCAAGGGCTCGACTCCCATATAAAGATGGATAGGACCAACTACGAGTCGTGGTCCATGCAGTTTCTCACCCCCATGCAGTGCAATAACCAGGAACACATCCTGACTGACCTAGAGCGGAAGGATATGATTGGGCCAATGCTTCTTGGAAGCAAGATGATGCTTATATACGGATTTGGCTCTCGGGATGCTCACCACGGAGATACCAACGACATCGTCAATCAGCCTACAGCCAAGGCCATGTGGGACATTCTAGCTACCACATATGGGCAAGCAAAGAATGAGAGCAAGATCCTCCATCTTCAGTATAACATTTTTTCGACCAAGCGGAATGGTCGACCTCTCCATGTCCATTTCTCACATCTTCGAGGCACGTTCGAGCAGCTTCACAGCTTCATGCCTATTACTCTCAGCATAGAGCGGCATCAGGCTTACAGGAATGCCATTATATGGGAGTGTTCTTGTCCTCTCTCGAGTCCGAGTATGATGATGCACGTACTCATATGCATATCCATACAGAAGAGACTATTTAACAGATGGAGGAAGCTTACAAAATGCTAAGCAGGATCATCAGTTCATCCACTACAATGACGCATACCCCCTCTATGATGGTTGCTTCTCGTGGCAAAGGGGGTACCTCGCAGTTTCGTAGTTATGGCCACGAGGTTGAGGAGGAGGACGTCAGCTAGGATCGTGCACATACTTTCATAGGTCGGGTCATTTAGAGGACACATGTTATCAGAAGCATGGTTGCCCAACATCTCCACGTTTGGCCGAGCAGTCTTGAGACTACTTCTCTTACTCAGGACTCGAGGTTCGATGACATTGTCTCTCAATTGAGGGAGATAATGACTACTCCGACTGCACCTCCTACAAGAACTTCAGATATCGTTGTTGCTGCCAGAGCCTCCACTAGCTCCTCATGAGCAGCTCGGACATGACTGACTGGATCATGGACTCTGGAGCATCTCATCATACGTGCGGAGATAGAGCACAGTTTAGCTCCTACAGATCTCTCTCTCCTGGGAGATCAATGGTGATTGCAAATGGGGTTCACTTACCCATTGTTGGCCAGGGGAAGATTATTGTAGCACCCTCAATGCATCTGCAGAATGTCTTGCATGCATCTGCTTTTTCAAATGATTCTTTTGTCTATCAGTCAGATTGTAAAAGATTTACATTGTCATGCTATATTTGACTCCTCATCTCTTGTATTTCAGGACATACTCATGGGCATGTTGATTGGATGTGGCCGTGAGCGACGATGGCTTTACAGATTGGTCCAACCTCCTTGTGCTGGTGTTGCGACTATTCCTACTGGATCAGTCCCTCCGTTCATGTGGCACATTCTCTTTGAACACCTTCCTCTACATAAGTTATGTCATGTCCTCCCTCAGATCTCTCATTGTACCACCTTAGAGTGTGAGGCATGTCAGGTTGGGAAGTACCATCGTTCCTCCTTTCTGAGTCGCTACAGTAGGTAGTCATTTGAGTTATTTCATTTTGATATTTGAGATCCTAGTCAAGTTCATGATCATTAGGGACATCGTTTCTATCTGGTTGTTGTAGATGATTTTTCTAAATTATCTTAGGTTTTCTTGTTAAAGAATAAGTATGAAGCTTGTCCTATCATTAAATCATTTCTTATCGAAATAAAGAATATTTTTCTACTCACGTGAAGTTAATTCGTTCTGACAATGCCTTGGAGTTCTCCACTTTACAACTGTCTGATTTCCACAGGTCTCTTGGTATTGTTCACCAGACTTCATGTGCGTACACATCGCAGCAGAATGGTGTTGCTGAACGCAAACACCGTCATCTTCTTGATGTCATGAGGACTCTTTTGATTCAGAGTTAGGTTCCTCATTTGTTATGGGGTGATGCGGTCCTCACTGCTTGTTACTTAGAGAATCGCATGCCTTCCACGATTCTTGGAGAGAAGGTTCCTTTCTCGATTGTGTTTTCCGAGGTGGACCTATTCTCTCTTACTCCAAAGGTCTTTGGGTATGTGGCGTTTGTCCACAATTTTACTTCTGGTCGTGACAAGCTCTCTCCAAGAGTTGTCAAATGTGTGTTTGTTGGCTACTCTCGTACCAAAAAAGGTATAGATGTTTTGATCCTATCATGAGAAAGTATTATGTGTGTTATGCCATATTTTTGAGTCTGTCGTGTATTTTTCTCCTATATGTGACAGGTTATCTAACTCTGACTCTGGCAAAGATGTTTTTGTTCCGCCACCTCCTTTGCTTCCACCGCCACCTCCTCAGGTTGAGCCACAATCACCTCCTTCACACCACTACCTCCTCCATCATCGTCTACCCTAACACAGTTCTACCACATTTTTACATTCGCGGACCCTCTACTCTTTCTTCTACTCATGTGACTTCCCCGTCATCCAGCACGCCTCGGGGTCATACTGAACACGTTTCTACCGATGGTCTTAGTGACATGATTGTTCCACATGACACTGTACAGGAGGAGCAGATTCCTTCTTCAGAGAATAGAGAGGTTGATGATCTTGATGTGTCTATTGTTTTGCGGAAGCCGCATTTCACATGTGCTACTTACCCTCTAGTTGCCCATGTTTCTTCGGATCATCTTTCAGAAATTATACGAGGTCTGTAGTGGGTATTTAAGTTGTTACTATCCCACGAACATACCAAGAGGCAGTAGATGACAGCAGATGGCGACTTGTCATGGAAGAGGAAATGGCAACATTACAATCTCGTGGTACATGGAACATTGTTTCCGCTCCCCCAAGTGCTTCTATGGTGGGGTGCAAATGGATCTTTACGGTAAAGCAACAGGCAAATGGTTGTGTAGATCGCTACAAGACAAGGCTTGTAGCGCGTGGGTTCACCCAGATATATGGGGTGGACTATCAGGATACCTTCTCGCCTGTGGCTAGACATTCTACTCTGCATATTCTTCTCTCAATTGGTGTGACTCGAGATTGGCCACTTTTCCAGCTTGATGTGAAAATGCTTTTCTATATGGGGATCTACAGGAGGAGGTATACATGCAGCAGCCACCTGATTTCGCTACTGAGGAGTATTAGAAGGTATGCATGCTCCACAAGGCGATTTATGGCCTTAAGCAGAGCCCGAGAGCTTGGTTTCAGAAGCTTTCAGAGTTGATAGAGCAATAGGAGTTTGTGAGATTTATTGTCGATCGTTCTCTATTCGTTCAGACAGTTGCCATTCCGGTTTTTATATTGATGATATAACTGTTATAGGTAATGATGTGCAAGGTATTCAGATTGCTAAGGAGTTCCTAGGTCACTAGTTTGTGACCAAGGACCTTGGTGGTCTACGCTAATTCTTTGGATTAGAGTTCGCCAGGAACCAACGTGGTCTTGCGATTATCCAGAGGAAGTTTGTGACTAATCATCAACCGGAGACTGGTATGGCAGACCAAAGGTCAGCCACTACCCCTATGGACCCGAGCATGAAACTATATGATGTTGACATTGAAGAGGTAGACAAGAGTAGATACATGGAGCTAGTTGGGAATCTCTTTATGTTACCATTACCAGTCCAAAACATATCCTTTGTTGTGAGCAAAGTAAGTCAATTCATGGAGCAGCCCAAGCAGGCACATATAGATGCAGTCCATATGATTCTAAGGTATCTAAAGACCTCATCAGGTACTAGCCTTCTATTTAGCAGAGGCACTTCTCTAGTTGTAACAGCATGTCAGATGCAGATTATGCAGGATGTCCCAGAAACAGGAGTCTACATCTGACTTTGCTTGTTAGGGTTCCCTAGTGTCATGGAAAAGCAAAGACAGTTGTTGCCAGATTTAGCGCAGAGTCCGAGTACAGAGCTATGGCTCAGAGGAGCACAGAGATGATGTGGGTTAGGTCGGTTTTGATTGAACTCACCATTGAGGTAGCTCTTCCCATGCAGCTCCAATGTGACAATCAAGCAGATCTATATATTGCCAACAATCTAGCATTCAACGAGAGAACCAAGCATATTGAGGTAGATTGCCACTACACCAGAGGTATGATACAGAAGGGACTCATATCCACCTCCCATGTCACTTCAGGAGATCAGACTGCTGACATATTTACCAAATTACTTGCTCGAGACCCATTTCAGAGATGTTATTCCAAGCTGAGCATGATAGATATATATGCTCCAGCTTGAGGGGGAGTATTGAAATACTGATATTCTTTTATTACTTTATCTTATTTATGTTTCTCTGTCCACCATATGTAATTTACCCTAGGGCTTTTCTCCTATATAAGAGAGCCCTAGGGTCTCTATGAAGGTAACTCATTCTATCCTCTCCACAGTTACGATAGGGCGCAAAAGGTCCTCTCTAGGACATTGCTTAGCCCATTGTTGTAAAAGTCGGCCGACTAGGCCGATTAGGCGGTCCGACTAGTCAAGTAGGTGGGGTAACCAACTTGACTAGGCCTAATCGGCCATTAGTCGGTCAACACGACTAATCGAGCCAACTAGTCCGCCTAGTCGGACGACTACAAGACCGACTTTTACATAGAGATTTTTTTATTTTTTTAGTTTTTCATTTTTTTTAAATCGAACTTATTCTAATATGCTTAATGTTATATTTAAAGATAATTACTTCTTTTATTTTATTATGATAGTATAGAAAATATACAAATCAATGTAAGTATATAAGAATATGTGTATAAAAATTGATTTATATATTTAAAATAATTAAAAAATTCAAAACCGACTAATGCTTGACTAAATCCGACTAGTCGCCCGACTGTCGATTAATCCTTAGTCAGTGACCCTGACGACCGAGTACCGACTACCGCTTTCTGCAACCTTGGCTTAGCCTGAAAACATTGAGTCAAAAAGATCCAAATTCTGAAGAATCAGCCAATCACAACCCATTCTAGCACCTTTAACTAACCTTAAAACTATTACACCATCATCACTCGCTACACATGGTCTACTTTCATCGAATTTTATTGAACGTGCATGCTTTGCCAAATGCTAAATATTGATTCCGGCATGCTTTCTCTTTCCAATATATTGTCTAATATACTTAGATCTCTTGGTTTTTTGTCGTCCCAAAATCTCCTAAAAGGTTGACTAATTGGTCAAACTTTCGTTATCTCTTCATCTTTCGAAGTTCAGCTAGAAATCTCTATCCTCGCTCAAGAAGTCAAGGGGAAGGGCGGATGAGGGAGAAGGTATGTTCCATTATCATCGTGCAAGGCATAGACATGGCTCTATTATGCTGCTCGAATATAGAGATTGTCCTATGACTCCCATTTCCATGCTCTTCAGTCTTCATTGCCTCAAAGGTAAAAAGACTATTATAGAAATGAATATTAATTGATGCAACGTGAGACAGATAAATGGGGCTTTATTTTTCGTTTAAATAGGGCCGAGTACTTTTATTTAGTCCGTTGCAATTTTATTTAAAATAAAGAGCCCAAATCAAATATCTAGTATGAAGCCTAGCTTTCTTCCGGGAAAGAGGAGGATTTCCGTCAAGCATAGTTGAGTAGATCGCATGTGATCTCGATTTAATTAATTAGTCAGTTATATTTAGTAGTTAATTGGTTAGAGATATTAAGGTCCAAATTAGGATAAGTTAGAATTTGAATTCTTATTTTATTCATATTTTTGTAATCTCACCCGTCCTATATAAAGGGGATGGTAGTCATTTATTCAAAGACAGATGAAATTGAAATCAAATTGAGATTGATCTCATCTCTCTCACTTTCCCTTCTCCTTCCATGCGATCTTCGCACTTCTCTTCCATGAATCTCGTGCCACCAAATAATATTCCCATCGCTAAAAAATTTTTTCCATTGCAAAATTTTATTTGCATCAATTGGTATCAGAGCATGGCTCACAGATCGTCTCACGATCCGACGATCCATCCAGAGGCTCGCACATACGTACATCCAAAGAATCTCGTTCAACGAACCAAGCATGGTGTGCTGAGGTTAGACAAACACTATCTAATATGCTCCAAGTTTGTACGGATATGCAAGCTTTTGTGAGAGAAATGTGAGATCCGCGGAATGTTGAGGCGTTGACGCGACAACTACAGGAAAATGCTGCCAGAAACGCTGCAAAAGTTGTTGTCTAGGAGGTTTCAGAACCCCCGTCATCATCTATAGTAGAAGTCGTCCAATGCGAGTTTGAAGGCAATAATGAAGAAAACAAAGAAAAAATGCAAAAAAAAAGAAAAAAATACATCTACGCATGTTGTCCAGCAAGTTTCAGATTTGCATCCATGTGAGGAACGAACTCCGCTGCTACTCTCGCTCACCCAACGCTCTCACAGACTCTCCTCGCCTCCCTCGCGCCTTCAGCCCCTTCGCCCGCCCTGCGCCACCCCACTAGACACATAGTCACTCCCTCAAGTTTGCCCAACCCCACCACCACCACAGCCCTCATCGTGCCCCCCTTTCGCCACTCTGCCCTTCCTCCCACCACTCTGCCTCTGGATCGACATCCTCCTCGTCGTCAATGTCGATGCCTCCGCCAACCCTATCTCGCCCCTCCACCTCACCCCTCTGCCGCCATTTTCCTCGGCCCCTTCCCCACCGCCAATGTCGCTACCCTTCCCCTCTCTACCCGGCGTCGTCGGCCCCTCCATCTCACCCCTCTGCCACCACCACTCCTGCTTGCCCCAACCACGCTAAGCCCCCCCACCATCTATTATGCATCCTGCTCCCCCCCCGGCACGGTTGGCGTCATTGTTGTTGAATGTGGAAAAGAAAAAACCCTAAAGTGAGGTCCATCCTCTATCGTATTCGAATCCCATAAAATGGGGTTTAAGATTAATTTGGAACAATTTCAGTGAAGGCCCTCCTTTAGAAGTATTTTATTCTAAGGGTAAAGTTGGTTGGGACTTAAGATGAAGTGCCTTAGTTGAAGGGGTAGACAAATTGCAGGGACGCCCTTCAATTGAGAAAAACTACAAACGTAATGCTGGATTAAGGAAGAAAGGTTACTTAATTGGAGCAAATTATTGAATGAATTCGAGAAGAATTCTCCGGCACCGCAGCTGAAGATCAAGCAATTTGTCGAGAGACGAATTTTTCAAACGGAGGAGAGTTGATGCAGCACGAGACAAATAAATAGGGATTTATTTTCGTTTAATTAGGGTTGAGTACTTTTATTTAGTCCGTTGCAATTTTATTTTAAATAAAGAGATCGCATATGATCTCGATTTAATTAATTAGTCAGTTATATAGTTAATCGGTTAGAGATATTTAGAGTCCAAATTAAGATAAGTTGCGATTTAAATTTTGATTTTATTTCTATTTTTATAATCCCATCCCTCCTATATGAAGGGGATGGTAGTCATTTCTTCAAAGACAGTTGAAGATGAAATCAAATTGAGATTTAACTCATCTCTCTCCCTTTCCCTTCTCCCTCCACGCGATCTCCACGCTTCTCTTTCCCGAATCTTGTGCATCTGGCGCACTTTCTCTTCTCCCTCCCCCCAATTTCTTCCACCAAGTAATATTTCCACCACTAAAAAAATATGTTTTTCGGTACAAATTCTTATTTGCATCATTAATAATCCAATAGTTTTATTACCTCTAAACTATAGGAAAGCTTGAATTATTTACGTAGTTTTTCATAATAAACAGAAGGTTCAGAAAAGGTCTCACACCCTTCATCATATTCCACTCCACTATGTGGAGCTTAGCACCTGATATCAACGATGTAAACATAATTAGCAAAATGTAAACATTATTGTGAAAATTTCCCATACTTCTCCCCATTTCATCATGCCTTCGTTATGTTTTTTTGGAGGAGATGTTTCTTTCATCTAAGAAGCTTATAACTTTTCTATGTAGCCTCATATAACACTAGACATATAACTATTTTCAATAATCTACTCCTTATGTAGTTGCTCTAAATATAAACATATCATAGTATCTTATTAAATTTTACTCAAACTATGCATGCATCATTGATTAGATTTTGAGGGTTTGGCCACTGAGTCTTATGTGAGGGAACACCTGCTATAGGGATGAAAACGGTTGGATACGGATACGATTATGATATCCTTATCCGTTTTAAAATTCAAAAACAATTATAACGCAAGTGTGTAAAATAGAGAATCGTATCTTCAAAATACAAATACGGAACAGATATTGATATTAGGATATGGATATTTGACAACTAAATGCGAATTAATTTATGAATATTAAACATGTCCAAATTTACCTAAAAAATATCCGCCATTTAGATTTATAACAATAACCAATATATAAAAAGTACACTGAATATTTAAATAATGAATATGGACCTAAAATAGCTAAATAATAAAAGAAAGCTTAAAAATAACTAAATAATAAAAGAAAGTTTAAAAATAACTAAATAATAAAAGAAAGCTTACCGTACTTATGTATATGGGTATCATATCGATATTAATATTGTTGGAGGAAGAATAGAATTGTTATTTCATTATTGAGACCCTATGACTCTCTTATATAGGAGAAAAGCCATGGGTAAATTACAAGAGAAATGAAAGAAAGAGAAATAAGAAATAAATATAAAGAGATATAAATATCTCGACACTCCCCCTCAAGCTGGAACATATATGTCTATCAAGCTCAGCTTGGAACATCTCTAAAAAGGGCCTCTAGCAAGGGCCTTGGTGAAAATATCAGAAGTTTGATCTCCAGTAGAAACATGGGAAGTGGATATGAGACCCTTCTAGATCATGTCTCTGGTATAGTGGCAATCTACCTCTGTATGCTTGGTTCGTTCATGAATTGCGGATTATTGGCAATAAATATAGTTGCTTGATTGTCACATAAAAACAGCATGGGAAGAGGAACCTCAACAGCAAGATCAGTCAAAATCGATCTAACCCATATCATCTATGTGCTCCCATGTTCACGGCCCTATACTCAGATTATGCACTGGATCTAGCAACCACTATCCGCTTCTTGTTTTTTCATGACACGAGAGAGTTCCCAATAAAAATAGCATAGCCAGAAGTAGACTTCCTGTCTCTAGGGCATCCTGCATAATCTGCATTTGCACAAGTTGTCACCTCAAGAGGCGTACCTTTGCTGAATATGAGACCAGTACCAAGTGAAGTCTTCAGATATCTCAAAATCATACAGATCGCATCCAGATGAACCTTCCTGGGTTGCTCCATGAACTGGTTCACCTTGCTCACAGCAAAGGATATGTTTGGCCTGCTGATGGTAGCTAGGGTTGGCTATTGAGTCACGGCTCAATGAGCCAAGCTCGGGCTCGGCTCGATAAGAGCTCGTGAGCTTGGCTCATTAAGCTATTGAGCCAAGCCCAAGCTAGATTTTTGGGCTCGATAGCTTATCGAGCCGAGCCCGAGCCGAGCCCTGCTCAGCTCGATAACTCAAGAACGGGCTCGATAAGGAATATATATAAATTCTATTTGTGAAACTACAATGATTTTTATTTTTATTTGTATTAGTTTTGCAACATTATTAATGGTGGATTATGTGTTTATGTTGTTTATGTAACAATAATGTTGGGTGGACTATGTTGTAGACTTGGATTTTCTACCTTTTATCTATAATAATCTGGGTTATAGTTAGATATTTAGTATTGTTTCTTTTTTATTAACAAGCAGAATGATATAATATATATTATAATTTAACTTTTATATACAACTTGGATGGTGCCCTACTGGTAAGGTGGACGATCTTTAAAAAGGAGGTTTCAGGTTCGAGCCCATGCAAAACACTATTTCACCAAAAAAACACTTATTTCCTTAACGAGCCTGAATAGGCTTGAGCCCAGACCAGGCTCGATAAGAGGCTCGGGCTCGATAAAGGGCTCGGCTCAAGACTTATCGAGCCCGAGCTGGCTCGATAAGGGCTTTAGCCCACCGAGCTCGAGCCCGAGCCAGCTCGGCTGGGCTTGATCGAGCCCGAGTCCAGTTGGGCTTATCGAGCCCGAGCCAGAGCCCAGCCCTAGCTCAGCTCGTTAGGCTCGATAGCCAGCCCTAATGGTAGCATATAGGAGCTTTCCAACAAACTCCCTATATCTTCTCTTATCTACTTCCTCGGTGTCATCATTATATAATCTCATACTCGGATCAATAGGACTAGTAGCAGGCTTGCACTCTGTCATACATGTCTCTAGTAGAAGATCAATCACAAACTTCCTCTGAGACATCACAAGACCACGTTGGTTCTTGGTGAACTCTAATCCAAGGAAGTATCGAAGATTGTCAAGGTCCTCGGTCACAAACTACTGACCTAGAAACTCCTTGGCAGCCTGAATGTCATGCCCATCATCACATGTGATAATAATATCATCAACAAAGACTAGAATAGCAACAATACCTCTCTTGTGTCCTCTGAACAACAAGTGAGTGATCCGCAGTGGATCGCGCAATCCCCTGGTGCTCTATCAACTCTGAAAGCTTATGGTACCAAGCTCTCGGACTCTGCTTCAGGCCGTAAATTGCCTTGTGGAGCCTACACACCTTCTGAGACTCCCCCTTAGCAACAAACCCTGGTGGTTGTTGCATATATACCTCCTCATGTAGATCTCCATATAGAAAAGCATTCTTCACATCAAGTTGGTAAAGAGGCCAGTCCCGTGAAACAGCAACTGATAGAAGAATGTGCAATGTCGAATGTCTGGTCACTAGAGAAAAGGTATCCCAATAGTCCACCCCATAAATCTGGGTGAACCCATGTGCTACAAACAAGCCTTGCCTTCTAGCGATCCACACTATCATATGCATGTTGTTTCACCGTAAAGATCCATTTGCACCCCACAACAGAGGCACCTAGAGGAGCAGAAACAACATTCCAGGTACCACGAGACTGCAAAGAGGCCATCTCCTCCATGGAAAGTCGCCAACTACTACCCTGTATGGCCTCCTGATATATTCACGGGATAGTAACAGCAGAGTCCCACAATAAAACTCCAGTACTCCTCTGAAAGATGGTCCAAAGAAACATGTGCAGCTAGAGGATTAGTGGTACAATTACGACGCGGATTCCTCAAGGCAATAGGTACATCGAGGTCATCAGCCTCCCTGTTCTCTGATATCAGCTCCTCCTGTACAGTATCTTGTAAAACAAGCATATCACTAGTGCCATCAGTAGAAACAATGTGTTCATTACATACCTGAGGTGTGTTGGATACTCATGAGCGGAGGGGCGAGTAGAGGACCTGCGAATGTAAAACTGTGGTAGGAACTGTATCAGGGTAGACGGTGGCGGAGGAGGTGGAGGTCGAGATGGCTGAGACTCAGCATGGGGAGTTGTTGGTGGAGATAACGGAGGTGGTGGAACAAAGACATCCTCACAAGAGTCAGCATTAGACAACCTGTCACATGTAGGAGAAAAATACATGCAACCATATCCTCAATTTAACGAATGCATATACGAATTGATACAATTATATTTGTATTTGTCTTCATCTCTTACACCTCTCTACTGGATTGCTAATTGGGCAGTGAGATCTCCATTTTGGATGAAGAGTTCCATCCTGCATTAATGGAGGTAGTTAACGTGGAAAATCAAATTATAAATGCACTGCATACATCGACACTTGAGGCAATACCTATAAGTTGCATATGTGATAATTGGGTCAGCTCAAGAACTTCTATTTAATATGTGTAGCAAAGTATCTACTACCTACATCTTATGTAATATCTTATATATTTTATGAGTTCTTTTATTATTAAGCTTGTACTTATAGTGGATTATAGTTTCCATTTTAGTTGTGTATTTTACTTAAAGACATATATCTATATTTCAATATGCACCATATGATGTGTTGTTACAAGTCAAACTTCTGAGTTACACATCTATTAGCATATAAATGTACATTTCTTTTTTATGGAAAAATATGATTTTAAGAGCCACTTCCATGATTTTTTTTACGATATCAACAAATTTTCAGGAAAATTTTCCGAAATTTATTCTCCATCGCTCCTAGCAAAACAACATCAAAATCTAAATTTGAGGCCATGCACCTGCATAATGTTACACGCTCCGAAAAACCTTCTGACAAAGTCACGATAAAGGAAATAACTTGATTCACTTCCTTTACCAAGTCACATCGAGAACATTCAGCGTCCACAAGTAGGTTTTGTCTCCTTCACGATAGAGGAAATCACTTCCTTTACCAAGCCACATCGAGAACATTCAGCATCCACAAGTAGGTTTTGACTCCTTCTAAGGTGCTTATAGACATGTCTCTCGTATCTTAAGAGCTAATCAGATATGTAGGACATCATAGTGTCCAAAACAACTTGCAATCAGTGAGCAGGTCACAATCCACTATCCCTATGTGTCTTGAGCAACTCCTAAGCCTTCTTAAGTGGGAAAACCCCACAATTAAAAATCACATTTGTGGAATCTAACAACCCACCATCAAGATTTCCCCACCAAGAGGCTTTGCTGCATATCACGAAATCGGATTTTGCAAAAGATTAGCAATTTCTCGGGAGTGGAGATTAATGGGATGATGTGAGCATGCATTCATTCGGTGTATGCAATGGGGAAATTGGTGCAATTCGGATATTCATCAACGAGACCAAGTGCCATCCTGTTTTCTTGCGAAGTGGAGAAGTCAACACCCAAAGTCTCTCAACCTAAAGAAGCTTTTAACCCCAAAATGGAACCTACCTCATTTTCCTCAAACACCATAGCATCAAAAACATCAGCCATTATCATAGGGAGCATCGAGTACGGCAGACACCCTATGATTGCTCCATCCACCAGACTTCCCCACTGGGATGATCCACCAAGAAACAGTTGTCAATTGACACTTCACCCATATGACCCAATTTTCTCGGAACCATAGTTAAATCTCAGAACGGGCTAAAGATAGGCCCAAGAAATAGTCATGGCCTTTTGAAAAATGCACTTTTCAAAGGAAGCTCCGGCCTGAGAATTTCCGAGTAGTGACAATTTAAAAGCCATCATTAAATATTTGTGGAAACGCTCACAAAACATCCCTACAAGACCCTTCTCACCTGCTGCCCCCCTATACCAACTTTCGCCTCCCTGTAGTCATCTCCTCGTCCATTATTAGGCAAAATGAGGTGATTAGTTCTCCTCCTCACACTTGCAGATAAATGGGAAAAAATCCAGTGCTAGTGCCATTTACTCATGCAGATCTACCAAGAATGTTACTTCCAGTACCTCTTTCAATGTGTCTTAGATTTAGAACCCTTTGAAAACATTGTTACCCTCCATGCATAGGTCGGCAATCAGCTCACCATACGATTCCCAACCACCATCAGATATCCCCCATGATGAGGAAAGAATATGGTCAAGTTATAGTTCACCTGTGTGACCCAATCATCTTGGAACTCCGGCAACCTCATAGGCTCATACTATCTGTTGGGAAACGTGAATGAGATGTTTATTCCATAGCCCTAGGCTCTCTTATATAGGAGAGTAGCCTATGGGTAAATTACATAAAGAGGATAACAAGAAAATAAAATAGCAAAAAGATACAATAACTAAATATGCGTCAACACTCCCCCTCAAGATGGAGCATAGATGTCAATCATGCTCAGCTTGGAAGCACACTTCTGAAACGGGCCACGTAACAATGCCTTGGTGAATATATCTGCAGTCTGGTTCTCTGAAGTAACATGGGATGTGGTGATGAATCCTTTCTGAATCATATCACGTATGAAGTGGCAATCCACCTCAATATGCTTGGTCCGTTCATGGAATGCAGGATTGTTTGCAATGAACAAAGCAGCCTGATTATCACACTCCAAGTTCATAGGAAGTGGTATATCTAAGCACAAATCTGTCAGCACTGCTTTCACCCACATCATCTCTGTAGTAGCCTGGGCCATAGCCCTATATTCGGATTCAGCACTGGATCTAGCTACCACAGTTTGCTTCTTGCTCCTCCATGAGACTAGGGCATCTCCAACATAGACCGCATACCCTGAGGTTGACTTCCTATCCTTAGGACATCCTGCATAGTCTGCATCTGCGCATGCTGAGACAGAAATCCCCTTTCCTTTCTTGAATAGCAGACCTTTACCTGGAGAAGATTTGAGATATCTAAGTATCATGTGTATTGCATCTGTTGACGCATATGCTGTACTTGTCTATTTTTGTTATTTTATTTTCTTGTCATTCTCTTTATGTAATTTACCCATAGGCTACTCTCCTATATAAGAGAGCCTAGGGCTATGGAATAGATGATCTCTTTCACTTTTCCCAACATGGTATCAGAGCGACGGTCCTAGACCGGAGTTCCTGGAACCCTAACCCTAACCCTACCCGCCGGCCCTCTCTCTCTCCTCTTCTCTCCGCAGATCGGCGCCGCCCCTTCCCCAGGCGCACCAAGGCGCACATCTCCAGCGCCTTCTCCGGCGCACCAAGGCGCTTCTTCTCAGGCGCACATCTCCAGCGCACACCTCTAGCGCACCAAGGCGCCCCTTCTCCGGCGCATCAAGGTGGATCTGCAGCTGGATCTCCAGCGCCCTCTCCAGCGCTCATAAGCGCACATCGGCGCGCATCAGTGCACCAGGCGCATCAACGCGCACCTGTGCACATCAGTGCACATTAGTGCACACAGGCGCACATCTGCGCACATCTGCGCACACAGGCGCACATCTGCGCACATCGGCGCACATCAGAGCACACAGGCGCACATCCAGCCGCGCATTGACGTACATCCAGTGCGTCAGGTCTGGTAGCTAGCGTGCGTGTGCACGGTTTTTCAACCCTAAGCCCCAGATAATCAACATGGGATTAGTTGCTTGAAGTCTACACATGCAACTAATCCCGTCTATGTCTTTGTAGACGAGTATTCTTCATTGCAGTTCGCTCCAGTCTTCCGTATCCAGTATGTCAGAAAGTAAGGCAGATATCCCGTCCATGGGCGCATTTCGTGGTCCAGCGCCCATTGTCAAGATGGATGGTACGAACTATGAACTGTGGGCAATGCAGTTCATGAGTATGATGAAGTCCACGGGCAAGAAGCATATTCTCACAGAGCCCGAGCCTACAGAGAAGACTGGAGTCCATGCCTCATGGGAGGCCGACGACGCATACGCAAAGGTGTGGCTATCTGGCACATTGGCTATTGAGATCGCCAATGATATTCTACATCAACCCACAGCCAAAGACATGTGGGATATCCTAGCAGCGACATATTCCCAGGCGAAGAATGAGACCAAGATCCTGCAGCTACAACATGATATATTCACAATTAAGCAGAATGGCCGCCCATTACATTCTCTCTACACATCTTTGAGAGGAATGTTTGAGAAGCTCCATAGCTTCATGCCTCTTACCGCCACACCTGAACAGCAGAAGACATACAGGAATGCGACGATGGTGGGTGTGTTTCTCGCTGCACTCGATCCAGAGTATGAGGCAGCACGTTCACAGATTTTGGCGGACTCGACTATTCCTCCCATGGAGGAAGCCTTTCACAGATTGAGCAGGATTACTGTACCTTCAGCAGCCACTAGTCAGAATCCCTCAGCCATGGCAGTCAACAGAGGCCGCAGTTCTCAATACCAGGGCCGTGGACGCATTCCCCGTGGAAGGGGTGGCCGCACTAGGCCAACATGCTCATACTGTCACAGAGTCGGTCATACTGAAGACACATGCTACTCAAAGCATGGATTTCCTGCATCTGCACGAGCCGCTGAGCAGATAGAGCCACCGTCTGCATCTACCCGGGATCAACGATTTGATGATCTGGTTGCCCGTCTTAGGGGCATTATACCACCATCTGGCCCAGCACCTCCGACAGAGAATCATACTGATGCCGCTGCTTCAGCTTCTGCCTCTACGAGTACTTCAGGTAGTACACTTGCTCTTCATAGTAGTAGATCAGATACATTGCCGTGGATCATGGACTCGGGCGCTACACATCACCTATGTGGCGACCAGAGTCTACTTACAGGATATACTCAGATTCCTCCAGGACGGACAGTAGTGATCGCCAATGGCACTCATTCCCCTATCACGGGTCAGGGGGAGATTACATTGACATCCTCGATGCAGCTCAAGAATGTTTTGCATGCACCGCATTTTTCCATGAATCTGTTGTCGATTAGTCAGATTACGAAGGATCTTCATTGTCGAGCTATTTTTGATTCATCTTCTTTGATTTTTCAGGACATCCGTACGGGCAACGTGATTGGTCATGGCTATGAGCAAGGAGGCCTTTATCGTCTAAACCAGACTCCGTTTGCCGGAATCACAGCCTCCTCCGCAGAACAAGTATCTCCTCTCCTGTGGCATCTGCGCTTCGGTCATTTACCGCTTCAGAAGTTGCGTCTAGTCCTACCCTATAGTATGCCTCACACAACTGTTCAGTGTGAGGCGTGTCAGTTGGGAAAACATCACAGGTCTTCTTTTCCCAGTAGTCAAGGTCGGAGTACTAACTCCAAGTTTGAGTTGTTTCATGTCGACGTCTGGGGTCCGAGTCGTGTTCCCGATCATCAGGGGCACAGGTTTTATATTGTTTTTGTGGATGATTTTTCTAGAGCATCATGGGTATTTCTAATGAAAAATAAGTCTGAAGCTGGAGATATTATTATTCACTTTCTAAATGAGATTCAGAATGTTTTTTCCACAACTGTCAAAATTTTGAGAACTGACAATGCCTTAGAGTTGTGCACCAACAATCTAGCCAAATACTACTCCTCAAAAGGGATTGTTCACCAAACATCCTGTGCTCATACGTCTCAACAAAATGGGGTTGCAGAAAGAAAACACCGTCATCTTCTTGACGTTACAAGGTCCCTTCTCATTCAGAGTCATGTCCCGTATACCTACTGGGGTGATGCAGTTCTTACTGCATGTTATCTTATAAATCGTATGCCCTCATCTGTCTTGAATGAACAGGTTCCTTTCTCACTTATATATCCTGACAAGGAGCCGTTCATTCTTACCCCTCGTGTATTTGGGTGTGTCGCATTTGTCCATCAGTTGTCGCCCGGTTTGGACAAGCTCTCTCCTAGGGTTGTCAAGTGCATCTTCGTGGGGTACTCCAGAACTCAAAAGGGGTACAAGTGTTTTGATCCTGTGCGTCGGCGGTATATGATCAGTGCAGATGTTACATTCTTTGAATCTATCATGTATTTTTCAGAATCCGGGAACATGCAGCCACCACCATTGTCTCCTGATACCGTTTTCATGGCACCACCAACATCGCAGCCGTCACCTCCAGACCTACCACAACCACCACCACCACCACCACAGCCACCAACAATATCCCCGTTACCACTCCATTACACCCGACGGTCGAAACAAGCTCATGGCTCTGACCAGTCAACTAGCTCGCCTATGGTATGTAATGAAAATATTAATGTTGATGAATCTGACGACATTTCTCAGCAGGATGCAGTACAGGAGCAGGGTGCTACTACAGAGGATCTGGATGTCCCAATTGCTCTACGAAAGCAGAAGAGAAGCTGTGCCAAGTATCCAGTATCAGCTGCGGTCTCGTTTGAGAGGTTATCTGGACCATTCAGGACGTTTGCATTGGCACTCTCAGCTACAGATATTCCACGGAACCACCATGAGGCTATGAAGGATTCTAGATGGCGGCTAGCAATGGAGGAAGAGATGGCGGCTCTTCAGTCTCGAGGTACATGGAGCTTGGTGACCATACCTCCAGATGTCACCCCAGTGAGTTGCAGATGGGTGTTTACAGTGAAACATAATGTAGATGGCTCTATTGACAGGTACAAGGCACGCTTAGTTGCCAGAGGATTCACACAGACATATGGAGTAGATTACCTTAACACGTTCTCCCCTGTCGCTCGTCATTCCACTCTGCGGATACTCTTATCAGTTGCAGTTACTAGAGACTGGCCGCTCTATCAACTGGATGTGAAGAATGCTTTTCTGTATGGTGATCTGCAAGAGGAAGTTTATATGCAACAGCCACCAGGGTTTGCTGTTGAGGGGGAGTGTTCCAAGGTTTGCAGATTACATAAGGCCATCTACGGCCTTAAGCAGAGCCCCAGAGCATGGTTCCAGAAGCTGTCAGACCTCTTTGAGAAACAAGGATATAAACGCTCCAATGCTGATCATTCCTTGTTCGTGCAGAAGACGGCGAGAGGTATTACTGTAATCATGGTTTATGTTGATGATATCTTGATTACAGGTGATGATGACCAGGGTATTAAGCAGGCAAAGGAAAAGCTGGGGACTGAGTTTGTCACCAAGGACTTGGGAGTCCTTAGATATTTTCTGGGGCTGGAATTTGCTAGAAATCCATATGGGCTAGTCATGACACAGAGGAAGTATGTCACAGATCTACTGAATGAGACAGGTATGCTAGGATGTCGGCCTGCTACGACACCAATGGATCCTAGCATGAAGTTGTATGATGATGACACAGAAGAGGTCGACAAGCGAAGGTACAGAGAACTGGTAGGCAAACTACTGTATGTCACGATCACTAGACCTGATATATCGTTTGCAGTGAGTCGTGTGAGCCAGTTCATGGAGCAACCACGCCAGGTCCATATGGATGCAATATACATGATTCTGAGATTTTTAAAATCATCTCCAGGTGCAGGCTTGTTATTTAAGAAAGGAAAGGAGATTTCTGTCACAGCATGTGCTGATGCAGACTATGCAGGATGCCCCAAGGACAGGAAGTCAACGTCAGGGTTTGCAGTCTATGTTGGAGATGCTATAGTTTCATGGAAGAGCAAGAAGCAGACAGTAGTGGCCAGATCCAGTGCTGAATCAGAATATAGGGCTATGGCCCAGGCTAGCACAGAAATGATGTGGGTGAAATCCTTACTTGCAGATCTATGCCTTGACATACCTCTTCCTATGATGTTGGAATGTGACAATCAGGCTGCCTTATTCATTGCAAATAATCCAGCGTTTCATGAAAGGACCAAACATATTGAGGTCGATTGTCATTATATACGTGACATGATTCAGAAGGGGTTCATTGCTACATCTCATGTCACATCAGAGAATCAGACTGCTGATATTTTCACCAAGGCTCTACTTAGAGGTCCATTCCAGAAGTGCGCGTCCAAGCTGAGCATGATTGATATCTATGCTCCATCTTGAGGGGGAGTGTTGACGCATATGCTGTACTTGTCTATTTTTGTTATTTTATTTTCTTGTCATTCTCTTTATGTAATTTACCCATAGGCTACTCTCCTATATAAGAGAGCCTAGGGCTATGGAATAGATGATCTCTTTCACTTTTCCCAACAGCATCCATATGCACTTGACGTGGCTGCTCCATGAACTGGCTCACACGGCTCACTGCAAATAATATGTCTGACCTAGTGATCGTGACATATAACAATTTGCCTACCAGCTCTCTGTATCTTCTCCTGTCAACCTCCTCTGTATCATCATCATACAGCTTCATGCTAGGGTCCATTGGTGTCGTGGCAGGTCGACACCCTAGCATACCTGTCTCACTCAGTAGATCTGTGACATACTTCCTCTGCGACATGACTAATCCATACGGATTTCTGGCAAACTCCAGCCCCAGAAAATATCTAAGGACTCCCAAGTCCTTGGTGACAAACTCGGTCCCCAGCCTTTCCTTTGCCTGCTTAATGCCCTGGTCATCATCACCTGTAATCAAGATATCATCAACGTAAACCATGATTACAACAATACCTCTTGCCGTCTTCTGTATAAACAAGGAATGATCAGCATTGGAACGTTTGTATCCTTGTTTCTCAAAGAGGTCTGACAGCTTCTGGAACCATGCTCTGGGGCTCTGCTTAAGGCCATAGATAGCCTTATGTAATCTGCACACCTTGGAACACTCCCCCTCAACAGCAAAACCTGGTGGCTGTTGCATGTAGACTTCCTCCTGCAGGTCGCCATACAGAAAGGCATTCTTCACATCCAGTTGATAGAGTGGCCAGTCCCTAGTAACTGCAACTGATAAGAGGATCCGCAGAGTGGAATGACGAGCCACCGGGGAGAACGTGTCAAGGTAATCTACTCCATATGTCTGTGTGAATCCCCTTGCAACTAGGCGGGCCTTGTACCTGTCAATGGAGCCATCTGCATTATGTTTCACTGTAAATACCCACTTACAACTCACCGGGTTGACATCCGGTGGTACAGTAACCAAGCTCCATGTTCCTCTAGACTGAAGTGCCACCATCTCTTCCTCCATTGCTAGCCGCCACCGAGAATCCTGCAAAGCCTCATGGTGGTTCCGTGGAATATCCGTAGCTGAAAGTGCCAATGCAAACGTCCTGAATGGTCCAGATAGCCTCTCAAACGAAACTGCTGCTGATAATGGATACTTGGCACAACTTCGCTTCGGCTTGCGTAGAGCAATTGGAACATCCAGATCCTCTGTGGTATCACCATGCTCCTGTAAGGCATCCTGCTGAGAAATGTCGTCAGATCCATCAACATTAATATTTTCAGTGCATACCATATGCGGGCTAGTTGACTGGTCAGGACCATGAGCTTGATTCGGCCGCCTGGTGTAATGGAATGGTAACGGGGATATTGTTTGTGGCGGCGGTGGTGGTGGTGGTTGTGGTAATGGTGGTGACGGCTGTGATGTTGGTGGCGACGGCTGTAATGTTGGTGGTGCCATGAATACGGTATCAGGAGATAATGGTGGTGGCTGCATGTTCCCGGATTCTGAAAAATACATACTGGATTCAAAGAATGTAACATCTGCGCTGATCATATACCGCCGACGCACAGGGTCAAAACACTTGTACCCCTTTTGGGTTCTGGGGTACCCCACAAAGACGCACTTGACAGCCCTAGGAGAGAGCTTGTCAGTACCGGGCGACAATTGATGGACAAATGCGACTGAACCAAACACACGAGGAGTAAGAATAAACAAATCCTTGTCAGGGTAAATAAGGGAGAAAGGAATTTGTTCATTCAAGACAGACGAAGGCATACGGTTGATAAGGTAACATGCAGTAAGGACTGCATCACCCCAGTAGGAGTACGGAACATGACTCTGAATAAGAAGTGACCTTGTAACATCAAGTAGGTGACGGTGTTTTCTTTCGGCAAGCCCATTCTGTTGAGACGTATGAGCACACGATGTTTGGTGAATAATCCCTTTTGAGGAGTAGTAATTGGCTAGAATGTTGGTACATAATTCCAAGGCATTATCACTTCTCACAATCTTGACAGATGTAGAAAAAATATTTTGAATTTCATTTAGAAAATGGATAATAATATTTCCAGCTTCAGATTTATTTTTCATCAGAAAGACCCATGATGCTCTAGAGAAATCATCCACAAAAACAATATAAAACCTGTGTCCCTGATGATCGGGAACACGACTTGGACCCCAGACATCGACATGAAACAACTCAAACTTGGAGTTACTACTCCGACCTTGACTACTGGGAAAAGACGACCTGTGATGTTTTCCCAACTGACACGCCTCACACTGAATCGGTGTGTGAGAGATACTATATGGTAGGACTAGACGCAACTTCTGAAGCGGTAAATGACCAAATCGCAAATGCCACAGGAGAGGAGATACTTGTTCAACAGGAGAGGATGTGGTTCCAGCAAATGGGGTCTGGTTCAGACGGTAAAGGCCTCCTTGCTCATAGCCATGACCAATCACGTTGCCCGTACGGATGTCCTGAAAAATCAAAGAAGATGGATCAAAAATAGCTCGACAGTGAAGATCCTTCGTGATCTGACTAATCGACAACAGATTCATAGAAAAATGTGGTGCATGTAAGACATTCTTCAGTTGCATAGAGGGTGTCAATCTAATCTCCCCCTGACCAGTGATAGGGGAATGCGTGCCATCAGCAATTACTACTGTCCGTCCTGGAGGGATCTGGGTGTATCCTGTAAGTAGACCCTGGTCACCACATAGATGATGTGTGGCGCCCGAGTCCATGATCCATGGCAGTATATGAGATCTACTACTGTGGAGTGCAAGTGTACTACCTGAAGTACTGGTAGATGCAGAGGCAGTGGCAGAAGCAGCAGTATCAGTATGACTCTCTGTAGTCGGTGCTGGGCCAGATGGTGGGATAATGCCCCTGAGTCGGGCAACCAGGTCATCAAAGCGCTGATCCAGTGACGCAGCAGACGGGGGCTCTATATGTTCAGCAGCTCTTGCAGACGCAGGAAATCCATGCTTTGAGTAGCATGTGTCTTCAGTATGGCCGACTCTGTGACAATATGTGCATGTTGGCCTAGTGCGGCCACCCCTTCCACGGGGAATACGTCCACGGCCCTGGTAATGAGACCCACGGCCTCTGCTGGCTGCCATGGCTGAGGGATTCTGACTAGTGGCTGTGGAAGGCACAGTAATCCTGCTCAATCTGTGAAAAGCTTCCTCCATGGGAGGAATAGTCGAGTCCGCCAAAATCTGTGAACGTGCTGCCTCATACTCTGGATCGAGTGCTGCAAGAAACACACCCACCATTGTCGCATTCCTGTATGTCTTCTGTTGTTCTGGTGTGGCGGTAAGAGGCATGAAGCTATGGAGCTTCTCAAACATTCCTCTCAAAGATGTATAGAGAGAATGTAATGGGCGGCCATTCTGCTTAATTGTGAATATATCATGTTGTAGTTGCAGGATCTTCGTCTCATTCCTTGCCTGAGAATACGTCGCTGCTAGGATATCCCACATGTCTTTGGCTGTGGGCTGATGAAGAATGTCATTGGCAATCTCAATAGCCAATGTGCCAGACAACCACACTTTTGCATATGCATCGTCAGCCTCCCATGAGGCATGGACTCCAGTCTTCTCTGCAGGCTCGGGCTCTGTGAGAATATGCTTCTTGCCCGTGGACTTCATCATACTCATGAACTGCATTGCCCACAGTTCATAATTCGTGCCATCCATCTTGACAATGGGCGCTGGACCACGAAATGCACCCATGGATGGAATATCTGCCTTGCTTTCTGACATACTGGATAAGGAAGACTGGAGCGACCTGCAACAGATAATATTTGTCTACAATGACATAGACGGGATGAGTTGCATGTGTAGACCTCAAGCAACTATCCCCATGGACCTCCGCGCGCTACGATCCGCACGCGTACCGGTTTCTATTGTAGAAACCCTAGAGCACGCTTGTAGAAAACCACGAAACACTATGCGCACAGAAGGCTAACGCTGTATGCACAGCACAGCACAGCAGATGGTGCGCACAGCACAGCAGGCACTGGAAGGTGCACGGTTGCCGCTCAGGAGATGGTGCACAGGACAGGAGGCGCACCGCACTAGGAGGCGCACAGGCTGCGCGCTATGCAGCGCAACGAGAGGCACCAGGCGATCGAGTAGCGCAAGGAGCCAGGCAGTCGAGAGGCGCCAGGCGATCAAGTAGCGCAAGGCGCGCTAGGCGATCGGCTCTAGAGGCGCCAGGCGATCAGCGAGAAGCCCCCCACGGCGAGAAGCGATCGGGGTTGCGCCTATGCGCGATCGGAGGGGAGGCGATCGGCGAGAGAAGAGAGAGAGAAGAGAGGAGAGGCCGGCGGGTGGGGCGGGTTAGGGTTAGGGTTTCGAGAACTCCGGTCTAGGACCGTCGCTCTGATACCATGTTGGGAAACGTGAATGAGATGTTTATTCCATAGCCCTAGGCTCTCTTATATAGGAGAGTAGCCTATGGGTAAATTACATAAAGAGGATAACAAGAAAATAAAATAGCAAAAAGATACAATAACTAAATATGCGTCAACACTATCTGTATGTTACCTAAACAGTACATTTAGTCAATATAATTCACACAGAGCATCAGAGCGTATTGGATATGAAAGACGTGGCGTGGACAGGAAACTGCAACGATGTCAGTTCATTGATGAGCAGCAACTCAACAGAGGCACAGGTTCATGGACCAATTGTGGGGGTAGAAAAGGAAATTACTAGTGTGGAGGAGGCAGATGTCGAAGGTGAAGGCTCATGGGGCCACATTAGTTCTTCTCAAATAGGAGGTGGGAGGCATATGTTCCAGGGCATACATTGAATGTTTGTGGTTTGCTTATAGGTTTCTGTAAGAAGAAAAAGAACACTTCTTCTGAGGCACAGCCTTGACAACACCAAGCCACCCTGCCAAGTTGAAGCTCACACTTTTTATTGCAGCTAGAGGCACCAACCTTGAAGTGCATGTGGCTTGCCTCATCTCAAAGTATAGGCCTTGAGGTACAATTTCCAATACCAAGGTTGCAGCCATAGGAAAAGAATACCAAGCCCCTGCCCTTGCTAACACCGACCATTGTAACCCCATACAGTCATGAAAATCACCTCCACATATTTATTCAGAGATAATTTATCGTTCTTTGATGATAGTCAAGAATTTGCAGAAGCCCCGTCAACATGGAGTCATTTACATGCCGAGGAAAATGCATATACTTCTTTTTTATGGAAAAGAGGGTGAGATCCCGAGGAGGGACTCACCAACAAGATTTGCATTAAGAAATTAAACATTGGAAAGATCGTACATGTGACCAGGTCAAAACAAAGCCCTTGAAGTGACCAAGTGCATTTCAACATAGAAGCATTGACCTCAGAAGATACGATCATTCCTATCACACTAGACAAACTATAGGAGGGCGAAAGCATGGGAAGCATCCTCCTGTGAGTTTCCACATGCTAACATAATTGAGCTCCTGAAAGAGGTGCTATTACCAGTCCTGAGCCAACAAATACGAGCCCCTTCCCGAACCAGCGCTGAGGTTTTGCATTTAAAGAATAAGTGTCCCATGTCTTCATGCTCTTCACAGCATTTTCCACACATAAGGTCCCTAGTATTAGAAAATTATTTTGCCGCACCTTGGTAAACAGACTCACATGCCTCGCAAGCCAGAGAAAAACTTTATCTTTTGAGGAATTTTGCAGCTCCAAATAATCATGACAGGTGCGATCTACCAGGATCATGTTCTGCTTGCGGGCGAAAAAAGATATGCTCTTTTAACCACTAAATTGCCAGCAGCCCATACAAGTCAATCTCTACCACTCATGAGACCCTCAAGGTCATCCAATATAATAAAGCAACGTACTCATTAAATCTTTCTTCTGAGAAATCAGCAGTAAAACGGGGGCTCCAATTGGGTATACACCTATACGGTGGATGTCCTTTTTTCTTTAAAAAAAACAAGGGCTCCAAGCTCCAGTCGACCACACCTTGTGTAACATGGCATCGTGATTCTCATCAGATGCAAAAAGATGTGGGTATCGATCTCTCAAAACTCCCAACATTGTCCGGTTCTCCAACCAAAATCTAAATTGCTACCCACTACTGGAGAAAGTATTCCACACCCACCGATCCCCACCCCCCTCCCACACAGACACACAAAAACTCAAAACTCAGGAAGGATCTACGTAATGCCCAACCAAATAGAGGAGGGATACCTAACAAGAGTTGTATCCAAGGAACTACATATGCCATAAATGTTTCGCATCAATCTCACCTCATAGTATGAACATCCATTTGGTCATGAGGGCCTTATTCATGTATTTAAGCTTCAAGATCCCTAAGCCATTGCCCTTCTTTCTGTATACTACCACCTCCCAATCAATGAGATGAATTCCACCTCTTCATGATTATCAACTGACCCAAAGAAGTGCCTCATCAAACATTCAATCTTCACCCCTTCGGAAGCAGTCCAGTGGAGCAGAAGAAAACGAGAATTGTAGAAAAGACATGTTTGAGTACGACCAACTTTCCACCTTTAGAGAGTATTCTCGTCTTCCAACTTGCCAGCTTGCTTTCCAATCTATCAAGGGCCACCTTCAAGTCTAATGAAAGGTGTTATGCAACAAGCGGAAAACCAAGTAGGTGACGGGTAGTGTCCCGCTCTGACATCGCAAACTAGCGCAGGTCTCTTGTATCTCCTCCGAGCTAATCCAAAAGTGACGAAAGTAGACTTCCCTCTATTCAACTTAAGACCCAAATATATCCAAAAGTATCCATAATACAGAATGCCCTCCGCACATGCTCCAACCCCCTATCAATGAAGATCACAATGTCATCGGCATACTGAGTAATCAGTATAGATATTTCATCCTTAAGGTATCTTGTACACATTCCTTCATCCATAGCCAGCCTCATCATTGGCATCAGCTGCAATCACAAACAAAAGGGGCCCCATGGGATACCCTTGTTGTACCCCACGTTTGGAGCTGGAAGGAGCCTCCCTCCAGACAGCTATTAACCAGAACCATATAAGACACACTCGTAATGCACTTCTTCATCCATGTAATCCACCGAGAAGCCTCTACTTTCCAACGACGCCCTAGAGAAAATGTCAGTCCACGCAATCATATGCTTTGGAGAAATCTACATTCCACAACAACCTTTCACCTGATTCCTCTTCCAATCAAGCATCATATTGGAAGCAAGCACCCAACTGTCAACCATGAAAGGTACAATGCAAACTGCTCAGATGAATGGTATCATTTAGAACACCACAGAAGCGGTTGGCAAGTATCTTGGCAACAATAAGGTAGATCTCATTGGAAAAGGCTATAGGTCTAAACTCTTCCACTCTTGTCGATACCTCCCTCTCTGGTAGCAGAAATAATAGCACCTTTTTCAAATGCTCAAATCCGTGATTGCCCTCCCTAAATTCCTACAACACCCACACAATATCATCCTTGCTACCTCCCAAAATTCCCTGTAGAAGACCATCGAAAAACCATCGAGGCTTGGAGAACCATCCGCATTCAAAAAATATGCCTATCTTCGCCCTTAGTGATATGGGTCACAAGTGCCACAAACTAGGCCGTCGAGATCATCTTGATTCCCCTAACACGTCAGACCCAACCTGCACGAGTAATTGTAAAGCCATGAACTTGGCATCTCTCGGATCATATATCATAAGATCCGGCTCGTCAAGAGAAAACCAAGGAATTTATTTCATGTGAATCAGACTTCGTTTCGATTTGTTATAATTTTCGGAAGAAAAAGAAGTAAGGAGGATTAAAACGTCATTAACCGATAATGATTGTCATTAAGACTAATTAAGCATGATTAAAGAAACTAATGACAGATTGAAAACCGCTAATGATCATTATCAAACACTAATCAATAGTTAGCAAAAGATAAGCGTAAGCTGCGAAAGTTAAATCGCGATTAGTGAAAGTTAATCACGATTAGTGTTAATTAAGCCTCATTAGCGAATCTAGAATCCTCTGGAATATTCTAACTTAAGCCTTAAGTTTCGGATAAGTTTTGGTCAAAACCGTGGGCCAGAACCATGGGCCGCTAACCACGGTTAAGGTTTAAACCATGATTTTCTAACCATAGTTAGCGGTTTTCTGGAGCCTATAAATAGCTCCCCTACCCATTCATTCTCTACGATTTCCACTACCACCACCACCTCAAGGGATAGGGTCGAGAGGTCTGGAAGAGGAGTAGGAGGCGAGGAATGAGTGCTAGCGAAGCGCTGCTGGGAGAACGGTTGCCCTGTTATGATAAGTGCGCACGAAATGAATGATTTGCAACGCGTGGTACTGGGAGCTAATATCTTCGAGTTGAACGACGGAAGATGTGGTCGTGCCATGTGGAGGCACGGGTGGTTGGATAGCGGCTGGGTCACGATAATATGTATTTAAAGCCACTAGATTATATGATTAAATATTAGCCTAAGGTTTTAAGCAACCGAGTCCTCGAGGACGGTGTGCTCCTTTGTTTGACAGGCTGAGGGTTGAGACCCTGATTAATAAAAGAAAAGAAAATTGTCAGGGTAGTATTGGAAGATTGGTTGAGGCGATGTGCGGCGGCATAAGCTTACCAAGATCAACGCAATCTCCAATCCTGAAGTGTCCACAGATTCGGAGTCCTTATAGTGGTAAGGTAATTCCCTGGACTAATCCCTAACGTGGAATAGAAAGAAATAGGACTTAAATTAATGAGAAGGAATGAATTTTTTTGTGATAACAAGTTTTGAAAAATTACCCATTTGTTTGCTTTTCTCTTCTTCGTTACTTAGCATTCGCTAATTTTTATCCTATGATTTATGGAAAACCCAACAGGTGTCGGTGAGCCATCGCAAGGACTTTAGTAATCCAGCCAGCTTACAAACTAGACATCCAGCCAGCCACAGTAGCTTTTCTTTGTAAGGTAGTTAGTAATCTTTCTGTGTATTTCTTTCTAACTGATGTGCATGTAATGATTGTAGTGAGACAATTAATCATGTGAACAGTAATTTTGAGAATGGAAAAGTGTTGAAATACTTCCTTCAGTGTATTTTTAATTGCAGTATGTTTCTAATGTTAGTTGTGATTGCTGAATAAATTATTGCTGAGTAACCAGATCCGGATATAGGAGGATCCGACGGTCCGGAATTGGGGTCGCAATAGATTGGTATCAGAGCCCGGTTACTCTAGTAATTTATTTAGTAATTGACAACTATGAGCGGTATTCAGAAACTAAGGTTGTATTAAGATCCTTTGATCTTAATACTTGATTGCAGTACCATTCATAAGTCATTGTCCCTTATGTACATCATGCTAAGACATATAGAACCTAATCTTTGGCCTTGACTTATCCCAGGATCATGGCAGATCAAGATATGTCTAGGCAATTAGCGGTTATAATGGCAATGCTCCAAGACATGGGGCAAAGGCAGCAAGCATTAGAGGAGAGGCTCAATGCACAAGCTGAGAGATCCGAGGCATCTAAGCATGTGGATGCTAGGATTGAAGGTTCTGTCCACCTTTTTGAGGAAGAATCTAGTTATCATCCTTCAACTAAGTCTGCTCCTACCCCAGATGAAGGAGCAATGGAGAAGGCCCTTCTTAGACACCAAATATTAATAGACAATTACCGAAAGGGAAAGATTCCTCAATTTAAAGGCATAGAAACACCTGCTGAGGCAGAACTATAGCTTGATGGCGTCAGCAGGATGTTAAGAATAATACACGCACCAGCAGATACTTGGGTGCACTTTGTTGATTACTCCCTAGTAGACTATGCAAAACGATGGTGGAGAGCCATTTCTAAGAAATTAGTAGACCCCATTCCATGGAATGTTGTTGAAGAGAGGCTCCGAGCTCACTTTTGTCCCTCCCATTGGGAAGAATTGAAGAGGGAGTTGGCTTCTTTGACCCAAGGATCCAAGAATGTACGAGATTATCATATTCACTTTACAGAGCTGCTACGTTACTCCCCAGCTTTAGAAGCTTCACCACAAGAGTGTCTTACCAAATTTATTAGCGGTCTTCAGGGAGATTTGAGAGAGAAGCTTGCAGGTTTTATAGCCACCACTGTAGATGAAGCCATGGACATCGCCTCTCGTATTGAGATGGAGAGGGATGAAAACCGCCAAAGAAGAAGCTTCCACTTTACTAGTGGACCATGCAAACGTAAGGCGGATTATAACCGAAGAGTCGTTATCATCCAGTCGGGTCTAATATAAGCTCGCCACGGACTTTGGGCCAGGAATTATCCGGAAGAAAGGGTTTCTCTAGACCTCCACTATATCCTCACGACTCAGCAGCAGAAGCTAGTACCTCTGTGGCTGGGTCTTCAGCTCAAACGGGAGCATGTGTGTGTTTTTACTGTCATCAGGAAGGCCACATCAAAAAAGACTGTCCGAAGTTGAGAGGTTCGGGGTTTAAACCAACCCCAATTAACAGTATAACATCCACCTCGAGCAATGGAGCAACGCGCGGAGGAAAACAGGGTAGAGGTCGTGGCTCACAAGGAGCACCTCCTATACAGCAACCACCACAAAGTGTTGTGGGTTCCAGCTTGCCTATTCCTAATGGTCAGCTCAATGCAATCACTGAAGAACAAGCCTACAATTCAGGCACAGCCGTACGAGGTACCGTTACTATTCATGACTTTTCATTACATGCCTTATTTGATTCTGGTGCTTCACATTCATTTATTACTCGACAATTAGTATCCACTTTGGGTAAGATACCAGTAGAAGTACAACGGTTATATCTGATCAAGGGACCAGGAGGACAAGTATTTATAATCCGAGAAATCCTGGATAATTGTATAGTACTGATAGCAGGACATCAGTTACATGTTTCACTACTACTAATCAAAATGGAGGACTTTGATCTTATCCTAGGGATGGATTGGCTAGAAAGGCATCATGCATGTCTTGACTGTTTTTATAAGACAGTAATGTTTCACCTTCCTAACTCGATAAAATACCAGTTCATTGGAAAGACATCCAATAATAATGTCGAATATATCTCTACTTTGAAGGCACAACAGTTGTTAGATAAAGGGTGTCAAGACTATCTAGCTTATTTACCACTACATCAGGGTCAGACATAATGATAGAAGATATAGCTATAGTGTGCGAATTTCCTGATGTATTTCCAGATAAACTACCTGGATTACCACCTGAGCGAGAGATTGAATTTGAAATCTCTCTCATACTTGATACTCAACCTATCTTTATCCCTCCGTATAGAATGACACCAGCTGAGTTACGAGAATTAAAGGTACAATTGCAAGAACTGTTAGATAAAGGATTCATTCGTCCTATTACTTCACCATGAGATGCACCTGTCTTATTTGTCAGGAAAAGGATGGGTTAATGCGGTTGTGCATTGACTATAGACAACTAAACAAGAAGACCGTAAAGAACAAGTATCCTCTGCCAAGAATAGATGATCTCTTTGATAAGTTACAAGGTTCAACTGTGTATTTCAAGATTGATTTAAGATCTAGATACCATCAGTAGAAAATTAAAGATAAAGATATTCCCAAGACAACTTTTCGAACTAGATACGGGCATTATGAATTCTTAGTTATGACTTTTGACTGACAAATGCCCCAGCAGCCTTCATGGATCTCATGAATAGAGTATTTAAGGAGTTCTTAGATTACTTTGTAGTAGTCTTTATTGATGATGTACTTATTTACTTCAAGGATAAGTATTTGCATGAACACCATCTCAGGCAGGCACTTGAAACTCTAAGGAAGAACAAATTGTATGATAAATATAGCAAATGTGACTCCTAACTATCTGAAGTATCTTTCTTAGGTAATGTTATTTCTAGGAAAGGTATATTAGTTGATTCTAAAAAGGGTAGTGCGGTGATGAGTTGTGAACGCTCGAAGACTATCACAGAAATACGATCTTTTCTGGGATTGGCTGGATATTATAGAAGATTTGTAAAGGACTTTTCACGAATAGCATTGCCAATGACTAGATTGACTCGGAAGGAAGTTCCATTCATATGGTCCGATGCATGCGAAATTAGTTTCCAAACACTGAAAGAAAGCCTAACATCTGCACCCAACCTTACTCTACCCTCTGGGAGTAAAGGATTTACAGTGTACACTGATGCATCTAAAGAAGGGACTTGGGGCGGTTCTTATGCAACATGGTAAGGTCGTTGCGTATGCATCATGACAGCTCATGACACATGAGAAGAACTACCCAACAGATGACATTGAATTAGTTGCCGTATTTTTCTTTTTAAATATATGGAGGCACTACTACCTGTAAGATATTACTTTTGAAATATTCACCGATCATAAAAGCTTGAAATATCTGTTTGATCAAAAGGAGCTCTCAACATGAGACAGAGACGATGGTTAGAGTTGCTGAAAGATTATGATTGCACTATCTCCAACCACCATAGTAAGGGGAACGTCGTAGCAGATGCCTTTAGTAGAAGAACTTATTCACCTAGGTTAGTGAGTGTTATCCACTTCTGGGGTTTATTATCAACGTCAAGTGAATGGAAACCATCTGATAGTAATGCTGATACTATAACTACTCCTCACTGATACAAACCAGAGATCTGGGATAGAATAAAGAAAGGACAGGAGGATGATCCAGTCCTTAGAGACTTGAAACAACAACTTGAAAAAAATGAGATAGAGAGATTCCAGATACAAGATGGGTTACTATATAACCATCATAGAGATTGTGTACCAAATACACCCGAATTGAGAAATTATATCTTACGCGAAGCGCACTGCTCAAGATTATCTATTCATCCAGGAATTACGAAGATGTATAAGGATCTTCGTTCAAACTTTTGGTGGCCAGGAATGAAGAAGGATGATGTTGAGTTCGTGAATTCATGTTTTAATTGCCAGCAGGTAAAGGCTTCAAACCAAAAGCCACCAGGATTATTACAACCCCTCCCTATAACTGAGTGAAAATGGGAAAGCATTGCCATGGACCTCGTTACTGACTTATCTCAGACGACTGGTGGTAAGATAGTATCTGGGTTATAATAGATCGTCTGACAAGGTGGCACAGGTGGCACACTTTATTCCAATAAGCTTATCTTTCACTCCAAATCAGCTTGCAGAGTTATATATTACACATGTGATCTGCCTCCACGGTATCCCAAAGGAAGTAGTTTCTGATCGAGATTCACGATTCACCTTACACTATTGGGAGAACTTCATGAAGTCTTAGGTATACAATTATGCTTGAGCACAGCATATCATCCATAAACAAACGGTCATTCAGAACGTACGATTCAAACACTAAAGGATATGTTACGAGCATGTGCCTTGGAATGGAAGGATTCATGGATTAAATATTTGTCTCTTCCAGAATTCACCTACAATAATAGTTACCATGCAAGTATTGACATGGCACCATTTGAAGCACTATATGGGCGTAGGTTTACTACTCCTTTGTGTTGGCAAGAGGTCGGAATAAAGAACCTTTACGATTCAGATGGACTCTAGGAGACACGGGAAGCTGTAAAGCTTCCTCGAAAGAGACTAATAACTGCCCCGAGTCGCCAGAAAAGATATAGTGATAACAGGCGAAAAGACCTTGAATTTGAGGTAGGTGACTTTGAAGGGTGTTCAGAGGTTTGGCTTGCGTGCGAAGTTAGCACCCAGGTTCGTGGGTCCCTTTAAAATTATTCAACGGATTGGAAAAGTCGCCTATAGACTTGCACTTCCTCCACATCTTTCGGTAATACATGATTTTTTTATGTATCAAATCTGAGAAAATATATCGAAGATCATGAGCATAAGATAAGTTATGATGATCTACATATTGAACCAGACTTGACATACCAAGAAATACATGTGCAAATACTAGACAGAGATATCAAGAAGTTGAGAAACAAAGATGTACCTCTAGTTAAAGTGTTATGGCGCAACCAAGAGTTTGAAGAAGCAACATGGGAATCTGAGGTAGAAATGAAAGAAAAGTACACGTACTTGTTTGAATGATAAAACTATGTATTCTGTATATATTCATTATAAATAAAATGGCGTTCATTCTCTTTAAGCTTGTTATAGTCTCAATCCTCTTTAAGGTTGTTATGCTTGTATCTCTAGTCTCGAGGACGAGACTTCCTTTAAGGCCCTGTTTGTTATGCAGGAATAGAGGGGGGAATGGAATCATCATTACCATGTCGATTCCATTCATGTGTTTGTTATAAAATATTTAGGCAGGAATAACGATTACAAAGGAATCTTGATTCCCTCATACGTGGGAATTGCCATTCCTAGGCACCCCCTTAGGAATTAGGATTCCATTCCTTAGAGATACTAATGAATGCCTTCTTCTTCAATACTTTTTAATTAATATATCGTTACTACAAATATATGGAACATGGATATGTGTGTTTCTTTTTTAGATTTTTTTTGGACACCGACATGGATATGATTTTTTTTGACATGGATATATGAACATTGACATGAATACAAATATGTGGATGCAAAGGTCGGATAAGTTACAAATATATGCATATATGGATACTGACATGGATATAGGATTTTTTTGCGGATACGAGATAGATACGGTTCATTTTTTTTTGATACAGATATAAATATGATTATAAGATATTCCAGCGGATATGAATACATATATATTAAATATATCTATTACGTGGATAAAATATATAAGATGTGTTAGAGATACAGATGCAAACATGGATGTGTTATTTATTTAGTTTTTTTGGATATGGATATGCACAGGGATATGGGATTTTTTCTGATATGGATATGGATATGGATATGGATACAGATGTAATTTTCAATTTTTTCTACGATATGGATATTGATTATATTCTAGCGGATACATATACAGACATGGATATGGGTTTTAATTTTTTGTGGCTACAGATATGGACATGGATGAGATTTTTTTGCAAAAATAAATATGGACAAGGAAATAGATTTTTGTTTTTTTAACTATTGATATGGATACGTATACTATCTTTAATTTTTTTAGGATATGGAAAATAGTTACATTTTAGTGGATACGTATAGGGACATGGATATGTGTTTTTTTGCAAATACGAATACTCATAACATTTTCTATTTTTTTAGAATATGGATACATATGGTAATAAAATATTCTAACGGTTACATATATGAATAATATCAAATATATCAATTGTATGGAAAAAATCAAAGTAGTTTCCATTTAAATTCGACTATTGATTCCTTATATGAAATATATCAATTATATGAAAAATAATTTGGAGGATGCCTATAATTTTTTCTACTTAATGAAATATATCAAAGGAAGGTTATTTCCTTTGTATTAGTTACCTTTCCAAACATAAGAAAGGATCGTGTCTCGTAATAGATGTTTCAATTCCTAACATTAACCAAACAATGGAATGGAAAAACTTATTCCTTTCCATTCCATTGTTAATTCCAATCTTGTCTTGATTCCATTCGATTGTAATTCCTTTCCAATGAAACAAACAGGGCCTAAGGTTGTTATAATTGTAAAACCATGAACTTAGCATCTCTCGAATCCTATATCATAAGATCTGGCTCGTTAAAAGAAAACCAACATAATTTGTTTCGTGTGATTAGTCTTTGTTTCGATTTGTTATGATTTTCGGAAGAAAGATAAGTAAGGAGGATTAAGACGTCATTAACCCATAATGATTGTCATTAAGACTAATTAAGCATGATCAAAGAAACTAATGATGAATTGAAAATCGCTAATGATCATTAGCAAACACTAATCAATAGTTAACAAAAGATAAACGTAAGCCGCGAAAGTTAAATTGTGATTATCAAAAGTTAATCACGATTAGTGTTAATTAAGCATCATTAGCGAATCTAGAATCCTCTGGAATGTTCTAACTTAAGCCCTAAGTTTCGGATAAATTTTGGCCAAAACCATGGGCCAAAACCATGGGCCGCTAACCGCGGTTAAGGCCTAAACCATGATTTTCTAACCATGGTTAGCAGTTTTCTAGAGCTTATAAATAACTCTACTACCCATTCATTCTCTACGATTTCGACTACCACTACCACCCCAAGGGCTAGGGTCGAGAGGTCTGTAGGAGGAGTAGGAAGCGAGGAAGGAGCGCTAGCAAAGCGTTGCCGGGAGAACGAGGAGGAGGAAGGTACGATCCTCTCTTAGTTTGCTTCGTGAGTCAGGTTTTCGATTCATGTTCAATTCCCTTTCCGTTTTCCTTTCGGTGATTTTATAAGGAGAAACTCTGCCGAAATTTCCTTAGAAATATGTCCCGATATAAGGGGAAACTCTGCCGAAATTTTCTTAGAAATATGTCCCGATATAAGGGGAAACTATGCTGAAATTTTCTTAGAAATATCATCCTGTATAAGGGGAAGCTCTGCCGAAATTTCAAGAGAAAATATGTTCTTCACGTTCTTCGTATTCTTCGTGTGTTCTTCGCATTATCCGTGTTCTCCGTTCGTTATTCGCGTTCTTAGCACGTTCTTAGCGTTTTTGATATGAAAATAAAATTCGATCGTTTCAGGAGCCATAAATCATCCTTTTGAAAGAGAATCACGATAAAGAACTGTATACAAGAGAGAGGGCTCGATTAAATAACGAAATACTTCCTTTTGTTGTTGGGTTTTCATATGAGATTAT
This sequence comes from Ottelia alismoides, assembly GCA_037367405.1. Classification (NCBI taxonomy): domain Eukaryota; kingdom Viridiplantae; phylum Streptophyta; class Magnoliopsida; order Alismatales; family Hydrocharitaceae; genus Ottelia; species Ottelia alismoides. The sequence goes on along the minus strand of JAZKJV010010581.1, from coordinate 205,134 downwards.
TGAAATTCCCGATTTTATATTCTTCGCTATAAAGAATTTTAATTTAGCTATTTTTGAGAAGGTATGAAAAGTTGCTCTGTGATTCCCACTAAAATAAGGTTTAAGCATCGAATTGATGCAGTGTCTTGGAAAGATAGGGTTTGGGAGTTAAAAGAGTATAAATTGAGTATATAATATATGAATTAATATATATGTAAGTCTATATTCAGTATTTATGGTTACGCTAATCTAAGGCTTAACTGAGGAATTATATAATAGGAATTGACGTGTTTTGAGTGGATCCTGAAAAGGATCGCTTGTCACGTTAAGGATGACTGAGAGTAGAGCTACAGGTCGGGCGTGCAACCTGTAGGTTTGTCGAAAGAAACTCGTATTGGTGTTTCCCTACTTAGGTGGTGGTATACGGTTGCCCTGTTATGATAAGTGCACACAAAATGAATGATTTGCAATGCGTGGTATCGGGAGCCAATATCTTCGGGTTGAATGACGGAAGATGTGGTCATGCTATGTGGAGGTACAGGTGGTTGGATAGCGGTCGAGTCACGATAACATGTATTTAAAGCCGCTAGGTTATATGATTAAATGTTAGACTGAGGTTTTAAGCAACCGAGTCCTCGAGGACGGTATGCTTCTTTGTTTGACAGGCTGAGGGTTGAGACCATGATTAATAAAAGAAAAGGAAATTGTCAAGGTAGTATTGAAGGATTGGTTGAGGCGACGTGCGGCGGCATAAGCTTACCAAGATCAACGCAATATCCAATCCCGAAGTGTCCATAGATTCGAAGTCCTTATAGTGGTGAGGTAATTCCCTAGACTAATCCCTGACGTGGAATAGAAAGGAATAGGACTTAAATTAATGAAAAGGAATGAAATTTTTCGTGATAACAAATTTGAAAAATTACCCATTTGCTTGCTTTTCTCTTCTTCGTTACTTAGTATTCGCTAATTTTTATCATATGATTTATGGAAAACCCAACAGGTGTCGGTGAGTCATCGCAAGGACTTTAGTAATCCAACCATGTTACATACTAGACATCCAACCAGCCACAGTAGCTTTTCTTTGTAAGGTAGTTAGTAATCTTTCTGTGTATTTCCTTCCAGCTGATGTACATGAATTGGTTGTAGTGGAACAATTAATCATGTGAACAATAATTTTGAGAATGGAAAAGTGTTGAAATACTGGGTATTTTTAATTGCAGTCTGTTTCTAATGTTAGTTGTAGTTGCTGAATAAATTATTGTTGAGTAACCAGATCCGGATATGGGAGGATCTGACGGTCCGGAATTGGGGTCGTGATAATAACCCTTCTACTAAAACCCATAAAAATGGTTCTGAAGTATACGCTTCACTTCTAGATCATCATGCACCTCAATACTTTCCACCGTGAGACTGTGAATTTAATTTCTACGTCTTCTACAAACTGGCCATTGAATGAAAGAACCATGTATTATTATCCAGTTCCTTGAGCCAACGGTGCGTCGATCTCTGCCTCCATTCAGCTTCCTTCTCCATGTCCTCTAAGTAAACCACATGTAGTGCGTGTTCCTCATGTCACCTCTTCAGTATTCAACTCACGACCATTTTCCAACAGGTCTAAGCGGACAATCACATCTTGTGTTGAAGTCCTACTACAACGTTGCTCATGAATATCTCTATTGTCATCTAGGAGGTGCCTACGAAGCAAGGTTAGCTTTGTCAGCAATCTTGGCGCAGCCGACCCTTCAGCTCCACTAAAAAGTGTCAATTATATCTCGGAAACTCTCCACAAGAAGCCATACTTGTTCAAATATGAACAACATCCTCAAGCGCACCTCCTCCCCTAAAGACCATAACAGGGGGAGTATGAGTGGGTACACGGTAGAGCCAAAGCACGGGCCAGCGGGAAAAGCTAAGTCATTTATGTGAGTGTCAAGAAGCGATTAATATATGATCTTTGACCTAAAGTTTCTCCAAGTGTACCGACAACCACCACCATCGATAATCTCCACACCAACATCATTGATGAGGATGGAAAGATCCTCCAGACCGCCATCAGCCCCTCCGTACATTCGCAGCCGGTCATCTGGATGCAGCGTCACATCAAAATCTCCCCCAATAATCCACACCGAGGAGGGATACTTATTCTCACAAGGCGGAGGTCATCAAGTAAGTTTGTAATGTCACCCCCCATTACTAGTCCCATGCACATTGGTAGGGTGGAGCATGGGCTCGGGCCGGCCGACCCAGCCCGTTGCCCGGCCCGCACCAGCCCGACCCAAGCCAAGCCCACTGCCTGAATGGGCGGGCATGGGCTGCCATTTTGGTCCATTTATAAAATCGGGCCGGGCTCGGGCTTGCATGTGCCCAACCCAGCAGCCCACGGGCCGGCCCGATTTCATACCCACATCCAGGCCCGGCCGGCCCGGCCGCCCGCATGCCCGCGGCCCGCCCCCTAATTCCCAACTCCCTCCAACCCGCGGGCCCCTTAATTCGATTTCCCTCCTTACGCGCTACGCCCCTCTTGCCCTAGCCGCTAGCCCTAATTCCCACCCGACCCTCGTGCAGCCGCCTCTCCCTCCCCTCTCCACCTCCCCGCTCGGTCGCTCCAGCATCCAGCCTCCACCCCTCCCGGCCCGGTGGCCTACCCCTCCGTGACCACCCGCGAGCGGCTCCAGCATCCATCCTCCACCCCTCCAGCCCAGTGGCCCACCCCTCCCTGATCGCCCGCCATTGCCGCCGCCACCTCCCAGTCGCAGACTCGCAGGCTCCAGCAGGCCAGCGGCGCGACGCCACCTCCCAGGCTCCTGCGGCGTCGCCCGTCACTTCCACCCGGGAGTCCCGCCCCCACCGATCCCTCCCTCCCTCTCTGAACTCCGCGGGATTCATGGGCCAGCCCGACCAGGCCCGTCCCATCATAAGTCAGGCAGGGCTTGGGCTTGGGCCCAGCTACTAACAAAATAGCGGCCTGGACCCAGCCCGTGGGCCCGATTTTTAAATGGGCCTGGACTGGGCTAGGTTGAGCCCGACCTGAGCCCGGCCCATGCTCCACCCTACACATTGGTCACCACAAATATCAAACCATCCATCTTTTGTTGAAGTACGATCAAAGTAGAGCAGCTGACTATGGTTGCCATGTCCTCCAACCTAAGTTTATCACCGTTCCAACCAGAAACCAACACCCTAGTTGCCATTGTTGAATCAAGGGCCCGAAACTCCAATAGAACCGTACCTCCAATGGATAGACAAATCTCATCCATTCCTTGTGAATTTTGGTCTTTGGCACTAGTACAATGTCGACCTTTACCTCCAACAACCTCTTATTCAAGCTCCCAAGGCCCCTTAAGCTCCAGGTAAGAATATTCATTTATGAACAAATAACACTCCTCACTGTTGAACAACCCCCAAGCATTCTGCCTGTTGGGAACAGATTCGATCAACCATCACACGACTAGAACCACAATCTAAGAAGAAAGCACGCACAATCGCACAAGACAAGGATTTATAGTGGTTCGGCAATGTGCCTACTCCACTTGTTCACACCAGACTCTCTTTACTATTGCTTGAATGATGTTAGGATACATATGTGATGTCACAGGGCTTCTTTTATACTACAACAAGAGAATACCAAGCATTCAGCAATCCCCACCATCAGCTCTCAGCCAATCAGGATGCAGGATGTGGATTAAGCATCTCAGCAATCCAACCCAACACCTCTCAGCCAATCAGAATGCAGGAGGTGGATCAGACACCTCAGCAATCCAGCCCAAGAGCTCTCAGCTAGGGTTGGGCATCGGGCGGGGTCGGGTCGGGTTTGAGTTGGCCCGCCCAAGCCCATTTAAGTATATGGGCTAATGGGTCGGGCCTAGGCCCATTTTATTTTCAAAAATTAGGCCCAAGCCCGAACCTGACCCAAACAAAATGGGTCGGGTTCGGGTCGGGCCGGCCCAATTTAACACCTATGTATACCAATATCATGTCTTCCATTCTTCTTGCATTTGTGTGGTTGCTTCTTATGCATGTGTGCATGTTTAAAACTATAAGCATGCTAACTAATTTGTGATTTTAACATTAGTTGTATGTTGGAAATAGAAATGTGGTAAAAATATGGCGACTTAAACCACCATTCAATTCACCATTACATATTCTATTGTAGATGTGGGCACTATGACCCAATAAAGATTGGTTACTTACGGTTGTACATGCTCTAATACTTGAGGACATAGATTCCATTCTTGCATATTAATGTAATGATCTTGTATATTAATGTAATAATATCCTCAATCCACGTTAATGGATATGATTATTAATGTGTCTAAGCATTTATTCTACACTCGAATAAGGATATTAAAGTTAGAATATAGTATTTGGAATGAACATGAATATAATTGATATAATTATACCATACTAGATATGAATATATTTGCTTTAGAATGGGTCGGGCTATCGGGCTAACGGGTTTGGGCCTTCTCAGGCCCAAACCTGGTCCGAAAATCAATATGGGCTCATTTTAGGGCTCATGGCCCGCCCATTAAATTTCGAGTTCGGATTTGGGTCGGGTTATACGGGTCAGGTATTGGGCCGGGTCGGGTCGGCCCAGCCCAATACCCAACCCTACTCTCAGCCAATCAGAAGGCAGGAAGGAGATCAGCCACATCAGCAATGCTTTCTACTTGTTTTCAACCAATCAGTCTTCACAGGATAAATCTCAACAATCTCTCACTTAAAGACTGATTTGTGGTACACACCATATCTTCAATAGTCCTGGTGTGAGCTTTCCTTGTCTTCTATGCTTGAAGACCAATAAAAGCTGAACATGTCTTCAGCTTCTCCACTGTTACAGACTTTGTGAACATATCAGCAGGATTTTCTAATGTATGGATCTTCTTCAGCTTAAATTGTCCATCTTCTAGCTGCGTCCGAATGAAGTGGTACTTCACATCAATGTGCTTAGTCCTCGAGTGAAAGACGGAATTCTTTGCAAGATGAATTGCACTTTGACTGTCGCTGGATAATTGACAATCTTCACATTCTTTATCCAGTTCTTTCATCAGACCTTTCAACCATATCATTTCCTTGCAAGCTTCTGTCGCCGCCACATATTCTGCTTCCGTGGTCGAGATGGTCACTATCTTCTGGAGTCTAGAGATCCAGCTAATGGCTCCACTCCCCAGGGTAAAGACATACCCTGTTGTGTTTTTCCTGCCATCGATATCTCCTGCAAAATCTGAGTCCACAAAACCTCGAATGAAAATGTCAGTATTCCCATAACACAATGACACGTTAGAGGTACCTCTCAAATAACGTAAAATCCAATTCACAGCCTCCCAATGTTCCTTGCCAGGATTCGCCATGAATCTGCTCACAACTCCCACTGCATGGGAGATGTATGGTCTTGTACAAACCATTGCGTACATCAAATTACCAACAGCAGACTGGTAGGGTACCTTTGACATGTACTCATGTTCCTCCTTCGTAGCAGGTTCTTTCTCCTTTGAAAGTTTGAAGTGGCTTCCTAAAGATGTTAGAGTAGATTTTGCATTTTTCATATTAAATCTCAAGTACCTTCTCGATGTAATCTGACTGAGACAATCTCAGCTTCTTGTTCTTCATGTCTCTGCTAATCTGCATTCCAAGGATTTTCTTTGCAGGACCTAGGTCCTTCATTTCAAACTCCTTAGACAACATTTCCTTCAGATTTGATATTTCTTCCTTGCATGGTCCTGCAACAAGCATGTCATCTACGTACAACAATAAAATAATGTAAGACATACCAAGCTTCTTGAAATAGCAACAATGGTCAGCATGACACTTGCGGAACCATGTATTCCTCATGAAATCATCAAACCTTTTGTATCATTGTCTTCGTGCCTGTTTCAAGCCATAAAGGCTTTTTCTGAGCTTGCATACCATGTCTTCCATACCAGTAGCTACATAGCCCTCTGGTTATTGCATGTAGATGTCCTCCTCAAGATCTCCATGGAGAAATGATGTCTTAACATCCAACTGCTCCAAATGTAGGTTCTCAACTGCAACAATGCTCAATACTGGTCTTATGGTTGAGACCTTTAAAACAGGTGCAAAGATCTCTGTGAAATCAACTCCTGCTTTCTGTTGAAAGCCCTTCGCCACTAGTCGAGCCTTGTATCTAATGGAACCATCAGTTTCCTCCTTCACCATGTACACCCACTTGTTGTGCAGAGCCTTCTTTCCTTTCGGTAGTGGGACTAAGTCCCACGTTTTGCTTCTTGAGAGGGAGTTCATCTCCTCATCCATGGCTAACTCCCATTGATTCCTTGCCTCACCTTGTATAGCTTCATCAAAGCATTCAGGCTCGCCATTATCAATCAGCAATAAAAAATTCAAAGAAGGTGAGTACCTTGCAGTGGGTTTGCTGATTCTGGAAGATTTCCGTAGTACCAAAGTTTGCGGATTATTCTGTGGGACGGGTTAAACATTCTCATCACTTGGTTGTGATGTGCTTTGTTCAGGGGTTTCATCAAACTCCACAAAGTCTGGCTCTTCCGTTGTCTTTCCTTTTATCAATTCATCTTTTTATAAGGAAGACTCATTGAATGTGACATCAATGCTTCTAACTGTCTTCATGTTCTCCAAATCCCACAATCTATATCCATAGTTATCTGTACCATACCCGACAAAGATACACTTCCTTGCTTTGGGATCAAGCTTTCCTCTATCTTGCTGCTCAAAGTGAACATAAGCTATACATCCAAAGATACGTAAATGAGAAAGTGTTACCTCCTTTTCTGTGACTCTGTCCACGTTTCTTATGGAAGATCCCCATCTAAAACAGCAGACGGACCTCGATTGATTAAGTATGCAGTTGTATTCACTGCATCAGCCCAATGTCGCTTGGGTAGACCTGCATGTAACCTCATGCTTCTCGCACGCTCTAGAAGAGTCTTGTTCATGCGTTCAGCAACACCATTCTGTCTGGGCTTTCTTGGGACCGTCTTCAATCTCTTGATATCGTTCTTGACACAATATGATTCAAACTCCTCACTGCAGTATTCTCCCCCATTGTCTGACTTGAGACATTTCAACTTTAAACATGTCTCAGTCTCAATTAAGGCCTTCCACATTTTGAAGGTCTCAAAAACATTGGATTTATGTTTGATAAAATAAACCCAGAGCTTTCTAGTTGCATCATCAATGAAAGTAATAAAATAATGAGATCCGCCAAGAGAAGATACCTGAGATGGACCCCATACATCTGTATGAACCAGCTCCAGTCTTTCACTTTTTCGTACTCTTGCAGTCTTTGTGAAACTGACTTTCTTCTGTTTTCCAAAGATACAATCTTCACAGAAATCCAGATCAACGGTCTACAATCCCATCAACTTTCCATTCTTCTGCATGATCTTCATTCCTTATTCGCTCATGTAACCAAGCCGTCTATGCCAAGTGTTAGCATCACACCCAGATGATGCAACATTTATCCTGTCATATAAACCTGATGCAATATACAGGGTTCCTTCTTTCTTACCTCGAGCAAGGATCAATGATCCCTTTAACATCTTCCACGAATCAGAATCGAATGATGTCACCATGCCGCTTTCCGATAGCTGTCCGATGGATATGAGATTCCTTATTATACTGGGTACATGTCTACCATTTTTCAATCTCAAGAAACCACCATTGGGTTGGGATATGTTAATATCTCCCTTTCCAATTATGCTACAACATTCATCATCTCCCAGATATACCTTTCCAAAATCACCTTTCACATAATTTTGGAGGATATCCCTTTGTGGAGTGGTACGAAATGAAGCACCCGAGTCCACAATCCATGACTCACTTCTAGCATCCGCAACACATACTAAGGCATCGCTATTATCATCAGTAAGATTTACGGTGTTCTTACCTTTGTCATTTTCTCTTTTCTGCTTTCTTGGGGCCTTGCATTCTGTCTTGTAATGCCCCCTTTGATTGCAATTCCAGCAGACCACGATTTCGGATCTCTGGATTTGGATCTTCCTCTTACTGACTTTCCCCTGGAATGCTTTTGGTTTCTGTAGCTCTTCCTGCTTCTTCCTTATGTATTCAAGACAGAACCTGACGAGTGTTCTTCTCCAGACGTCTTCCGTCGTGCCTCTTCTCCGAGAAGAAGACCAGCAACATCCTCCAACTTCAACTTTGCAGAACCGGAGGAGTTGCTAACCAGTACAACTAAAGCATTCCAACTATCAAGTAAACTAGAAAGAAGTAAAAGAGCTTTTACCTCATCATCAAACACGATCTTCACAGACTTCAACTGGTTGATTATATTGTTCAGATCATTCAAGTGTGAAGCCACCACGGAGTTCTTACTCATCTTTAAATTGAAAAGCTTCTTCATAAAATACACCTTATTTGATGCAGATGGCTTCTCGTACATCTTTTCAAGAGCTTTGAAAAGATTCGCCGCCGTCGTCTCCTTTGCGATATTTGAAGCCACCGATGGAGCAAGGCTGAGCCTTACCGTTCCTAGAGTTTTTCGGTCTAGGACCTTCCATTCTTCATCTTTCATGGCTTCGGGCTTCTTCCCTTCGATCGGAAGATAGAGATCCTTCTGATATAGAACATCTTCAATTTACATCTTCCAGAACGTGAAGTTCGATCCATTGAACTTCTCGATCTTGACCTTCGATTCTTCCGCCATCTGTGTAGAGGTTGATCTTCGAACCTTGCTCTGATACCAGTTGTTGGGAACGGATCCGATCAACCACCACACGACTAGAACCACAATCGAAGAAGAAAGCACGCACAATTGCACAAGACAAGGATTTATAGTGGTTCGGCAATGTGCCTACTCCACTTGCTCACACCAGACTCTCTCCACTATAGCTTGAATGATGTTGGGATATAATATGTGATGCCACCAGGTTCCTTTTATACTACAACAAGAGAATACCAAGCATGCAGCAATCCCCACCATCAGCTCTCAGCCAATCAGGATGCAGGATGTGGATTAAGCATCTCAGCAATCCAACCAAACACCTCTCAGCCAATCAGAATGCAGGAGGTGGATCAGACACCTCAGCAATCCAGCCCAAGAGCTCTCAACCAATCAGAAGGCAGGAAGGAGATCAGCCACATCAGCAATGCTTTCTACTTGTTTTCAACCAATCAGTCTTCACAGGATAAATCTTAACACTGCTAAACAACATTCCACCCCAACATTCACATATTCAATGTCGCCCATACGCTTCACCTCCTGAACCCCACAAGCATCAACCACTTGGGTCCTCCCGCTTCCAGGTATTATCTCGCTCGACAAACCGATAAGCCCAGCAGTCCTAGTAGTCCGTCCTTAGGGGGCATTGAACATCTGCTTCGATTCAAGACTCAAGGTTGGGCCCCTCGATCCCCCTTGAGTTAGCTCGAGGGCATTATACACAGCTAGTCGCAACCAACATCGTTGCTCCTTCGAGGACCACCTCGAGTACCTCATCCCATACCGCCAAGGAGGAGAAAGAGGAGGGGAGAGTGGTCCCCGAAGCTCCAATTCAGTCAAAGTCAGATCAACGAAAGAACACCCCCATACAGGAGGAGATGCCCCTTCGTCACCATCTTTTATAATCTCTAAGCAGCAGCATCTCCGAAGGCTCTTTGATGTGCTAATCTCGACAAAGCAGCACCGTTGGAGAAGGAGTCCATGCCACATTTCGAATATAGAGGGTCTTGGTTGGACCCCAAGAAATTGGGCCTAAAGAGATTTGGGTCCAAAGAATGCCTCCTTCGATGCACCTCCCAATTAGATGAAGACGAGATGACCCGAAGCGACTCCAAAAGAGGATGATCTTATCCAGGAGAAACGAGGTTCATGTTATGTGAATCGTCCAGTTCAAAAAATCGATGAGCGCTTCTAGAAACTTCGCCAAATCAAGGACCCTCCTTCGAAGGTCGCGTCACAGGAAGCACAACCGTTGTAGCTTTTCAGCTTCTGTTGGGGACCAGAGGCGGGCGTGCACCACCACCATCTCTGCCGCCGGCAGCAGTGCAGACCTCCACCACTACTGGGAAAACCACCTTGTTATTTCTCAGGCAGGCCTTTAGAGGGCATTAGCTCCTTTCTGATGACAACCTCCACCTTTACTAGATGTGTGTACCCTTCTAAAGGTCATCGTTGATTATAGAGATGACCTTGTTGTAGTCTGCCAGCAAGTCTTTAATTGTTTTGAGGTCTCAAGCATGCAAAGGTAGACCCTTTCACATTAGGATTTTGTAGGACGAGGCATGTGATGTACCGTCCTGTAGGGAGGGACACCACATAACCACTGAGCCCATCAAAGGCTCTGATGAGCACACAATGATCAGAGATAACACCTTCTCATCGGAGAGACCATGTCTGCCCACAGAAGTGTCAAGGAGGACCGCGTCGCCCCCAAAGGATGGATCAATCTTAATGGCAATTTTCGCCATTGTCTCATGCAGACAAAATTCAAGTCGTGGTAGAAAAACCAGCTTTCATTGGAGAGAGTAGATGGGGCGAAGCAGCTCGGTTCCGAAGCAGCTCGGTTCTCGGAGAGGAGATGGGTTCCGAAGCAGCTCGGTTCTCGGAGAGGAGATGGGTTCCGAAGCGGGGTGTAAGCGGGGTCGTCTTCAGAAGCGGGTGTGGGTTCCGAAGCAGCTCGGTTCTCAGCGGCCACGGGATGATCGCGGTCCCTCTTTCGGTGCCACTCGTCATGTGAACCTTCGCTCGCATGATGATAGCGAGGAAGAGTGGGTGAAGGTTTCTCATTCTAAGCCCGGAAGACACTGCTTCCGCTGCGCTGGTCGTGGTCATCTGGCGTCTGCTTGCCGGGCTCCCCCTCGGTGCTTCCGGTGCGGAAGGGTTGGTCATCGTTCGATTTCTTGCAGGTCGGGGAGCATAGATCTTCGGCATCAGAAGCTCTCCTCTCGGTTGGGGGCCCCCTTCCGCAGTCGTGGTTCCTCCGCCTTGCTGGACTCTCGTTCTTTTGCTCAGGTGGTTTTCGGGGACGGTGGTGGCGTTGTCGACAAGGGTAAGAGCATTCGACCTCCTCCCTCGCTCGGCTCTGGCGGTTCTGGGGTTCCTCGAGCTTCGGGGATGCATGTCTCAAGGTATACCAACGGAGCGGAGGCAGCCTGGCTCGGCTCGGCGAGGCGACCACTCGCACGCTCGTGATTATCATGCGGCTGGGAACGCGGCTGGAGTTTCTTCTCATGTGCCGGCTACGGCGAGGTTCGGTCCAAAGGCGCTGGGTGACAAATTTGGCGTGGCGATTGGCGTGGTGCAGCGGCCGGGCTTGGACCATGAGGTGATACGTTCTGCTACTTTGCTTCTCCTGGGCGAGGCCTTTTCGGGAGACTTCTTCTTCTTGGATGACTTTCGCTGCTGTGTTCGAGGGTTCTCCCCGGAGCAACGGGAGACCCTCCTTAGTCGTGTTGATGCCTCTATCGTCAAATGGCGACGGCCTCGGGTTGCGGATGGGGCGAGTTTGGGCTCCGAACTATGCGTCGTGGAGGTTCGCGGCGTTCCATTCCTTTCTCGCTCGGTTCATTGTCTATCTAAGATTATCGGCGGTTGGGGTCAGGTGATGGCTATTCTGGACGACGGCCTGACCCCCGGATCTGATTGGTCTTGCACGAGGATTCTGGTGGAATGCTCTTCTACCCTTTGCCACTCCATGACTTGCAAGGTTCTCTTCGAGAAGATGTGTATTGGCAGTTGGTCATTCAGGCTCGAGTTCTACTTCCCGTCGCCGGACGCTCCGGCGCAGCCTTCACCGATCGCCGTCGGCGGCTCCTTCTCCGATGCTGGCTTCGGCGGTTCGTCTTCCAAGGAACACGTGTCACTTTGCAGGGATATTATCGAAGCGTCGCGCATGCATGGCGAACGTTCTGAATCGTCACCTGGGCTTCGTTTCGCGTGGGAAGCTGGAAGGGCGCCTTCTCACGTGCCTGGGGGCCTTTTCGAGAACGATTCGCTGTCGGGAGATTTATCTGTTGTTCCCGATCCTCTGGACAACGGGCTGGTCTCGGGTTGTGAGGTGGCGGTTCCTATTCCTTTATCCGGGTCGGATCTTCTTCATTCGCAGAGCCTGACGCGGGCGGCACCTGACTCGGTTACCATTAGCGGTCCACTTATTTGCTATTCAGATTATCCTTGTCCTCTTCCGGTCTCAGCGGTGCCCTTGTATCAGACGCTCTCCTCCGAAGACTTATCCTCATCTTCATCCAGTTCCGCGCCTCTTCTGATTTCGCTGGGCTCGGAGCCCTCGGGGGCCGTTTCCCCGACCGTTGCTGGTATGTTCTCTCAGCCCATTAGCCAGCCCTCTTTCTCTAATTGGACTTCTAGGTCTGGTGGCGAGCCATTGGCTTCATCGTCGAACGCTCCGGCGGATTCACCGTCCCGCTGTGCTACTTCTTGGGGTGCTTGGAATGCTATGTTTGCTTCCCCGGCAAGATATGGAATTGTTTATTCTCGACGACTGGAGCCGTCCTTCGAGGGCCCCTCTTCTTCGCCGGTTCGCGAGGCTGTGGCGGAGGCGGCAGGGCTTCGCCGGGCGGGTCAGCGTCGTGCTCAAATGTAGTTGTGCTTTGGTCTGCGGTCACTTTTGGGGGCCTTTTTTGTATTATTTAATGAAGTTACTTTCTTGGAATGTTCGTGGGTTGGGTGACCCGTTTCGTCGCCAGGCTTTGGGCTCGCGTTTGCGCGATTGGGACTGTGATGTCGTATTCCTACAAGAATCAAAACTCTCTGGTGTCGATGACGCCCTGTGGAAATCTTTTGGGGCAGGGCCTGTCAACGCTTTTTGCTCCTTGGACGCGGTTGGCGCTTCTGGTGGTGTTATTGTTGCTTGGCGATCTTCAAGATTTTCTTTCGCATGTTCTCGTTTGGGTCGTCATTCTATCACTGTCATCCTTGTTCATGCGGACTCTAATGTTTCTATGGCTTTTACTTGCGTTTATGCGCCTTTATGCCACCTTGCCTGTCGTTTCTTATGGGAGGATCTACATGGTGATGCTGCGGCTTTGGGGGAAATTCCTTGGATTCTGGGGGGGATTTTAATGTTACTTTGCTCTCAAGTGACCGCCCTCGTGGTAGGGGGGGAAGGGATCCCGGCTCAGGCGAATTTTTGGACTTCATCCATGACTTGGCTCTTGAAGATCTGGTGGCAAGAGATATTATCTACACATGGCGTAATAACTCATCTCGATCCCGCCTTGACAGGTTTTTTGCAAACTCTAGTTGGATGGATGCTTTCCCCCTGTGTTCGGTTTCCTCTCGACCGAGGTTTTTTTCAGATCATACTCCCATTATTTGGGAAGCTGGCGATTCCTCCCGCCCGCGTGGTATTTTTCGATATGAGAGGAGTTGGTTGCTGGAGCCTGATTTTATTGATATGGTGCGGAATCATTGGTCCCAGACTTCATTTCCTGGTGATGCGGCTCGCCGCTTTGATCTTAAGCTCTCGTCCCTTCGTCGCGTTCTCGCCTCCTTTAAAATTATCACTCGTCAGGCTAGACTCTCTACTCGCAATGAGGCTGAAGCGGTTATTCTTCGATTGGATCGTATTGAGAACGATAGGGAGCTATCCCCGGGGGAACTATCTGAACGTTCTTCAGCTATGCATCTTGTCTCGGAGGATGACAGGAAAAAGGCCATTGAGTGGAGGCAGCGTTCACGGATTCGTTGGATCAAGGATGGGGACGCTAATACTTCATTCTTCCATCGGGTCGCCAGTGCGCGTAAGCGTGCTAATTGTATTTCTTCCCTTGAAATTGGGGGCGTTTTTATTCAGGGCGATCGCGAGTTGGGCTCGGCTTTGGTTAACCATTTCAAAAATTTCTTCGATCGTCAGCCTTCTTCCTCCTGGCGCTGGACGGCCAGAGGGGTCCCCTCGCTCGCCAGCTCGGATGCGACTCTTTTAACTCGGCCTTTCACGCTTGATGAGCTTAAGGGGGCGGTATGGGACCTTAACGTTGACGCCTCCCCTGGTCCCGATGGTTTCCCCATCTCCTTTTATAGGGACTTCTGGGATATTATCGCCAAGGATGTTTTGGATGTGGCGCTCGAATTTTGCGAGGGAAACTGGGGCTTCAACAGGATTAATCGTGCCAACATGGTCCTCATTCCAAAGTCCCATGGGGCTACCCGTATTGAGGACTTCCGCCCAATTGCTATCTCCAATGGCATCTATTTAATCATTGCTAAGGCTTTGGCTAGGCGGCTTGCTCCCCTTCTTGCTCTCTCATTTCTCCCGCCCAGGCCGCTTTTGTTCAAGGGAGGCAAATCTCGGATTGCTTCGCGCTTGCCTCCGCGATTATTGATGGATGGCACAGAAATGGTACGAAGGGGATTCTATGGAAAATTGATTTTGCTAAGGCCTATGATTCCTTGGACTGGCGTTTCTTATGGTCGGTTCTGAAGTCCCGGGGCTTCCCCCCGCTATGGATTTCATGGGTTAGACGATGTGTTACTACCGTCTCCTTCTCCATATCTCTTAACGGCCGGCCGGCTGGGGGCAAGGCCTTAAATGTCGCTTTCGGTCACCATTTCGGTATCGAGCAAAACAGAATTTCGATGGAATTTCGGTGGAATTTCGACCGAAATTTCGGTTATTTCGGTCATTTTTTGTACTAGGACCCCCATATTTCGGTCATTTCGGTCATTTCGGTCGAATTTCGATTTCGACTGGATATCGATATTCGACAGAAATTCGACTGAATTTCATTGAAATTTGAGGCTATGGCTGGGGGCCTTTTCCAGCCTCGCAGGGGGGTTCGTCAGGGTTGCCCCCTTGCCCCTCTTCTATTCGTTTTGGCGGCCGACGTGATGCCTCGTATGATCCAGGGTGTGGCCAATGCTGGGCTTACTCGCGGTTGTTCTATGGGTAATTTTCATATTCCCCTACTTCAATTTGCGGACGACACCCTTTGCTTTATTGAGGGGGACCGGACTCAGGCCTTGGGGATGGCCACTACGATACAACTTTTTTGCGAGATGTCGGGGCTCCGCATCAATGGAGCCAAATCGAAGTTTGTGCCTTTTGCTCTGTCTCCATTGGAGGCTGGGGATTGCTCCTCTATCTTGGGGGCATCCCTCGGGGATCTGCCGCTGGAGTATCTGGGATTACCGCTCTCGTTGGGCCGTGCGCGCTTGCGTGATTATCAGAGGGTGGTGGAGAAGGTGGAGTCCAGGTTGGCAGGTTGGCGTGTGTCGCTGCTCTCCAAAGGTGGTCGTTTGGTTCTTATTAAATCTGTCCTCTCGGCTATTCCCATCTACTTCTTATCGGCTCGCGGCTTGCCGAAGGGGATCCGGCTGCGCTTAGAGAAATGTATGAGGGCTTTCTATGGGGTAAGAATGGAATTGGTAGAAGAGGGATGCATTTGGTGGGGTGGGATGACATTTCAAGTCCAAAACGCGATGGGGGTCTCGGCGTTCGGCGGTTGGAGGTGGTGCGTGATGCTTTGCTTCTCAAATGGGCGATGAGGCTTTTAGGTCGGGATGAGAGTTTGCTGGTGAAATGCCTTCGCGTGGCGGCTGGGAATGCCTTTGATTCCGTTTTTGGCGGGCACTCCCATGGAATCTTTCCCTCCTTTTGGCGCGATGTCTTCTCTGTCTTCATCTGTAACCGATCCCTGTTTAGGCCAGCTCTCGGCGATGGGAACTCTTTCAGATTCTGGTCGGTGGATTGGTCTGGTAAGGGTATATTCATGAACCTCTTTCCTCGTCTTTTTGCGTTGGCCGGGGATAAACTTGCATCGGTGGCTTCGTGCTGGTGCGATGGCGCCTGGTGCCCTATTTTGATGGACAATCTTTCTGATCAGCGGCTGCTTGACTTCTCCGCTATGATGGCTCTCCTTGTGGATGCTCCTACACCATCAAGGGGCCGTGATCACTTTGAATGGAAGGAAGGGACCTTCAGCTCACGGAAGGCTTATTTCTCTATTCTTCCCACCGTCGTGCCTTCGGATGCGGCTTTTCTAAGCCATTGCAAGCTCATTTGGGATCTCAAGCTACCAGAAAGGATTGGCATTTTTCTGTGGATTCTTAGGCGTGGAAGATTGCTTACTCGCGATCGTTGTGCCTCGATTTTCCCGAATCTCACGGCCTTGTGTGGTCTATGCGGTTCCGATGTTGAGACGTCCAGCCATCTTTTCCTCCACTGCAACCTCGTGCGGCCCATTTGGGATGACGTGGGATGGGTGAATCGTTTCGCGATTGAGGATTTCTGGGAGAGCTTATCTACCGCTGCTAATCGCCCGAGGGAGGAAAGACTTATTCCCATTGCGCGTATCTGGAGTATTTGGCTGGGAAGAAACAAATTGCTTTTTGCGGGGCAGAGATTTTATAAGGAAAATATTTGTATCGCTGCAAATCGCTTTTGTATTGATTGGTCATCCGTGTAGCGTCTTTGGGGAGGCGGATGGTATCCTTTTTGATATCATCTACCTTTACTTTTTGTTTTCTTTCCCACTGTAAGTATTTTCTATCTTCTTCCTTAATAATATGGGGCGAACACCTATGAGTGTCTCCCCGTCTTTTGAGTGTCAAAAAAAATTCAAGTCGTGGTACCCACCAAAACTCCTTCAAGCGTGCATTGGGAGACCATATTACTTCGTTCCACAATTTTATGTTGCTTGTTATCCATTCCCTTCTCTCGTCATAGCACGCCCCTCTCTCATCGGAGCACAGCATCGCTCTGTGGGTCAATACCCGCAACAATTGGTCCCCGCGACTCCTTGGGCCGAAAACACCACCGACGATGATGACCAACTCCTCCACACAAGAAGCACATGATCGCATTGCAACAAGCATCGGCAAAGTACCCAATCTCCCCACACTTGAAACAATCAGCTACTGCGTCTTGAGAGGACTCCTTCCCACCAACACCTCCATCGACCCGAATAGGACATAGATCATTATCGAAGGTCCATGTCTGCTCCCTTTCATCTCCACCCCATGCCTAGAGGAGATGGTCCGATCATGACCAATACATGCAGAACCCACTACACACCAGGCATCTCCAATTGAGACCGCTCTAGCTCTCCCCATCCTCTGCGACACTCAAGCTATACGTGAAAGTAAGAATGGTCCTTCACCCAACAATAAGAATGTAATTCATCTCCCATTCTTATTTTCAAGTGAGCGGAAATCTAGTTGTTATCTAATTACCTAATTGTCAACCACTAATACCTTGGATAAAAAAGAAGCCAAAACCATCAATTAAAAATGGAGTCAAATTCCTAAGTAGTACCTGGGAATTACTTAAATACCCAGGTACTACTTAATGTTTTTTTTACTCAAAAACTACAGGGGTGTCGCATGTTGAACATGCGACACTCCTTAAGTTTTTTTTTACCCAGGAAATACATATGTGTCGCATTTTGGATATGCGCTATAGATAACGCATATTCAATATGCGATATTGAGCCTAAATAAGGCCCGCGGCCAGCGGCCTTGCCATTTCCCAGCCCTTTCGTCGTTCTCCTTCACCCGTGCCGCCCCCGACGCCAACTTCACCACCCGCGACATGTGATCTCCTCCTCTCTCAAAAACACCTGTTTTGGTCACTCCTAGCCCCGCGGAACACTCCTTTTCCGTGTTTTCACTGATTGGCACCGTCCTAACCGTCCCCTCGTCTCATTAGGGCTAATCACTTGTTGCGAACAATTGGACTTGGTAAAACGTTTTCTTTAGTTATTGTTTGTATCATATGCATGTTATTTTCATTTCTCGAATGTATGACGTTTGCTTGTACGTTGTGTCACGTATTAGGTTAGAATGGAGCAGTTGTATTGTATGTGTCATTTGAGTAGTACACTCATGTGCGGATCGTCAACCAACGTAAGGGGGTTTGTGTTGACTGCTAATATGACGTTCGATGAGATGTTGAACTTGGTTTACCGTAAGTTCAACTTGGATGTTGACAGTCAAAAAATCCGATTATTACATCGCATCCCTCGAGGCCCAGGGGAGGAACCGTCATTTTCATCTATTGTCGATGATGATGATGTGCAGGCAGTTCTTGTGTACGCTCGGACCATTGGGAAATCAATGCCTACCGATATTTATGTTGAAGATGTATCTGTGAGCGAAGTCCCCACTGTTATGACTAACAAGGGACCGTCTGGAGTCCCGAGCACACAAGCAGCAGTTGTCCGCAGCACGCCACCAAGAAATGTCCCAACCATGGGACCCTACTTTGATACGGATGCGCCTGTAACGCAGCCAAGCACGGTTCAGGATTTGGGCTTGAGTGAGTCGTTGCTGCGAGAGGTTAACCGGAAGGATCAGGATTTCATCCCTTGGGGGACCGATGATGACCTGGAAGAAGGTAGCGAAGATGTCGAAGATAATCTGATGGACGAGGAGCTCCCAACTGATGAACAAACCATGCATACTATTACACCCCGTATACCCTTTTTTGGGCTTAGAGGGTCAAATACTCGTTCAACATATGAAGACGACATTCGAAGCAAGTCTAGACTTGATGGTGTTGCTGACGAAATCCGCAAGGGTAGGATGTTCAAATGTAGGGAGGATTTGGTTTACGCTGTGAAGAAGTTCCACATTCTATCACATTATGACTTCATTGTCAAGGAATCCACCAGCTTGATATGGTCGGTTTTTTGTACGCAGAGATCAAATGGTTGCGTTTGGTATTTACGAGGACATTTCAGAAAATTTGATGGACTGTGGGTGATCTCCAAGGTTGTTGGGGCACACACTTGTATAAACCCAACAGTTAATCAGGATCACCCTCAGTTGGACTACAAATTCATGTCCAGATCATTGCTAACTCTTGTTAGGGATGACCCTAATGTTCGTGTATCAAGTTGTAGAGCTCACATCCACGAGATATACAACTACTGGGTTTCAAGGAAAAGGGCTTGGGATGCTCGAAGGAAGGCCATCGGAATCGTATTTGGTGACTGGAAGAAGTCATACGCTGAAATGCCTTTTCTTTTGCATGCAATGAAGGC
Source organism: Ottelia alismoides (assembly GCA_037367405.1). Classification (NCBI taxonomy): domain Eukaryota; kingdom Viridiplantae; phylum Streptophyta; class Magnoliopsida; order Alismatales; family Hydrocharitaceae; genus Ottelia; species Ottelia alismoides. The sequence goes on along the minus strand of JAZKJV010010581.1, from coordinate 186,201 downwards.
TGCTATTCCAGGGACTGAAATTGATATTGAATACAGCGACCATCCTGATCCTCGGAAACCTCTCTGCCGCAGATTTGAACGATGCTTTTGGGCATTTGGTCCTTCCATTGAAGCATTCAAATATTTTCGGCCTCTGATTAGTGTTGACGGGACACATTTGTACGGGAAGTACAAACAAAAATTGCTCATTGCTTGCGGTGTTGACGGGGATAAACATATTGTTCCCCTTGCATTCGGGATCGTCGACGAGGAATCCTTGTCGTCATGGAAGTGGTTTCTTTCGTTGGTACGTGTAAGGGTAATCGGCATGCGAGCTGAACCAATATGTATCATCTCTGACAGGCATTCTGGTATAAAAGCCGCTATGAAAGATGATGACGTGGATTTATTAGAACCCTTTGCATATTGGCGGTTTTGTACGAGGCACGTCGCGAGCAACTTCAATAGCGTCTTTAAAAATGGCTCCATGAAAGCTCTGGTGCAAGCCGCAGCATTACAGACGACACCTAGGAAGTTCGCGTACTTCATGAGGAAATTGCAAGAGTGGAATAATGGAGCAGCTAGATAGTTTTCAACTCATGATTGTTGTCGTGAGCAATGGACCTTGGCCTATGACGGTGGGTATAGGTTTGGTCAGATGACTACAAATCTGAGCGAAAGCTACAATGCAGTTCTTAAAGATGCCCGTTGCTTGCCAATCTCTGCGTTAATTGAGAAGACCTTTTATAATTGTGTGTCATACTTCATTCAGCATGCTGAAGAAGCAAGCGCAGCCATTGCTGCTGGTCGAAAATTCACGCATTACGCATCCACAGAGTTGACCCGTTGGACTGGAACTGCGAATGGGCACACAGTAACTCAGGTACAAGTACAACCAGAAATATTATTCGAGGTGTCTACCAGGGCTCGACGGACGTCTACTGGTATTTGCGGGCGCAAACAGTACACGGTAAATTTGCTACAAAGAAAATGCACTTGCAATAAGTGGCAAATATATCGTATCCCATGTTCCCACGCCATTGCAGTCATTTCAAAGCGTCGGGCTGAAGTGGATTCCTATGTTGGAGAGTGGTACACCTCGGAGAAACAGTTGAAGGTTTATGGAGGGCAATTTTTTCCCATCGGTGATCATGAAACATGGGCTCCCCTCGAATATCCTGAGTTACGACCGGACCCAAAGCGTAAACGCGGTAAAGGTCGTCCACGTACAACAAGAATACATAATGAAATGGATGTTAGAGATGTGATTCGGCAAAATACTTGTTCCTATTGTGGGATATTGGGTCACACACAACATGGATGTCCCAACAAAACCGCAAGGGATTCTCAAGCATCCACATCAAATGCGCCGACGGCGACCAGGAATAAGAATAAATGTGGAAATTGTGGTGGCCAAGGTCACAACCGACGTAAATGTCCAAGTTCGAGTAAGTGTGCTTCCCTCGTATATTATTAATTTTCATTGTGATAAATACTTGTTGCTTTTGTCGGATATTGTTTTTTTTAGATTGTATTGTGTAATATTGAATATTGTAATTTTCAGATGGATCCTGGCCCAGTTGATCCTTCAGTTTTGCACCTTCAGGAGCGACATCGTTCACGTCGAGTTTGGGCTGGCGATGTAAGTAATTATAATTTCTTCCTTCCTTCAATTTTTTTCCTAACAATTTTCTTGTAGGAATCTTCGTGGTTGCGTTGCCGACGACGAGAGACCCATGTACGTCGGATTCCTTTGGATGACCGACTACTGCCTTACGTAGTCGAAGCAGGATTTGGATGCATTTCAGAGCTCGAGTTCATTACCCTGGATTGGCATCTGGTGACAACGTTAGTTGAACGGTGGAGACCTGAGATGCACACCTTCCACATGCCTAGTGGGGAGATTACTATCACCTTGCAGGATGTTGCATTCATCATGGGGCTGCGAATTGATGGGCCTGCGGTTACTGGGGAGACAACACCTGGAGCGACATGGGCAGATACATGCGAGGAATTGTTGGGCGTTAGGCCACTGCCCGCAGACATAGTTGGCAGCAGGGTGTCAGCAAGCTGGTTGTCCACCAATTTTTCAGAGTTGCCAGAAGATGCAAACGAGCTAGTCGTACAGAGACACGCTCGAGCGTACATTTTGCAGTTGCTTGGTGGAGTCCTATTCACGGACAAGTCTGGGTCCTTGGTTTCACTTATCGCTCTACCACATCTACATGATTTCGAGTTCTCTGGGACACTGAGCTGGGGATCAGCAGTACTTGCATATCTTTACAGGCACCTATGTTTAGCAGCAGACATGGCGACCGAGGAGATTGGAGGTTCGGTCATACTCCTTCAGCTATGGGCATGGGAGCATTTCCCCCACATTGCTCCAGTTGTTAGGGACGGCAGAGAATGGTACGGGCGCCCGTTAGGAGTCCGCTGGGCAACGGCGTTTGCCCATCGTAGACAGCCTACACACGTGGTGAGACCCTACAGGGATGCTTTTGACATGCAATCACCCGACCAGGTAATTTTACATTCACAAATTTTTCCTATATCAACAAAAGAAATACTAATCGTAATACAATTTTTGCATTCAGGTATTTTGGACTCCCTATACCGATGAGATCCGCGCCCATCTCCCAGCCAACTCTCTTGAAGGCGAACACATTTGGAGAGCGGAAGTGCCTTTGATATACTTCCACATTGTGGAGTATTACTACCCAGATCGTTTCATGAGACAATTTGGGGGTCTTCAAGATATTCCAAGTCGTTGCTCCACCTTTCAAGAACTCCACGCTATCGATTTGAGGGGGAAAGTGCATGTAGATTGGAGGGCAAAACACAGCTTGCATATTGCCCGCTGGGATGAGCGGGAAGTTAGAATTATTCGCATCGATCGGTCCAGAGGGGTATTCGCGACGCACGCATACGAGCAATGGTATCGGACCATTACTCGAAGATTTGTCGGACGTTTAGTGCAACTCTGGCAAGCAACGTAAGTACTCGAACTATAATTTTTTTGGTAAATTAATTAAGAAAACTGTTTCAAATTTACATCTACGTTTTTTTCCTTGGATGCAGCTCGCTTTGTGGAGCCGTGTCTACGACATTGGACACGAGGAATGCCGCGAGATTGCGGCACAAGCGAAGGCGGAAATGACGGAGTGGCTGTCATTACAATTTACAGATGCAGTCACATTACATGACGAGCGTGCTGATGTGGCTAGGGAGGAGGCAAGGCGAGGAAGGGCAAGAGGACGGGGAAGAGGAAGAGGTCGAGGTAGGGCGCGTGAACCAGTGGCGGAACCCATGGACTATGAAGAAGCCGTTGCAGAAGATGATAACATTGCGCAAGGAGATTACTTCACACCTGCCACCGAGCGACCACGAGAGGACTTGCCAACGCCTCAGGCACCGTTGAGGCATGGATTGGACGCCAGCCAGACACGACCAACTTACTGCACACTAACGCCGCCGTCGATGCCAACGTTCGAGGAAGATGTCCCAGGGCCCTCTCAAATCCACATGATAGACGAAGCGAACCGTCTATTACCGTTCCATCCTCCAGATTCTACGATTACATACCAGCGGAGGAAAAAATGTTGACTTGTAATCATTGTAATTTTTAATATGATGCAAAAATGTAATGTATATTCGTGAACAAGTCTATTTATATTAAATATTTGGAATGTCTTCTTTGGATCATACATCTTTCATTAGAAACATTTGATGTTTGGAATGTCTGGAAGGTTTGCAATGTCTGGAATGTTTGCAAAAAGATGTCTATTTACATTAGAAATATGCAATTGGCATGCTTTTTCAAGGGTTTTTAGAAACATGAAATTCCATAGCCCAGACCTGGCCAGTCATTTTTGAGGGAAATTCCCTGTAAAGATGTCGCATATTGAAAATGTGTTATCTGTTGAAATTCCATAGCCCACACCTGCCCAGTCAGTTTCGAGGGAAATTCCCTGTAAAGATGACGCATATGGAAAATGTGTTATCTGTAGGGAAATTCCCTGGAAAGATGTCGCATATGCAACATACGTTACCTGTACAGAACATTTCGAGACCAGTCCTTTTCGAGGGGAATTCCCTGGATATATGTCGCATATTGAATATGCGTTATCTATAGCGAATATCCAAAATACGACACATATGTATTTCCTGGGTAAAAAAAAACTTAAGGAGTGTCGCATGTTCAACATGCGACACCCCTGTAGTTTTTGAGTAAAAAAAAACATTAAGTAGTACCTGGGTTTTTAAGTAATTCCCAGGTACTACTTAGGAATTTGACTCTTAAAAATGTGTTTCCAATGTTCCGAGCATCATATAATTGCAGATACGCAAAAAAAAATCACCAGTTTGACAAGTAGAATTGCAAACCCTCACAGAGGTGTTTAAATAAGCATTCAAAAAATATTAAAAGAAAATCATAGCCAATGTTAGCCACAGATAGATATTACCTCATGGTGCCTACGAGAAGCTTGATGAGCAGCCCAGAGAGACTCTGATTTCAGAGTGACATTACAAACTCTGCAAACAGGCTGATCATCCTCATTATACCTGCATTGTGAAAATATGAATCAGCAGTCAACCATGATTAAAACTTAAATTAGCTCCCAAGACATCCTCTTGTAAGTTAAGTCATCTTCAAGTGTAAACCTTACTTCTGGACTTCACTATTTAATGATGTGATTTACTAAAAAAAGGAACTGCAATAGACAATTCTTTTTTTTGAAAGAACTGCACTAGACAATTCTTAAAGAAGTGACAGTATTGAAATTGAAGCTACAGTTATGATCAGCCTTCATTTTATTGTCTATGGTTCCTCGCTTGCCTTCGAGAAAATTAAGGTTGCCATCCATGCAATATTTAATAAGAAACATTAACCACTTATGTTGACCATTGATAAACAAAGTCCAAAAGCATATCATACCAGATCGCAAAAGCTAAATGGTAGTGAACAAAAAGAATGCTACAATTAGATGTCACAACAAGGTGCTCAGAAAAACTGCATAGGTGAAAGAGAGATGTGATACGAAAGTGACTTTTATTATAAAGGTTTCCAGTAAATGTCAGTGAAAGAGAGATATGGGAGACGACAGTGACTTTTATTAGAAAGGTTTCCAACAAATGCCAGGCCTAAATGAAGAAGAAATATGTACGAACTGACGCACTGCTAGAGACATAAGGCAGCACGACATGCCTAAGATATGTTTTTCTTATATAGTAAGATAAGGTAAAATAATTACAAATAGCCAAAAAAGCTAAGAAAGGTTGTTAGTGACATCAATAATAATAACAAAGCCTTTTGTCACGATTAATTAGGATCGGCTACATGGATTTTCTGTCTCCATTCAGATCTATTTTGTCTTAAAAATAAGGTTGTTAGTGACATGACCATAAAAATATGGTTAATCGGATGCCTGATTAAAAAAGAAAATGTCAGAACCTTCGGATTGGCTAGAGACTGGAAAATGACGGAACTTTTGGATTAGCTAGGGACTGAACAATGTATGAATATACATATCAGTTGCATCAAGTATAAGGACTGAAAAAACTGCTGGAAACAATTGAAATATTGGGAGTTATACATCATTTGTGACAAGTATGATGTTGAGAACTTCAGATCATTTAGGGATGCAAGCAAAATTCGAAGCTGAGTGGCTCAGACATATTATTAGATGGAGTCAGAAGAAAGAATTCTAAAAAAAGACAAAATGAAGGAAATTCATGTAGCTTTAAGGCTCTATATTGACTAAGATGGTAGAAGGAGAAAATATTGCCCCGTTTACAAAATTATTTAATGTGGATTGGTGGAATAAGGATGTATTAAAGGAATAGAGAGAAGAGAATAATATAGAAATAAATACAATTGACCCAACTTATGAAAATCAAGATTGCAAAAGTTGACGATTAAATTAAAGTAAAAAATCATCGGTTGAAATTTAGTTGTTGCTTTTATCTCATTAGATTAGTATTGCGAATGTTCGAAACCGGTTGATACAAATAACATAAAGAAAGGTAACCGATGTTTATTTGGAAAAGCAACACCAAAAATTCAGAACAAGAAGCGGTTAGCAGTGACTATCGAATAAATCTCTTCCGCCTGAGTTCAGTTAAAATCATGGAAACGTATTTGCACCATCACCATCTTCGACTAAAGTACGATCATTTATCAAAGAGCGACTATGGTTGTCAAATGATTCATCAGGATCAATTTACTTATGATGCCATAAAAAGTATCTAATGAATTATGAGCTCAATAGATCATGCTTAGCAAAAAGGCGGGTATGTTTTGCTCATTATTAGATGGGTTGTCATTGCCAATGGCACCACTTACAGCTGACGTCCTACAAGACCATACCACCTAATAGATGGGTTTTCATTGCCAATGGTGACTACTTACCCATTACAAGACAGGGGGAGGTGCATTTTACGTCATCCATGCGTCTTCAGAATGTTTCATATGTTCCTGACTTTCAGATGAATTTACTTTCTATTAGTCAGATTGCTAAGTATTTGCATTGTCGTGCCATCTTTGACCCATCGTCTCGTGTTTCAGGACATGCTCACCAACAGGGTGATTGGATGTGGCTGTGAGCAGCGGAGACTTTACATACTGGTCCAACCTCCTCATGTTGGTGTTACTACTGTACTTATTGGACCAGTCTCACCATATATGTGGCATCTTCGTTTTGGCTACCTTCCTCTGCAGAAGCTACGTCATGTTGTCACTCAGATTTGCACGAGATCCTCCTTCCAGTGTGAGGCATGCCAGCTTGGCAAGCATCACCGTTCCTCCTTTCCATCCCATCAGAGTCGGAGCAGTTTTAGTTATTTGAGCTCCTTCATTTAGATATCTGGGGTCTGAGTTGTGTTTCTGATCACCAGGGACACCTTTTTTATCTTGTTGTCGATGATTTTTCTAGATTTTCCTGGGCCTTTTTATTAAAGAATAAATCTGAGGCTGGATCTGTGATCAAAACTTTTATTAATGAGATAAAGAATATTTTTTTGTCAATGTCAAATATATTCGTTCTGATAATGCTTTAGAGTTATGTACAGCTTTTTTTTTTGAAGCTCAAAAATGGGGGACGCACTCGATGGTGCTCGCCCCAAATTTATTAATAGAAGACAAAGAAAAAAGAGAGACTTACAGCGGGAAAGCGGATTGAAAAAAGGGGAGAGAAAGAACTCAGAACCAGATCGGAGGGTATCACAACTCGATACCCCGACTACAATAAAGAACAACTAAGCAACAGACCAGTCACAGACCAAGCGGGAAGCAGATATGAGGACGTTTTCCGAGTAGAATCTCTGGCCAGTAAACAGAGCCTCATTCCTAGCAGTCCAGATGCACCACAGCCGAGTGATAGAAGAGAGAATGTCGTTCTTATTCCTTGCCCGAGAACGAACCAAGCAATCGCAGAAGGAAACGGAGTCCGAAGCGTCAAGCCAAGTCAGATCCGCCCAAATGACACGCGTTAAACCACAGCGGAAGAAGAGGTGGTCAATAGACTCAACCTCCAGATTGCACAGACCACAGATAGGCGAAACTGCAGGGAAGAGAGCAGCACACCTGCTACGAGAAAGGAGACGCCCGCGACGGAAAAGCCATAAGAAGATGCCAATCCGTTCGGGAACCCGGAGGCCCCAAAAGAATTGACAGTCCCGAAGCAACGAAACATCAGCCACCACCAAGGGCGGAAGAAGGGCCCGGTAAGCATCACGAACAGAGAAGGAGCCATTCTTCCAGCAAAGGTGATCGCGACCCACCAAAGGCGAGGGCGAGACCGCAAGAATCTCCAGAAGAGCCATAAACTCCAATTGTCGTTGTTCGGAAAGGTTGGCCACAAATCTCGGCCCCCAAGCAGCCCCATCCCAGTAAGAAGCAACCCTCACGTCAGGGTCATCCACCAGCGCGAATAAACGAGGAAAGGCATCCTTAAGCGGCCCCCTACCGGTCCAATCATCGCCCCAAAAACGAGTTAGGGAGCCATCTCCCAACTTAATGACAAAAAGAGAACGGTTGCGGACCAAAGCATTACCAATATCGCGAGAGAAGTGAGAGGAGGATGCCAAAAAGCGGGCACCCAAATCCAGACCCAGACTCCGGTCGAACCCAACAGCCAATCTTAAGAAATTAAGCATCGTGTTATCCTCCGGACCGCATAGCCGAGAGACCCATTTTAGAAGAAAAGACTCATTCACGATAGCCAGTCTCCTCACCGCCAACCCCCCCTCCTTCTTTGGCCGAGTCACATCGTCCCAAGCAACCAAGGGAACGCCGCTACGTACAGTCCCCTTCTTGCCCCAAAGAAAGTTTCTCAAACAAGAGTCCAACCGCCGACGTATCCCTTTAGGCATCCCTTTCACAGAAAGGAAATAGATAGGCAAAGAAGAGAGGACTGACTTGAGGAGAACCAGACGACCGCCCCGAGAGAGGATAGCGGCACGCCAGCCAGCCAAACGGGCAGCCATGCGATCCACCAACGGCTGCCAATCCCGTAAGCGCGCCCGGCCCGTAGACAACGGGAGTCCAAGATAATCCAACGGAAGAACACCCACGGCACAGCGCAAAATCCTCGAGCAAGCTTCAACCTCCGAAGGGGAAAGGGAAAAGGGGACCAAAGAAGATTTATTATAGTTGATGAGAAGCCCGGAAGCCTCGCTATAAAGCTCGAGAGTGGTCGCCATCCACGCAATATTCGACTCGTCGCCCTCAATGAAGCAAATAGTATCATCTGCGAACTGAATAATCGGCATCGAGAAGAACCCAAATGAGCAACCACGAGACAGGCCAGCCGCAACCACGTTGTGAACCATTGTGGAGAGCACATCCGCTGCCAGGACGAAGAGCAAGGGGGCATCCTTGCCGAATTCCCCGGCGGGGCTGGAAAAAACCCCCGGCCAAGCGGCCATTCAGTAAGACCGACAGAGAGGCCGAAGAAACACAACGACGAACCCAGGAGATCCATAACGGGGGGAACCCCCGCCTCTTAAGGACAGACCATAAAAACCGCCAATCAAGAGAGTCATAGGCTTTAGAGAAATCGATTTTCCACAGAATCCCCTTAGTGCCGTTCTTGTGCCAAGCATGAATAATTTCGGACGCCACCGCATAGCAGTCACCAATTTGTCTGCCCTTAATAAAAGCCGCCTGGGAGGGCGAGATAAGCGAGTCAAGAAGCGGGGCCAATCGGCGAGCCAATACCTTGGCAATGATAAGGTAGATAGCATTTGAAATGGAAATTGGCCTGAAGTCCTCGATACGGGTGGCAGAAGCGGTCTTGGGAATGAGAGCGATAATAGATTTGTTGAGCTTGTTGAAACCGTTGTTGCCGGCGCAAAATTCGCGAGCGACCTCCAGGACGTCCTGAGAGAGGACATCCCAAAATTCCTTATAGAAAAACACGGGGAAGCCATCCGGCCCCGGGGTTGCATCAGAGTTAAGAGACCAAACCGCCTCTTTCAATTCCTCCAGAGAAATCTGACGAGAAAGGAGATTAGCATCCTCCTGAGGGAGCACAGCGGCTCCCCTACCCGACCACCGCCACTGGCGCGACGACCTGCGCCCATACCACTCCTTAAAGTAGGCCGAGACAGCCACACCCAACTCCCGCTCCCCCTGAACCTGAGAGGCATTGATGAGTAATGAGGAGATAGAATTAGATCGCCGGCGACCCGAAGCAACCCTGTGAAAGAACGCGGAATTAGCGTCACCCTCCTTTAACCAACGCAAACGAGATCGTTGGCGCCATTCAATCACACGCTTACGATCCTCCAGCCTGACCCTATCCAGGGCATTTGCGCGAGCAAGCAACTCGTCCTGATTAAGATCACGGTCGTTCTCAATACGGTCGAACCGCAAAATCTCATCCTCAGCCTCCACACGGGTGGCAATGCGGGCTGAGCGAGAGGCCCTTTTAAAAGACGCCAGAAGCTTCCTGAGAGATGAAATCTTAAAGTCAAAGCGTCGAGCGGCAGAACCAGTGGGCGAGAGCTGAGACCAATGATGTCGAACCATATCACGAAAGCCAGACTCCAGTAGCCAAGACCGCTCAAAGCGGAACATACAATGCGGACGGATCTCCTCCCCATTCGACCAGAAAATGGGATTGTGATCAGAGAAAGAGCGCGGTCTCGAGGATACAAAACATAATGGAAAACAGCCCATCAAAGAGTTATTCGCCAAAAACCGATCAATCCGCGACCGCGAGGAGCTATTCCGCCAAGTGAATGAAATGTCGTTAGGAACCAACGATTCAAGAGCCAAAGCGTTAATGAAATCCAAAAAATCCGAGGACCCCGGATCCAGGCCACCGCGCCCACGTGGGCGATCCTGAGCATGCAAAGTAACATTAAAATCCCCGCCAATCAGCCAAGGAACGTCACCAAAAGCAGCAGCATCCTCCTGCAAGTCTTCCCACAGTTCACGACGGGCAATATGACAGGTAGGGGCATAAACACAAGAGAAGGCCAAGCAAATATTAGTCCTCCCACACATCAACAGCACCGAAATCGAGTGGCGGCCCAACCTACATGTTGAGAATGAAAAGCGGGACGAGCGCCAGGCCAAAAAAGCACCTCCCCGAGCACCCAAGGCGTCCAACGCACGGAATTCGTCGAGCTGACCAGCCCCAAAAGAACGCCAAAGAGCGTCATCCATCGCCTGAAGCTTCGATTCCTGTATGAAGGCAACATCACAAGACCATTCAACAAGGCGCGAGCCCAAAATGCGCCTGCGATCCGCATCACCCAAGCCACGAACGTTCCAGGATACAATCTTCATAAAAACAAAAGATAAATCCCCAAAAACGTGAAGCCCCCAAAAACACCAGATACGAGTGATGCAATCAAACCCCAGGATGAGGCTGGACAACCAAGGGATCAAGGCCCGCCGCCTCAGCAACCGCATCGCGCAATGATTGGCAAGTAGAAACCACAACAGAGCTGGAGAAGAAGGGACGCCTCCGAGAATAGCTTCGACCATAACGAGACGAGGGAGATAGCCCCACCACCACAGGAGCATCCGGAGAAGGGGATGACTCCTCGCCATAATCAGAGATAAAGGGATTCAAGTTGGCCGGAGAAAGTTGCTGATCCATATCGACCGGGTGGAGGACCACAGCATTCCCGTCAGCCGACGTATGGGAAGCAAAGTCCGAGAAAATAAGCATCGGGCGGGAGACCGGCGCCGGAGGAGAAAGCGAACCTTCCATGAGACCAGAGAAAGGTACCGCTCTAATAGGACAAGGGCAAACCGCATCCGAGGCGGGAAAAAGATGCTCCGATCCGAGAAGGAGATCCGTGCCCGAGAACGGATCCGATAGGGACTGCTCCGAGGGAGCCTGATGTGGGGCCCAAATAGAATTAACCATAGGGTCATAAGGGATAAACGATCTGACCTGAGAGGGGACCACTTGCAATAAATCTGCCGGCACAAAGGAGACCTCTGGGGAAAAAGATTCAATATCTAGAATAACAGCATCTGAAGGCAAAGGGATTTCTGGCATCTGAACCGTCACCAAATCTTTGAAATTCCCCCTTGCATGCGGGAAACGAAGAGCCTCCTCACCCACACGTGAGGTATGATACATGCACGTCGCCGCTTCGGGAATTACCCCAGGACGAGCCACGTGGCGATCGGGAGATGAACCGGCATTCGCATGCATCGCCGGAGACGCGACAGCACAGCCCCGCCGATCGACCGCCAGAGAGGGCGCATCCTGCGTCACCGGCGGGGGAAGGAGAGAGAGCTCCAGGGAAAAAGTCCAGCGGCCCAAGGACAATTTATCAAACCGGGTCTTCCCCGCCAGATCAGCAAAAAACGCTGCCGGAGCTTCCACCAGCACGCGGCAAAACCGCCAATCAGCACCAGGAGCGAGGCCATCATCAAGGATCTGAAGAACTTGGCCCCAGCTGGAGAACGCCTTCGATAGAGCATGAACCGTCCGTGACAAGAAAGGCACCCCCCTCACCACAGCAACCCGGACCTCCGTCGAAAAAACACCACCATCAGAGACCCGCAATCCACGCCACTGGACACCAACGACATCTTGGCAATGAACGCCACTGGACACCAACGACCCGCAATCCACGCAATGAACACCACTGGACACCAACGACATCTTGGCAATGAACACCACCATCAGAGACCCGCAATCCACGCCACTGGACACCAACGACCCGCAATCCACGCCACTGGACACCACTGGAGTTATGTACAGCTTTCTAATTTTCTTATATCTCTTGGCATTGTTCACCAGACCTCATGTGCCTATACTAAACATCCTAGCAAAACGGTGTTGCCGAGCGCAAACACCATCACTTACTTGATGTGACCCGAACATTGTTGACACAGAGTCGTGCTCCCCATGCCTACTGGGACGATGTTGTCCTCGCGGCTTGCTATCCGGTGAACCACATGCCTTCATCTGTATTGGGAGAGAAGATTCATTTCTCGATTGCGTTTCCCGAAAAGGATCTTTTCTCCCTTACATTTCGTGTGTTCGGTTCGGTTGCTTTTGTTCATGATGTCTCTCCAGGTCATGACTGGCTCTCCCAGAGCTGTCAAGTGTGTTTTTGTCAGCCACTCTCGTACCCAATCCGCTCGGACGGAAATACTTTATCAGTGTTGACGTTACTTTCTTTGAGTGTGTCATGTATTTTTCTCCTACAAGCGACAGACTAGCCCCATCCGACTCTGACGATGAGATCTGCATGCCCCCACCTCCCTCTACTCCTGCTCTACCACCACCTCCTCAACCACCACCATCGTCGTCGTCGCCACCTACACCTATTCATGCCTCTATACCTGCTCATGCGGTTCCACCTCGTACTATGACTCAGTTTTTGCCACGTGTTTTACTCGCATGCCTCACTCGGTTCCCCCTGCTTACAGGCCTTTCCCATCATCCAGCACGCCTCAGGTATGTAATGAGCACATTGTTTCTACTGACGGCACTATTGAGTTGCTTGTGCAGCAGGATTCCATACAGGATGAGCAAGTGCCCTTGATGTGTTGATTGCTCTGCGCAAACAGAAACGTAGGTGTGCTACTTATCCTCTTGCAGCCCAGGTTTCCTTGAGCAAACTGTCAGAGGATTTCAGGAGGTTTACCTTGGCATTATTAGCCGTGGAGATACAACAGACATGTCAGGAGGCTCTTCAGGACAGTCAGTGGAGATTAGCCATGGAGTAGGAGATGGTTGTGCCACAGTTACGTGGTACGTGGAGTCTTGTTTCTGTTCCAGTTGGTGCATCCGTTGTGGGATGCAAATGTGTGTTCATTGTGAAACATCGTACAAATGGCAGTGTGGATCACCATAAGACGAGACTTGTGGTACGTGGGTTCACCCAGACATATGGGGTGGACTATCATGATACTTTCTCTCCAGTTGCCAGACATTCTACTCTGCGTATTCTACTTTATGTTGCTATGACACGAGATTGGCCCCTTTACCACCTTGATGTGAAGAATGCCTTCCTCTATGGTGATCTACAGGAGGAGGTCTACATGAAGCAGCCACCTACGTTTGCTACTGAGGAGTATCAGAAGGTTTCCAGGATTGACAAGGCTATCTATAGCCTTAAGCAGAGTCTAAGAGCATGGTTCCAGAAGCTCTCGGACTTGATAGAGCATTAGGGGTTTTGCGATCGATCGCCGATCAATCGTTGTTTGTGCACAGGAACCAGAGAGGTACTATTGTCATTCTTGTTTACGATGATGACATTATTGTTACAGAAGATGACGAGCAGGGTATTCAGAGTGCCAAGGACTTCCTAAGTCAACCGTTTATGACCAAGAACCATGGTAATTTACGTTACTTCCTTGGACTGGAGTTTGCCAGGAGCCAGCGAGGTCTTGTGATAACCTAGAGGAAGTACGTTACAGACCTTCTTTCAGAGACAGGCATGGCAGATTGCAGACCTGCCACTACTCTTATTGACCCGAGCATGAAGTTATATGATGATGACACTGAGGAGGTCGACAAGAGGAGGAACAGGGAGTTTGTTAGCAAGCTATTATATGTGACTATTTCCAGGCCCGACATATCCTTTGTCGTGAGCAAATGAATCAGTTCATGGAGCAGTCCAAAAAGGCACATATGGATGCAGTCCATATGATTTTAAGGTATCTGAAGACTTCACCAGGTACGGGACTCCTTTTCAGCAGAGATACATCTCTTTCAGTTGCAGCATGTGGAGATGCAGATTATGTTGGGTGTCCAAGATAGGAAGTCTACTTCAAGTTTTGTTGTGTTCATATGGAATTCCATGGTTTCTTGGAAGAGCAAGAAGCATACCGTGGTTGACATATCGAGTGCAGAGTCAGAATACAGGGCTATAGCACAGGCTAGCACGGAGATGATGTGGGTCAGATCTGTTCTTATTGACCTGACTATAGAGGTGCCTCTTCACATGCACCTCTAATGTGGCAATCAGGTTGCTCTTTTCATTGCCAACAACCTACCTTTTCATGAGAGGACCAAACACATAGAGGTGGATTGTCACTGCACTTGTGACATGATACATAAGGGTCTTATATCCACTGCTCATGTCAGCTCCGGAGATCAGATAACAAATATTTTTACTAAGGTGTTGTTCCAAGCTGAGCATGATCGATATCTATGCTCCAGCTTGAGGGGGAGTGTTGAGATATTACCTATCTTTCTTACTATTTTCTTATTATCTATTTATTTTATCCTCTTCATGTAATTTGCCCAATAGGTTCCTCTCCTATATAAGAGAACCCAAGGACCTCTCATTAATGAATCAATTCTTTTCCTTCTGCATTAGATAATTAATTTATACGAAGGGAACTTAGTTTTTTAGATCTAAGTCTGAGAATGACCCAAGATAGATCTGAATGGAGACAGAGAATCCATGTAGTCGACCCTACTTAATGTGGAAAAGGCTTTGTTGTTGTTGATGATGTTTGGTCTTCTGACCTTAAATCACAACAACTCAAAATCACATTGAGACAAATCTTAAAGATCAGGTACCACATTGTTACCTTTTAAAGTTCAGGTATGACATTGAAATCAGGTGCGTAATTTACTCTCTTTTTTTTGCTTTTTTAAAATCAAACTTAATCTAAGATGCTTAATGTTTAATTGGAAATCAATTGTTTCTTTTTATTTCATTATGATGGCATAAAAAATGTACAAGTTCATGTAAATATATAAGAATATGTATAAAAAAAGATTTATATATTTAAAATAATTAAAAATACAAAACTGACTAAAGTCAAACTAAATCTGATTTCTCACACGATTGTCTATTAATCATCAGTTATGCGACGATTCCTTTGGGTTGGATTACCAAGCGATTAGAGTCTATTATGCATCGATTCATTTAGGTCGGATCTTCTCAAGATGGGAAAGGAGCACACATGGTGAATTGGGCTATGGTCAAACAACGGGAGATGAATAGTGGGTGGTACGGGAGTCAAGACCTCGAAGAACTAAATCAAGCATTGTTGACAAAATGGATCATTTGAATACGGGGCAGAAAAGGAGGGTCATCTAGACTATCTGATTCGTTGCTTCAACAAGGTGTTCGTTGGCCTAGTTTGCGATGAAGGACATACACTACCCGTCAGTTTTAGAGCGATCAGCGGAATATGCTCTGTGCCACAAGTCCGTAACTTACTGAGACCCTAATTGGGTAATGGCGATTGGTTTCACGAATGGAAGGATGATCGTATTGGACTAGACTGGATATAATATACTTGCAGACAGATTCCTGAGGATCTTTGCTCTGGCCACAAACAAA
The DNA here is from genome assembly GCA_037367405.1 of Ottelia alismoides. Taxonomy (NCBI): domain Eukaryota; kingdom Viridiplantae; phylum Streptophyta; class Magnoliopsida; order Alismatales; family Hydrocharitaceae; genus Ottelia; species Ottelia alismoides. Next base: position 170,439 of record JAZKJV010010581.1, on the reverse strand, counting down.
GATGCTTTTGTTGAAAATGTTCAGGAGAATGGAACCTAATGCCCTTTGTTTACGACCGGCTTCTCTAATCAGCGTCTGCAAGAGTTTCTTAACTTGATTCAGGAGCTTGGTGAATAGGAGGACCCTTTACGAAACCATGATTGACGGGTATGGTCGGATGGCAAATTCTCGATCAAGAAGGCTTATAAATGTCTTACATCTCATCTTAATGGAAGATTGCAGATTGATCTAGCACTTTTCCTTACCCTTGAGGGTTAACATCTTTTTGTGGCACATGTTGACGGGGTGGATGTTGACGACGACCTTTCGAGCTAAATGGGCACAGCCGAATGATGTTACATGTCCGAGATGTTGATGCAAAAAACCCTTGATTGACTCTTCTTTAAGTGTCTGCAGGGGGATTTTGACCAATGTTGGATTTTCAAACGCTAAACCACTCTAACACAGCTGAACTTTAGGCATTAATGCAATTTACGTGTATGACATCACAAGCTAAATGTTTCCGTCCTTTTCTGGTTGTGTGGGTGATTTGGGCTTCGCATAACGGGGTGATTTTCATGCACGAACGCTACTACATGGTGAATGTAATACAACATATAAAGGCCCTACTTAAGGCGTGGTATGTATAATCTTCTTTTATAATTGATCAGGTGTGACTCACCTCGATCTTACACCCATTTTCTTTTCAAAAAATGGATAGTTAGTAAAAACTGGATGAATACCAACTACCAACTTTTGCAACCTTGATAAAGAGAACATACAGGTATCAGAACCCAAATGATTGAATACCAACAATCAACTTTTACAACTTTGATAGAGAAAGCATAGGGATATCAAAAAGAACAAACTTAAGCGAAACAAGGTAGACACCAAGTGTCAAGCAAGATGCTTTCCAGCTCCCAAGCTTTACCCCCCCCCCTCTTCACCAAGGGCAACTAGTCTTCTTTATGAATCCTGCCAAAAGATAGAGGCAAACCTAGATAATTCGGAGGATTTGCAGCACGAAGAGTAATCAAGGCAAGATTATAGTTGTTTGCCTCCTCAAATAGAAAAAAATTACAAACATATTTCTCGAGTTTAACTTTAATATTAGGAAAAGAGAGGTCCCGAAAAAATGTCCTGGACCGCATAAATCCCATTCGCCTCCGTCTCACCACCCCCTAATGAAGATCATCTCATATGAATATTATAAATCAGAATTAAGATATCTTCTCTAACGAACCATGCACAAATGCCAGCGTGCACCACTTACCCAACATGGCAGCCTAAGTGTTCGCAATAATGACAAATTATAGTGGCGCCAAAGGACACCCATGTCTGACTCGCACTGCAGTTGAACGAATCCACTTTCCAAATGTCAATATGCCGACACTGAGTATGGTATGGTTTTAACACATCTCTTCATTCAAGTGATCCAGATATAGGGAAAAGCACATCGAATAAGGAAGGTCCATTAACTGATTACAAGACAGTTACTTTCAAAATAACAAAGTTTCCGATAATTCCTAAATATATAAGTAATGTAATCCTATTATCTTTTTATATTCGAGGCTTTAACAGAAGTTGATATGTCTAACCATATAAAAGTCATTATATTAAAATATTATATAAAAATTATATACTAAAATCAGTGCTAAATATTTGCATTATTTAACAAGTAGTAGAGAGTATTAAAATATAAGGATACATAATAAAACAAGAAAAACCTAATATTTATTTCAAATTGAAGACAAAAGTAAGAATAAGCAATAAAGAAACAAGAACAATAGAAATACCTTCCTTACAAAGATGTAGCAACTTTCAGAAATGCAATATACATATCCATTCTGATAGGTCACCACCGCATAGTGACAATGTGGTATGCGGGGAATATGCCATTTTGTGTGGTTTATATTTTAAAATTTTAAAATAAATAGTAACTCGTTATTAATATTTTATATTTTTTTGAATAAAAAGGAATTTTTCCAAGATTCAAAAATAAAAGTTTTAGGTAACTTTGTACTTTGTATATTTAACATAAATTTTGAAAACAAAATCATATAAACATGGCTTATATATAAGTATTATTCTCCTTAATACAAGTTATAAAAACTACTAATAAAAATAAATAATAAATTCTGAGTTATACACCCATTCTATCTAGAATAGGGATTGAATGTACGGTCTATGAGGATGAATATGCCGCTATGCACAGATCAAATATGTTGTGTATACCACACAATGAATTGCATAGAGAATTCGTTAGGCCTACCTACCACATAGGCGTATGCAGTGTATGCAATTTGTATAGGGGCACTCTAAAACACTAGTCTTTAAGTCTCAGACATGTCATATCGCCCAAACCGGTCGATATTCCGAAGTATCTAAGAAGATGCCCTTATTTTGCTTATAAAGTCGAACTGATCGACATCGCTAAAAATGTCAGTGGCATCTAGGAATAGGGACGATCCACTCGTACTCATATGGAAAAAGTTGGGGAAACAATGGTCGGCAATCTCCTTAATTTGCAACAAAAAATAATAAACTTGTTAATGTTATCAAACCCTCCAATTATAAATTATGGCAGTAACTCCATGACATTGGTCGTCACTACTTGATTCCAGAGGATGACCCTAAAAATTTCATGATTCATGAGAAAGTGATAGAAGGGACTTGCAATTTGGAAGAGCTAAGATGGAAATTTATAAACAAAATGGAGCTTCTACTGAGACTCCTTTTGGATCCATTGAGGTTGATGTACCTTTCCCATCTGCTCAGCAACAGTGAGATAAATTTATCGAACTGGGGATCTAAAAGCCCCAGATGGAGGAACCTTCTGTTCATTGAAGAGCCAAGGAAGGAGCCACAGCACCTTCCTTAGATTTGAGAAAGGGACTCGTACAGTTGTGGTGAATCAAGAACCTTCAAATATTCAATAGCGACGTGGATAAGTTGATGAGGAAGATTGGACTAAGGTTAAAAGTAGAAAGAAGTCAAAGAAAAAAAGGGCAGCTTGTGCTAGGATATCTCATGTACATCAACAGTTGGAACAAGAGGATGAGGATGGAATGGATGCCATTGATGAGTTGGTTGAAGTTGATATTCCACTTCATCCATCTTCTGTGGGTTCTTCTCTGCCAAAGAAACCATATGATTTGATCCTGAAGAGGAGTTTCTATTACAGTATTTGTTGGGAAAAATAAGAGAGTTGTTTATTCCTTGAACACTAGGCTCTCTTATATAGGGAAGAGACCTATGGGTAAATTACATATGATAGACAGAAGAATGGAAAAATAAGAAAACAGTACAAAGACATAAATATAACTCTACACTTCCCCTCAAGATGGAGCATAGATGTCAATCATGCTCAGCTTGAATGAACATTTTTGGAACGGACCTCTGAGCAAAGCCTTAGTGAAAATATTTGCAGTTTGATCCCCTGAGCTGACATGAGAAGTAGAGATGAATCCTTTCTTAATCATATCCCTCGTGTAGTGGAAGTCCACTTCAATATGCTTGGTTCTCTCATGAAATGCAGGATTGTTTGCAATGAACATGGATGCTTGGTTATCGCAATGTAGTTGCATAGGAATAGTACATCTACATGTAAATCTGCTAGTACAGCTCGAACCCACATCATTTCAGTGCTAGCTTGTGCCATAGCTCTATATTCAGACTTAGCACTGGACCTGGCAACCACGGTTTGCTTCTTACTCTTTCAGGAGATAAGAAAGCCACCAACAAAAACTACAAAGCCCGAAGTGGCCTTTCTATCATTTAGACACCCTGCATGCATAAATGGTAAGTGTTGCCCCCTTTTGAATAATAATCATGTACCTGAAGAAGACTTTAGGTATCTCAAAATCATATATATCACATCCATGTGTACCTGTCGGGGTTGTTCCATGAATTAGCTCACCCAGCTGACAGCAAGTGAGATATATGGTCTGGTTATAGTAACATAAAGAAGCTTCCCCGCTATTTCTCCGTATCGTCTCATGTCCACCTCCTATGTATCATCATCATATAGCTTCATACTAGGGTACATAGGAGTGGTAGCTGGACAACATCCAATCATTCTTGTCTCCACTAGTATATCCGTCACATACTTATGTTGGATCATCACAAGACCCTGTTGATTTCTAGCAAATTCTAATCCCGAGAAATATCGTCAGGTGCCAAGATCCTTGTAACAAATTATCGGCCCAGAAATTCTTTAGCCATTTTTATCCACTGCACATCATCACATGTGACTAATATGTCATCAACATATACATAATGACCATCGTGCCCCTAGAAGTTCTCTGTACAAACAATGAATGATCCAGATTCGACCTCTGAAATCCCTGCTTCTCAATTAAATACGAGAACTTCTGAAACCAACCCTAGGAATATGTTTAAGGCCATAATTGTCTTACGAAGCCTGCAAACCTATGGATACTCCCACTCACCAGCAAACCCAGGAGATTGTTGCATGTAGACTTCTTCTTGTAAGTCCCCGTACAAAAAGGCATTTTTAACATCAAGCTGGAAGAGAGGCCAGTCACGTACCACTGCAACAGAAAGAAGAATCCTTGGAGTAGAATGGCGAGCCACTAGGAAGAATGTGTCTAGGTAATCCACGCCATATGTTTGAGTGAATCCACGAGCAACCAGTCTGGCTTTGTACCGATCCAGACTCCCATCTGCACGGTGTTTAACAGTAAACACCCACTTTCAACTGACGACAGACGCTCCATCATGAGCAGTAACCAAGCTCCATGTACCACGTGACTGTAAGGCAGCCATCTATTCTTCCATAGCTAATCGCCACCGACTATCCTTCAAAGCCTCCTGATAATTCCGTAGAATGTCCACGGCATGCAATGCAACTGCAAATTTCCTGAATTCCCTAGTCAAGCGATCAAAGGAGACTATGGATGCTAAAGGATATGATGCACAACTACGCTTCTGCTTCCAAAGCACTACATGTAAGACCAGATCAGCAATCTCCCGTCTGTCCCCTATAAAGAACCCTACTCAGACAGACCATCAGACCCATCGTTAGAAACTATGTATTTAGAATATACCTCATGCGTACTAGATGATAAGCGGTGACCATGAGCAGAAGCACGCTGGTGGGTATGATGATGCGGCAATGGTGGGACTGGGATCGTAGGAGGGGTGGAGATGGTGGTGGTGGTGGCGATGGTGGTAAAGGAGGTGATGATGGTAGCGGTGGAGGTGATGGTGGTAGTGGTTGCATGTAGATTTCATCATCGAAGTCTGAGGAAGTCAACCGATCACCTGTATGAGAATAGTACAACACAGACTCGAAAAAAGTGACATCAACACTAACATAATACTTCTTGCGCATTGGGTCGTAACCTTTTTGTGTCCTAGAGTACCCAACAAAGACACACTTGACAACTCTAGGAGAGAGCTTGTCAACACCTGGAGACAACGGGTGGACAAAGGCGATCGAGCCAAACACACGAGGAGTAAGTGAGAACAATTCTTTCTCAGAAAAAGCAAGAGAGAAGGGAATTTTCTCACCCGCGACTGATGAGGGCATGCGATTAATAAGATAACATGTCGTAAGAACGGCATCACCCCAAAAAGAATGTGGAACATGACTCTGAATGAAAAGACTTCTTGTAACATCAAACAAATGACGATGCTTCCTCTCTGCAACACCATTTTGATGGGAAGTATAGGCACACGTTGTTTGATGAATGATACCTCAGATTGAAAAATAATTGGAAAAAGTATGAGTACATAATTCCAAAGCATTATCAGTTCTCACAAACTTCACAGAAGATGAGAAAATTCTTGATAACATCTCCAGCTTAATATTTATTCTTTAATAAAAAGATCCAGGACAGATGAGAGAAATCATCAACAGCAACAAGATAAAATCGGTGTCCCTGATGATCGAGAACACGACTGGGACCCCAAATATCTATTTGAAACAACTCAAAATAGAGTTACTGCTCTGACTCTGATGACTGGGGAAGGCAGACCGATGATGCTTTCCCAATTGACAGGCCTCACATTGAAAGGACGAGTGGGAGAGATATGAGGCAGAACATGACACATTTTCTAGAGCGTGAGATGACCAAAGCGCAGGTGCCACGTGAAGGGAGAGACAGGTCTAGTAGAATGAGAGGAAATACCAGCATAAGGAGTTCGGACCAAGCGATAGAGACCGCCCTTCTCACTGTCACACCCAATCACCTTGCATGTAAGGATGTCCTGAAATACAAGAGAAGATGGGTCGAAAACAGTTCGACAATGTAGATCCTTCGTGACTAATAGATAACAAATTCATAGAAAAGTCAGGCGCATGCAACACATTCTGTAGACGCATAGAGGGTGTCAAGCTAATCTCCCATGTCTAGTGATCGGGGAATGAGTCACATATGCTATAACCACATTTCGTCCTGGAGGAACCTGTTTGTATGTTGTAAGTTGACCTCAGTCTCCACACAAGTGATGTGTAGCACCGGAGTCCATAATCCATTCTACAACATCAGATCCACTACAGCTAGTAAGTGCATAAGTACTACCTGAGGTACTGGAGGAAGTTGAAGCAGCCACATCTGAATGACTCCCGAAGGCCGATGAATAAGTAATGGGATTGGCAGGAGGTATAATGCCCCACAATCATGCTACAAGGTCATCAAATTGTTAATCTAAAGAGGAAGCATACGGCGGCTCAATCTGCTCAGCTACTCAAGCAGAAGCAAGAAATCCATGCTTGAAGTAGCATGTATCCTCTGTATATCCAGGACGATGGCAGTAAGTACAGGGCTAACGAATACAACCTCTGTCACGAGGTCCGCGTACACGAAACTGAGAAGAGACTCCTCGACCTCGGGAGGCAGCCATCGCTGAAGAAGTCTGACTGGCAGTAGTGGATGGGACAGTGATCCTACGGAGCCTGTGGAAAGCTTCCTCCATGGGAGGAATAGTGGTGTCTGCCAGAATCTGGGAACGAGAAGCCTCATACTCAGGATCAAAGGATGCCACGAATGCACCAACCATTGTGGCATTCCTATAAGTCTTCTGTTGCTCGGGAGTAGATGTGACACGAAACTGTGGAGCTTCTCAAACATCCCACACAAGGATGTATATAATGAATGAAGAGGCCGTCCATTCTGCTTGATAGTAAAAATATCATGCTGAGTTGAAGAATCGTTGTCTCGTTCCTTGCTTGTGAATAAGTAGCAGCAAGAATATCCCAGCTCGCCTTGGTTGTAGGCTAATGTGACACATCATTGGTGATCTTATCGTCAATGTACCTGAAAGCCAAACTTTGGCATATGCATCGCCCACCTTCCATAAGGCGTTTACCCCAGTTTTCTCCATCGGCTCCGCCTCAGTAAGAATGTGCTTCTTACCATTCGACTTCATCAGGCTCATGAACTACATAGCCCAGAGCTCATACTTTGTCCCGCCCATTTTGACAATAGGCGTTGGACCTCCGAAAGCTTCTGTGGCGAACCAACAGGTACATCAACTTTTTTTCTGACATATTGCCGGATGTATAAGACTAGGTTTTGTAGACCAAAGAGTAAGTGTTTGCACAAACATACGTGGATTTGAATGCATATGTAGACTTGTGCACCCAAATCTATCAAATAAGTGGAGGAACCGACGCCGGCGACGAAGATAGTGCCGCACAAAGGCGGCGGAATGGTGGCCTCGAGAGAAGGCCGGCAACGGCTAGAGAGGAAGTTGCACACAGAAGCGATGCACGTGCAGGTAGCCACGCTCGTGGGGCGGTTGCACATAGGAGCGGCGCGCAGGGCGGCACGCGGGCCGATGCACGGGCGCGGGGCGGCGCGTTGGCGATGTGGCCGCACGCAGGGGAGATGCACGGGGCGATGCAGGGCGCATGGAGGTGGGCAGCGACACGCGCGGAGATGAGGGCGGAGGGTGGGACTAGGCTTAGTGCTTTGGATACGAGAGCTCCGATCTAGGACTGCCGCTCGGATACCATGTTGGGAAAAATAAGAGAGTTGTTTATTCCTTGAACCTTAGGCTCTCTTATATAGGGGAGAGACCTATGGGTAAATTACATATGATAGACAGAAGAACAGAAAAATAAGAAAGCAGTACAAAGACATAAATATAACTCTTCAGTATTACCTAAGCAGAAATCCATGGAGGAACCTTCACGGCACCAAGTTCTTTTGAGAGTGGAAGCAGCTCCTTGTGTTCCATTGCATAATGAGCATGAAGAGCTATAGTTTAAGACTCCTTAGTAAAGAGTTAAAAGAAGCTCATACCCAACAGCATGAACAGAATTTTGAAGAGCAGCATGAGCAGCAGACTGACGAAATGGAAACTAAAGCTGAAGCAAAGTCTATAGTTGATGATGAGATCATTGTATCACCTATTGCAGTGGAATTAGGGATATGTAGCACCTAAGAGATAAGATTTAAGGACGACATCAAGGACGGTAAGACTGAGGTAAAAAATAAGGATAAAAGAGAGATATACTCAGGGATAAAGGAAGATCTTTATAGGAAGATTTCCCCCGTCCCTTTTCAAACTAAAAGAGAAAAGGAAGCCTATGCCTTGTGGAAGTTTCTGTTCCAGTTCAGACCTTCTTCAACTCACCACATTGGCAAAAACAGAAGCAGCAGGAACAATCTTGTGGGGAATCTGCTCCTCACATTACCTTTAAGAAGCAGGAGCAGCAAGAGTAAGGAGGCATTGAGGATATTTTTATGACTCCTTGGTCTCTAACAAAAAAGCAAGAGCAATAGCAACTGCAATGTTTTTTCGAACACTAAAGTACTAGAGGTTTCTTCAAATAACTTTGAAATCTCAAAAGGGTATAGTGCAGCAAAAGATTGTGAAGCTGAGGTTGATTCAGAGGACAATTTCAGTGAGCATACGGGTAAGTCTTCTAGTTCTGAGTTTAACTGAGATATTCACAGAAAATACGAGTCACCTAAAAAGAGAACTCCAAGATATAGAAAGGCTAAGGAAAGAGCACTTAGGAAGTTTAAAGGTGGTGCTTAGTTTTTTGCAGGCCATGTTGGTCAATTAGTGTTAGAAGTATCTTGTAGAGGCTATATGCCTCATATGTGTTCCTTTATAATATCTTTATTCATGCAATGAAAGGGGACACCAAGACCCCCAAAATTATTGAGCTTGTGGAAAAAAAACTCTCTAAAAAAGAAGATCGAGAACCTGTATGGCCTTGGAGACCCATATACGTAGAGCTCAAAGACCGTTGACAAGCCTCCTGGACCATGCCCTGTGACTAAGTCTAGAGACCCCTCCACCCCCTTCCCCCGCCGCCCCAATGTCAAGCCACCTCATCCCTCTGCCCATAGCATGTATGCTCAGTAAACAAAAATGAGCAACTTCTTCCATATGATATGGCATGAAAGAACTTCATATTAGCATCGCCCTCCTTCATCGCTACTCGACCTTGCACTTCTTGTCCTCCATTGCAATCATCGCTCTGACAACACATGCGTTCATCCAACTTTTGAGTTGTCAGATACTTGTAACCCTCCAATATGCAAAGACACACAACCTCACTTAGCGTTGGTCGTTCGTTGCTTTTGATATCTCAAAAGCCTAATATCCATAAATGAAATCAGCATCCTCTTGAGCGGTCTAATTTTGACCTTCCTTTCGGTGGACTACAACTCAAAAAATGCGCCAAAACTCAAAGACCATCTCCTGAACTCATCCTCCGGTAGCCACGAGCACTCAAAATGAAAAAAGACAATGGATAGAAGTCCTCTCATGAATCCAAGACCACAAGGGCATGATCTGGCATCCTAAGAAGAGATCTGATCAATGAAATAAGTACAAAAGCATATCAAAAGAAACCAGGAATAGTCAAAATACGAGACTCGATAATAAGTTTCATTAGGTGTACTTGCAGCCGAACACATCCATCACCTTTATATAAAGATCTCCAATCAGAGAAGCACAATCACTCAAACCAGGGTGAAGCCCACCCCTAGCACATGGTGATCACCCCTAGAAGGGTGACATGCAATGCACGAGATCTAAACATTTATGGGCCTCCATACGCTCTGCCAATGCATCCTCACAGAATGGTTGTATGCAGCCATTTGTGGTGTTATACTTACAGGTGATCTGGTTGGCGCAGTATGGCATTGTGTTTAGGCAGGATTATTGTTGTGTAGAAAATGTGATGTAACATGCGAAGACCTTATTTAAAGCACGATCTTCATAATTTACATTAATACTCAAATGAACAGCAACTGAGTATGACTCACTTCGAGTCCACGCCCTTTTTGTGTTTTGAAAAAAAAAATACAGTCACCACTCACAATCCAAGGCACAAAATGTAAACAAGCCAAGTGGAGGTCCTCCCACCAGCTCCATCGTATTAGATGACTCAGGGCTGGAATAATTTAAATAGCCAAGGTGCCACATCTGCTTTCTTTCTAAGCACCATAGTAATCGATCTCTACCCCTCGCCTCCTCGTCCAAAGTTTTAAAAAATCCACATTCCATCAACCCGTCAAAATGCCTCGTGGGCTCCCTTTGGAGTCCAAAGCTCAATATTCGATGAGGCGAGAACCATATATCGATCGCAATACTCGATAATCACAGCTATGCAATCTTGGATAAAAAAACATCCGTGTTCAACCCCCCATAGCCCACCCAACGCATCATGTTTCTTCGCCTCTCCTAACCCCCTGATATTCCGCGTGGTGAACTTCATTACAACAACCTTATCCCCCCGCATCAACCACCCATGTAGATACAAGTAGCTTCAAACAAAAGATGCCCTCTCCTTCCCCACCACCTCTGACCTTGAGATCCATATTCCCTTCCACTTTTGTCAAAAGCTCATGGTTAGCGAAAGATTAAGGTGCTACTTGTGCATGTCAGCCTCATTATGCATGTATGTACGCATGGCATGTATGGTTGAGAACGGAGATCAAAACTTCATGGATATGAACTCCAATGGACGACCAAGACTAGCTTTGGAACCTTTCTTTTCTAAATTGGTCATAAATGAGTTGACGAGGAACATCCAAAAAGAAGAAATCTTTGTGCATCCTTGTATATGTAAATTAAACAATGAACTAACTTAAAAAGAAAGTTAACCACAAAGTACGGTAAAGATTTATTTCTTCTTTTCGGAAAGAGATGAGTGAACACCCTAGCTCAACAGTAAAAGGTATAAAAGTTTAACAGTTGCAAACAAATTGTGTGGTAAAGAATAAATATATGAAGAAAAAATGAGAAGTTTCTAATCTACCATCCTCAGTTTCCCAACAAATGAAACGATCTGCAGAAAATCCGTCATGTATACAGATCAAGTATAGGAATTCAGTTTTAAAAGTGTTGAGATGGATGAGCCGCGTGAAAGGACTAAATTTGTTTTTTTTAAAGATGGGATGAACCTCCAATAGAAGCCCGTCCAAGAGTCACCCCTGCCCTGGTCTCCCGTGTGGTAGACACCCACCGTACCAACAGACCATTTACTGGGTTCAAAGACTAAATTTGTTGCAACAATACTTGTGACAAAGTTGATGTTGCAGCAACAGGCAATTAAAATTTTAAAATAAGGATGTACGTAAGGTGGTTTAGGCTTCTAAACAGAGTAAATTAATTCCCCGATACAAAGGTGAGGGAAGTTGGAATATATGCAATGGCAGAGAAGATTGGAAAATAAAATAAGCGGATAATAAAGCAAGATTCTCCTCTTTTAATATAAATTCAAGTGCTAACCAGCGGTTAGATTTGAGAGGAGATGAAAAATCCATGTAGTATAGTCGAGGTTTTTCTCAAATTGAAAAAGGTTGTGCAACCAAAATGATGCTCACACCTAGTATATAAAAACATCAAAAACGTCTAACTTACAACAACCAAGAATCAAGAAGAAACTCCACGTGTTGGATTGCAATCTCTTCATAAAATCTCTCTTGACAAAAAATAACACCATTACAAGCAAATAACAAGGCCCAAATTGAAGAAAGAAGTTTCATCTTCTTCCCAACTAGTCTAAACTAAGCCGCACTTTATCTTTTGCCTTTTGTCTTTTGTTCAAAGATACGCTAAATCCTTCAGCCACCCCCAAGGACAATTAGCAGTAAGTACACAGTTCTTGGTTATAATAATGCAAATATGATACAATGAAAATGCATGCTCAAGCAGGAACCTTGGGTACATAGTGCTTGGTTATAACCCAGATAGTGTACAATGAATTGAAGGCTCAAAAGGACCCTTGGTAATTCACGTGATAACCTCCAAATACCATATAGTTAACTTCTACTGTTGATTTAACAAGGCAGCTCCATTCTCACTTCACTAATTCACTTGAGTTGAATGCACTTGACTCGAGTGAGAATACACCACACAATTAGAAAGCACCATATTGTTACTAGCCATGATTGTGGGAAAAAGGAATAATTTTGAATATATCAATAGAGGTTTATTTAAGTATAGTTGACACTGCCATGGTGTTATGGACTGTAAAGCCCACTGTTTTTTTAAAACCAAGAGTCATCATTATTGTGTCGGTACAGATGAGACCTTTTTCGAGATAATCCAATTTCTCTATTGCAGGGTCCTACACTCATTGCGTCTCTTGTTCCAATACCTTAAGAAATTGCATACTTTCCGGTTTTTGATGACAGCAAGTACATGACCAATGTTAACATCGTAATCCCCCCTCCCTCCCAACCATCAACCAAGGGTGCACCTACAGTAATTCCTAAACATGACCTTTTTACAAACCTAATTTTATAGTGACGTAGATTCCGGTAAGGAGACATTTATTATAGAAGATCTTGATATCTAGATTTCAATGTGGAAGAATTCATACAGTTGCACTAGCATATTACATCATCTTTCCGAGGCAATGTCCTTGACACTTGACTCATCTCAGTCATAGCTACAGACAGCTTGAGAGGCTTGTCAGTCGTACATAGATATGTTTCACACACTCAGAGCATTCTTCAGCCCCAGCATAAGGGGGTTGTGAACCAGGAGATGGTGGATCTAATATCCAGGGGGTACCTCGAACTTGGTGGATCTACATACGGGGCCGTATGGTCGTTGGTTCTAATTTTCTAAATGTTTGTTTGCGGTTAAGGATAACCGTGTGGAACGATTTTGAGACAGAAGGCATCACTTTGCTAGAGAATTCACCCAAACTTATGTGGTGTGGTGGATTTCTTTGATACTTGAGAAAGTGCATCGACTACTTTACGGATTCTTCTTGTCGTTGTGGTACACAGTCTTTGGTCTTTACATCAACTAAAGATTCCTCTATATGGACATTGATGAGGTCATATATATGCAACAAACACCGTCATTCGAGCTTCGAAGGAGTGTTAGAAGGTTATTGAAGAATGTCATTAATGGCCTGAAAAAGAGTCTTATAGCATATTTCCATAATCTCAAAGTATTATTGAGTAAAGGCTTTGTCCGATCTTCCATGAAACACTCGTTATTTACCATGAAGACAAGTAGAGGCAATGTAACTGTGTTGCGATGACATAAGCCTTGTTAGAGAATGTAATAGGCGGGTAATTGGATCTCACCAAGATCCAATTAGCCCACTAATGTTTAGTCTCACGTGGATGAGCGGTGGGACTTCGGACTGTCTGAGAGGCTGTATAAGGAGCCCCTCATCCCCTGTACTCATTGAGAAATTCAATAGAATACCCGTCCCTTTGAGGGCTTCTCCCGTGGTTTCATCCCGCTCCTTAGGGCCTGTTTGGTTGCAGGGTTGGGCAGGGTTGGCCCAACCCTGGTTACTATTCACAAGGGTACTTACTCCTCACAAATTACTATTCACCAGCCCAACCCAGCCCAACCCAACCCTGCCTAACCCTGCAACCAAACAGGCCTTTAGGGAGTATGGTTCCACGTAAATCTTTGTTCTTCATGTTTATGTTTCTTGATTTATCGATTCCGTTTCCGATTCTCTGATTACAACATGGTATAAGAGAGGGTTCGATTCTCGTGGAATAAGTTTTTCCATCGCTTTTTCGAGATTATATTTTAGTTCTTGAAGATTATTTTGAATATTATTGTTCGATTCAAGCTCTTGTTCAAGAAGAGTCCTAGGGTTCGTTTCTTGAAACCCGATGTTTCAGCATCAACATCAAGCCCACCAGTTCTGCAAATCCTGCTTCGTTCATGGTTCAGATCCGCATGAAAGCTCAAGCAGCTCTCCTCGCGCCTCCAGCCACCTCTCCTCGTGCCTCCAGTCTCCAGGCGCATGGTCCGGGAGGATCTCCAGGCGGTGGTCGAGGCATCGAGACTCTGGCGGCACCACTATGTGAAAAACAATGATAGGGAAGACGACGATCACTTCTCTTCTGGAATGACCGTCATTCATGCTTTCTTTAGCATGCGGCACCGCATCTGGCGCTTCACGCGGCACCGCATCCCTCTTCTACCAGCGTGGCGCTCCAGCAGGCGGTGCAGGCTCCGATGGCGAGCTCTTCAGGCAGTCCAACCCCCGATGGCGTAGGAGCTTCGATGGCGATCTCTTCAGGCAATCAAGGAGGCGCTCCACTTGGGCCCTTGATCCAGTGCGCGCAGCACCGCATTAGGCGCTCCAGCATGCGGCGTAGACCGCTGTTCAGCGCCTGGGCTTCCTCCAGGCGGCCACCTCCACCTAGTCGGTGGCTCTAGGCGGTGCCCAGGAACCCCATCGGGGGCGGATGTCTTCGACGAAGAAAGGGTTCCCGTGAGGGGAACCCTAAATAAGTGTAAGGCCCAAGAGGCCGTCGGGCATTTTTGTTTTAAAAAAATCTGTACAAATGGGCGGGTTTGTAAAAAACGAGGGAGGTGAAGGGCCCAAATGGGCCATGCTCGATTGAAAAAAAAACTGCAAGTTCAAAAAAAATTATGTTCTTTGAAAAGGCGCATACAAAAAAAAGGGGGGAAAGACGTATGCAAGTTAAAAAAATTCAATAAAATGGAAGATCATCCGAAAAAAAGGAAAGGAATTTTTGCAAAAAAACGGCTTTAAAAAGAAGAAGAAGAAGAGAAAAATTTTGCATTTTTTGCTTCTCCTAGCTTGATTTTCCAAGCTCTTTATTCTATCAAGTATGGGAGAAAGGGGGAGTCAAAGCTATATTCTTCTGGACATCTCCACGTCCACGACTGACAGACCGACACTCTAGATTTCTACAAGATCATCCGTCTTCACCGAGCATCATCTTCTTCGTCGAGGCGTATACTTCTTTTTTTACGACCTGATCAGTTTACCGCGATGGACTTCTTCTGCGGCGATTCTTCTCCAGGTACGACTGAGATATGTTTCGGTGACCTGATATCGCAGCGGCTCTACAGGTATGGCAGAGATACGTTCCAATGTCCTGAAATCCGCAGACTCGTCCTCGTGCAAGGTCTTCTACCAGCATCGGATGTGTTCTTCTTGTGATGTATCGTGTGAAGATGTATTGTATACTTTCTTTTTTTGTTGCAAGCTGCAGTTTTCTCAGCTCCAGCTTGAGGGGGAGTGTTAGAGAATGTAATAGGCGGGTAATTGGATCTCACCAAGATCCAATTACCCCACTAATGTTTAGTCCCGCATGGATGAGCAATGGGACTCCGGACTGTCTGAGAGGCTATATAAGGAGCCCCTCACCCCCTGTACTCATTGAGAAATTCAATAGAATATCTGCCCCTTTTAGGGCTTCTCCCGTGGTTTCATCTCGTTCCTTAGGGAGTAGGGTTCCACGTAAATCTTTGTTCTTCATGTTTATGTTTCTTGATTTATCGATTCCGCTTCCGATTCTCTAATTACAACAAGCCTAACTGGATACGATGAACAATTGATCAAAGAAGTTAAGCAGATGCTTACAAATCACTTTGTTATTAAGGATATGGGTCTGTTGGGATATTTCCTTGAGATTCATGTAGCATGTAGATCAATTTTGTCTTAAAAATATGCCATTATTATTTCTTCTTTCATAATTATATTATGTTATTTTAAAAGTCAATCAATAGGAACAATTTATTTTAGCTATTCTCTAATCCCACCTTTTTATATAATTTATATAATGTGTTTCCGTTAAGGACAAGTTATTAAACAAACAAATCGGAGATTTGATTCCAACATCCTTCTCCTTGTTCGCTTCTCATCCCCGTACATCTATATATTTCTTCAGCATATTTCCGCACAACAATCATGTGTTTCCTTTCTTCACCTTGGCATTCATCTCATTCTTAATTCATGTGTCTTCCATCTAAATCATGATCGCTATGCATCAAAAATAAAATATTTGAGAAATACCTATAAAAGAGTGTTTTCCATGGTACAAAGATATTTGAATCAAAGAAATCCAATGCATTTTCTCTTTTGAGTAACAAAGAAGATATCATTTCCTATTTGCCTAAATACATTTTTACAATAATTCAATCATTCTACTATATCCATCAGCTAATCTAGGATTAAGGCGATGCATTTCTTCACTTGTGGAAAGATGAAGCAAATAATATCTCATGTTCTGTTCATGGTATATGGCGGTGATATGGAGAGAATGGCTCATCCAGTGATCATTGTTGCTTCCTAAGGTATCATGTCATTTGAATGAATTGTGGATAGTTATCCATCTCTGATGGCTTCTCCAAAAAAATGGTGTAAGTCGCTGGCCATGATATTGAAGTTTAGCCTACGTGAGGTCATTGTATTTATGTCCCTTCTCTCATCCTTCCATATATTAATGCGCGATTTGTCTCAAATCTAGCACTCAAAAATAGTTGTTGCGTGCCTCCCGCATAGGTAGCACACACGTGGTCCACACTTACTTTGAAGGTTAAAACATCAATATCTCGTGTTGTCTTAACTTTGAAGTTACCAACACAAGCCATGTGATATCCCATCTTCTCTTTCATACATTTTGTTGAAGAATGTCATCATTCATGCACAGCCCCACCACTTCTTCTTACATTTGTGATTTACTTCAGCTCAAAAAGTTAGTTATTCCCATTATAATGATGTTGGTTTGAAAAAATGTCTCAACTGATGAGCACTATTGCTTCCTATGTATTGTGCCGTTGCTAACTGTCAAGTTGACGATAACCAACATAGAATTTCCAGTACTTATATCCTCGTACGATGCCAACATGTTGTTCTTCTGATATTTTTTAGGTGGTTGTTGCATATCTCCCAAATAGATACCAAGCATAAGGTCTGCCGTTCCATGAAAGGTTCAACCAATAGTATTTCATGTTTTTCTCATTTTGAAGTTGCTAAGATAAATCACATGATATCCTGTTTCTTCCCCTTCCTTGATTTCTTTAGAAAAATATTTCCAATCATGGAATTATAGCTCCCTGCCACTGCTATACATTTTAATTTTACTTTGTTCATAAAATCCATTGTCCATACGCATCATGCAATACGCATGAAATATCCCATATCTTAGCATATGTTCCCCAAAAAAACAACATTCGAAAAAGAAACATAACCACAATAACTACTTCGTCAAAATCGAAAAAGAAGTTTTCTATCCACGACAAAGAAAAAATGGGAAAACAAAGTGTGATACACATTGAGGAGGTTTTAGCATCTGCAGAGAAGAAGATTAAATATCCTGATAAAAAGATTGGCAAGCTGGAACTTCCAGACATTAATTCTCGGTTTCACCTTTTCAAGTATGTGTCATCTGAATCAAATCACCTTTAAAATGTACTCTGACCATGGCTTCCCACTCGTCCAAGTTTAAAACCATTCCTCTCCTCCCCATTTCTGCCAAAACAGAATAAGCATCGTCCACTCTCCCACAGCTGCACAATTCTACCATCAAACACCCGAAACTCTCCACCCTTGCACAATGGCCACTCACCAGCATTGAATTCAATACTCCAAATCCCTTTCCATGCTCTCCAACCCTGCAAAACCCATCAAACATCATCCTATATGTAGCAGCAGATGGCTGACAACCGTCCAGATGCATTTCAACCATGATCTTGTAAGCTTCTTCAGCCTTCCCTTCTCTACACAAGTAATTGACCAATATATTGTAAATGACGATATCTGGTTTGTGCTTCCTCTTCTTCATCTCCTCAAGCAACTCCCTGGCATCTTCTAGCTTTCGTTTCCTTCCAGGTTCGCTCATTAGCACCCCAAAATTCACAGGTTAAGGCTTGCAACCCCAATATTCCGTGTCAAACAGCATCTTCTTTGCATTGGCATAGTTTCCTTCCAAATACAAGCCCTCCATCAGCAAAGCATAAGTAACCGCATTTGGCCAAACACCGCCCTTACCCATATTCTGTTCTAGTAGCAAGGCCCTCCCCAAATCTCCACTCCTACTGAAATAGCCAATAAGCATATAGTATGTAACAACAGTAGTATAAACTCCTCTCTCACACATTTTGCCCAAAAGTCGGCATGCACTTTCCACCTCCTTATTCGCCAACCTCCTCTTGATGATGATGTTGTAGGAAACTGCATTTGGACGGATACCCAATGCACTTGTTCAAAAACTCCTATGCAACCCCCAGCTCGCCATTCTTGATAAACGTGTCAATTAGGAAATTCAGGTATTGCACTGTGGGAAATGTTGGAGAGCAATTAAAATATGGAATGCTGTGGAAGATCTATATAGCCTTGGTTGGTAAGCGAGCCTTCCTGTAATACTGAATCAGAGCATTGAAGATGGTGTCCATGCAACTTAATGTGATGCGACCGGACAAACTCAAAAAGAACATCGACTTGGGCGAAGCTTCTGGAGCGAGCAAGGCGGTAAAAGATGGAAGAGCACGAGGCACGATCCTGAAGGTGGGGGTGGGAAGAGCAGAAGATATGTGTGGCTGAGTTGAGGTCAGGAGTGGACTTGAGCTCGTTGAGGAGGTGGTTGATGGGTCTATCAGTGGATGGGTGTCGTGTTGTGCGCTTGACCTTTTGGGAAGGAGCGAAGGCATCGGAAGAACCATGGAAGATGGCATGAGGTTTCTTGGCTCTCCGTGCATGAGAGATCACCATGCATATTTCGCCGACAACAGCCAAAAAAAAACTGATAGTTGTTTTGCACACAGCAGGAAGAGCGCAACGGTGTGTGACAGATTGCCACCTCGCCGATCGGGTTACTAATGGATCTAGCGAACTGCCACGACACCCTCCAAACGAGTGTGGAGTCAGTAACTCATGTTCACCAGGAGAAAGTTATTTCGTACCACGATATAAGTGACTAATTTGTAATCAACCGAAACGAAATACTACATAACTTATCCTACAATGCAGAACGAGCACAATCTGTCAGCTCGATTTTGATGTTTGAATAAAAGGTCGATATTTTTAGGGTATACTTATAACATATTACTGCATAACCATCCATCCAACTAACAACTAAATTCACCACACTTGCAGTCTATGTTCCTTCTTCCGGTCTGCTTGATGTTTATGTGTTTTAATCATCTCCAGTAGGGCACTCCTTCATCAAATCAGGTCACTAATGTTCGAATGTTAACAGTTCCTTGTTCCATCTCTCATTCATTGTTGAGCTGACATGGACCTCAAGCATCCGATGTTTGATCTGCCTGATGTTTAATGTGTTTTAATCATCTCCAGTAAGGCATTCCTTCATCAGATCAGGTCACTAATGTTCAAATGTTCACAGTTCCTTATTCCATCTCTCGTTCATTGTTCTCAGACAGAGAACCGACATGGACCTCGAGCATCGGAGGTTTGATGAGTGGAAAATCACCGGATTCTCCAACAGCGACAAAGGAGAACGAGATTGGAATGGAATACCTGACGAGAGGGGAATCGATGCGCTTGTCTTGCTTCTGCTCTCTCAGTTTGGCGCGGAACAGCGCCTTCCTTGCATCCATAGGTCTCCAGCAACGGTGGCGTGCGGTGGTGGGCGATCTGGTCGCGATAGTGGGGGGTGGCGTCAGGGGGAGGAGAAGGAGAAGGATGGTGGCGGTGGCTCCGGGAGGTGACGTGTGGCGGCGGCAGCCGGTGTAGGGAGAAAGGGAAGCGGGGTGGTGGTGTTGGGACCGGTTGCAATATCGAGCACGAGAGGATCGCCTGCTGAAGGTTGGGAATACAGGCAGCGGTTTTGTTTGTGTTTTGATGCAGGGGTGAGCTTGTAGAGCAGTAAATTTTCCACGAGGGGTAACTTTTTTTTTTGGATAAATTGAAAAAAAAAAGGATCTCCAATATGTGTATCTCATTTTTTAAATGTAAGTGAACTTGCAGTTTTAAAGTTTAACACCGATATAAAGATATCGTGAAAACTTACATATGCATGTATTTGAGATAGAAAAAAAATTAGATGCATCTTTGCATTTAAAAAATGGGATCCCTAGTTAGAAATTGATGTATAATTGGAGTCTTTTTGTAATTTACCATTTTTTGTGTCTGGAGGGTGTGTTCATTGTTGAGAGTATATCATGTTTGAAAGAAATGATTAGTTTATTGTTGTATTTAAATTATTGAAATGAGAATATAGTATTTTAATATATATTTTTTCGTTTGATGTGACTTTTATGTTTGCATTGGAACATCTCCTAATAACCACGTTGTGCTTGAAAGTTATTAATACTGATAAGTTATTTCATATGAAATTATCTTTTATTTACTTTTTTGTGTCTATCGGTAGTTTATTTTGATGTTTACATTATCTTAAAAACTCATCATATTAAGAAGTTAATTTATACAAATTTAATTCGTACATATCCACATTATTTGTTACAAATCGGATATGCATTTTTTTTGTGTACAGTTTTCATACGTAATAGAATAAATGCATGTTGGCTAAAGTGGAGAGGAGCCTCTACTGTTCTCTGTGATAAAAAAAATTCATTTGACAATCAAATGGATTTTTTACAAAGCAGCCTGAGACCTGCTATGGTCGAAAGTTGGTATGTGAACCATAGACATGTGCAGAGAATGGCAGTAGCAGATATAAAAATGCTATGGTGGATGTATGGACACACACATAAAGATCAAATTCTGAATAATGCAATCATAAGGAAGTTGATGTAGCCCCGATCGAAGATAAGATGCAGGAAAACCGCTTAAAGGTGGTTTGGTCACTTGCAAAGAAGGTCGGTTGATGCACCAGTTAGGAGATACGAATTTTGGGATGTTGAGCCAGCTAAGAGAAGGCGAGGAAGGCCCAACAAGTGTTAGAATGAGACTGTATGAAGGGATCTTAGTTTTTTTGGATGTAAGTCCGAGACTAACCAAAGATAGATCTGAATGGAGGCAAAGAATCCATATAGCCGACCATGCTTAATGTGGAAAAAGGCATTGTTGTTGTTGCATTATTTTCATACATACATATATATATTATATTGTATATTGCAAATAAATAGCGATCTGCCATTGGTATGCTCATGCTGAAGAAATGGATAGGTCTTTGATGATAAATTATATTTTCATTCAAACTAAGGTATACCACGGATAGCTAATGATGTTATATCATTCAAAATATTGATAGTGTGTATCTTATGTTTGTGAAAATATGGAAGTTCAACACTTTTAATAAAATCTTATGCATCATATGGAACTGGTCCATACCCATGCATTGTACGAGTGAAAGAATCCATTGTGTCGATCACATCTAAAGTGATTAAATTATATGTCGATGCGAATTATCTTTATTATTTGGTATCTGCGATAAATTTTATTCTAATTATTAACGGTTTTAATAACAACGATTATTAAACGAGTTTTTTTATCTTTTTATTTGAGAATATATAATAAAGAATAGTTGTAATTATTCGTTATTATAGCTCCATTTATATTTTATGCTAAATTGGGAAGATTGAATGGTTGTAAAATTATCACATCATTGCTTACATTTTATTTGTAAATCGTATTATTGATAATATTTCTACAATTCAATCCCATCAGGGAACTTGAATAATTTTTAAATGATATATAATAAAGTTCACCTATATGAACGAATAATGTGAATATGTGTTGACATATCTTACATGTTAAATCAAAAAATGCTATTCATTACAAAGTTATCCATTTGTAATTTCAGTTAATTTAATATAAATTACTGGATTCGTAAAAGCTGATATTATCCACTTGCTTTTTTTGTTAAAATTTAGATCAATCATTGTAAATTTAACAAAAATCACAAGGAATATTTTTTCAGGCACAACAACAAATTTGACCTATGACAACGAATAATTCGAGTATTTGTTGTCATATTTTTCGACGTTAAATATATGACAGCACAATATGACAGTGAATATTGATCGTTCTAAAATTAGCTTTTGTTCTAGTAATTAGCATAGAATATCATATTCATGCTAAAGACTAATGTAACAATGACTTATCGGTTGATTCATTGGTTAAAATTTGTATTAATTATCACTAATTTAACAATTATTAGATGAAAAGTCATCGAATAGTTGTTGTTATATTATTCGTTGCTGGGAATATAACAACGAATATAGTAATCTTTGTGAATTTAAAGAATCAATTGATGGGTTATGATCATTTTTTTTGTTTTTAACAATAGGAGATACGATAAGGAATATTAAATTATTTGTTGTCTTAGGCAATTTTATTGTAGTAAGATAATCATTGTTATGGGATATTATGGGATTTATTGTAACAATGGTATAGCCGCGAATAGGATATTCCTTGAGAATTTAAAGAATGATGCAATGAATCATATTCACGTTATATGTTTAATTGTGGTAAATATGTCAAAAAAATATTAAATTATGCGTTATCATAATTAATTGTGTTGCGGTAATTCTTATATCAAATATTAGGAGTTGTCAGTTTTGAAGTAATGAATCTATAAACATTCTATCCTATGGACATGTTCAAATATGGATATTGACATATGAAAGGTATTTCTATCACTATCAAAATATAATAGTACAAGGAACACCTTGAGGATTTAAGCAATAAGAGATAAGGACAATGTTCCCTATCTAATTATTTTTTTTTTGAATTTAGATCAATCATTGAAAATTTAACAATAATCACAAGGAATATTTTTTTAGACACTACAAAAAATTTGACCTGTGATAATGAATAATTTAAATATTTGTTGTCGTATTTTTTGATGTTAATATATGACAACACAATATGACAACGAATATTAATCGTTCTAAAATTAGCTTTTGTTCTAGTGATTAGCATCAAATGTCATACTCGTGTTAAAGACCACTGTAACGATGATTTATCGGTCAATTCGTTAGTTAAAATTTGTATTTCTATACTAATTTAACCATGATTAGAATGAGAAGCCGACTGATAGTTGTTATTGTATGATTCATTGTCATGATATAGCAATGAATATGGTAATTTTGTGAATTTAAAGAATCAGTTGACGAATAATAATCGTTTTTATACTTTAAACAATAAGAGATACATCAAGGAATATTAAATTATTTGTTATCTGGACAACGTTGTTGTAGCGAGATAATCATTATTATGGGATTTGTTGTTACAATGATATAGCAACGAATAGGATATTCCCTAGGAATTTAAAGAATGGGGCAAATGAATCATATCCATGTTATATATTTAATTATGAGAAATTTGTCAAAAAAATATTAAATTATGCATTGCCGTAACTAATTATGTTGCGGTAATTCTTACGTTAAATATAAGACATCGTCAATTTTGAAGTAACGACTATATAAACACTCTACCATGTGGATATGTTCAAACACGGATATTGACATATCAAATGTATTTCTTGCACTGTCAAAATATGATAGTACAAGGAACACCTTGTTAGTTGTTGTCCTATAACTTAAGCATGTGTTATTCAATGGATAAACTTAAGATTTGTTGTGTATAGTGGACTGAGCTTTCCACATGTGATTATGATTCATAACCTAATATTTCGTTGTCGGGAAACTAAAAAATAGTCAAATTGTAATAAATAACAGTAATTGAAATTTATATTTTCAATATTTCATTTTATATATGATCAGAAGATGAAAAAAATACGTGTGTAATTACAAAAAATAATGTAAGAAAAAATGGTGACAACTCATATACAATTGCCGAAGTAATTACGAAATATAATCGTGACAGGTCGAAGTTTCATATAACAACTAACCATTATTTTAAATACCTTTTAAAAGGAGCATTAACTACTCCACAGTGTAATTTACACACATATAATCATCTGCATAACTGAAATAAATCCTTAATGTTCAATCGAACATGAAGACTAGTAATAACTTTAGATACAACCAAATATATACTACAAAAGAAAATGTAATAAGCAAGAGAAGTATGATTTATGATCTTTGTTGTGTTCATTGTATGATTCACCATAAAATTTAGATACATTATAACATCATAAGCAACTTAATATAGCCGAAGTTGAATATGATTTTGTCATATATTATTTTGTGTGATTTAGAAATAAAATTACACGAAATAATTTTAATATAGAAAAGTATGACTTCATCTTTATGCACACTCACTAAGTCAATCCTCAAAGCTATAACGAAGGTGCATAATATCTCAGGAAAACATAAAATTAATTAACTCAATTATTTATTGAATATTAACGTGAATATGCATGCATGCATGCATGCATGCATGCATGTATGTATGTATAATAGACAACATTCAAAAGGCAGATGCAATCATGTGGAACGAAAGATGCTTAGAAGTTAGGTTAGATATTAAACTCGAGAACCTTTTTTATAAGAAGTTATTCAAAATATTATTAGTTGTAGCTTATGTTCACCATGATTTCTCTATTGATATTTCAAAGTAAAAAAACAACTTTGTGCAATCTTAATATGTCGATTTGCTTTGAACAGAGACACTATTAGTTGACATCATATTTTGTTATCGTCTTCATAGTATTTAGGAAAACTTATATACATCGTAGACACTCACTAAATGTATACTACAAAAACATCTTAAGATGGGTGGAAATAGAGTGCCATGATTTTCTCTTTATTTTTGTTGGTTTGTTTTCCCAGATTAACTCTCCATGCATATGGGCCTTTACAATAGAGATGATTTCTTAGATGCCTCTCATTACACATGCACTGTTCACACATGAAAGCAGACACCTCCCTACATCCCCATATTAAAATTAATTCACCTCGTGCGGGTAACACGTGACCCACCGCCTACAAAAGAGGTGCCCACTATCTTCCAACTGGAACGTGCAACAACAGTTCATGTTGTTGCCTCTCCTGCTCGCCGCCATTATTCTCCATATTGTCATTGCCACTGACTTCGCATTAAAACCTTAAACTCAATTGAGAATGCACGTAATGCCTTTTCCTATGCCTCCTCTCAATCGATCGCAACCACTACATTTCAAGAGATGGTCTCTGGATTTGATGTAGGAGCCTCATCGAAAGTAATATCCAGGGTAACAGGAACTTACGCATCATCGTGGTAGGGAACATATGGATCAAAAGGGACAATCTGAGTGGAATCAATGGTGGAGCAGCGAATGGGGAATGGGGAGAGGAGAAGAACCACATCTCGATGCACTGAACGTGCAATATCTGGGTGTAGCCAGGAGGACATGACCATGGTCGTTGTCTTCAAAGTGGGAGAGGCAGACAATGCACTCATCGAGGCAAGAGCAGAAGGGGAGTGCAGACCGCAAAAGGGTGAAGAGGGAAGATGGATTTTTTTGGTAATAAAGTAATTGTATGTCGGTGGATCTCCCTCAGTTAATATGTATTTATTATTATATATATACAGGTTCGTCGAAAAACTAATAACTAAAATGAATATTTCCATGGTAGTAAGTAAAATATGAATGCATGTGCACAATGTTGGGTTTTACAAGCTCACATATACGTACATAAAAAGAGAATTGATATGAACATTTTACTGGACAATCAATTAAAAATTGTGTACGAAATTAATATATGCAATGTTAAACAAACGATCCATGTAAACAAGTAGTATTGTGTGTCATTTGTGTAATATGTAGTGATTACATTTAAATATGTATTGATCATAGTCCAAACTTTCCATTTGATATAGTTATTCTTTAATTTGCACTGTGTTTTGTAAATTTAACTTTGTAAATTAATTTCATGTATAATAAATGTCAATTTGTATGAAAAATAGTATGATCAATTATATATTCGTATATATTCCATTTTCATTTTATTGGTTGATGTGCTTTTTTTAGAATGTAATTTTTATATTGTAAGGATGTGATTTTATAATGAGATGTATCAATTATCTAATCGATTATCAACCTCGACCATAGATGTCTCGGCTTGAAGTTCCAACCAACTAGAGAATTCGAACTTCTCCACTATGTAAGTAACTTTCAAAAAAAGCAACTTCTCATCAGTTACACTTTACAACATCGACAATCGTCAATGTCAAACCTATCTTCCAAACCAAAAAATAGGGCTGGCCATAATCCAGGTACCCCATATAGTAGGTATATAAGAAATAAATCTCACGACCTCATAAATACTGATTCAATATGATACAAATTAGAATGATCTTATAGATCATGGATGCAGAAGAATAATGGCTTGTAACATAATAAACGAAGCCTCTTCTTTTTTGCGAAGATCGAAGTTAAACACATGTGAAATAAACTATTTTCAACAACTAGAAAAAATGCATTGCTAGCAAAGAGTGAGTGTCGAGAGCGTATGAAACATCAAGGCTCGGTGTCTCTTTTACATCTTTAAAAGGTCACTGCACCTCTTCATGAAAAGGGGTATGGGGTATTGTGACAACCATCCTCCTAGGACCTGAATATTTGAGAAGCCAATCCACATAATGCAATCCCACATTTGAAGCACGAAACAACAATAAAAAGCATAACATAAAAAATAGTAGAAAATGTAATAATCTTTTTCCCATTTACATTGATCATATAACCATGCCACAAAAATACCATACATAATTATTCATAGAATGTCCACACATATACAATACACATCTCTCAAAAAGGTACAAGTAAATACAATAGAAAATACCATAAAGATGTGTGCATACCAAAAGTAATAACACCAACTGCATAAGAACTGAACCAACATGTCGTTCACCAATGTGCCTGCTCTTGAGAACCTTCCAGATTCATGAAAGTATGTGCGTCTTGAGCAAAGGTGTCAAGTATTGTGCTAAAACAATCAACTAAGAAAGAACCACTAGAGGCTATAAAGTGTACAAAGGATATAATCGTGTAAACCCAAACCACACTGAAATTGACCCTAAAACACGTATCCTAAATCTTTATCCTTGTAACACCAACATTGTGGATAGTCTATGGTCTTGGTTCACGTTGAACCTCACGCCATGACTCCAAGGCCCTGAATCCTTATGATTGATGTGCATCTGCATGGATGCAATGAAGTATATCATCCTAACTAGGTTCCCAATACGTCCATTAGTTGCACTTGATAAAACTCATGAAATCACATACTTTACCGCGTGCCAAGTTAATCCACACACTTTACCATATACCAAGACAAGTATCACACTTTACAATATGGCCACCCTCACTACCGGTCTGTAACATACCCTTGGAATGTTTAGTCTCAAAACCATCATGAACCGTCTCCTTCATATAAACCATCAACTCCCAAAACTCCTTGCTTAATGCTTTCACCTGGAATACCAACCAATGAGGCCTACACCAACCAGTGACAAACGTCAATCCTAAGTGAAAGAACCAGAACACATATAACCAATCATAATTACTTGACATCACACATCTGAAATCGACCGTGTACATCTGGCAAAAAGGGCACACATATGCGCCAAGTAGTATCCCCACCCCCAACGACCAGCTGGTATCGTGGCTATATAAGCTTCTACTGGGTGGTCAAAAGTATGCAACTCCTTTTGCGGTGCTGCTCCAAGCTACCCCCATGCCATTAAAAGTCATACATCGTGGCATGAAACCGAAGCTACTACGTGAAACTAGATCGCTAGTCCTCAGAATCGAAATTCATATATGAAGGTGTATATAAGATGCTCAAAGCTCATCCTCACATGACCTCGTTGAATACATTAGCACCTTTATTTTCAATTTAAGCTATATCGGACCCATTTCCCATGACAATCAATTTATTGATATAACCCATACATTTAACATATATGTTAATGTCCTATAAGGTCTACATCATTTTCAGAATCAAATTCCATCAATTTAAAGTCCGAATGATTTCGCATCCCCAGAATGATCGATCATCCAACATCATAGGTCGATCGGTATTGTCGATTAGAAATTTAAATATGATCTATCATTTTGGTCCAAAATGATTAACCATCCTTTGATGAATCCCATATTTATCATCATTATTCTACTATTTATCTCTCCACCTTAAATCAATCAATTAACATAACAATTAATTAATTGAAATCAACATTTTAACATCTTGTACATAATCAAGGTTAAATATTGTATATAAACAAGTACATAATTTATGTATTTATGGTTCCTTTATTTTCTTTATTTCGTATTAATAAAAAATAGTTTAATAATGTATATAATGTACTATGTATTATTTATTATATAAAAATAACAAAAAATAATAAAGGAAATAAAATAAATATTTTTATTTATTGAAAACACTTAAATAATAGATTTGTAAATAT
This sequence comes from Ottelia alismoides, assembly GCA_037367405.1. Lineage (NCBI taxonomy): Eukaryota > Viridiplantae > Streptophyta > Magnoliopsida > Alismatales > Hydrocharitaceae > Ottelia > Ottelia alismoides. The sequence goes on along the minus strand of JAZKJV010010581.1, from coordinate 141,944 downwards.
GGTGTATTTTGACGTTGAATTCTACATGAAAGATATCGATCTTGAAAAGATACACAACTTTTATGTTGAACCATTTTTAATTTGACGCCATTTACTAATTTATTTTTACTTTACAAAGTTTTCTTTATTTATCTTTATTTTTATGGGGTTATGTGGCGCGGACAGAGCCTTACACGTGACCCAGCCCTTCATTCAACCCCACACGTCTTGTGGGATGCTTGATCATTTGATCATACGGCTCTGATCATTTAACACCCGCTTTCTTGTGGGTCGCTTGATCTTTTGATCAAGTGGATCTGGTCAGCCTCTCTGCACCTTGGCAAGTCATTGAATCCCATGATCCAACAGTTTCTGCTCATCTTCCTCCTTGCACCTCTTCACTTCTCACATCAACGGTTTCGTAACCGACCAACTTTATCGATTTACCCTGGCTTCCTCACATGTCCATCAATCTTGATTCTAAATACCTATTTGTTAATAATTAAACCCTCGTCTACACCAACCTCTTTGTGTATGTCGTCCACCTAAGCACAACGAGTACGAAGCAGTTGAAACTAACCCCATCAACTGCCAAGAACTTGAATAAAATCCTTTTTTGGCCTAACTTCCACACTATCCGCCCTCTGTACGAGAAGTCTCCGAGCACCTACTCCTCCTTAGTGTCAAAAGTGGGAAAGAATTTGAGCGAAGGAGTCATCTTCTTTGGCGAGATCCATGGTGTTGTGCCGTGCCACAACAACCATTGAAGGTTGCTCGAGCTTCGAACCCTTGTCGAGTTCATGAAGCGAAGATCGAGGCTTAAGATCTCCAACCCCATGCTAATGTCAACCACCTATTTGTTCATCTTCACTGATCTAGGTAGTCCTTTTGTTATTTTTGTCATCATTTTCTCCGATTTATTGCACAACATAGGCAAACCATGTTTCTCATCTGATCACACCACATCCTTTACTAATCACTCCTTATTATTGTGTATGGATTTGATCAGCACATTCCCTTCTCCACAAAGCCCCTCTACCTTGATCCAATGGACCTTCTTGCAAACGAGGTCGACCCCCTTAGGGCTTCATATTTGACAGCCATTCCAGCCTCCATTCGCCTCGATTTCACTCCCCATCTTGTCCCCATGCTTTGGATATCATTCCTAGAGAGTGCAGGATCTTGAAGACATCCAATGACCGAAATTTGAGCGAGGTTCCATTCAAGCCACCGCCTTCGATAGACCTACACCATTCGACCACCACATATAGCTCTAGCCTCTCTCTCCTACCCTCCACCCTCTTTGCCAGATCACCAGGAACCTTCTATAGCCTTTAATAGAGGAGAGGGGCCATGGAGGAGAAGCTACCAGGTTATCAGAGAGCAACTATCTCCATCGCGTGAGGTGGAGCAACCCAAGTCGAGGAGAAATAGTTGATGTTGGATCAGATCCTCTTGATATGATCCCACGGTTGCGATCAAGCACCGAGCCACTGCTTCAAGCCGTAACCTCGTGTGGTTCCAAACCAGATATGAGGCTCGAGATCCCGTCAAGTGTCTGGACCTTCCAGGCACTCTGAAACTCCTGTAGAAGCACTCCCTCACGCGACGTACGTGTAATGCATGGGGATTTTATAAGCACGCCCCTCCATGTTTCTAGAATTACAGATAAGTCCCATGTGTTAGTATTTTGCATTAAACTGCTTGTGGATTGTTTATTTGCATTTTCATCCATTCTTGACCTTTTTGTGATACATGTTATGTTTTATAATTAAATTTTCTTTGCATCTATGTCCCTGTATTGAACATTGAATATTTTTCTCGTTCTAAATCCAATTAACGCAATTTTCATTTTATCTGGAAACTCTTGTGATTATCCTTAATGTGACATAGTTAGTTCTCAAATATGATCAATACTTGTTAAATTAAAATTCGGAGATTTATATTGTATAAAATGACATGATTTAATTATTTTTTGTTAAATATCCATCCCTTTTGTTCAATGAATGATGTCATATCGAGCTTTATTCATGTCATTTTGCTTCATGAATTAAGATACTAAAATCCTTGATTAAGTGTATGTTGTAGTGATGCGGGAGTTTAATATTTAGGTACATCCTTATCGTGAATTGATATTGGAGCATTTATCAATTTGATTTCTTTAATTGGATATATTGAAACGAAACTAATTTAGGGGACTATACTCATTGTTCACTCATGTACTACTGTAAGGTCTTGCATTCTCATCTAATAATCTAACTTGCATTTAAAACCACACAAAGAAGCATCCATTCTATTTGTAATCATTGACCTAGAGATCACTTTAATAAACTGAATATTTGTATTTAAGCTTTAATTAAATAAACTATTATATCGTGTCCTTAAGTTCGACCATGGACTTATTTAGGATAAATTAAGCCAAGCTCTCTTCACAGAGATACTCGACTTGGTTATGTTGACTTGTTAACCGGTCATATTACAAGGAGTAAATATTAACATTATCGTTTAGTGATTCATTAGATGACGTTGTTGCCGTATACATGACATCATTAGTAATATTTAATCGAGTTTAAATATCTATTTAAGTGAATTTTAGCGCATCTCAGGTTAAGTTGTTTGTGTGTTTTTGTTAGCTTTGTTGTCTCTGTTTGATTTTATTATCTTTCTGTTTATGTGTTATTTAATTAACTAGATGATTATATCTTTAAGACATCTAACCATCTGTTCTGATAGGGCCTATGGAGCCGAGACGATCGACTTGACGTAGAGGCGAGGAGCTTGGAACTCCTACTAAAAGAGTCCAAAGCAGTAACTTAAGATAAGAGTTTTTTAGCTAGTTAATACAGTTAACTTAGATATTTTTTAAATAATTTGTGTTGGTAATTATTTGCAATTCAATATGTCATTTTCAACGGTTTTTTTTCGAGAGCTCGCGCTTGTAACCTAAGGACTTTCTAACTTATACTTGATGTGTCGAGACTTGTTTTATCCTCTCAGAGGGTAAGGCTTGACTTGAGTGATCAAAGTTAGGACAATCACATGGCTCTTAGAGTTTTTAATAGATAAAATTGATTGTGCCTGAATAAATTGGATCACACTTATTCGTACCTGAAAGATTCACTTAACATTATATACACACGCTAATAAAATTTATGTATTATGAGCGGGTTTTCTGCATTGCATATAGCAAAACTTTTAAAATTTAGTCTTCCGTAAAGCTTGGATAGTGCTGGGAAGTTATGTGAGTATACCTTCTACTGAACATTCATCGTTTTTTCTCGCTTACAATCGGCTTTTCACGACTCCTTGATCATGATTTATAACTTATGATCAAAAGGAAATGGGACCAGATGTTAAACGATATATTTCATGTGCTTAAAGTAAAAATCAATGATAACTGACATTAAAATTAGGACCGATAATTAAGTCGATTTTAACAAAACTTGGAACAAAAGCCACCTTATACTATGGGTGAGTAAAGCCCTCGTTTAATGCATGTACTAAACTCCAGACAAAGTGAGTACGAATGTATCCATAAGAATAGAGCCCAAATCGCAGGACTTGCCTCCTAAGTCTCCATTTTCTTCTCTCACATATTTGGAAGCTGCAAGGGCTTGCCTCTGACCTTAGTATACATTTTGGTTGTGTAAACCTGCTTGTTTTTTTAAGAGTGTGATATTGAACCAAACAGCTCAGGAGGATCACCCTTTTGCATGAGAGCTATCAGGAGCACTGCTAGGTGTAAGGAGACTCTGCGTGTGTAACATACTATTATATTGGACTACCATCAATTAAATTTGGCAAGATAATTCGGTCAAACTTTTGGCCTTTCACATGTGAAGTGGGTGAATTTAAAGGCTTCGATTTTTATTTGTATTTATGCGAGTAACTACCGCACATTCAAGTGCAAAACATGGTACATCCATCTCCTTGATTTAATTATGCTCTCCACATTTCACTTGACTTCCAAGATGAATAATTGGGGGAAATTAGTTCAAAATCACGAACCTCTCATTGAACCCTCCAAGGATTATGTCTTCCGAGGTCCATGAAACCTCACTTCCTGGATTTTCTTGGACTCATGACCCTCTTGAGTTTAGATTTACCCACTCAGGGGATTGTCACACACCAACCAATCCATTCCTCTCCTCCATTCTCACCAAGGAAGACCTTTGCCTCGGTGAGCTCGATTTGATTTCCACCTCTTCTTCCAACCTCTACCCATTTTCCGATGAAGGATATTCATAGTATGCATACCGATGCCTCCTAAGAAGAGTAACAATGATGAGGATCGTAAAGACCCATTGCAGACGATACTATCTAGGTCGGCTGCCTCATAATAGTAGAACACTCTATTTAGAGCTCAGATAGACCACCTCATTGTGGGAACCGACAAAACTATGGATGCAGCATAGTCCTTGGCAATGCAGGAATTTGAATTGGTTAAGTCTATCCCAACCAGATATAGAATATGAGTTAAAGTCACTCTTTTTTTCGCTCTACTGCCGAAGTTTAATACATGGCCCGAATGCCCAAAAGGCCCTCTCGAACAACTCTCATTCATTCATTATGGTTCTCGTCGAGATATCTGCAACTGATCCTGGAATAGCCTCTTCGAAAGCTCTGAAGAGATATGGAAGTTCATTATAAGATTTCTTTTTTCGATCTCCACAAACTAATTCTATTCCCTTCCTCCTTGCGTCCCAAACCCTCCTTCGACTAATTGGAAGACGAAGTCATCATGAATTGATGTATATAAATACGAGACCTTCACTGAGGGAGATATTTTGATTTGATTGAGAAGTATGAGAGTCATGAAGTTACAATCCAGTTGTGGATGGTTCTGAATGACTGCTTGATTCAAGCAATAGTGAGGTTTGTCAACCATTGAGATAACAAATTGTTTATCGATTGGTCAACGATGACCATACAATCTCCAAGAGCAACTCTTGCCTAGTTCGTTGCAGCGCACACCCAGACCTTTCTGTTTGATTCAATCACCATGAATTTTTAATGTCTTTTAACGTGGAACACCTTCACGGAGTACACCGGGTCATCTCTGCTTCTGAAAAGCATGCCATTCATCAATTCATTACTCAAACTGATCTCATCATCAAAGTTCATGTAATCTTCACCATTCAGAATATACCAATCCCTTTATCTCATGTTAAAAATGGCATGTCAGACACGATCCTTGTTCCTAGTTGATTCTTCTACTCATGATCATCATCATTTTCCATCTCATCATCGGTATTCTACGACGAGGGCTTCAACAACCTATCAACTTCCGGATCATTATCTTCAGTACTTACAGAAGGACCCATGTTCACCGTAGGAGGAACATATGTATTTCCCCGACGAGATACATATACGGGAACTGATATCATGATAGTAAATATCACGAGTCAATATGCAACATCCATGCTCTTAGTGCATTCCGCAATCTCGCGAATATCATCATCAAACTCAACGCACCCTACGTAAAACGTTCCAACGTCTTGCGAAATTATATGAAACACCTGCAACTTGACTCCTTGTGATAAGTCCATCACGAACACATACTTGATATTCTCAAATACCCCCGTGAATGTCATTTCGGAGTTAATCTTGATGGGTTTCATCCGACTTCCAACATAGGTCACGCCCTTACTCGATTTCAAAATACTCTCAGTGCAATGACAAAAGCAACAAACTTCACGAGACATCATAACATCCTGCAATAAATCAACAAAATCCTAACTTCGTGAGACAACCAAATATATACAACACAAAACCAAATCATACAAATCGACAAAACCAAAAAGCCCACAAAAACCCATTATGATAGACTAGTTGTGAGAGGATAGAGGTATATCAGGGCATCACCTTCTTTGTGGAGGAGAGCTCTGAAGGTGGCGGCCGAGCGCGCGGAGGTCGACGTCAGAAGTCGTAACATGCACAACAAGGAGGAGAAGGAGAACAAAGTTGAATGAGCGGGAAGGTCTGGCACTGACAAGCACCCTGAAGTTAATATGTCTGCAGAAGCGACTTTGATTAAAAGCTATTTTTTTAATATGTGATTTTTACTTACGGTAAGAAAAAAAATAAATATGACCATCCAAAGCCAATATGTTTCAAAACTGTGTCAAGAACCGATTTTTTCCTCTAGAATTCTCCCATTTTTTATTTCTAAGGAGGTCCCATGAGTTGCATAGACTCCCTTTGACCGGCTCTTATTGGGTTTTCCAGTCTCCCCTCGTACTGCATCCCATTGCCCCCTACCCCATCATCCCCGCGCTTGGGCACCGACGGGGAGATGAAAGCCCTCCCGCACCGGCAATAGAGGGGAAGGGCGAGATCGATATGGCTCGTCCGATTCATTCTTCGATGCCCCCTTGACCGATCTTCGCGCGCGATTCACTCTAGGTGCGTAGGGTTTTGCCGGGGAGGAGCGTCATGGTGTTCCCTTCCCCATGTTTCAATCATCGAGTCTTGGTGGGATCGATCATTATTTTCGTTAGCACTTCATCATATCTGGGAATTTTAACCATCAGTAATAAAAAAACAATATTTTTCTCATCTTTTTGTTTGCATGGCGGTTCCATGCGGAATTTTTTAGCTGGGATGTTATGAACGTCAGATCGATCAGATCAAAATGAAAGTTGTTTAGGGAGATTTGTATGTTATGCATTACGTGCGGAACTATGGTGATTTGGGATGTTGCTGGTAGATTATATGAAAAGCCTCAGTTAATTATCGATCCTTATCAGGGACATCATTTTCGAGATGTGACAAAGAGTGGTCTGATCTTATTATTTTTCAATCGAATTAAAGAGTGGTCTGATCTTATTATTTTTTTAATCGAATATTGGCTTGACCCTTCCATGTCGTGTTAAGCCATAAAGTTGAAAGTTTGGTACCATCTCTGTTTAATGTAAAAAACGAGGCATATAATTGGAAATCAATGCATAGTTGGTTTTTTTTATAATTTATAATTTTTTGTTGGAGCAAGCGAATGATTCCATGTCATAAGAGATCCATGGTGTGTATATGTTTGTCAAAGTTGTCTTCGAGTTGTCGGAGAATCGCGAAGCACTAATGTGAGGTGCACTGACACTGCATCGGGGATAACGTATTAATTTTTGCCCAGAAAAACGTGGGCGAAGAAGGGCGGATGTTGCCCTTGGATTATTTCATTCAATAGTTAGTTTGTAAGATTATGAGTAATGTGATATGCTAGAGATATTTAGAACGATGTGAACTCACTCGGAGTAACAAGACGTCGAACCAACTTTACACAAAATCGCGAAATGCATTGGATCGCTTGACATGTCTTTCTCAAGGGATTCTTACATGTTATGAATGGCTAAGTATACATGCTTATTGGAAGCAGGAGAGTCCTTGCTAAGGTCGTGGTAACCCAATGGACTTGAAATGTCGATCTGAATGTCACGGGGATGACATGGGAATCGATAATGTGAATGTTATTCCTTTATTTGAGAACTTTGGAGGATGATATTGGGTAAACTGATCGTGCATCAAAGGTATGCCTTTTAGAAGGATTCTTATAGTGAGTCCAGTTGAACGTTGGTGACAATGAGGGCTGGCTTCTGTTTCTTGAAATCCTAGAAATGAGCTCATTGGTGTCAAGGATCATGCTTGAGTTGGGGCATTTTTCATGATCTAACATCTTTACACCCAAATAATAACTTGTTCCAATATGGCGCCGATCGATAAACAAAACGAAAAAAGTGTTCCCTGAACCAAACGTGAAAGTGGTTTTCCATCAGACGGTTGTTCCTCTCGACGATACCCATCTTCTTCCTCTCTGCCAGACTGCTCCCATCCGGGTTGCAAAAAAATAATGGAGGATATCATGCGCATATTTTTTTGGGCTTTGGGGTAGATCAACTAGAATCCCTTTGGTTGATTGGAAGATGATAACCATATCTGTGGACAGAGAGGGTCTTGGGATCCGTAGCTTGGAGGAGATGAACAAGGCTCTACTCAGTAGCATGGTGTGCAATGTTTTTCGAAGGATCTATATGACAGACACCTCGCTATCACGTGTTACGGAGCTTGGGCGCTCACCTTTGTACTCTAGCGTGGCATCTGTGATGTTGGTCAGGAGATCGACCGGTTCCTGAGACCGGTGGTTGGCGACGGCAGGAGGTTCAAGTTTTGGCGTGATGACTGGAGTGAGTGAGGTGTTCTTGGAGTGAGATACCCGCGATTGTTGGCGATGGCGATTGCTCCCCATGCATCAATCGTTGAGCGCTGGGATGGGCATGTTTTTTTTCTAGGTCCAGGTCTGAGCTCTCGGAACAACATGCGAAAGAGCCGATGTTGATGTTGGAGGAGCTGGCAAATACGACGAGACCGTCAGAGGGTAGAGAGTGCTGGTATTGGAGGGATTATACTTTCTCGGTGGAGAAGGCTTATTAAGCTCTGAAGGGTTCTGAGGCCTACGACCCTGGCGGGTGTGAGGCTGACTACAAAAGGATCTGAAAATAGAAAGTTCCGACTCGGGTAAAGATATTCCTCTGGATCGTCAGAAGGGGCAAGATCTTAACGGGTGAAAGAATGGCGTGCTTATTTTCGGGTTTCGTCCCAACTTGCTCCAGATGCTATGACGAAACTTAAGATTTGTATCACATATTCTTCTTATGCAGGTCATCTGCGGAAGAGTGGCCTTTGCTTGGCAATTTGACAATCCGTTGTGACAGGGTTAGTGAATTCTGGGAGGACCATGGGGAAGGCTGGAGAGACACTGAGAAGGAATGATCTCGGCACATAGCACTTATTTGGGCCATTTGGACGACTAGAACTGGTGTGGTGTTTCGTGGGGACATATGGTATGGGGAAAATGTTCTTGCTCGTGCGAGTATGTGGCCGATGAGCGGAATATGTATTTTTTTTCAGTTTTTTTAATGGTGGTGTGTAAAAATTGTAGAATTCTTTTTTGATGATAAATGATGAAGTTTTTGGGCACACACCTACACAATGCATGCCCTTTTTCCTTTCAAAAACTCTCGTAACTAACAGTCAGTAAGAGCACAGACACACCACATCAAGTACAAGCCCTCATGTTGGAAGGGTTCTCTACACGTCTCATGTTGGAATAACACTGCTATCATGAGAGTGCACATGCTCACAAATATGCTAGCGGTTAACTCCGACCTCATTTTTTGTGTGTTTACTCCTCTCCATCAACACGTCACTCTTGAAACTCCTCCAAAATCTGTCAAAACAAGATAAATCCACCTGGGAAATAGTCTTTGTTATCCACTGTACAAAAGTATGTAAATAATGTTACATTAAAACTGTACAAAGTTTTGTTGTTCGTAATGAAAGTGTGAAGATTGATGTATTTAGTCAATATGCATGCGACTACCAGGCTCTATGTGGGAAAAGGATTTTTTCACATTTGTTTTGACAAGTAAAGCTTAGAGAGCTTTTTATGCCATTAGAGACACTTGTTCTCCTTTTATGAAAAATGGTGAAGACCCCTGGGAGGTGGGCGCCCAAAATGCAATTTAATCAAAAAGTACAAATACAACCACCAAGGTTCATATAGAGCCCTACGTGAGCTACTCGTTTTTAACATAGCAGGCTCTTGACTCCAACTGGATCGATACACCGCTGAACTCAAAATACTTCAAAAATTCTTCATGCATGCAGTATCCAACTAGTATAGTGCTATGCCTTTCTAGACCTCGTTGGAAAATTCACACAAGACTAATAAATGCTCCATGTCTTTTAGATCACATTGATAGAGCAGGGGGACACTGATGGTTAGGAAGGGCTGCAGCCTTGAACATCTTCCTTGTGTTCACGTGAGCATGAATTCTCATAATAATCTACATTGCCTAGTTAGATTAGAATTGTTTTGAACCGTGGGCGCCGAAACACCTTGCACGTCTTAACAGAAAATGTCGATCTCACCAAATCCAATGATCTCTTCTCGTTGCGGGCCTTCTATGCTGCCTAGAAATTCCATCGCCATAGGAAATTCTCTAGCCTCTGCTCCGAAATGTAGATAAGAGGATTAACAGCCGCAACCCATCTACTTGTTTTGAGCATATCATCTATCCACAACCTCAACATCTTGATCTTCTGTCATCGCAAAATGCCTCGGGAAGTGGTCAGATGCACCCTCTTATCGATCCTTTCGTCCATCCAAAATTGAAATGATGATCCATGCGGGAGGAGGTGCGACGGAGAGCGGACCTGTGGGTTGCCAGGTGGCAGTGCTTGGCGGAGGTGGAGCCGCATGCGGCTAGAGAAGTAGGCAGCGTCGAGGGGAACTCACGGGGGTGCGAGCAGGATGCGGGCGCGGAAGACCTCTGGTGGTGTGGCGTAGCTGCAGTGGGTAGGCGGAGGTGCGACCAGGTGGGAGGCTGGCGGCACGGTCGCTGGCGTGGTCGGCTGGAGGGCGGTGGAGGGACAACCGCAGCTGGAGGGGAGGGGCAGGCGGTGGACCATGCGCATGCTGCTTCCCTTATGTTTTTTTTATTGTGATTATATATATATTTTTCAAATAGGGAATGAAACAAGGATGAGAAGATGCTGGTGGTGATGGTGATGGTGTGATGGAGGTGATACGTGGTGGTGATATGAAAATGAGGAATGTCAAGACAAAAAAATATCGTTAGATAATACAAAAAAAATGAGAAGAAGATAGAAAACTTACGTGTGATTCGCCGGATTTGCGGAGCAGCTACGATAGACTCCTGTCGTGACCTCGATCCGATTGGCGAAAAAAATCGGAGAAGCTTTGCGAGCTTGACGGAAAGCTCATGATTAGGGCTGGCTATTGAGTCACGGCTCGATGAGCTAGGCTCGGGCTCGGCTCGATAAGGGCTCGTGAGCTTGGCTCATTAAGCTATTGAGCCGAGCCCAAGCCAGATTTTTGGGCTCGATAGCTTATTGAGCCGAGCCCTGCTCAGCTCGATAACTCAATAACGGGCTCGATAAGGAATATATATATATATTCTATTTGTGAAACTATAATGATTTTTATTTTTATTTGTATTAGTTTTGCAATATTGTTAATGGTGGATTATGTGTTTATGTTGTTTATGTAACAACAATGATGGGTGGACTATGTTGTAGACTTGGATTTTCTACCTTTTATCTATGTTAATCTAGGTTATAGTTAGATATTTAGTATTTTTTTCTTTTTTATTAACAAGCAGAATGTTTCAATATATATTATAATTTAACTTTTATATACAACTCAGACGGTGGTCTATTGGTAAGGTGGACGATCTTTAAAAAGGAGGTCTCGGGTTCGAGCCCAGGAAAAACACTTTTTCACCAAAAAAACACATATTTCCTTAACGAGCCTGAATAGGCTCGAGCCCAGACCAGGCTCGATAAAGGGCTTGGCTCAAGACTTATCGAGCCCTAGCTGGCTCGATAAGGGCTCGAGCCCACCGAGCTCGAGCCCGAGCCCGAGCCCAGTTGGGCGTATCGAGCTCGAGCCCGAGCGCAGCCCTGGCTCGGCTCATTAGGCTCGATAGCCAGCCCTACTCGTGATACGGCAATGATAGTCGTCACGGATCTCGCCTGAAGGAGGTCGTCTCTTTAGAATGATGCCAAGTCGCTGTCACCGACAAAACATTCCAAGCTCTCTCTTTTTTCTCTAAGAATGGCGAATGGCGAAAAATGAGTATAAAGAGAAGAATAAAAAGAGAAAAAATGGAAGTTAGAAACATGATGGAATGATGGAATTGAATGGGAGGTTAAAGAAAATGGTGGAAGAGATGGATTGGAATAAGAGGTTTGTTGGAGCATAAGTTGTAAGCGCCTATTGAGGAGATCCATTTACCCCATCCAGTGTTTAGTCCCACATCGTCCAACGGTGGGACTTGGAGGCTCTGGAGAGGCTATATAAAGAGCCCAAGACCTCCTGTACTCATTGAGAAAGTGCAATGCATAACATGCCCCTTTGAGGGCTTCTTCCGTGGTTTCATCCCGCTCCTCACGGAGTAGGGTTCCACGTAAAATCCCGCTGTTCTTTTCTTTTATTATCTTTATTCCATGTTCGCTTCCGCTTCCGATTTTCTAACATGGTATCAGAGCGAGTTTGATTCTCGAGGATTTCATGATTTGTTATTTTTCCGAGATTCGTGATTTGTTCAAAAGATCAAGGGTTTCACAAAACCATAATTCTGTGAAGATTAAAGTTCTTAGTTTGAAGATTGTTTTGTTCGCGGCTGAGATTATTGTTCGTACCAGAGATCTGTTCATTATCCTAAGGTTTCTATGAAACCATGATTCTGTTCATGATTCTATTCAACGATCTCTGGAACCACCATGTCCAGGCGGTGGTGTAGCAAGGCATGGTCCCACAGATCTCACACGAGCGATCCCCTCTGGTCGCCACCAACTCCCGGTGCAGGAGCACCAACAACCAGGCGCAGGAGAACCCCTATTCCACAACTTCTCGCGCGCAGGCGGTGCGCAAGGACCGTAAGCGCAACCTCCAGACCCTCCAGCCGCACCGAAGACGGCGCCTCCTCTACTCGCGATAGTCCAGGCGCGCGCGTAATGTCCTCCGACGCGCATCGACGGCGCCTCCAGTCGGCGCCTCCAGATGAAACCCCCCTCAACTGCTTGTGCGCCTCCTAATCGACCCACGCCGCATCTCCTTCCGCCTTCCAGGTTCCGGCAAACCCAGGCGGCGGGCCCTGGGAAATCGCAGGCGATGCGTCCCAAAGCTCCTGGCGGCAGTGCGACTCTCCCGCCTCCTGGACACCGATCCCTCCTTCCTCGCAGCAGGCGGCTGCGGGTTCGCGCGCCTCCCATCTCGGCGTTGGCAACTCCAGGCTGCGGTGCCCCTTGTTGCGGCGGCGCTCTCCATGAGCTGCTGATGGCGCTCCATCCTCAAACCCTCGGCAGGCGGCGGGCCTTTGTGTCAAGGGTTCCCAGGCAGGGAACCCTAATAAGACAGGGCTGTTTTTTTAATAAATTTTAGTTATTTCTTTGAAGAGCCCAACGGGGGCTGTTTGGTTAAAAAAAATATTGTACTGACCAAGATGGGCTGTAAAAAAAAAGGAAAAAGTGAGGGAGGCCCAAATGTAAAAAAAGGGGGAAGGTTGCATATTTTGGGTCCAAAGGTGGGTCGAGTGTGGTTTAAAAAAAATGAAAAATGAAAAGTCGGAAAAAAAAGGAAGAGTTTGAACGGCTTAAAAAATTTGCAAAAAAAAAGAATTACGGCTTAAAAAAATAGAAAGCCGCAAGTTTCATGTTCTTTTTGTTTACCCCTATTTATCTTGTCTTCTCCCAACTTTGTCGATGTTCATGTTCCGACAAGTATGGGAGAAAGGGGGAGTATATATGTAGAGTCACAGGTCTTCTACCAGCCACATTCAGATATTCCAGATTCACATGCAGAGACCATTCAGATTTCAGACTCTACAGTTCATGCGCAATTCCAGACTCGACGTGCAGATTCCGAGTCCTAGTTTGATGCATAGTTGTTCAAACTCGACGATTGATCCCGAGTCCAGTTTCAGACATGCACGAGTGTGCGATCATTTTCATATGAGCATAAGTTGCCATCGTTTGTTTCGCGGTCCCCATCATTCTTGTTGTTGTTCGGCCAGTCTTCATGTGAGCCATAGGGACTCCAGAGCAGAGGACCATTCCCTATGCCATTGAGGGCAAGGGTTTTCATGTGGTATCATAGGTACACCAGAGCAGTGCACCATTCTCTGAGCCAGATGGGAGAGACCTAGTTCTCCGACGAGGAGACTTCAGGCGCAAGTTCAGACTCGATGGTCAGGTTACGAGTCTTCAGTTGACTCACACTCCAGTCCGTTCGTCCTCCTCACCTGCACGGCATGAGAAGCAACGTCCTCGACTGCAGTAATGTGCGCGTTGGGTTGATATTGTCCGTAGTGTCTTGTAGCGTTGAGTTGAGTTTCTGTCTGTTTGTCCAAGCTGAGCATTGCATGCTCCAGCTTGAGGGGGAGTGTTGGAGCATAAGTTGTAAGCGCCTATTGAGTTGTAGCAGGGTAAATGGATCCTGGAGGAGATCCATTTACCCTATCCAGTGTTTAGTTCCACATCGTCCAACGGTGGGAATTGGAGGCTCTAGAGAGGCTATATAAAGAGCCCCAGACCTCCTGTACTCATTGAGAAAGTGCAATGCATAACATGCCCCTTTGAGGGCTTCTCCCGTGGTTTCATCCCGCTCCTCACGGAGTAGGGTTCCACGTAAAATCCCGCTGTTCTTTTCTTTTATTATCTTTATTCCATGTCCGCTCCCGCTTCCGATTTTCTAACAAGGTTATTGTGGAGAATGAAAATTAAATAAAGAAAATAAAGTAGGTTACTAAAATAAAATAAAATAATAAAGAGAAAAGAGAGTGGAGAATTTACAAAAGCAAGTCCACAAATAAAACAAACAACATGTACATTTTTTTACTTTTCTAAATTTATTTTTTTTAATAAAAGATATTTATAACAAAAAATAAAATAAAATTAGTAAAAATAAAATAAAATACAAAAATATTTTTTTGGATTTTTTAGTAATTAAAAAAAGTAAATAAAAATGAGAAAAAGGAAAATATGTACATTACATACAATGTACACATAGGTTCCAAAACTCAAATTTTGCAAACGAGCTCCGATTTTAATGAAACCATTTCATTCGGTAGATAATTTTCTAACTTAAACTTTAAAAGTCACTTTGATGAATTTGGAGTTCATACGGAGCGAGAATTTGACCAGGAAATTGGACTTTACGGCTTTGTCTCTTTGGGATCTAGGAGTATTTTATTTGAGGTGAAATTTGTTTTTTTACATCTTTGTATTTTTCTACACATTTTTATAAACAAGTTAGAGAGAATTAGCCGAAAAGGAGTTGAAATGAAATTATTAAAAATATATGGGCTATTTACAGGTGAAAAACTCCTTTATTTTACGATTTTTTATTATTAATTTATTTTGTACAATATAATATACAGTAATTAATGTATTTTATTTACAAGAGTCATTTTGTTAATTTATTGATTTTTTAGATATTTATTTGAGATTTAGCTTAAGGATTTTGCTAAGATCAATATATTGAGATGATGAATCATGGATTCACCAGTCTACACACAACTGATTCCTTATATGTTCATGTAGACAAACTTGATTCGGTTTACGCCCCTAATCTTTGTTTTTCGACATACTGTCATAAAACAAGGTCGCATCGCATCTTCTAGCACCTTCAAAGTTCTGGCACCCATAGTCAAGATGGATGGGTCTAACTGCGACTTATAGACCATGCAATTCATGAGCCTAATGCAGTCCAAAGGGAAGAAGCATATTCTGACATAGGAAGAGCCAATAGGAAAGACTGGGGCCAATGCCTTTGGGGAAGCAGATCACCCGTACGCACGTGTGCAGCTATCCGATGCTCCAGTTGTGGAGATAGACAATGATATATTGAATCAGGCCATTGTTAAGGTGATGTGGGACATCCTTGTTGCCACCTACTCTCAGACACGGAATGAGACAAATATCTTGCATCTCCGGCATGACATGTTGATGGTCAAGGAGAATGGTCATCCTCTCCATACTTTATATACATCTCTCCGATGCATATTTGAGAAGTTACACAGCGTCATGCCTCTGGCAGCACATCAGAGCAGCAACAGGTGTATAAAAATACCACCATGATTGGAATATTCCTTAGCAGTTCTTGAATCTTAATACCGTGCAGATTCCAATTACTTATGGATGCTACCATGCCTCCTATGGAGGAAGCATATCGCAAACTCAACAAGATCACAGTCTCTTCATCGTCCTCTTCTCGGACCTCCTCGGCCATAATTATATCTCGTGGTGGAGGAGGAGGCTCACAATTCAGAGGTTACGGTTCTCGTGGTAGGGGCGGTGCCTGTCCACGTCAGCCATGTACCTATTGTCGTCGCCCTAGTCACTCTGAGGACGCATGCTATTCTAAGCATGGATTTCCGACATCTGCATGTGCTGCTAATCAGGGGGAGACTAATGTTGCTTTTGTCACTGCCTCTGACTAGAGATTTGAGGAGTTTGTCCCCCTTCTGAGGGAGATCATGCATCCTCATATTGGACCCTCTAGTGTCCCATCGGGCCTATCATACGTCATTGCCTTTGCTTCTGCAGTATTTCAGGTATAACATATGCTCTTACTAGTTGTTATACTAAAGAGTCTCCTTTTCATTTACCACTGAGGATTTTGACAAATTGTCGCCTAGGGCTATCAAGTGTCTTTTTCTTGGGTACTCTCGCACTCAAAAGGCCTATAGGTGCTATGATCATGTTGGGCATCAATACTATATTTCAGCGAATGTCACTTTCTTGAGCAAACAAATTGTTGGTGGCATCCCTTTGGATCTACCACCTCTAATGATCATCTACAAATGCAAGCACACCACTACACGTGCCTTTGTACATTTACATAATCCTTTTTTGCAAGATTATACGCCTTCTTCCACTGCTCCCACCACTGCTACCCCGGAAGTGCCTAAGGAGCTTCCTATAGCTCTCTAGAAACAAAAAAAGGCAATGTACCTTTCTTCATATGTTACATTTTACTTCTATTGATGGTTAATCTAGATGTGACAAGAGGTTTGCAGATGCCTTGATGGCTACTTCTATTCCCAGAGATCATCACAATGAACTACTTTACATGGCTGGCAATAAGCCATGGATGAGGAGATGGACGCACTTACCTCCTGGGGCACATAGGATCTTGTGTCATGCCCCCGGGAGTTGGTATTGTGGCATGCAGATGGGTCTTCACGATCAAACAATCGCATGATGGGTTCAATGACAGATGAAAGACATATTAGTTGCAAATGGCTTCACGCAGATCTATGGGGTTGATTACTTTGAGACCTTCTCTCCAGTTGCCAGAATGGGTGAGGGTTCCGTACATAGTAAGCCATATTGCGATATATCAATGATATATCGACGATATATCAGTATCGACAGGTGGGCGATATATCACTGATACGATCGATATTTGCCCTTCCAAGGCTATTTTCTTCACAAAATCGGTCCGATGTCGATGATATGACATCGATATATCGTCGATATATCTATGATATATCGTATCGACACGATACCGATACCGATATTACCTACACTTCCATAACAACATTCTTTTCGTTGCTGCTAATAAAGCATGTCTCATCTTTCAGCTTGATGTGACGAACGTGTTTCTCTACGGTGACCTCGAG
This sequence comes from Ottelia alismoides, assembly GCA_037367405.1. NCBI lineage: Eukaryota > Viridiplantae > Streptophyta > Magnoliopsida > Alismatales > Hydrocharitaceae > Ottelia > Ottelia alismoides. Next base: position 124,761 of record JAZKJV010010581.1, on the reverse strand, counting down.
GAGTGGTTTATATGATACAACCATGGGGTTACGTAGTCGAGGAGTGTGTATGTGACTACGTAAGGCCATCTATGGCCTGAAGCAGAGCCATCAGCATAGTTTGACAAACTTACCACTGAGATCAACACTCTTGGCTTTTAGAGGACGGCATATGACTATTCTGTCTTTATCATACGATGGTCTTACTAGCATTGTTATATTTGTAGTCTATGTTGATAATATGGTTATCAGTTATCGCTGGAGATGATGAAGTTTTTTTTTTTGACACTCTGGAGATGATGAAGTTGACATTTTAGATACCAAGACCTTCCTTTATAAGGTCTTTGTGCATGAAAGACCTTGGACAACTCCGCTATTTTCTTGGCATTGAGGTGATACACATTGTAGAGGGGTTACATCTCTCACAAAGGAAGTATTACTTAGACATTATCGCTAAGGCTAGACTACTTGGATGCAAGCCATCTAGCACCCATGCAGAAGTGAGGAAGCATTATATATCTATTGATCATGAGTTTGAGGATACTACACGATATAGAAACCTAGCGGGAAAACTACTCTATCTCACTGTTAGTAGGTCAGATATATCATATGTTGTGAACAGAGCTAGCGAGCACATAGAGAAACCCCCTTTACAGCCATTGACAGGATGTTCTTCTGATCCTTTGAAATTTGAAGGAGTCTCCCGCCATGGACTCTTCGATGGGGTCAATGGTCATATTGATGTCCCCGCTTATACATATGCTAACTAAAATGGTTCGCATGAGGACAGCCTATCCACTACAGGCTACACCATGCTCATTAGGGGCAATCTAGTTAGTTGACGAAGCAAGAAGCAGACAATGGTCTCTAGATCGAGTGCATAGGCAGAATACAGATCAACGACCCAAGCCACTTGTGAGATCACATGGTCTATCTCCTTTTTACGAGAACTTGGACTTCCAGTTGCTATTCATGTACCTTTATACTGTGAAAACAAGTATGTTGCGTACATTATCACAAATATTGTATCCATGAACAGACAAAGCCCATTAAGGTTGACTGTCACTTCATTCATGATGCGGTACGAGGAGGAAGGATCACTACTCCACACATCTCTATTGATGTTTAACTTGCAAACATATTCACGAAGGCACTATCGAAGAAACATCTCCCATGATTTATTTTCAAGTTGGGCATGATTGATAGACTCCAACTTGAGGGGGAGTATCGAGTTATTGTATTTTCTATTTTATTTGAGTCATGTAATCCTTCGGGGACTTATATGTGTTTCTCTCTTTTTGCTCTTCCTTGGGGACTATGCAATTCTCTCTTTTTGCTCTCTAGGGTTTCACTCTATATAAGAAGCCCTACCTATGGAATAAGATAACGATTCATTCTCTTCTCCAAAAGATCTAATATTCAAGTCTGTAAGCAAAACATATGCTTCACACTATTTGTGCTTGTCAGCAAAAACTTGCAAGACCTCTGATGTGGTTGAATGGTTCAGTTAGTTGCATGGTGAATAATTAGCATTTGGGGGTGACAGATTACACCAGGATGATGACAGATTGCTTAAGATAACCAAGAGTCTCAAAACCAACTTTTCGAATGGTTGAATCCATCTAAAATTACACCGCTTTACCCAGTGTTTAATGTTCCCATAAATTAACTATTCAACTTATTTGGATTTGGGCTTGTTTGCAAAATTTGAGTTTTGGGACCTAGGTGTACATTGTATATATAATGTATATATCTTTCTTTCTCATTTTTTATTTACTTTTCTTATTTACTAAAAAATCCAAAAACTATTTTTGTGTTTTATTTTATTTCTAGTATTTTATTTTTTATTGTAAATATCTTTTATTAAAAATAAAAAATTAAATTTTGAAAAGTAAAAAATTTACATATTATTTGTTTTATTTGTGTACTTACTTTTGTAAATTCTCCACTCTCTTCTCTCTATATTTTTATTTTATTTTAGTAGCCTATTTTATGTTCTTTATATAGTTTTCATTCTCTACAAGAACCTCCCATTCCACTCCATCTCCTCCACCATTTTCTTTAACCTCCCATTCAATTCCATCATTTTCTTTAACGTCCCATTCAATTCCACAATTCCACCATGTTTTTAACTTCCATTTTTTTTCTCTTTTTATTCTTCTCTTCATCCTCATTTTTCTCCATCCACCATTCTTAGAGAAAAGGAGAGAGCTTGGAGTATTTTGTCGGTGACAGCGATTAGGAATCATCCTCAAGCGACGACCTCCTTCAGGCGAGATCCGCAGCGACCGTCATCGCCGTGTCACGAGCTTTCCGTCAAGCTCACATAGCTTCTCTGATTTTTTTCACCAATCGGAACGAGGCCGCGATAGGAGTTCAGCATAAGTGCTCTGCAAATACGACGAGTCACAGGTAAGTTTTCTAACTTCTTCTCATTTTTTATTATCTAACGATATTTTTTTCGTGTCTTGGCATTCCTCATTTTCATATCACACAGGTAAGTTTTCTATCTTCTCATTTTTTTATCTAACGATATTTTTTTCGTGTCTTGGCATTCCTCATTTTCATACCACCACCACATATCACTTCCATCACACCATCACCATAACCACCATCATCTTCTCGTCCTTGTTTCATTCCCTATTTGAAAACAAAAAAAACTAAAATCACAATAAAAAACAAAAATAAGGGAAGTAGCAGGCACACGACCCGCTGCCTCCCCCTCCCCTTCAGCTACGGCCGTCCCTCCGCCGCCCTCCAACCGACCATGCCAGCGGCCGCGCCGCCAACCTCCCTCATATGGTCGTACCTCTGCCTGCCCACCTCAGCTCCGCCGCACCACCAGAGGTCGTCCATGTCCGTATCCTGCTCGCACCCCCACGAATTCCCCTCGTCGTCACCTGCTTCTCCAGATGCATGCGGCTCCACCTCTGCCCAGCACCGCCGCATGGCAGACCGCAGGTCCGTCCTCTGCCGCACCTCTGTAGTCCTCCAGGCTCCTGCGACCCCATCTCCTCCTCCGCCCGCGGTGCCACACCATGCGAGCACAGAACTCCGCCCGCTCCAGGTCTGCGCCCCCGTGCGCGGCAGCCATCGCCGATCTCTACCTCTTCCAGCCGACCACCGTGACCCCCGCTCGCACGCCCACCGCAGCTCCGTTGCGCGCCTCCGCCAAGACCGTCGCTCCCCCATCCTCCTCAAACCCTAATCGCACACCATGAAGGTCTCCATTTTATTTTTATTTTGTAAAAATTGCAAAGTTTCCCTGTACATTTTTGTAATTCCAAAAGTGCCCCTGAGCACAATTGCGTTGTTTAAGCTCATTTCTGAAATTGCACGGATACCCCTATCTTTGCATGTTAATTTGGACATATTTTTAGCATCATTTTATTTAATGAAAAATGTCATGATGTTGAGCAACTAATTCTTTATCGTTTGACTATTTATTTGGATTTTTATGAGATTTGGGTAATTAATTACAATTATTTTATTAAAAAATTGTATATTTTATCCAATTTGTGGTCTTAGTTTCATATTTAGCTCACGGTTGCTCCAAAAATTCCTCGAAAATCAGAAATGCTGCCCTGAAATGTGATTTATTTATTGTTCAAATTTCATCCAAATTGGGCATGTCTTGTGCCTTAAATAAATTATATAATGATTTTAGTAAATGATTTTAAATTAAATCCACACACTATTTTTGCAAAATTCCAACTTTCCTGGATTGCATATTAAAATACCTTTTTGAGATAATTCACTGTATGGATGAATTGACATCGTGGATTTATTATGAGTTAAATACTCTCTGTCAGTCTATTTTTATTACAAAATTCATAAAAAAATCATATATTCTCACAAAATTTCAAATAAATTACTGTAGCCTCATTGCATCATGGTTAAGTTATAGTAAAATTTCCATAATTTTTGCGTTCTTTTTGTGTGAAATATTGCGTAAAAACTCATAAAAAATGTGTATTTTTCATTATTGCATTTTAACCCATGAAATTCCAAAAAATATGTTTTGCATTCATCACCGGATTAGGTTTCTAGAAAAAGTATAATTTGTCTAAATCGGATTAATTTCACATTAAAATTAATTTGGCTAATTGTGTGTTTTCTTATTAACTTAATTTAACCGCATTTTGCATTCACATTTATTTTTGCATAAAAAATATAAAAAATCTGCATTGGAAACCTAGACCTAATTGTTCTGATTTGACCCAAAGTTGTTCCTTTGCCTCCTTGTGTTCGACCCCGAACTTGCCCGGGATATAAATTTAAACCGAGTCCTCTTCACGAATATCTTTTCTCGGTTCTGATTAATTTGCTGAGTGCCGTGCTACAACGAGTACGATTATTATACCCACTCGGATGATCCGTCATAGGCTCATGTCAACCATTCCCACCAATTGCGGATGTGTCCTAGAGCAGTTAGGATGATTTATAAGTCTGAAATCACCTCAACATAGTCAAAATCAGACCGAAAAACCGATGAGGACAACAAAATTGACCCCAAAATCGATCTGGGCAATGCTACTGGAACAGTGGTGCCACTGGGGTGGCTGGGTGGTTCCGCTGGAACCCTAGATGGGTATGGTGGTGCCACTGGGACTCTAGAGGTATCCGACGTCGCTGGGCGGTGAGAGACCTCTGGCGATGCCGATGGGTGGTCGTGAGGCGCCACTGAGTGGCGAGAGACCTCATGCGACATGTCTTAACGACGAGGAAGGCCCGCGGTAGGGATTTGGCATGAGGGCTTAGGCTTCGGTTTATGATCGTCGCTCTGATATCATGTGGAAAGAGAATAATGAATTCCTTATTTATGAGACTGTAGGGTTCTCTTGTATAGAGAGGAGAAATCCTGTTGGGCACATTACATGGTAATGGTAGAGATGGAAAGAAAAGAAAATACATAAAATAGGAAAAGATAAAATAACTCTCAACATTTTTTTGAAGTCAAAAAATGGGAAACACACAAAGGTGTCCACCCCAATTATATTAAATTAGAAAGATACAATATACTAGTAGTGGCCAAGACTTAAGGCGAATTTTGGCATGAAACTTTACACTTTCCCCATAGAAACGATTCAACGCAAAAATTACACCATTTCTAGGCAACCAGATTGGTCTGATAACAGCTAACAGGAAGAGCAATTCCAAATTAGGTCGATGCTTGTTCGTGAAGAGAACCTAGAAGTAATGTTGACTCTGAAGGTTTAACCAGATAAGTCTCGAGTCACACCAAAAACTCACAGTTTTCTCACATTTGAAAAAAGGAGGATCAATCGTCTCCACCTCTTCGTTGCAGAGCGTGCAAAGCTGAGAAGTGGCTAGGAAGAGTCTAAAGTAATGGTCTCTGGTAAGGATACGCCCTCTACACATAAGCCAAAGAACGACACTAATGCGGCTTGGGACCTTAAGATTCCACAAAAACCGACAATCATGTGTCGGAAATTCAAAAGGTGGTGCTGGAATAGGCAACTCCTTATAGGCATGCTTTACTTTAAAATCACTCGTTTTCCAGGGCCAATGATCTCTCCCACCCTCGAGACCAGAGATGAGGGCGAGAGAATCCAATAGATGCAAAAAGTCATTTAAACACTGATCAGAGAAATCAGCAACAAAGAAGGGCATCTAGTTCCTATTCTCCCAACAATCTACCATAGTTGCTGCTCGATTCTCAGCTAAGGCAAAAAGTCAAGGATATCGGGTTGTCGATGGACCACCATTGATCTAATAATCAGTCCAGAAAGCAAAATATTGACTGTTACCATGCACATGACGGAACATGACAAGTAATTGAGAAATAAAACTAGTGATGCTCTTCCAGGAAGCTGACGAATAAAAGGAAAGTTGAGTGTCGGACACCTTGTGCTTGAATCTCATAAATTCGATGAATGATCATGCAACAAAGGTCTTCGCTTCTCCCCCAAATTCTAGAAATCCACTTCAGGAGCAACACTTTGTTCATAGTCCCAAGATGGACCACACCAAGACCTCCCTCAGGTAGCGTAACTGTATCCCAATTAACCAAATGGATCCAAAATTATCCTGACCAGGGCGCCAAAAAATCTTCGCATATTCATCTCTAGACATTTACGAATCCCAACCAGAAGAAAACGAGAAGACATCAAGAACACAGGGATAGCCTCAAGAACAACCTTCACTAACACTAGACGACCACCTCTAAATAAGATTGCTGTCTTCCAACCTGATAATTTTTTCTCTGCCTTCCAATCTGTTAGAAAATAGGAATACGGAAGTGATTTGATAAACAGAGGACTAAATCAAGAAATATGAAACATGAAGACCAAGATTTTACGTGGAACCCTACTCCCTAAGGAGCGGGATGAAATCACGGGAGAAGGCCTCAAAGGGCCATATGTTGCATTGCTTTTCTCATCTGAATACAAAGGGTGTGTGGGTCAATATATAGCCCCCACCGAGTCTCCACATCTCCTAACTGGTAAATGTGGGACTAAAGACGTGGATGTATGATGAACCCTGTGATGCTTTATTTAATTTTGCGAAATTAACGTTGAATTGGTTCGTTGCAGTCAGGCAAGTTCAGAGTAATAAAACACCGCAAATTTAATTATTTGTCCAATTAAAGCGAGCAACCAATTTTTACTCAGGCAAGCCCAAGGTTGAACTCAGGGAGGCCACTGTCTCCTTAGGTTGGTTTTTAGTCGATCTAGAGGTTAGATTTTCAAAGAGGCATTTTTTTGATATTTTGAATGCAATAAATGAGGGAACTGCAATTTTGACAAAGTTCATGGACTGAAATACAAATTACGATCAAATTAAGTCAAAAAATCCTCAAACTTGGCAAGAATGTGAAATATAATGAAACAAGGCTAATGTGTTTTTTTAGAATTTTTGGATGTAAAATGAATTAATTATGAATTAAATAATGCAGAATGGGTGATTTTGAGTTAATAAATTTTAATAAATACCAAACATCAATGTTTTCCAGAAATTAATTTATCTAGATAGGTCTATGTGAGAGATATTCAGAATAATTTTTAATTCCTAAAAATACTAAGTGAGGAATTAATTTCAATACCAATAAAAGAGCATAAAATGGGTAAACTACGCAAGTTTTCACCAGGTTAATGTTAATAAATAATAAAAAATATAAATAAATGCTCATTAGATAGAGATTTAGTTGCTCTACAATATGCCATTTTTGGAATAAAAAATGATGTGAAATGATAACTCAAATGAATGTCCAAAAATAGGGGTATATATGCAAAATAGAAATAAAAGCAAAATAAAAAATAGTGCACAGGTCGCTTCTTTAATTACCAGATCTTCTAGGGGCACGCACGCAATTTCTCTACCAGGGCACGTGCAAAGCACGTGCCTGCTTGAAAAGGACTTGGACTGCAACGTAATTCCCAAGGACTTTGGGGGGGCCTTCTGCGATTGACCCAAAAGGGAGGCTCCCTTCACGTGAGCCCTCTGGACTCCCCCTTCTTTCGTTCTTTCCCAGGGAAGGACGACGACTGATTGATTGACTTGATGAGGCAACCTCGGTGGAGTGGGCACTGCGATGCATCAGAGCCGAGCGACCACGCGCGGGGGTGGTGACCACATGCATGCTTGGAGGTCGAGACCGTCGATGAAGATGCCTGGAGGGGGGGGGGGTCGCACGTGGGGGCTGCTGTGCGGGACAGAGGAGGCCGCGGTGTGGCGCGACTGTCGAAGTCGGATACGCGATGAGATGTACGTCAAGGGCGGTCGACTGATGTCGGCGAGCGGTGGCACGCAGAGGTGAGGGGCTCAACCGATGGTAGGCGGCCGCTGGCAGAGTAGCGCGTGGAGCAGCTTCTGGAGAGTAGGTGGGCGCTGTAGGTTGGCCGCGTGAGGTGGCTAGGCCGTGCTCCGTGGATGCTGGAGACGCAAGGCGGAGGGCCGTCGGATCGAGGGGATGACGGCTGCAGGCTCCTGCAAGCAGGCGGAGGCGACAATGCGTGAAGATGGTTAGTGGAGGTGGACAACCGGTGGTATGTAAAGGAGATGATCAGTGTGATGTTGCAGAAGAAGAAAAGAAGGAAGCAGAAGCAAAAGCCAAGAGGACGGAGAAGGAGGGGGTTTCGCCGGAGGGAAGGCCTGCGGCTGCGAAGACCCTTGGCTGATGGTGGCCTCAATCGCCGTGGCGGTGGACGACGATAAGCTGGGTTGCTCCAGAAAGGTGCAGCAACACGAGGACAAGAGGACTCATGGATCTCGCCTCGGTAGAGATTAGGCTCGTTGTTCTCAACAACCTCACCTTTGCTGTCACCGAAGGGTGTGGTTGGAAGCTGTGGCTTTCACTCTCTCTCGCAAATGGCGGATGATGAACGATGGGAGGCGGAGCGCATGGCTTTATAGGACGGAGAGCAAACCCCGGTCGACACACGACACAGAGGTGGAAGTCGTGGAGAGAGAGGGGTTTGCGGGTGACGGATGAGAGGGCGGTTACGCGAGAGGGGAGATGGCTGAGTTGGGCGACATGTACGGGCAGGTGATTGCGAACTACCGCGCTAGGCGCGAGATGGGGAGGCCAGAGAGAGACGTGGGTTTGCATGGGCTCGGGACGTGGGGGTGGCGTTTTGCATGGGATAGCGGGGGTAGGATGTGCGTGGGAGGTAGAGAGAAAAAAGGAGAGAGAGTGCGTGAGATGGGAGAGAGAAAGAGAGGGATGAAGAGGGGGCCACGTGGCGCACATGGCGCCACCATGTGGCAATGAATTTTAACAAAAATTTAGGGCAGGGGGGGGGGGGGGTTGCGATTCTCGTGGGGACGCGATTCTTGTGGGGTGCGGTACGATTCTCCTCTCAGTCACGGCGAGGGCTCCCCGTTCGAACGCTGCGAGTTCTTGCGGCGCATCTCCGGTCCCGATCGGGGCATCATCATGGGTGCTGGTGCTGTGGGCGGCTCCGCTCTCACTCATGGCAGGAGCTCGTGGCTCCTATGGGAGCGTCGCGCGCGAGTGGAAGGCATTTCCACTCTCGTTGGCGGTTCTGCGCGTGGGAGATCTGGGCTTCCGCACGATTGCTGGCGTCGCTCGTGGGCGCGGCGCGCGAATGTTGGGGAGACCAGTGGTCCCGCGCGTGCGTGGGCTGGTTCTACGGCGGGTCATGCGATCTGTGGCTCCGCACGTGGCTGCTAGGTTCGCGGAGGGGAGCAACAGAAATTGGGCGGTTTTGCTGCGGTGCAGTGCGACATCCAGAATTTGGGTCCGCCATTCGAGCTTTCTGAGCAGGGGCGTTCGGACCCGCTTCCGGACAAGGGCGCTTGCGAGGGCTGGGGCACAAGCCAGGGTTGGCGCTTGGTGGAGCGTCGTCGCAGGGGGAGAAATGCAGCCGCTTCTGGGAGTAGGCGTGAGCCAATGAGGTTCTCCCTTTTTGGTCAAGGATGTTTTCGCTGCGGTGGGTTGGATCATTGGGCGCGGGCGTGCTGAGAGCCCGTGCGTTGCTTCTCTTGCCGGGGTTTCAGGCATTCTCGAAGGTGCTGCCCGAAGGCGGATATGCTTGCAGATGTATTGGTTGGCGAGGGTGGTGGAGAGGGGGCACTGTTCTTGGCGACTTCGGACGTGGGCCTTGAGGCTTCCTTTAAGGGTGATGTGGCTCGGCTCTCTCCGTAGAGGGCGGTGGCGAGGGGGCTCCGTGACTCCAAGGTTCGGAGTTTGTTGCTCGGGACGGTGGCTGGGAGCTTGCAGTTGAGGTGGCAGAGGCCGAGGGACTGGGATGTTGCCGTGCAGGCTGGCAGCGTGGAGAGGGTCGTTGTCAGGGGACTTCCGCTGGGGGCGAGGACGAGGGAGTGCATTTCAGAGTTGTTGTGCGGCGTTCTCGTGGTTGTCTCCGTCGAGAGCTCGAGCTGTCAACCCGGGCAGCCTTTGGAGGTGGTGCTTAGGGTTAGGCCGGTTGGTGTCGAGAAGTTGTGTTGGTGGGAGGTTCGTCTGGCTGGTAGGCGTCTTCTTCTTGAGATGGTGGCTGCAGATGTTTGGGCGGCTATTCTGGCTGCTGGGTGCCGGGGAAGGAGGTCACTTTGGCCGAGGTGGCGGTGGGGGAAGGTGGGTCGGACCTGCGACCTGGTGTGGTGGTGAGGGATCGGAGGTCGGAGGAGGGACAACTTTCGGTGGAGGGGCGGTTTTCGAGCATGGCACGCTCCTCAAGGGAGGAGTTTCGGTTCGGTTCCTTATATATGGTGGACTTTCCGAGGTTGGCGGCAGTTCCGCTGCCTTGGCGGCTTGCAGCTGGTGTAGGAGTCGCTTCGGCGAGGTCTGTTGGCGATGGTGAGGCTCTGGGAGGGGGTGGGGCTCGGTCTGCTGGCGCGCCGGCAGCTGCTTGTCCGGAGGTGGAGGTTGAGGTGGGGATTTTGGCCCGAGATGTGGGGGGAGTTGCTTTGGGTGTCGGTTCTGAGGGGGGTGGAGCTGCGAGCTCTCCGCGGGTGGAGGTAATCTTTAGGGGAGCGGGCTGCTGTTCAGGGGGGCCAGGATATCCTGCTGGGAGAGGTGGCTGGTGCACCTGAGTGTCCGTTAGGTGGGGGGGTCTCGGCTGGGGGTGGGGCTGATCCGACTGGGGTGGGGAGGATGGGAGGGTCTTTGCCGCTTCTAGGTGGGGGGGTGCCGCGGCATTTTGGTGTGGCGTATGAAAATGGGAGAGGGGAGGGGAGGAGGGCTGAGAAGGAGGCGAGGGCTGAGAAGTAGCGGAGGAGGGCTGAGAAGGAGGCGAGGGCTGCTCTGAGGGCATCTTTAGCATCGGGGGCGGCTGCTGAGGTTGTTGGTCTGGGGGAGGTCTGCCCGTTGGTGGTGCGGAACCGTTTTGCTGCTCTCGACAGGGATATGGCACGACGCTTGGGGGTTATTCCCCCAAGGAAGATGAAAGCTTTGGTGACCAAATGAAGCTGCTATCATTGAATGTGAGGGGCTTGGGCCGGTCCGAAAAGAGGCTTGGGGCCTTCTTACTTCAGGAGATTAAGTTACATTCTTTGGATGACCAGTTGCGGCGGGAGATGAGTTGGGGGAGGTTTTCATGTTGGTTGAGAAGGTGGCTGCAGGTGCTTCAGGGGGCCTGCTTTCCGATTGGCGTTCTGATTCGTTCGATCTGCTGGGGATTTCCGACTCACGTTTCACCTTGTCTGTTCGGCTGCGGTGGAGAGCGGATGGGATCTGTCTGTGCGTTACTAATGTCTATGGCCCGTGTCGACGACAGGATGGTAGCTTGGCTGCCGATCCGGAGAGTGTTCTGCCTGAGGTTGGCGACGGTATTTGGATCATCTGTGGCAACCTCAATGCCACGCTGTTACCGGACGACAGGCCGGGGGGGAGCGGGGGTTCTGATCCTGGATCTGCAGATATGGGACAGGTGGTTCGGTCTCTGGGATTGTCAGTTGTGGATGCGACTGGGTGCAAATACACTTGGAGGAATGCGAGAGCGAGGTCTAGACTCGACAGGTTCCTTATGTCGGTTGAGGCAGGGGAGGTTTTCCCTTTGGCGAGGGCTTGGGCTCTTCCGAGGACTCTATCTGATCACACTCCTGTTCTTTGGTTTTCTGGAGAAGAGCGTTTGGCTCGGTTCTCCTTTCGCTTTGAGAAGAAGTGGCTGCTGGAGGATGGTTTCCGGGACATGGTGTCTGATCATTGGCGGGCCGTAGTGGTGGCAGGTTCGGTGGTGTCGCAGTTTGAGGCCAAGCTCGAGTCCCTGAGGCGATTGCTGTTGAGTTATGGGAAGGATGTCGCCAGGAGGCGACAGGCCGTCAGGGCGGAGGCAGAGGCTGGGATCAATAGGTTAGACGGACTTGATGATGATCGGGGTCTGTCGTCGGAGGAGGTGGAGGAGAAAGCAGCGTGCCTAGAGGTTGTGCTTCGGGAGGACAGAAAAGAGGAGATTAATTGGCGGCAGAGGGCGAGGCAGAAGTGGCTAAGGGAAGGGGATGCCAACACATGGTTCTTCCATTCTGTGGCATCCGGGAGGAGGAGAAGGAGCTTTTTGCATGAGATGGAGGTAGGGGGCCTAAGAGTTTCGGGCGAGAGGGACATTGGGGTCGCCTTGCGAGGCCACTTTGTGAGGGCTATGAGGAGGGTGCCGGTGGATGATGGCTGGGGTTGGTCGGGCCGGGGGGCGAGGTCCTTGAGTGGAACCTAGGCTGATTCATTAGTGACCCAATTCACGGAGGATGAGGTGCGCAGGGCGGTTTGGGAGCTGAATGCAGACGGGGCTCCTGGACCGGATAGTTTCTCTATATCCTTTTACAAAGAGTTCTGGGATCTGTTGAAGGGTGACATCTTGGAGGTTTTGACTGAATTCAGGGGGGCAACATGGGTTTTGAGAAAGTTAACAGGGCTTTGATTTTTTTGCTGCCGAAGAAAGAGAACCCAGTTGGGGTTGGGGACTATAGGACGATTTCTATTTCCAATGGCATTTATCTTATTGTCGCCAAGGTGCTGGCGAGCAGACTTAGAGGTGTCTTGCCCTCTGTGGTCTTACTGGCCCAATCCGCCTTCATTCCGGGTCTGTGTATGGTGGATGGAATCGTCACCGCTTCGGAGATCTGTCGTGAGTGGAAGAGGTCATAAAAAAGAGGGACAGTTTGGAAGATTGACTACGTCAAGGCCTACGACTGTGTCAGTTGGAGATTCCTTTGGTTAGCTCTGCAGAAAAGGGGTTTCCCAGAAGAATGGATTGCTTGGGTTAAGAGATGCGTCACCACTAGTTCCTGCTTGGTGTTGGTAAATGGGAGGCCTGAGGGGGGATGGTTTCAGCCGCAGAGAGGGGTGCGTTAGGGTTGCCCCCTTGCTCTCCTGCTTTTTGTGTTGGTTGCAGATTGTCTTGCGGTTTTGTTTCAGCGGGCGGTGGAAGAAAACTGGTGCGAGGGATTCAGAATGGGGGACATCTCCATCCCGGTCTTGCAATATGCGGATGACACACTCATTTTCCTGGGAGGGACAGAGGAGCAGAACCGCAATGCGGCGGTGCTGGTGGATGTGTTTGGGTGCCTCTCTGGTTTGCAGATTAACAGACAAAAGTCGGTCCTTGTTTCGATGGGAATGGGTGGCGAGGAGAGCGTCGGGCTGGCGGAGTGGGTAGGATGCCCCATGGGGAGATTGCCATAACATATCTGGGATTGCCTCTGGTTGAGGGCAGGCTGAGGAAGTCCGAATGGGATTGTATGCTGCGAAGAATGGAGGAGAGGTTGGAGGGTTGGAAGGCTATCACTCTGTCCAAGGGTGGGAAGCTTGCGTTGCTGAAGCATGTCCTTTCAGCCATCATGACTTTTTTCTTCTCGACAAGATTAATGTCTGTTGGTGTTAGAAGGAAGATTGAGAGTTTGATGAGATCTTTTTTCTGGTCAGATGGGAGACAGACCAAGAGGGGGTTGCACCTGGTGGCTTGGAAGGATTTGGCTGTGCCAGTTGCAGAGGGGGGTCTTGGCGTCAGGTACGTCGAATCTATGAACAAAGCTTTGTTAGCAAAGTGGGTGGTGCGCATTTGGGGTTCGTCCGACTCGCCAGTCTTGCAGTTGCTGAGAAAGATTTATGGTGTTACTGGGGAGTTGGTGGCAGTGAGGAAGCGTCATGAGTCTTCCTTGTGGAGTGGGATCCGTGCAGTGCTTCCGGGGCTCCGGCCGCTTCTTAGGCCGATTTTGGGGGATGGTCTCCGTTTCCGTTTTTGGCTGGATGACTGGACGGGGGATGGAGCCTTGGCCTTCCACTTTCCTCGGTTGATGGCTTTGGCCGTGGATAGGGGGGCGCGAGTGGCGGGCGTCGTCGAATCTGGGTCGTGGGCACCGAGGTTCCTTGCGGATCTCTCAGATCAGAGGTTGGAGGAGCTTTTGCGGATGCTGTCTGAGATTCCCCCTGCCGGGGAGTTGTCGGGAGACCCTGACCGTTTTGAGTGGTCTGATGGTAAGTTCTCTGTGAAGGCGGCTTATCGGAAGGTTAGTGCGATTTTGGTGGATCGAGATGATGATCTATGTGCTGATGTGAAGGTGATTTGGGCAGCAAAGATTCCTGCCGGGGTTAAGGTCTTCCTATAGTGTATGAGGAGAGGTCGTATTTGTGACAAAGTAAGAAGGGGCAGACTGCTGGGTGGGACGGACCTAAAGTGTGACAGATGCGAGGACGAGTTAGAGGATGCAGACCACATCTTCTTTGGATGCAGCTCTTCGGCGAAGGTTTGGGAGTCTTTGGGGCTTCCGTGGGTTCGGGCAGCCGATGCGGAACAGTTTTGGAGGTCGATCCGTGGGGTCGGCCGTGGGTCTTCCGATGATGTCTCCAAGCCTCTTGCCACTCTATGGGCTATTTGGCTTGGTAGGAATGATACAATTTTCAAGGGGCAGCGTTTTTACTATGAAAATGTTATTGCCCACTGCAATGCTTTGTACAATTTCTGGTTGTCCAACTGATGTACCCTATGCTTTATTAATGAATGCTTTGGTGTGGTGACTCCCGCCTCGGGAGGGCTCCCCGTTTTCTTATTCAAAAAAAATAAAAATAAAGAAGCGGTCAACACGAAAGTTGCTCGTCTCGACGAGATCTACAACTTTCGTGAAGGACCGAAAATCAAAAGAAGTCATCTGTACAAAAAATACTTTTGGGATACCTTATAGATATAAAATACCGCATTTATATCTTTTACAGTTTTTTATCGTTTTTAAATTTGATAAAAATCAAAATAAAATCATATAAAATATGGAATAAATATTTACGGCTTAAACTATTTTTTAGAGTTTTAATAATTAAGATAATGAAAAGATAAAATAAATGGCATTTTGGTCAATATACAATTGGGGTCCAAAATCCAACTTTCACATATGAACTCCGATTTTTATAAAATTTATCTTGTTTTGAAGGTCTTTGAATGTATATTCCTTTAAAAGTGAGTGGACCTGAATTGGACACATTATGAGAGAGATTTGCGCATTTTCGCCCGTCTGTATGAGAATTAGGTTTTAGGTTTATTTGTCAACATTTCGAGTTACTATTTTTTTATATATTTATTTTATTCTTGTTAGTAATATGTACACAGTGGAGTTGATTTTGTTGGATTTGGGGTTAGTATAAAATATTTAGAAATAGGTGAACTTAGCTAATATACAGGTAAATATGTACAATTAATCTGGCTCCTTATTTAATGCAAATATGCATGCTAAAATGCGAGCATTAATTCTAAATGCATGAATGTGAATAATGCAAAATAAATGGAGATATGCAGCTAATTACTCGGGGACAAAGCTCTATTTTCGACTTTTAAAGTGATGAATCATAGATTCATCAATATGGTTACCCATTTCCCCACATAAGTGACACATATAAACAAATACTCCAACACTCCCCCTCAAGCTGGAGCATACAATGCTCAGCTTGGATAAATAGAAAGAAGACTCAACTCACACTACAAGACACTACAGACAATATCAACTCAACACGCACAACTGTTGGCTGCTGTCGAGGACGTTACTTCTCATGTCGTGGAGGTGAGGAAGACGAACGGGCTGGAGTGTGAGTCAACTGAATCTCCTCGTCGGAGAGCATGTACTCTGTACTGCGACTGTCAGAGTCAATGCAACTAAAAATGAGTCTCTACACGGAGAACTCTGGCCCCCCACAATATCAGAGAACTGCTCCATCACTGAAAGGGCCGAAAAAAGATCGTTAATTATCCATACACAGATCTCTGAAGATGGGTCTCTCTCTCTCAGGGACCTCAAAGTGGGTTCTTTCTAATAGGAACCTCGGAAGGATCTCGTACTGTAGTTCACAATCGTTGGAGAATGGAGTCTGAAGAAGTCTCCTCGTCGGAGAATTGGGTCTCTCCCATCAGGCACAGAGAATGATACTCTACTCTGGAGTCCCTATGAACCACATGAAAACCCTAGCAAGCATGGCATAGGGAATGGTACTCTACTCTGGAGTCCCTATGGCACACATGAAAACTCTGGTCGAAACACAAAAGATGGAGACCACACAAAAAGATGGCAAACATGTGGTCATCTAAAAAGAAGACCACATACATGTGCGTGTATGAAACTGAAGACTCGGAACCAATCTGACGTCGAGTATGAATATCTGATCATTTGTAGAGTCTGGAAAATCTGGCTGTTTTGGAATCTGACATCTGAATCTGCAACAGACCCGTGACTCTACATAATACTCCCCCCTTTCTCCCATACTGGTCGGAATGACAAACATCGACCACGTTGGGAGAAGGCATGAAAATGGGTAAGACCATGAATCATGCATTTTTTCGACTATTTCATCTCACGTTTTTTAAACATTTTTAAGCTATTTTTTTCCAGCTTTTCCTTTCCTTTTTTTCATTTTTTCAAACCTTGCGTACGACTTTTTCCATTTTTTGTACATGCCTTTTCAAAAACACACATTTTTTAACAGTCCGCTCATCCATTTTTTGTCTTTCTCTCACATTATTTTTCTAAACATTTTCCAGCCTACTTGTGCCATAGAGACGAAGCCCATTCTAGGCTTTGATACTGGCCACGCACATACTTCCCCTTTCTTTTTTTTCGTTTTCAATTTTTTAAATACGGCCATCGATCCCCCTTTGGGTTCCCATTGTGGGAACCCCTCTCTTTCCTGTTTACCACTTAGGGTTCCACGATGGAACCCTGCCGCTGCCTGCGTCGAAACATGTCATCGAGCCTGGACTGGAGAGGTGGGCAATGCCTCCGATGGTGCGATGAGCCGTGCATGCGCGAGGGATACCAAGGGGTACAAAGGGATCACTGGAGGGTGACACACATGGAGGGAGGAGGTGCGCGCGGCATCGGCCTGGGCTCGCTGCTGCTGAAGAAGTCAAGGGCGGCGCTGAAGAATATGAGAAAATCCTTATGCACATCACGAAGCGTAAGGATTGCATCGTATGCGGCTAGGAACAACCTCGTACTAGTTGCTCGAGGCAGAAGAATTTAAAATTTTAATATGATGAAACTACATGATCCAAGAACACTTCTCGGATCATTTCATCAAAACACAAATAAGTACTAGGTTTACCTCTTGAAGTGTGAGTGCGATCGAGTCTTTAAACTAAGAGACCTCCTGTCTCAAGTCCGGTCTGATGGAGGAGACACTTGCGAGCGCATTGATGAATCATGTGCTTTTCACAATCCATGTTGATGATTCAAGCGACGATCTCCTGATATCGTCACACGAGATCCAACGTCTTCTTCACGAGCGAGGCGCATGAAGGAGACGGAGATTCATGAGCAAACAATCCAGCATCATAACAGCGCTGCTGCGGCGATGACTACTCTCTTTAGGGCTCCATGGTGGACGACCATAATGAGAGAGAGAGAGAAGATGTGCAGAGAATGAGAGAGAGAGAGAGAGCATATGTTGTATCTCTTGTTGTTCTTGTTGTTGTAACTTTTGAAGAGCAACGGGTGCCTTCTCTTATATAGTATTTTGGGAGTCCATGGATCACAATCCATTTACTACACAAAATCAATGGATGAAATTGATTTGTGCTTCTTTCAATGGCCAAGATTTTGTTGTAAAACACAACAATTAATTTAATTTATATTAAATATATATCAATGTAATTAATCCCAAATTAAATCAATCAAGCATGGAGATAATTGGAAGGAGGCTAGCCTCCTTCCATAAAGAGGGGGGACAGCCACCTTCTCCTAATAGGAGTTGGTGGCCATCCGACATCTCTCAAGATGGAAGGTGGCAATCGCCTTGTAATCTCATGAGATTACATTATCATATGGAAATCTTCAATATTCACAACAACACTTGTAAATTATTCTACCAAAATAAGTCACAATTATTTGTGAATATTGCAATCTTGTCATTGGAAAATTGTGAATGACATTTACAACCCAAAATAAAATGTAAATTACATTTTCAATTAATTGTCCAATGTGAATCCAATTCACATCAACATTTATTTAGTAAATGTTATTTACAAATAGCTCTCTCTTATATATTATAAATCACATTTATAATATATACGAATAAATATGATAGCGCTATCGACATTATTCACATCCATGATAATTCAATCACATTTAATCATCTTTGATATCTATTCTCATGTGTCCAAATAATATGAATCACATTCACATTATTTACATCTTTGATAATTAAATCACATTTAATTATCTCAGATAATTATCCTTATAATATGAATCAAATTCATATTATTT
This sequence comes from Ottelia alismoides, assembly GCA_037367405.1. Taxonomy (NCBI): domain Eukaryota; kingdom Viridiplantae; phylum Streptophyta; class Magnoliopsida; order Alismatales; family Hydrocharitaceae; genus Ottelia; species Ottelia alismoides. Next base: position 106,623 of record JAZKJV010010581.1, on the reverse strand, counting down.
TTGATAATTAAATAACATTTAATTATTTATTTTCTCAATGCTCGGATACATATATCAACAATGAAGTTATCCTTGAACCCTTTCAAGGATAATGCGCTTTTCTCTGTGAATACTTGGAGATAAGGACAAGGGGATTCTATTGTTCTACGTATTGTGACTTGGATATTGAGATCACAACTCAAAGCCAGATCCTACGGACCTCTCATAGATGCTTGATCAAATCAAGGCCGCTAATCTAATCTTCTCATTGCATCTGAATCACATTCAGATTAATGTCAAACATTTGGATCAAGATCATATCACTTCTCTACTGAGAGGAGTCACTAAAATCCAGACCCATTTCATCACTCCCTAAGATTGGAAGCGTCATGGTTATACAATTGTTTAGGATCACATCATCCTCAAGTATTCCTAATACCTGTAGATTCTGCATACTGGAAGACGTAAAATAAACTCGAAGTTTTAGATCTCTTTTAGACTGTCTCCTTCAGGGTTTTATCATTAAGTTTCTCATTCGATTATTGGGAGTCAGTATCGATCATATACTTTCCAAAAGCATATATCATACCTAGATGTTGATCATATACTTTCCAAAAGTGTGTGTATATATATATATATCAAACCTTACAAATTCAGTCAAGCTTACAAAGCGAGACGACCGTGTACGGAATTTGAATCCCAATATGTCATGAGCTCATGTCTTCTGGTTCAGTAAATGAACCTGCATGATCCCTTTGAGAGATCGTATTACTTATATGCCCTTGTATATACACCAAAACATCGATATATAGACCTTGATTAGGTTATCAACCTATTGGTCTACCAAATATACATACTCAGACCTATAGTAACACATCCGTCTCTAGTTAGAGGATGCGTGCCTATATCGTGACAACATTCTACATAGGTCTTTTGTTATCTTGATCTCGTTAAGTCAACTCTTTGACCTAACTTATCTAACACCTCCGAATCTCTATTCTTATGCAGATGACCTGCATCAAGAGGTTGGTTAGATATCAGCCTTTAGAGAAAGGATTGCCATCTCATTCTCAGGATGGAGATCATCTCTTAATAATCATTTGACGGTGCTTAATGAGTCCTCAATGTAACTGTTTAGATATGCATCCAAATACCGACCTCTATGATTCAATGATTGAATCAACAACTGTATGATCATTAAGATGGTCATGATGCATAACCCTAATTGTACTTAGGGACCTATTATGCAAATTAATTATTCTTCATTTCAGATTAGGGAAGGAAATTAGCAATGACATTTATTGTATAATGGCTTGCCATGGGCTTGCATGTCCATCAATCTCCCACTAGCTAGGTAACTCTGTTCTCAAGAGACTACGTTAAGTCCTTTTACGACACTTGCATATCTCTTAGTAACAGTGCTCGCATCCAATACGAATGTTGCATCTTATGCAACAAATACTCAATCTTGTTATAGTGTCTTTAACACTACAATTCAATAACCATTGTAACTGTCACACCCCTAAATTCCGTGATCGAAAATGATCGTGCAGACCCGGTAGCGGATGCTCGAGAATGATCGATGGAGCTAGGACTTCAGGAGGAGTCCGAAATATGTTGGTATTAGGGAGGTTATCCACGAGAGTCTGGAGGCTCTACCATACATGATGGAGAAGCGTCACACAAGACACTAGCTCGGTAGCAGAGTGTTATGCTAGTAGCAGTGCGAGCAGCGAGTACAGACAACAGTGCAAGACATGACAGTGGATGCATGTAGCAGTAACTACGCGAGCGCAGAAGGGCGGTACGTAGTGAAGCAGTACGCATCGAGGAGCAATGCGGTACGATCACGTAGGTGTACGCACAAAGGCGTACGGTATCAGTATCGAGGCATGGCGATCCAAAGAGGCATGTAGCGTTGCAGGTGCTGAGTACGAGCATTGTCGAGTATGCTCGGTAGTACACATACGAGAGTGGTCTAGAGGCCATAAATAGCAAAGTTCTGGAGGACTTCCCCTTAGCATGCAGAACGCTAAGGATGGGTTTACCGCACGAGGGTCTGGAGGCCGCGGGTTCCCTTTGGCACAAGACCAAGTGCTCGGTGGCACTTGGTGAATTATGGCAAAGCTACATCAGTAAGCGTTGGAGCGTGAGTGTGCTGATGACTGGGCGGTTGATGTGGCGTCAACCGTGCGGGAAGACGAAAGGACAACAAGGGAGTCGAAGATACGAGCAGACGAAGAGTTGCTGAGGAACGCGAAAGTTGCCGAAGAACTCGAAGGGTCTCTTGTGTCTTTATGTATCATTATTGTAGATGTAATAACGAGGGTCCCTTGGGTTGCCTTGAGTCTTGTATATAAGGAGAGGTGTCGACTCATTTGTAAACACACAGAGTACACTCATACATGTGTAGAGTGTTATCATCCACTCCCAGAGAGAGTTCCCTTTCTAATAAAGAGAAGAGCTTTGTGCCTGTGCCTTGTGTGATCGTGTGGTTGCGTTCTTGAGCGTTCTTGAGCGAGTTCTTGAGAGTGTTCTTGAGCGATCCATAGAGTCGAGCTTGTGTTTGTGTTTGAGCGTCGGTGCGTTAGCAAGCAGGAGTATCGAGAAGAGTTGGAGCGCTCTCGTGACTGTTCTACTCGGGAAGGCTGGTTAGCTACGAGTTAGCTAACGCCACACATGATCGGTCGAAATCGGTAGCGGGATTTTGACCCTGTGACATCTGGTATCAGAGCTTAAGGTGATACCAATCGTTGGTACGATATGGTATCAGAGCTTGGTCGGCGCCAAGAAGCGGGCAAAGCTACGAGCGGCTGTTGGTGCAGTCGATCGCGGAACAAGGATACTTGTTGGTGCAAGTACATCTTCAATCAGCGGAGCGAAGATGGTGGGTGTTACCGAGCGTATGGCAGCATTGGAGTAAGCGATGGTAGAAGTGGAGTCCACCATTGGGACTTATGCCCATCACATCGTCGTCTTGGAGGATCGTTCTTCAGAAGGATCAGATGTTGGGGACGAGACCCAACGCTCAGCGGAGCAGATCAAGTCCTTAGAGGACAAATTGGAGGCGTTCAGCACGATGATGGAGGATCTACGCAGCGAGATCTCCCTCATCAAGAAGGCATTGGCGAATAGCGGGAGCTCCACGGAGGTGCAGCGACGCAAGGTACCCGAACCCAAACCCTTTACATGTACGCGGAATGCCAAGGATTTGGAGAACTTCCTATGCGATATGGAAGTTTACTTCGAGGCGACCAAGATGAGGGAAGCCAAGAAGGTCGACTTGGCATCGATATATATGTCAAGCGATGCAAAGTTATGGTGGAGGAGCCGTGCAGCAGACGAAGCAAGACCGAAGATATCCAGATGGGATGATCTAATCACGGATCTGAAGACGCATTTCCTGCCGAAGAACACTGCGTGGGTCACACGGGAGGCTCTTCGACGCCTGAAGCAGACAGGCACTGTTCGTGCATACGTGAAGCAGTTCACATCCTTGTTGCTAGACATCAAGGGTATGTCAGAGGAGGACAAGCTGTTTAATTTCACGATCAGGTTGCAAAGCTGGGCGCGAACCGAACTACGGAGGCAGGGAGTGAAGGACCTTAATTCAACGATCGTGGTGGCGGATACGTTGGTCGACTACGTTGTCCAATCAGGCTACAACGCTGAAGAGAAGGAGTTCTCCAGCAAGCAGAAGGTGCGGTCGAAGGATAAAGGCAAAGGCATTGCCCATGATCCACCTATGGAGGAACGAGAGTACTCCAAGAAGAGGGAGCAACACATAAGCAAGGGATGCTTCATATGCGACGGACCGCATCGGGCATGGGAGTGCCCAAAGAGGGAGAAGCTCAATACTCTTCGTACGAACGAGGAGGATGAAAAAGAAGGTGAGGTACGCTTGGGAGCAATTGGTGCTATGCGCAAGGTACGCCTCATAACACTTCGAGCCGAAGCTTCAAATTCGGTGGAGCAAGGGAATTCCACAACAAAGAACTTTGGAGGTGCCAAGGCGTGATCAAGGATGCACAGGAGTGCGCAGGAGCGTGCGTAGCACCAAGGTGTGTGATGGAGACACACAACCGAAGCCACGGATAGGAGAAAATCCGTGCACGAGAAGCCCATGCAGAGCTCTGGAGGGCAATGCAGCATGGACAAGGTGTTGAACGTCCATGGAGGTGGAGCGGTGACGAACCACACCACCAACGATCTTGCAAGAGGCAAGATACCGAAGATGCTCGGAGCGTAGGAGGTGCTCACTTCCCAGGATGCGGGAACGCCCACAGGGAACGATAGAGATCGTCAACGAGCAAGCCTGGAGGTGAGTACTCTACATGTGGAGCTGGAGCTACCACACACAGCGATGGAGCTGCTGTATCCAAGAGGTATACACCTAAAATGGGAGCTGACGAGGAAGCTCCACTTTTCACGTTGAAGACCAAGTCATGGAGGGACGTGGTTCGTGAGAAGACATGGTGCAAGAAGGAGGTGGTACGAGCTTGCACCACCCTTCCAGTTGAGCAGCATCAGGGGGTGTGTAGCGGATGGAGGATCGTGACGGGACGCCAGCTGAAGAGGGAATGCTCGGTTGAGGACAACCGATTCTTCATGTGGGGGAGGCTTGTCACACCCCAAATTCCGTGATCGAGAATGATCGTGCAGACCCGGTAGCAGATGCTCGAGAATGATCGATGGAGGTAGGACTTCAGGAGGAGTCCGGAATATGTGGGTATTAGGGAGGTTATTCACAAGAGTCTGGAGGGTCAACCGTACGTGATGGAGAAGCGTCACACAGGACACTGGCTCGGTAGCAGAGTGTTGTGGTGCTAGTAGCAGTGCGAGCATCGAGTACAGACAGCAGTGCTAGACATGACAGTGGATGCATGTAGCGGTACATACGCGAACGCAGAAGGGTGGTACGTAGTGAATCATTACGCATCGAGGAGCAATGCGGTACGGTCACATAAGCGTATGCACAAAGGCGCACGGTATCGGTATCGAGGCGTGACGATCTAAAGAGGCATGAAGCGTTACAGGTGTTGAGTACGAGCATTGTCGAGGATGCTCGGTAGTACACATACGAGAGTGGTCTGGGGGCCACAAATAGCAAAGTTCTGGAGGACCTCCCCTTAGCATGCATAACGCTAAGGAAAGGTTTACCGCACGAGGGTCTTGAGGCCACGGGTTTCCTTTGGCACAAGATCAAGTGTTCGGTGGCACTTGGTGAATTATGGCAAAGCTGCATCAGCAAGCGATGGAGCGCGAGTGTGCTAATGACTGGGCGATTGATGTGGCGTCAACCATGCGGGAAGACAAAAGGACAACAAGGGATTCGAAGAGACGAGCAGACAAATAGTTGCTGAGGAACGCGAAGGGTTGCCGAAGAACTCGAAGGGTCTCTTGTATCTTTATGTATCATTATTGTAGATGTAATAATGAGTGTCCTTTGGGTTGCCTTGAGTCTTGTATATAAGGAGTGGTGGTGGATAATTTGTAAACACACAGAGTATACACACACACAAGTGTAGAGTGTTATCATCCACTCCCAGAGAGAGTTCCCCTTCTAATAAAGAGAAGAGCTTTGTGCCTGTGTCTTGTGTGATCGTGTGGTTGCGTTCTTGAGCATTCTTGAGCGAGTTCTTGAGAGTGTTCTTGAGCGATCCATAGAGTCGAGCTTGTGCTTGTGTCTGAGCATCGGTGCGCTAGCAAGCATGAGTATCGAGAAGAGTTGGGGCGCGTCCGTGACCGTTCTATTCGGGAAGGCTGGTTAGCTACGGGTTAGCTAACGAAGCACATGATCGGTCGAAATCGGTAGCGGGATTTTGACCCTGTGATAGTAACCAATATGTAATTTTCATTATCCTTATCAGAATACCCTTATTCCTGGAGATCTCTATCTTCTAAGGTATCTGCAGTTAAGACCTTTTAGATCTCTATCTATAAAGTCTTAATTTCTTGAAGAGAAGACTTTGAGATCACTATCTCTAAAGTCTTGTCATCTTTGAAGATCTTATTATTACTGCAATCATAGTGTTTCATCACCATAGTTGGATTAGTAAAAGTTTACTACTCCTACTGCATGGTAGACATCTGGCTTTTTGTACACATAGCAAGCACCCGGCTTCTCATAACTAATGCACAAGGGCAAGTAGTTTTAGCATTCACTTCCTCAACTCTTTGAGGTGCTATCCCTTTAAACAGGTCGATACCTTATCTTAAGGAAAATAAGCCTTTCTTGGAATTTTCCAGAAATGGAACATGTCCAAGGTGTACCACTAATATGACGATCCCAATACCCTCTTCTCTTTGCTTCTGAACAACTTCAGAACTAAGATCTAAGAGGTAGCCTTGAGATCATATCTCAAGGTATGGAATAGCCAGACTATAAAACACTTATTATTAACCTTATATTATTCCCAATGATTAGGATATTATCTACATTTAACACAATGAAAACAATGACACTCCCACTAAGCTTCACACGGTTTATCAAGATTCTATCTGAAATCATAATATTTATAATTTCATCAAATCTGATGTTCCAACTACAAGAAGCTTATTTAAGTCCACGGATGGAGGTTTTTTTCAGCATGCACACCTTGCTTTCCTCAACTATGAAGCCTTGGGGCTACTTCCTATGAATATCCTCGGAGATGTATTTATAGAGGAATGCAGTCTTGACTTCCATCATGAAGATGTAAAAGTCAAGTTGTGTAGCTATATTTAGCAATATTCCTATAGGTTTAAGCATGGTCACTGAAGAGCAAGTCTCATTGCAAGCAATGTCTTCTCTTCGATGTGTAGCTCATGGCTACGAACCGTGCTTTGAAGGTCTCTACCTTCTCATCAGGCTTCTTCTTTCTCTTGAAGATCCATTTACGCCTTAGTGGGTTTTACCCATATAGGTGGATCCTCGAGGGTCCATATACATCACTTGTATATGAATTCTAGTTTAGACTTTACTGCTAACATCCAGCTTTCCATGTCATGATCCTCAGAAGCTTCATCACATGAAGTTCGATCAATATCAGACTTAACTGACACATGGAATCCATCCTCAAACTTATTTGAAGAGGTATGACTGTTTCTTCTTTAATTGTCCTTTTAGCTTCCCACTTCAGGAGCCACATTATCTTCTCAAGATTAAATGAGTTCCTTCACTTCATTTTTATTTTGATTCTAAAGAGAGTCATCATCTAAGAATCATATCCTTAGATATGAAATCTAAGAATCTCAAGGTCATAAAGTAGGTATCCAATACCATCCTTTATTTTCCTAATGAAGCAACACTTTCTGATGCTAGATTCCAGCTTACTTGAATGGAACCTAATTAAGGATATATATACTGTAGTCTCTACTACATATATACCTGGAAACTAAGAGATAATTATGCTAATATTCATCATTGATCAAATCATGTCACACATGATCCAATTGTATCTCCCTATAACTCTGTTGAGTTAAGGTACATTAGGAGGATTGAGATAGGAATGATATTTCTTTCTCTAAGTTAGATCAAATTCATTTTATTTTCCTTCAAACTTTGGTTCTAAACCAAAATTGTGAAATCTTTGAACATTTCAAAACTTTCTAAGGTGAAGGGAAGAAAACTCATATCACAATTAATCATCAAATGATATCACATATCATCAATGTTCATTATGATACAAATGGTCTACAAACATCAATATGTAAGAGATCTTGAATACCTTGATGTTTTACACCATCCCAAAGAAGGGTGTATCGTACGTTTTACTTTGAATACAATATTCACAAGTATGTAAGATTTGAAATTTCAGACATCCTAAAGCTTCATCTCTTACTAGTCTATTGATCTCATCAACAGACTTATGTCCAAGGTTTGATGCCACATCATTGTCAAATGATCTTCATCCTCCTATTGATCTTTAAAGGTTTAATTTTCAGTAATAGAAATATTAGTGAGCTATTCATTAATTTTCTAATTTAGTAGAGTCATCCAGATATCAGATTACTATTTGAAGTATATCCATCGTAGCTCTTTATGATAGGTCTATTCCTGAATTCATGTTTATTTTCAACATTTAGAAATGAACTATGGATGTATTCTTATATCTAGGTCGTAGAGACATTCTCTAAGTCTAAGGGCTCTCCCACTGAAAATATGAAGTCTATTTATCCAATAGAGGTTGTTGAAATAATTGCATCAATATCCATGTGGATGACTATTAAGCCTTAAGATCAAATTTTCTAGTCTTCTAAAACATATGGAACCAATTGCAAGTGTCATTAGAAGAATGATATACAATTATTAGACTTTGATCTTATCAAATAAGAAAGTCAATTTCAATGATTAAATGTAGATTATTCCGTTGCACTATCCGAGTCCTTCTCTAAGGAGCCTAGATAGTCTTGATAGTCATACTATCAACACATCAGGTTGTTGCAGTATCGACATTCATCCAACTCTTTGGATGTCATATGGAAATTATAGAAACACAGTCAACTCCTTGACTTTCCTTCTTGCTTGGATCCAACCCATGCTTCCACTACGATCCCTTCATCTATAAGCAACCATTGCTTAAGACAAAGGAACTCTTGGGAATTCAAAAGGTTTCAATATAAGAGCATTTCAACATTTATACACGCTTCATTTAATTCATACAATATGAATATTATGAAGCTTCATGAATGACTAGAGTATAGACAGTAGAATGATGACACTCATCGTATCTACATACATCTTAACTCTCAAAGACTTAGGTTTAGGTAGATACTCAAACATTTTGAGTACATCATCTCTTATTGAGCCACCATTCTGCATGATGCAGTGAACCATACCATTCATGATTAAACGTCGAGAGCACATATGTATTGCCAAAAACATCTTCTTAGATTTTATAAGGATTATTTGACAATTACGATCATCATCGACATGTCACTTCCAAAGTACATTCGATGAGAGATCATACAAAACCCTAGGTTGTTGTTCAATCGTCCATTTAGTTGCCATTCGTCATTATTATGAGGAAACTTGCACATTGCAACCACATAGTCCAACTGCAAGTACAATATCTTGATCATGGATCCAATCCATGATATTTTACTGGTTATTATCGAGTATAGTATTGAGTGGGTTTAATGAAGGATTATCTGAAATAAGTAACTTGCATAAATAAATAAACAAATAAAAAAATATATACACATATTTTACTTTGATTTAAGAATTTTTATATCAAAGTTGTCTTGCCTTGTCAACACTGAAAGTTCATTCTCTTAATCACTTTCAATGTAAGAGATATAGTTATCATTATATCTCAACAAGATCTGGGATCTCCTTACCTTTGTTACATCCCAATAATATGATGACTTGCAACTCGGATAAAAAGAAGCGGGAACACATTCTGCCTTGCAAGTCCAACTTGCATTCCCAATTCCTTCACCCGGGCCCACCACCCCTAAGGTGATGTTGACCCGTCACTAATTGAACCAACCGTCAACAGGAATACAACTCGCTATGTGCAATCCAATATGACCCCAATAATATGAGGACTCCATATTGGGGTCACTACGCATACGTCCTTACTTTTTTGAGAAGCAAAGAGCCCGATCCAGATGCGCTTGTATGCAGGAGCCGTCACTTCGGACAGACGTCGCTTACATACAATCTTAGCGACGGAACCTTTCGCCTTGACGGGAGACCATGGATGTCACTTATTTGATCCTCCATATCCCATTCAAATTTTAATAAATCATTATGAATTATATTTATTACGATTAATTCTTCCAAGGGAAATGCAACTCCATTCATGATAAAGTGTATAATTTTAATTGGATCTAATTGATTTAATCATATTAAATCAATTATCAATCCAATTAGTTAACCAACAAACAATTTTTGATTGTTACTTGAAGAATGATATTATCTCAAAAATACGTATTATTCGAATTTTAATAATTAAAAAAAATACATCATGATCGCTTCAAGCATTATCTCTTCCTTATCCGATGTGATGGTTAGTACCTATGGGAGTGGGACAGACCGCTCACGGAGCAACTTGCTACCCCAACGCTCCCCTACTAGACACCATATCCGCCTTAGGTCAGGATAATGCCAATTAATCACTTTGTACTTGAGATGATAATCGGTCTTTCAACTGAAGTTATACCATGTAATAATAATCAAAACATTTTTGATTAACATTATAAGGAGATTTGCTAAACAAATCCCCAATCCTATTCAAGCAACTTAGTTTGTTGGAAAGAAGATCATGTAACCAATTGTGTTCTAGATCATATCTACTCAGTTATTAGTTAAGGCAATGTCATTTAAGGAAATAATCATTATCAAATATTTCACAAAATATTCATCAATAATTATTCCAAGAAATTAAACATTAATTTCACTAATTGATTAAAGACAATCACATGGTTCTTGATTAGGAGTGTAATCTCCAATAGTGACCCCCACTTACTAAAATTAGCATATCTCAATCCATTTAAATCCAAATCATGCAAAATAAGTTTCCAAAGTTTGCTAATTTGATTTACAACAAAATCCAAGTGATTTGCACACATTTTAAGCATTTTAAATGCGTAATTAACTCTTTAATTACGTCAAGATTCGCCATCCCCGAAATAGTGGATACATGTTCCCTAAAATGATCATAACTTGAGCAATCAGATTCCAAATCACGCAAACTCAAATCCCACAGTTTCCTTATTTAATGGGGGAACATAAATCCAAGTGATAATTTCATATTTAAACAATTTAAATAGGATAGAAAAATCACACAAAACGTGGCTGCGTGAACAGAATGCGATAAAATTTCCCAAATCCTAATGAGCCCAAATCATCCTAGGTTTGTGGATCGTATCCGAAACCTCTAACCTATGGCTCTGGTACCACTTGAAGGATATGGGAAGATCCTTAAGCACATCACGGAAGCGTGAGGATCGCATCTTATGCGATTGAGAGCGATTAGTCGTACTAGTTGCTTGAGGTAGCGGAATTTAAAAATTTTAATCCGGAAACCACATGATTCAAGAACACTTCTCGGATCGTTTCATCTAAACCACAAACAAGTATTAGGTTTACCTCTTGAAGCGTGGTTGCGATCGAGTTTCTGAACGAAGAGACCTCCTGTCTCCAGTCCGATTCGATGGAGGAGACGCTTGCGAGCATGTTGATTGTTGGAGTATTCGTTATATGCGTCACATGTATGGGAGATGGGTAAATGGATCTCTCCAGGATCCATTTACCCCATCAATTCTTTAGTCCCACATCTACCCGTTTGGAGATCTGGAGACTCAGTGGGGGCTATATATAGACCCCCACACCCATGTAGTCAGATGAGAGAAAAAGCAATGAAGCATATGGCCCTTTGAGGCATTCTCCTGTGATTTCATCCCGCTCCTTAGGGAGTAGGGTTCCACGTAACATTCTTGTGTTATTCAATTTCTTTATCTTTATTTCCGATTCCGCTTCCGCATCTTATTTTCTAGCATGGTATCAGAGCAGGTCGAGTCTCGAGTAATCTATGTTCATTCATTATTTTTGTTCGAGATTGGATGTTGGAGTTTTTGTTCTTGAAGATTTATGTTTGAAGATTATTTTCTATCTTTTATGATCGGTTCAAGTTTGAGAAGTTCTAGGGTTTCCGGAGAAACCCTAGATCCTATGCCATACGCAAACAACCCTTCAGGCGGCAGTGCCTCATCTTCAGGGAACCCTAGCGTCTCCAGAAGGAGCCTTCTCTTCCAGGCGGTGCTCGAAGGGCTTGATGCCCCTTCCGCTCCAGGCAATGCTGCATCTATGCTTCATGCGACGCTCCGATCTCCTCGCTGCACGATCGCTCTCCTCCATCGCGTTGAAATCCTAGGCACATCCCTCCTTTCAGGACCCAGGAGGCTCCTGGCAGCAAGCCCTAAGGCTCCCTCGCAGTGGAGCAACCCCTCCAGTCGCGCGATGCCTCCAGGCGGGGGCCTCCTTATGCATGTCATCTCCAACAAGCGCTGGTGGCGGCGGCGCTCCCCTTCCATTCGAGATCTTCAAGCAGAGGCACATGCCTTGCGATGACGCATCTCTCCAGCAGCGGCTGTCTCAGGCATGCGCATGAAACTTTCCTCCTCCCTCGTCGCTCCAGGAGCGGCACTCGACGTGCGAGGTAGCAACCTTCTTCCCATCTCCATGCGCAGAGGCGCGCATCCCTGTCGGCAGCGAGATCCCCACACACTCGAGGAAATTCCAGTGCGCGCAGGCACCCCCATCCCAGGCGCGAGGCGAGCAACCCCCAAGTGCGCCCAAGCAACGCCCTCTAGATCGATGTCGCTCCCTCCGCGCGCTCCTCCAACTGTTCCAGCGGTGGTTCCCATCGGGGGAACTCTAGCGATGTCTCCATCTTCCAGCAACAACGGTTACGAGGGCGGCGATCTCGTGTTTTGACGAAAAGGGTTCCGACGAAAGGAACCCTAAATATTGGGGATCCTAAATAAGCCCCATGTGGCCATGCGTGTGAGTTAAAAATAGGGAAAAGTGGGTCTGGCGGGCTGCAACGAAAAAAAGGGGGGAGAAAAAAGAGTTGGGCCCAAGTGGATCAAGAGAATGTTAAAAAATATTTTCGAAAAAAAGGCGCGTACAAGTAGAAAAGCCGTACGCAAAATTGTTGCAACAAATTGAAATAGTTGGAAAAATTGCAAGAAAAGCCGTAAAAAAATTGTTGTTGAAATGACTTAAAAATGTTTCAAAAAAATGTGACGGCTTATCAGAAAAATTTATTAAAGAAAAGCCGCAAGAAATTTTTGAGAATACTTATGTTTAGCCCCTTTGCTATTGTCTTCTCCCAATGTGGTCGATGTTTGTCATTCCAACCAGTATGGGAGAAAGAGGGAGTATATGTAGAGTCACAAGTCTTCTCCATATTTCAGATTCGTTAGACCAGCCGGATTGATGCATACTCTACAGTTGTCAGATGATCAGACTCGACGTTCAGATGTTTTCCGAGTCTGCAGTTCGATGTGCACATGTGTGCTGTCATTTGTCATGGTCCTCATCATTCTTGTTGTTTCGGCCAGAGTTTTCATGTGGTATCATAGGGACTCCAGAGTAGAGGACCATTCTCTGAGCCAAATGGGAGAGACCCCGTTTCCGACAAGGAGACTATTCAGACTCTATTCTCCAGCGACCGTGAACTCCGACGAGGATTGCACTTCGAAGACCCTTTCAGTTCGACCCTTTTCAGAGATAGAGCAGTTGTCCACATTATTGTGGTAGGCCAGAGTACTCCGACGAGGAGACTCATTTTCAGTTGGTGACTCTGACAGGTACAATACATAGTACACCCAGTTTGACTCACACTCGAGCCCGTTCGTCCTCCTCACCCAGCACGACATGAGAAGCAACGTCCTCAACAACAACAGTTGTGTGCATTAAGTTGGTATTGTCCGTAGTGTCATGTAGCGTGAGTTGAGTTTCTTTCTGTTTGTCCAAGCTGAGCATTGCATGCTCTAGCTTGAGGGGGAGTGTTGGAGTATTCGTTATATGCGTCACATGTATTGGAGAGGGTAAATGGATCACTCCAGGATCCATTTACCCCATCCAGTCTTTAGTCCCACATCTACCAGTTTGGAGAGGTGGAGACTCAGTGGGGGCTATATATAGACCCCCACACCCCTGTAGTCAGATGAGAGAAAAAGCAATGAAGCATATGACCCTTTGAGGCCTTCTTCCATGGTTTCATCCTGCTCCTTAGGGAGTAGGGTTCCACGTAAAATTCTTGTGTTCTTCAATATGTTGATGATCCAAGCGATGTATCTCCTGATCTTGTCACACGAGATCCGACGTCTTCTTCACGAGCGAGGTGTATCATAATAGCGACGCTGCGACGATGACGACTCTCTCTAGAGCTCCATGGTGGACGTCCACAATGAGAGAGAGAGAAGACGTGTAGAGAAAGAGAGAGCATATGTTGTATCTCTTGTTGTTCTTGTTGTAACTTTTGAAGAGCAAGGGGTGCCTGCTCTTATATAGTATTTTGGGAGTCCATGGATCACAATCCATGGATTACACAAAATCAATGGATGAGATTGATTTGTGCTTCTTTTAGTTGCCAAGATTTTGTTGTAAAACACAACTAATTTAATTTAGATTAAATATATATCAATATAATTAATCCCAAATTAAATCAATCAAGAATGGAGATAATTGGAAGGAGGCTAGCCTCCTTCCATAAAGAGGGGGGATGGCCACCTTCTCTGAATAGGAGTTGGTGACCATCCAACATCTCAAGATAGGTGGCAATCTCCTTGTAATCTCATGAGATTACATTATCCCATGGAAATCTCCAATATTCACAACAACACTTATTGTAAATTATTCTACAAAAATAATTCATAATTATTTTATGAACATTGCAATCTTGCCATTGGAAAATTATGAATGACATTCACAACCCAAAATAAATTGTAAATTACATTTTCAATTAATTGTCCACTGTGAATCCAATTCACATCAACATTTAATTAGTAAATGTTATTTACATATAGCTCTCTCTTATATATTATAAATCACATTTATAATATATATGAATAAATAGGATAGTGCTATCCATATTATTCATATCCATGATAATTAAATGACATTTAATCATCTTTGATCTCTATTCTCTTGTGTCCAAATAATATGAATCACATTCACGTTTTCTACATCTGTGATAATTAAATCATATTTACTTATTTCAGATAATTCTCCTTATAATCTGAATCAAATTCATATTATTTATGGTAATTAAATAATATTTAATTATCTATTTTCTCAATGCTTGGATACATATATCAATAATGAAATTATCCTTGACACTTTCAAGGATAATGCGTGTTTCTCCGTGAATACTTGGAGATATGGACATGGCGATTGTAGTGTTCCACGTGTAGTGACTTGGATATTGAGATCACATCTCAAAGCCAGATCCTACGGACCTCTCATAGATGCTTGATTAAATCAAGGCCACAAATCTAATCTTCTCATTGCATCTGAATCACATTCAGATTAATGTCCAACATTTGGATCAAGATCATATAACTTCTCTACTGAGGGGAGTTACTAAAATCCAGACCCGTTTCATCACTCCCTAGGATTGAAAGCGTCATGGTTATACAATCGCTTATGACCACATCATCCTCAGGTATTCCTAATACCTGTACATCATGCATACTGGAAAACTTAGAATAAACCTGAAGTTTTTGATCTCTTTTAGACTGTCTCCTTCGGGGTTTATCATTAAGTTTCTCATTCGATTATTGGGAATCTGTATTGATCATATACTTTCCAAAAGCATATTTCATACCTAGGTGTTGATCATATACTTTTCAAAAGTATATATCAAACCTTACAAATTCAATCAAGCTTCCAAAGTGAGATGATCGTGCACGGAATTTCAATCCCTATCTCATGAGTGAGCTCATGTCTTCCGGTTCAGTAAATGAACCTGTATGATCCCTTTGAGAGATTGTATTACTCATATGCCCTTGTATGCACACCTACGTGCCGGTGTATAGACCTTGATTAGGTCATTAACCTATTGGTCTACCAAATATACATACTCAGACATATAGTAACACATCTGTCTCTGGTTAGAGGATGCACGCCTATATCGTGACAACATATGACATAGGTCTTTTGTTATCTCGATCTCGTTAAGTCAACTCTTTGGCCTAACTCTTAGACTATGCTGTCGCCTGCAGCGAGGAGATGCACACTTGTCGCTTGAATAAGCTTGAGAGGAGGTCTGGGAGGAGCGGCATAGCTCAGTTCCTCGTAGGCAACATCTCTGCTTCTGGAAGCTGAGAAGAAGGATCGACTGCTTATGCTCTGCTGGAGATGGGTGGCGATGCCCCGCTGCCTTTTTTCTGCTGCGGGTTTGTCCGAAGGGTGACACCGCTGCTGGATGACGTAGAGTCGGGAGGATGCGCCGCCGTGTGCCTCGTTGTTCTTGGAGATTACGGCTGAAGGTGCTGCATCAAACAAGAGATGTGGTAGGAGGTGCCTAGCGCGAGATGATGCGCTTCCAGAGGGGCAACTTGGAGCCATGATGGCCGCTTTGTGGCTGGAGATGGCGCGATGGAACTGCGCTACCGCAGGAGTGAAATCCTAATTGAGTGCCTGCATCTGTTTGGATAGTCGCGCAAGGAGTACTTGAATCCATAATCGAACGGACTTGAACCTCAAACAACCACGAACATAAACATGAATTGATCTTCCAGAATCTATGACGACAAAAAATAGTGTTTCGAAAAACCCTAAAACTGAAACTCGATCTTGAGCAATAGATCTTAAAAGAAAAAGGCAAGAATCAACCCGCTCTGATACCCTGTTAGAAAATAACATAGCTCTGATACCATGTTAGAAAATAGGAATGCGGAAGCGATTTGATAAGCTGAGCACTAAATCTAGAAATATGAAACATGAAGAGCAAGATTTTACGTAGAACCCTACTCCCTAAGGAGCGGGATGAAACTATGGGAGAAGGCCTCAAAAGGCCATATATTGCATTGCTTTTCTCATCTGAATATAAGGTGTGGGGGTCAATATATATCTCCCATTGAGTCCCCACATCTCCTAACTTGTGGATATAGGACTACAAACTTGGATGTGGTAAATGGATCCTGGAGGGATCCATTTACCCATCTCCCCACATAAGTGACTCCTATAAATAAATACTCCAACACAATCCGATAATTGGTGGTTAGAAAATCTTAATTGAGCCCTAATTCATCGTTTTACGATGCACCAACTCTCTGCCACTTCGAAAAACTCATCTTCTAATGAGCGACTTGATCTTTAGGTGCAGTGTCGTAGAAATCTTGCTGATTTTTTTGCATAATTTGCTCCAATTTTGTATCCTTCATACTTGATTCATTTTCTTTTCGATTGGAGGGTGCATTTGTAATTTTCCACATCTTCATTTAAAATAACTCTCCCTCTTACATTTCCACCAAGTTTAACCTTTAAATAAAGACTTTTCAATAGAGGGGATTCTTTGATATTCCCTCGTGATATCACAACTCCCCCAATTTCGGGGCATGTTGATCTCTATTTGGAGGGGTTTTCACCCAAGAGTAGGGTTTCTCTTCCTTAATGTCAATGGCGTCAACGAGATCTATGGGGGAGTTGGCGGTGGTGACCTTGAGGGATGAACTAGCAGCGACGTGGGATGGCCTGGAGGGTCTCATGGTGGCGGGTGCGACAGGGGGTGTAGGAGTGGGAAGGCGATGGGTGGGGGGTGTGTCATAGTAGGTGCAACGCATGTGATGGCGATGATCGGTTGTCGTCATGGAGAGGGTGCGTGGAAGGCTGCAATTCAAGCTATGGAGCAAGGAGGTGGGGATGGGTAGTGGCACCGAAGTTGGCGGGGGTTGTGGAGCTGGAGTAACGGGAGCCGGAAATAGCATTGGCGATGTCGAGGGTTGTGTTGGTTGGGAAGGTGGCAGCGAAATTACGGTTGGCGGCAAATATGAAGCTGTTGGAAGAGGTGGTAGTGGAGGTGTCAGGCATGTGTTTTGTCACTTTGCTGTTGACGGAACCAGTGGTGGATGTGAGGTTGGTGTGGATGGAAAAAATGACGGTGGCAACAGTGTCAAAACCTCCAAGACAACAATTAGAAGTGGTTTTTTTTCTTCTTTTCCTCCATTGTAACCTTCAAATTCTCCTTGTATAGGTGTGGCACTAGCAAGACTGTCCAGGGAAGCAGCTTTGAGGACGGTCGATATCGTCATGGCCCTTTTTTGGGCAGTAAATTCAGCACCATCTTTCTCCCACAGTCGTTGCATATCTGTCAACTCCTAGAGCATTTTTCTAACATCAGCACTCCATGCATGGTCTGAACGAGATTCATTGGATTTACTTCTGCGCGAACATTTGTACAGATTGTTAGATTGTGAGGATGATCTGAAGGTCATGCTCTTATATCAATTGATGCAAATCAAAAAATTTCAACGATGAAAAAAAATCTTTGACGGTGGAAATATTTGATGGAGAAGAAATTGGGGGGTAGAAGAAAAGAACGCTTACCGATTGCGAGGGATTTGGAGAAAGAAGCGTGGAGATCGTGTGGAAGGAGAAGAGGAAGCGGGGGAGAGATAATCTAGATTTAACTTCAATTGCCAAAAATAAAGGATTGCCATCTCTTTTACATAAAAGGGGTGGGACTACAAAAATAGAAAGAGAAATAAAATCAAATCCTAATTTACCTTAAATGCACTCTAAATATCTCTAACGTATTAGTTAGAGATTACAATTGATCACATTATTTAAATAAAATATGACATTGCAACGGAGTCGATTGGATGAAAATAAATTTAATCTAAGCCTAACTAAATTAGACTAATTGATGGAAAATAAAATTCTAATTTAGAAAATTGGCAGGTAAAAAATCTTAAGTATGCCTCAATCCGTCGTTTCTAGTTGCATCAAGAATAGTCTTATGTGATGAGTGTTTGTATGTGGAAAATGTGGTTCTTCATGCCAAAAATCTTGCAGAGTTGGGACTCTTAATTATATTTTGGATAATATAATTTTGGGGGCTCAAGAATCTGTAGTGTGCATCCTCTCTTATTTCATTTTCTATATATTTGGAGTATGAAGGCCCCTATTGAGGTTAAGAAGGCCAGGGTTTTCCTTTGGTTGTTAAGTATGATGTGTTTTGTTAATAGAATGCGTAAGCAAGTAAGTTTTTTTGTGAATATTAGCTGTCGAATGTGCAGATCAGAACCCTAAATTGTGGAGCCTCTCTTCTTTCTCTTCACAAGGAAGGTTTGCTATTCACTCCTTCAGGGCTTCCTTACAGAGGTAGTAGGTGTGGTGCGACTATTGTGTTTTAGTGCAAGGTTAACAATCCCATGCCGTTTTTGGTAATTTAGCTTTGCAGTTCTAGAAGAGTATTTTGAATTAGCTGATAAGGTGTAGTACATCTTCAAAATTATCTGATAAGGTGCAGTACATCTTCAAAATTGTGTACTAAAATGTTCAAATGATCATTAATCTCTAATGTTCGGCTTAAAAAACCCACTTAACAAGAACAAATTCGATTCTGATCTTAGTACCTTAACTATTTCATTTGTTATTTTTTTCTTTGAAAGTAATGGTCAATAAGATGTGCATAAAATGCAATGTGGAAGCAAAAGTAGACATATAATGAACAATGATAAGAATATATCGGTTTACATGGAACTCTACTCCATAAGGTGCAGGATGAAATCACGGGAGAACGTCTTATGAGGTTGATGTTATATTAAACTCCCTCTCAATGAACACAAGGGATGTGGAGCTTCTTATAGCCCCACTAATATGACCAAGTCCAACTCCTACATGATGTGGGATTAACATGGTTGCATGTCGTAATTGGATCCCAGAGAGATCCAATTACCCATATACATGAATTCTCTAACATTCTCCCTCAAGTTGGAGCATGCAACGCCCATCTTGGTCAAATAGAAAGAGGGCACTCACTCACTGAATACAAGATACTATAGGTAATATCAACTCAACGCATACTCTGTTGCTTGCTTGCTAAGGACGTTGCTTCTCATTTCATGCTGGTGAGGAGGAATTAGAGGGCTGGAGTTTAAACGACAATCCTTAGAGAAATTTGAATTGATGACCGACTCGCGTGCTCTGTATATGCATCTATGGAAGTCACTAGTGGAAGGAGTCTCCTCCATAAAATACTCTGGCCCGCAATTTGTTGGAAATCTGCGCAGCATGAGGAAAACTGCCCCATCTCTCTGAAGGGCCAAACAAAGAATGTTGTGGAAATACCCATAAGTATATATGAGAAGTAGGCCACTCTCATAGGGACTTCGGAAGAATCTGGTACTGGAGTTCACGATCTTTGAAGAAACCTTAAGAATATTCTTACTGGAGTTCAAGGTTGCAGAAGAAATTCGTGGGAATATCTGTACTAGAGTTGGAAAGGGAGGTGAGTCTCTGAAGAACTCAAAGAAGATGGGTCACTCGACTCGAATGTAGAATCTGATTTTAACTGCTACACAATCCTCCCCCTTTTCCCATATTTGTTGGAAATATGAGATACTCGACCAAGTAGGGAGAAGAAATGAAGAGGGGAAACCAAAACATGAAGCATACTCCCTTCTCTTTCCTTTTTCGTAAGTCATCCTTTTTTTCTTGGCCTTTCCATTTTTAATAACATGTTTCATTTTTTCGACTTTTTCTCGTTTTTTTAAATTTTTTTAGCTTGATTGATCTCAATATTACTCATTACACCTTTCAACATGGATTTGAATCTATGTACTCGACCCTATTTAAAGTGGGATACGGCTTCACCATTTTTTTAATGGTCTATTGGGCTAATAAAACAAAAATATTCTAAGAAAGAAAATGGACCATAGTTTAGGAGGCCTTTAAAAAACCAAAGAGTTCCCATTGGGATCTGCTTATAAGATCAGAATCAGGAACCCTCTCGGAGTTGCCTAGAGTGGCTTGAGTGCTTAGCCGTGAGGTGCTGCTGCTGTGTGACCGGTGCTGTAGCGAACACTGAAGGAGAGGAATCACTGCCAAGATCGTGTTTGAAGAGTACCTTGTGCTGACACCACCGCTTAGGGTTCTCTTCCATGGGTTGAATCCATCGTCGAGATTGCTTGCATGTAAGTGGAGACGGCGAACCCATCGTTGCAACAACCTCTCTACGTCGCCTCTGAATATGCACATTGGGAGCTCATAGGGATGCGTCGCTTGAAGGTTGTAGAGGGTGGTGTTGGAGCCCTCAGTAGCGTCGGTGTTGCGCAAGGGGGAGGCACTGCTTGGAGGTGTGCTACACTGGGTTCATTCAATGCGGCCCTCCTTTCCCTACCGTGAAGCGATGCTCGATTTGCTAGGGTTTTGGGACTCAGGGTGCGCGCATGAAGTATGTTGGAGGGAGTATCAACATTGGTAGTGCACAGGAGGTGCAACCTCGTGAAGTTGGTAGATGCGCTACCTGGAGATTGTACATAGGGCATCCTCCAAATGCGTGCCGGTTGATTCTTCTAGGGGGTGCAACCTCGTGGAGCTGATTTTACTGAAGCATGTTCTTTTGGCGATTTCTGTGTTCTTCTGGTCTACGCGTGCATTACCCGCAGGTATACGAAGCATGATTGAGGCTTTGATGAGGAGATTTTTTTGGACGGGCGGTCGTCAGGGCAGAAAGGGCATTCATTTGGTGGGTTGGCATAAGGTGACATCGTCGAAGAGGAAGGGCAGACTCGGGGTGATACAGATGGGGGAGATGAATAAAAGGCTTTTATAGCGAAGTGGGTGGTTCGAATTTGGGGGAGTTCCGAGGATCTGGTTTGCCAATTGTTGAGGAAGATGTATGTAGGGGTGCACATGGATCGGATTGGTTCGGATTTCAACTTAATCCGTGTCTAATCCAACCTTAACGGATTTTTATTTTTTCGAATCCAATCCAATCCAATCCATCAGATATCTAAGTCCAATTCGTTCCAATCCATTGTATTACGGATTGATTCGAATTGGTTTGGATTTTTATACTTACAATTTTCTGCTCAATAGTCTACTTTGCACGTTTATACTTTACATCACACTAGCCCTCAATCATTCAAATAATGACTTAAAGGCCGAACATATAAATAGAAGTAAAGAAAAGAAAAAAAACACATAATCAAGCGAAAGTCGAGGAATTCCATTAATCCATTACAAAAAGTTGAGACCACATCAAACTAAAATATTATATTGAATTTAAAATTTAAGTTTTTTTAATAAATACTGCATTAATTTATTTTTTGCAATAGATTTTCAGCAAATGATTCCAATAAACAATACGAGTTATCAAATAAGGATACAAAGATAAGTTAAATAAATAAGAAATGTAATATCTATGATCGGATATTGATGAAGTCCATGATTAACTTAGAATGTTAAGCTATGTCAAACCTAACCACTCGTAAGAACATCCTTCAAGGCTTTATAATATATCATTAAGAAACGAGAACAATATAACATTCATATTCGATTGAGTATGCAAGGCAAAATTACCTTAAATATAGCGCACCGATTGGGCATCATTCCTCTCATTGAAAATGGGCTTGAAGTGGAATTTCTTTGTAAGATTATATCTATAGTCAAAATATGTAAATTTTATGAAAAATATGAATGAAAAATATATATCAAATTTAAAATTAAAGGAATTGAGATAATTCTTATTTTTTCTTAGATGGTTGTGACACATTTAATTATGTAATTGATCCAATTTCATCATTAAAATAAGGTTGCAAGTTAGAGCAAGTAAAAGATAAGAAGCAAAGGGATAAAAAATATTGAACAAATGTATCAGGCAACTATCCCAAATCTATTTTCTTTTAACGAAGATCAAAAGAGTGGCAACATACGGAGGCCAAATGGTATCGTGTGGGAGGGGATTATGTTGTTTGAGACGAGTGACGACATCGAGGGAAAGGGAGCGGTGGAAAAATTGTGTTGGAGGAGAATAACATTGTGCAAGAGGGAGCTGGCAACATCGAAATGGACTGAGAGGGAATGAGGGGGAATTTTGACGGCCAATAGTGAAATGAGAGAGATGGAATTGGGAGAAGAATAACCGGATATGGATTTCTAATTTTACAAGTTATAGCCATACTTTATTATTTTGGAGATTTAACATTTGCCTTTCAAGAGAGAAGAAATGGTGATATCAAGAAGACTTCTATCCAAGATTGATATGGAAAAAATGTCATAAATGACATTGATTATGTCCTTACAGAGAATTCGAAATAGGTGCACATAGACATTATGTATGTATGTATGGATGCATGTATGTAGTTATGTATATATGTATCTACATGCGTACACGTGTGTTAATGGATTGGATCGGATCGGATTTTGGTAAAGATCCGATCCAATCCATACTTTAGCGAATTCAAAAATTTCAATCCGATCCGATCTATTAAAACGATAAAACCAATCCAATCCAATAGCATCAGATTGGATCGAATTACGGATGTTATCTGATCCATATATACCCCTAGATGTATGGGGTGGATATGTCGTTGGTGGTTGGTTCGGGTTGTCTACCATCGTCGTTGTGGAACGGGATAACTGAGGTGGGTTAGACGATTGGATGGGAGATGGGTCGTTGGGGGAGCGTTAGCGACGTCTGATGTGGTTGGTAAGGGACAAAGGGGTTGCTGTACGACACGTCTAGGAGGGTGGGGCATGTACCCTGATGTTTTCTTCGGGACTGGCTCATCAGAGGGTGGAGGAGTTCCTTGCTTTACAGATGTAGCTCTTGCCGTACGAGGCACTGACTTTAGGAAGGGACCTTTTTCTACGGGGAATGTGAGATTCACAGTGAAGAAAACATACTGTTTTTTTTATGAATGAAGGGGGGGTTGTGCAAGATGAGTTGGTGGTGGACACATGTATGATTTCGAGTAGAGTGCCGAACCGCGTTAATGTTTTCCTTTGGCTGGTCCGGGTAGGGAAGGTTCTTACGAAGGCTTGCCTAGGTTATCTATTGGGAACAGAGCATGTTGGGTGCGATAGATGCGGTGCAGCTAAAGAGGACGCGGACCACTTGTTCTTCTCTTGCATGCTTTCGGCGAAGGTTTGGGCAGAACTAATGTTCTGTGGCTGGAGAGTCGAAATGGAGCCACGTTTTGGAGGGATATCAGATTGGTTTGCGGCACTGGGCATGAGGAAAACTCCGTTCCTTTTGCTAGGGTATGGTCTATATGGTGCGCCAGGAATGGCGTCATTTTTAAGGGCAGAGGTTTTATGCTGAAAATGTAGTTGAGCATTTTAGGACGTTGGGCTCGATGTGGCAAGCGTGATGTAGCGAGTTGCGATGTAATTATGACATTGATGTAATCCTCCCTTTCTAATATTATATGCTTACTCTGTGAGGTGGGTCCCGATTTGGGAGGCCACCCGTATTTTGTCTCGAAAAAAATCCTAGAACAAAATATGTGGAACAACTTCTTCTCGAACTTGAATAGATCAACGAACTTGAAAGTAATCAAAATAAACCTTCAAAAATAAACCTTAGATCACCCGCTTTGATACCATGCAGAAAACGTAATACGAAGCATAGCCGGAAATAAACAGATAAGGTGTGTGGCTTCTTGTATAGTCTCCCCCCCCCCCCCCACACACACACAATATGTCCATGTTCCAAACCCGCACACACGAATTCTCTAGCAAGATGCTCACCCAAAAATTCTAATATTCGCATGTTTGTGTTATAAAAACCGGCCATATCGATAGGCCACAGAACTACAGACGCTGTTTACAGCACCCAGGACTCTTTTAGAGCCTTTGCATGTTCATTTCTTATTTGTACGACAAGATGCATCGTGTCATTGCTTATGTATAAGTTTGGTTTTTAGTTGAGCTGTCACATGTACCTTGCATTGAAGTTAAATTTAGAGCCCCATACCACGATGCTGTTTATATTACATGTCTATCGTTGTGGTGTTTATAATTCTTGCATTATAGGCCATGCATTATTCTTGGATTTGGCAATCTATACGACAACTTTTCATGTTTAATACCTTTTTTATGCTTGTCTGTCATTTTTTATTAGCTATCTAATTCAAAGGATCAATTATTTTCAGAAAGAATGGATTCTGAAGACAAAGCAATTCCTAAAGGTACAATTCCTTGACTTCCGCAGAGATTATATGCCAAAATGCTTTTGTTTTGGTGCTTGTGGAACTTAGTGACTGTAATGCTTACTTGAGATTATATATATCGTCAATCTAAGTGCCTGTGTTCCATAAATTTCACAAAACCCTCTAAATACATAGTTACTTTTAGTAAGATGAAGGCTTGAAACTCATTGCACTGCCAATTCCATTAGCCCTTTTGTTGTCTTGTTCAAATAAAATAACGAGGAAAATGGGTTGTACATGGAAGGGGGCACCCCATTGTGCTCAAACGTGGGGATGATGAGAGAAGATGCGCAAAGGCATATGATCACATATTGTATAATTATGTGAAGGACGGGGAAGGAGCAAGGTATTTACGATGATGAGGCAATTTGCAGCAAACACATTTTAAAATTTCTAATGCACTTTTATATTCTCATAGCAGTGTTAAATGCGTGAGGCACTCCTATGTGCTAGAGGGTTAAAAAGTCATGAGGCGCTAGGCACTTGTCTACATGATGGTCACACATATATACATATGCAAGTATATTTATTATATGAATGTAATTAATTATATGTATGCAAATATGTATGTATGAATATATATAGGGCTTATCCAATGGGCCCCATGCCCACTAGAGATGAGATGAGCCTCAAATCTCAACTGTTAGATCTTAATCCGACGATCAGTAACTTTCGTATTGCCATCAATAACTGAACGCATCAGTAACTTTAGTATTGTCATCAGTAACAATTTATATCTATAGTATTGAACACATCAATAACTTTCGTATTGCCATCAGTAACACTTTATATCGGTAATACTAAATGCGTCAATAACTTTTGTATTGCCATCAGTAACTTTGAAATTTGAATTAATTGTAAATAAAGGAAGTAATTTAATTAGTAAGTTTGGTTTGTACTTACTTGTAACTCTATATAAGTTACTAGAGCTATGATATTACTTACTGAAGCTTCGATATATATTACTGAAGCTTGGATATATATTACTTACTGAAGCTTGTATTTTTATTACTGAAGCTGCTGGAGATGAAGTGGACCCATCTCATCTCTAATTGACACGAGGCCTGTTGGATAAAAATCCTATATATATGTATATATGTGTTTTTATGCAAGTGTATGCATACGCATGTATGCATATATGTATGTGCAACTATTTGTATGTTTATACATGTATACATACATAAACATGGAAATATATGTTTGTACGAGTATATACGCGTATATATGTAAGTATATTATGCAAAAAATGTATATGTATATGTATTTAGAATGCATGCTTTAAGCATGTATCTATGCATGTCTACATAGACATATATATGCCTATATTACTATTGAAGATCAATAATATATATATATAAACACATGTGTGTATGTGTTTGTGTATATATATGTTTGTTTATGAATATATGTATATGTAAATATGTCTATCTACATGCAATGTTTGAAATAATGAAAGGTGATATCCTTGAGGCAGTCGAGGTATAGGTCTTAGTTTTCTTAAAAAATATGTAATTTAGTTAAAATATTGTATAATATTTAAACTTTCTTATGTAAAATATCAACTACTTTTCTCGACTTCTTCAAAATATATTTGTATGGTCAATGATGTGGATGAATGGAACCCCTAAAACTTATTATTCAACAATAAGCTCTTCCATTGTCATCTTTTATATCATATATTTGATATTTAAAAGAAGCTAATAAATTGAAATTCAAATCCATTTTTTTACAAATGACATTCGTTTGTTGGTTTAATTAGAAATTCTTCTAAAGATTTTGCACAAAAAGTATGCAACATAAATAAAATTGATTTTTTTGTTACCCCAAATTTTCTTTATCCCCTCTAGTTCTCATCAAATATCATCAAAGTATCTCCCTTGTCACCATCGTCCAACTAAATTGTGCTAAAATAATGAAGATATTGTATTTATTATTACATATTTATTAAAAACTAGAAATGAAAACTTCTATGATATTTTGTCTGAGCACATCAAACAAGATTTTCATTGAATTCAACAATATCTCTCATTTTAGATCATAAAATATTCTTTTAAAACAAAAAAAGACCAAGAAAGAAAAAATGTTGTCGCAAAATTGTAAGTGGAAGAGGACTTAAAAGTGACAAAAAATTCTGCTCCCTAGGCTTACGCCTCGCCTCACCTCGCCTCATCGTCTCAGGATCGTCTCGACCTTCTGAGGTGTACGCCTCGTCAATTCTAGCTAAGGTGTCGCCTCGAGGCTAAAAAGCTTGCCTCGTCTCACCTCGACTGCCTCGAGCTAGCCTTTTCATATTGTGTCTATGTGTAGTGTGTGTCCTTTCATGAAAAATTATGTTCGAGTATATGTAGACATGTATATATTTGTATGTTTGTATATGTATATGCATGTATATATGTATGCATATGTGCATGTATTCATTTATGTTTGCAAATATACATGTGTATATGTGCCTGGATGCAGACATATATGTGTGTAACTATAGCAATCAGAACTAATGAATACGTATTGATATATGTGTATGTAGAACTTAGAACTAATATGTGTATATATGTACAAGTTTTTTTTTATGAAATTTGTGTATGTTTTTTGTGCACATGTATACATATCTATGTTAATATTACTTCAAACTAGTATACATCTTGTACAAGTTATTGGGTTATTTCTATTTATTCTTATTTCAATCAATCATGTAACCTTCTTTAGTGTATCTATGTAATTTTCCCTTCTTCGCTCCTCTAAGGTTGCACGCTATATAGGAAACCCTAGACTTATGGAATAAGACAAGCCATTCATTCTCTCATCTTTCTTCGCATGGTATCAAAGCAACGATCCTAGGTCAAGGTTCATACCTAAACAATCATTGCCACAACCAGCCCTATTCCTCTTCTTCTCGGCTTGCACATGCCCCCTTCTCCACCTAGGGCCCTGTGTGAGGCCCTCCTTTGTCTGGACCGCCTACGTTGCAACTCAGGCCGCTCCAAGCCGTCACGCCATCGACGCCCAGGTCGTCGTTTGGGTCCCTACAGGACCTTTAGGTCGCCACCCAGGTCTGTCGAGCATGCACCATACCTTCCCATGCTCGGGTCCCTACAGGACCCCCAGGCTATCGCCCATGTCCCTACATGACCTTTGCACCACCTCCCAAAGCCTCTCCAGGCCGTCGCACCGCTGCCCAAGGCCTTTCCAAGCCTCCTACACTATCGCCCATGCCCTTACATGAATTTTAGGGCTTCTTCTAGCCCTTAACATGCCCTACAACCGTTGCTTTAGTCGTCCCTATGCGAGACTAAACGAATGACTTATCTTTTTGATACATCTATTTGACCACGATGACATCTCTTCCTACTGAGATAAAGTCCCTATAAGCTACACCTTCTATTATGGTGCATGGAACTTTTATCAAACTCAGGGGTGTAGAAAACTTTGTGCTATGGTCTCTTGCCTTCAAGATGTTCATTAATAGTCGGCAAAAGATCTGCATTCAGACGAAAGATCATATGAAGGAAACACGTAAGGAGTACGGTGCATGGCTTGGAGATAACTATCAGGTTATCGCGTGGATAACAAACCACATTGAACCTCACATTCCTGCGAACCTACTCTACAAAGACACAAACAAAGGGGATGTGTGAAGAGTTAAAACATACCTATTCTCAGAAGAAGATCAAGTCTTGACTTGTCGACATATATATATGGGCATGGTCTTCGTCTCATGGTGAATCCACTCTCGTTGAGTACTATTGGCTCCTTAGCGGTCTGTTTGAGGAGCTTGCGATATTCCGACCTGCCTATTTACTAAGCAGGTACATGAGAGATTTGAATGACATGTTTATTGATTTCTTTTCGGTTTGCACCCTCGATTCCAAGTATTAAAGGAACAATTTCTTATATCTGATACATTGCCATCCCTCAAAACTATCTTCGTTTCCTTTAGGAACCTGAGACTTCTGCTAGTCGAACTTCCTCTCGACATCTCCCCCAGAGAGAATTCTGTCTACCTTGCCTCCTCCGTGAGAGGAGGAGGATATAGGTTTCGAGGAGGACGTGGTCATGACTCTAGTTGTGGTCGTGACATAGGCCAAGGTCGTGACTCAGGTTGTGGTCATGAATATGACACTAGCTCTCTACAATATTCACAGCGTATCCACTGCCATATATGGAAAGACCTCCCAGAGAGCCCCTAGAGGGCCCTCTTCTTCCCCTATGCTCCACTTCCACTTTGATTGCCACATATGTATTGCACCTTAACCCTGCCACTAGTCAATGCCACCTGCAAGTAAGCCATTACGGTGAACCTCTTCAAGTATAGCTAGCATAACCCTCCCGAATGAGGCTACCATCATGCCATCGAGTCATTTTACCATGTCTTAAACGGCATCGTTGCTCGCTAATCCCACCATTGTTGCCATCGAGTTCAACACATTGAGATCACATCATATGCTACACCCCTCTTGTGAGGGAATCATAATCCACGAGATAAGGGGCAGGTGTTTAGAAATTATGGGCATATCTTTCTCAAACCTTTTTGCAAAAAGGTTGAAGATGGAATGACGTGTCCTTGGATTGTAGTAAACTTATGTCCTAAAGTGCACACATTCTAGAAAAATACTAAGAAAGGGG
Organism: Ottelia alismoides; assembly: GCA_037367405.1. Taxonomy (NCBI): domain Eukaryota; kingdom Viridiplantae; phylum Streptophyta; class Magnoliopsida; order Alismatales; family Hydrocharitaceae; genus Ottelia; species Ottelia alismoides. Next base: position 77,364 of record JAZKJV010010581.1, on the reverse strand, counting down.
AAGAAGCACAATAACCTATTCTTATTGGGATTATGGTGCATGGACTAACCTATATTGATGGCCCGATGCCTAGGAAGTTCCACACTTCCAATTGGCATCATCTTTCATTTCTCTCGTTCCGTGGCTACTTTGAACTCTACCATGTAATTGTGCGTGCATTGCATCTAAGGTTGCAGAAATCAGTACTCGGTACTTGATCGACCGGGTCATTGAATAAGGATTAATTGGTTGTCAGACGAGCAATCGGATTAATTCGACCTTAATCGTTTTCGAACTTTTAAATTATTTTAAATATATAATTCATTTTCTCGTACATATATTCTTATATATTTACAGATTTGTACATTTTCTATACAAACTGAAGATAACAGTATGGAGTTGGAGATAGAAATAACAGTCTGAAGATGAATGCTTGATTCTGTAGTTTTACAAAAATACTGGATTCTGGAGCTAAATAAATAACCGGATTCTGGAGTCAAATAAATGAATAAGGACTTGGACAATGCAAGGCTCTAGTGCTAAATAACTTCGGTGATGCAGGATTTGGGTGATACCGGAGATAATTGATGCAAATGATGCAGCAGACAAATAAATAAGGTGCTAAATGCAGGAGATTAATAAAATCAGGAATTGGACTCCATGGCTAAATAAATAAGTCCTCCAACGGTGAAGCAACAGACAATTAGGTGGTGGCACATAACTTAGGAGATAAATGAATCCGGAATTTGGGCGATACTGGTTGGAATCGTAGATCTGCATGATGCATGCCAACTCTCACAGCAGATCAGGACATCACTGATCAAATCACACAGCAAAAATCAGCCAGCTAGTCAGCCTAGTTGCCGACCGACTATTGATCGATTAGTCAATAGTCGGTCGACCACCCTGTCGAATTGACTAATCGGTTCAACTGCTTGGGCTAGTCGGCCGACTTTTACAACACTGAATGCATCCGTCCTTCAACTACAATGAATGCAACTCCATGACAACTTTTAGAGGGCTTCTGACTCATGAATTTGGCAAGATTCTATTTGTTCTTCATTCAGGAATTTGGCAACATTCAAGTCAAGGCTTCTCATGGCACACACTTGAGTGCCTTTTCAGTGCTTTCGAGAGGTAGAAAGAGCAATGACTTACCATTTTTGTGGTTTAGTTAGGGAGAGGACTATTGGTTTGCCGTAATTGGGATGTGTTACTGATAGGTTCCTTGAAGAGAGGACTATTGGCTTGCCTTGATTAGGGTGTATCTCTGATAGGTTGCTTGATGAGCATGCAGAGGGGATGATTTAAGACTGGTGTCAGATTGTTGGTGATACTATAATGAGCAAAATGTAGATGGTTCTCGTGGTTCAAAAGGTTTCCCTATTTTTTCAAGGAGTTCCGGGAGGTTGTGACTGTTGATATTATAGGGTAGATGAAGATTAGAGTTGGTAGTTTTGTTTTTGAGAAGGTGAATCAAGCTTTGTTCTTTTGTTAGTTAAGAAAGGTACGGCAAAAAGAGTGAAAAACTTTAGGTTATTTACGTTGTCCAATGCCAATTAACACAATGCGGTGAAACTCATGGCTAACATGCTATGAGAGGTGCTGGATGATCTCATTGATCCTTAGCAGAATGCTTTTGTGCCAAAAAACTCATGATTGAAAGTATAAATATGGCATCTACGATGGCAACTGAGAAATAATTTAGGGCATATAGGTCTTTCTTTGGAAGGTTGACAATCTAAAACATGTGACTATATGGATTGGAGATTGCTTGTGTCCTCTCTGCATAAGAGAAGCATGCGAAATTCTTGTAATGCTTCGATGAGTAAGTGCATGATGGTTGTGTTCTATTCGATTCTGTTTAATGGGTATCGAGAGGATGAGTTCTTCCAATCCGAGGGTGGGGGTAACGGGTAGGGTCAGACATGGTTGTTCTCTTGTACCTTCCCTATTTGTTATTATGGTTAATATTTTTATCCAATGTTATTGTGGTTGATGCCATAGCGACGACTATGATTCAAGCTATTACATGGGACTTGTCCTGATTATGTATATGAGCTTTCTGCCACTGTGCTACAATATGCGAATGTAACCCTTTTTAATTGGAAGAGGTATTGCAGGAGCAAAGGGTATCTCTACCTTTATGGATATCTTTGAGAAACTTCATGACATGAGTTAGGAGATGGTTGTGGAGTGTAGTTAGATGTTGCACATCATGCTAGAGTCTATTACTTACATGCCATTGTCTCTATGGGCAAGGTTAGGAATACCAGATTGGATTTCTATTTTCTCTATTGGAAGAGATGGAGCAAAAGTTGGCTAGGTGAAGCTAGGTAGTTTGTGGATAGCGATTTGTGCTTCTCTGGTTAGTATCATTAGATATTCATGTATTCTATTTGTTAGTACATAATTTGTCGGTGGTGTTGCAACATGTTTTGAGTCCATAATGAGACAATTCTTTTGGTCAGGATAGATGTGACAATGTGCGATGGAAAGCTCTCGTCGAAAGAAGAGAAAGCATCTGCGATTGGTTATGCGAGAAGGGGAGGTGTGGTTGAGGACTACCAATTATGGGGATGTAAAGGTGAGGAGGACCACCAACCATGAAACTGAGAGGGAAGACGAGGGTTGGACATTTGTCTCTCATCGCAAACGCGATCGCCGGTGTTACAGATGCGGGGAGTATGAGCATCGGGCTGACGAGTGCTCTCGACCTCCTAGTTGTTTTGGTTGCAGCATGAAGAGTCATCGCCGTGTTGTTTGCAGAGGTTGCAGAAGCGTTATCAACCTTCTTCCAACGTCGTCAAACTGGGGTCCAAGTTTGGGTCATGTATACATTTGCCTATGCGCTCATATGCATTGGTTGTGTTGGAGTATTTGGTTGTACGTCATATGAGTTGTAGGAGGGTAAATGGATCTCTCCAGGATCCATTTACCCCATCAAAGTGTTTAGTCCCACATCTACCAGTGGTGGGACTTGGAGGTTCTGTGGAGGCTATATAAGGATCCCCAGACCTCTTGTATCCATAAAAGAAAAAGCAATGAAGCATCTGCCCCTTTGAGGGCTTCTCCCGTTGTTTCATCTCGCTCCTTAGGGAGTAGGGTTCCACATAAAAATTCTTGTGTTCTTCAATTTCTTTATTTTTATTTCTGATTCTGTTTCCGCTTTCTATTTTCTAACTTGGTATCAGAGCGGGTTCGATTCTCGAGGTTTTCATGTTCTTTATTTTCGAGATTCGATGTTGATGTTAAAGATGTATTTATGAAGATTATTGTACTGTTCAAGATCATATTCTGTTAGAGAGATTTTGTTGTTTTAGGGTTCTCTGGAACCCTAGATATGTCCTCATCCTGTGCCGCAGGCAACTCCCTCCAGGCGGTGCTTCTCCACTTCGCCTCTAGACTCCATCGCCCTATCCTTTCCAGGGCATATTCCAGGTGTCCTGTGTGATCTCTCATACACATCCAAACGGGGATCTCTAGTTGGGCTGCCATCAAGAACAGGCTCCCAACCCAGATTCCTGCGCCTCCTCTCCAGGCTCCAGTAGGCAGAGCACCCCTATGGTCGCGCGGGACCCCTCCGGTCGCGCAACTCCCTCCTTGCGCGTGAGCCCTCTCCACTCGTAGAAGCTGCTCCGAGCTCTTCTCGCCACGCACCGCATCCAGGCGGCGCTATCGCATCTTCCCTCCGAACATCAGCAACGGCGTGCCCCCGTGGTCCTTGCGCGGCATCCAGGCGCCTCGCGCGATCGTCAGGGCCCAAGCGGCCCTAGCCGCATAAGTCCTAGTTTTCTTCCATCTCGACAGGAGCATCCTCCCACATGCGACGCAGCCACCTACGCGAAGCTGCAGGTCTTTGACCTCCTCTAGTTTTGCGTGATTCCTCGCGCTGCCTTCCTTCGACCAACCGCGCTTTCTCCCTGGAGATTGTCACCAGCCACGAGCCGCAGTCGGCGGCGCTTGCGAAGGCGCTGCAGCCGCGCATTGGCGCCCCTTTGTCCTTGCGGCGCTCCAACCTGGTAGAGGGTTTCTTCGGAGGAGTGTTCCCCTTGTGGGAACCCTAAGGTGTGGGCACGATTATTATAAAAAAAGAGGGTCATTTACTGGTAAGGGCCCAGGGCTGAAAAAAATTTGTATGGGATTATTACTGCAAGGCCCAAGTGGGCTTCTTGTTTTCCAAAAAATAGTCTGGGCCCGAGAAGGCTACGACCAACAAAAAAAGAGAGGAAGAGAGAAAACGATGAAGTAGCATCCGTAAAAAAACTGTTTTTTTGAAAAAAAAAAGGAAAAGAGGCGCGTGCAAAGAAAAGTCGTACGCAAAATATTTGCAAAAAAAAGTTGCAGAAGCCGTAAAAAATGAAACGACTAAAAAATTTGATTAAAAAATGATGATTTAAGAAGCCGGAAAATTTGTGATCGGCTAATTGATTTTGTTGGGAAAAATAGAAGAAGTGTTTATTCCATCAGCCCTAGGCTCTCTTATATAAGAGAGTAGCCTATGGGTAAATTACATAAAGCATACGGCAGAAAAGAAAAATAACAGAGAAATACAAAGTAAACTAATATATGTTTACTCTCCCCCTCAAGATGGAGCATAGATGTCAATCATGCTCAGCTTGGACACACACTTCTGAAATGGGCCTCGTAGTAATGCCTTGGTGAATATATCTGCAGTTTGATTCTCTGAACTAACATGGGATGTAGCAATGAATCCCTTCTGAATCATGTCACGTATGAAGTGACAGTCAACCTCAATGTGCTTGGTTCGCTCATGGAATGCTGGATTGTTTGCAATAAACAAGGCTGCCTGATTGTCACATTCTAAGGTCATAGGAAGTGGGACTTCTATACATAGATCTGTAAGCACAGCCTTTACCCACATCATTTTTGTGCTAACCTGAGCCATAGCCCTATATTCAGATTCAGCACTAGACCTGGCTACCATAGTTTGTTTCTTGCTCCTCCATGAGATTAGAGAATCTCCAACTTAAACCGCAAACCCAGAGTTGGACTTCCTGTCCTTGGGACAACCTGCATAGTCTGCATCTGCACATGCTGAGATAGAGATCACCTTGCCTTTCTTGAATAGCAAACCCGAACCTGGAGATGATTCGAGGTACCTGAGTATCATATGTATAGCATCCATATGAACCTGACGTGGTTGCTCCACGAACTGGCTCACACGACTCACTGCAAGGGATATATCGGGCCTAGTGATCGTGACATACAACAATTTGCCCACCAGTTCTCTGTATCTTCTCCTGTCCACCTCCTCTGTATCATCGTCATATAGCTTCATGCTGGGGTCCATTGGTGTTGTAGCAGGCCGGCACCCAAGCATTCCTGTTTCACTCAACAGATCCGTAACATATTTTCTCTGCGACATTACTAGCCCATACGGATTTCTGACAAACTCCAGCCCCAGAAAATATCTAAGGACTCCAAGATCCTTAGTAACAAATTCGCTGCCCAGCTTTTCTTTCGCCTTCTTTATTCCTTGTGCATCATCTCCTGTAATCAAGATGTCATCTACATAAACCATGATTGCAATAATACCTCTTGAAGTCTTCTGTACAAACAAGGAATGATCAGCATTAGAGCGTTTGTATCCCTGTTTTTGAAAGAGGTCTGAGAGCTTCTGAAACCATGCTCTGAGGCTCTGCTTAAGGCCATAGATAGCCTTATGAAGTCTGCACACCTTGGAACACTCCCCCTTAACAGCAAAACTAGGTGGTTGTTGCCTGTAGACTTCCTCCTGTAAGTCACTATATAGGAACACATTCTTCACATCCAACTGATATAGCGGCAACTCACGAGTAACCGCAACTGACAGCAAGATCCGTAGGGTAGAATGACGGGCTACTGGCGAGAATGTATCAAGATAGTCCACCCCGTATGTCTGTGTAAAGCCACGAGCAACAAGGCAAGCCTTGTATCTGTCAATACTGCCATCTGCATTCTGCTTGACTGTAAATACCCACTTGCAGCTCACTGGGGACACATCTGCAGGTATAGGAACTAGACTCCAAGTTCCTCTAGATTGAAGAGCTGCCATTTCTTCCTCCATTGCTAGACGCAATCTACTATCCTTCAGAGCGTCTTGGTAATTCCGTGGAATATCTACAGCTGATAAGGCCACCACAAAGTTCCTGAAGTCCCCAGATAGTCGTTCAAATGACACAGAAGCTGCTAAAGGATATGTGGTGCAGCTCCTCTTCGATTTGCATATAGCAATAGGAATATCTAAATCAGTCGTGTCCTCATCTGTCCTCTGCAACACATCCTGCTCAGAAACATCATTAGATCCATCAAGAGTAATATCTTCAGAACATACCTTAGGCGAGCTAGGTGATGAGTCTTGAGTCTTGACCATGAGCTGGAGTAGGCCTGCGGGTATAATGAAAAGGTAGTGGTGAAACATGGATAGTAATAGGAGGTGCAGATGATGGTAAAGGAGCTGGTGGTGATGGTGGTGGTGTCACATAGATGGCATCGGTAGTAACTGGAGGTAGCTGTTGATCACCTGAGGATGAAAAATACATTACGGATTCAAAAAATGTAACATCTGCACTAACAAGATACCGCCTGCGCAATGGATCATAGCACTTGTACCCCTTTTGAGTTCTGGAGTACCCAACAAGCACACACTTGACAGCCCTAGGAGAGAGCTTGTCAGTCCTATATAAGAGAGCCTAGGGCTGATGGAATAAACACTTCTTCTATTTTTCCCAACATGGTATCGGTAGGTCTTCTGTTGCTCTGGTGTTGCTGTCAGGGGCATAAAGCTGTACAGCTTCTCGAACATCCCACGTAGAGAAGTGTAGAGTGGATGTAGAGGGCGACCATTCTGCTTAATGGTGAATATGTCATGCTGGAGTTGCAGAATCTTTGTCTCATTCTTTGCTTGAGAGTATGTGGCTGCCAAAATATCCCACATGTCTTTAGCCGTGGGCTGATGAAGAATATCATTGGCAATCTCGATCGCCAAAGTTCCAGATAACCAGACTTTGGCGTATGCATCATCTGCCTCCCATGAGGCATTGGCTCCAGTCTTCTCAGCAGGCTCTTCTTCGGTAAGAATGTGCTTCTTACCAGTTGACTTCATCATACTCATGAACTGCATCGCCCACAGTTTATAGTTTGTACCATCCATCTTTACGATAGGCGCTGGACCATGAAAGGCGCCTATAGATGGAATATCCGCCTTGCTTTCTGACATACTGGAAACAGAAAACTGGAGCGATAGACTGAAGATAAGATCGTCTACACGGACATAGACGGGTTTAGTTGCATGTGTAGACTTCAAGTAACCAAACCCATTTAGTTGACGGTGTGCGCTCTAGAGATGTGTAGGGCTGATTCAATGGCACACGCACAGGGCGCTAAGGTGCCCGCTGGAGGGCACGAAGGTGCGCGCTGAAGGGCGCTATAGGGCGCTGGATGGTGCTGGATGGTGCTAAGGCGCAGGCGCGCTAGCGCGGTGGTGCGCAGGCGCAGGCGCGAGGGCGCGCAGGCGCAGGCGCGAGGGCGCGCAGGCGCAAGGGGCGCGCAGGCGCAAGTGCGAAGGCGCAAGCGCGGAGGCGCAGGGGTGCGGGTATGCGCCGGCGGTGGAGAGAGAGGCACGCGGGTGGAGGTAGCGATAGGGTTAGGGTTTCGAGAACTCCGGTCTAGGACCGTCGCTCTGATACCATGTTGGGAAAAATAGAAGAAGTGTTTATTCCATCAGCCCTAGGCTCTCTTATATAGGAGAGTAGCCTATGGGTAAATTACATAAAGCATACGGCAGAAAAGAAAAATAACAGAGAAATACAAAGTAAACTAATATATGTTTACAGATTTTGTTCATCCCCATTTTATTGTCTCCTCCCAACATAGTCGATGTCATGTATTCCAACTAGTATGGGAGATAGGGGGAGTATTGTGTAGAGTCACGGGTCTATTCATATTTGTCGAAAGATTTATGTAGTCTGTGTACCATTTGTACTTTTTATTATTCTATGTTATGTTTTATGTAATTTACCCATGGGTCTTCTCTATATAAGAGACCCTAGGGATCTCAGGAATAAACAACAACTCTAAGGGTGCGTTTGGTTCGTGGGTTATCCAGGGGTGGATAACCCGATTTTGTGTTTGTGTGTTTAGTTGGTGGGTTAAAGGTTGGGAGGGTTTGTGTGATGTGATTGTATTGGAATTTGAAAAAGTTGGTAGTTATTATGATATGATTGTATTGAAATTTGAAAAAGTGGGTGGTTGTTGTGATGTGATTGTATTGAAGTTTGGAATAGTGAGTAGAAGTTAAGTATTTTATGATTTTTAGATGATATGATGGTATAATATATACTTTTTTGATGGGAAAGGAGTGGGCCCCACTAGTGGGTTGGGAATATGGGTTTTGGAGGTAACCCACCTAAAGTGAGGGGTAACCCTCCAACCAAACGCCCCCTAATTCTTCCAACATGGTATCAGAGCCTAAACCCTAGGGCTCCCTCCCACCCCCCTCTCTCTTTTTCCGCCGCCACCCCCCTCTTTCTCTTTCCGCCCTTGCCGTAGCCGGCCTCTCCTCCTGCCGGTTTTGCCCTACCGACACCTCTCTTCGGCCGGTCTTGCCCTAACCGGCCTCGCCACCTACCTCCAGCCGGCTTTGTTCTAGCCAGCACCGCTGCGCCCCCTGCCGGCTTGGTCGTAGCCGCCTCCTTCGCCAAATCTATGGATTTGGGTGTGTAACATCTATATACGCACTCGAATCCTATGCAGTTTGTGTAGATTTCTGTCACTCTGTCTACAAACCCTAGTTCTTCTCCTGCGGCAATATGTCAGAATCCAAGGTTGATATGCCCTCCATAGGTGCGTTCAAAGGTCCCGCTCCAATAGTGAAGATGGACGGGTCGAACTATGAGCTCTGGGCGATGCAATTCATGAGTCTCATAAAGTCAAACGGTAAGAAGCACATTCTTACCGAGGATGAGCCAGCAGAGAAGACATGGATTTATGCCTCGTGGGAGGCTGATGACTCGTATGCCAAAGTCTGGTTGTCAGGCACGTTTTCGATGGAGATTGCTAATGATGTCCTCCATCAGCCCACCGCTAAGGCGATGTGGGACATTCTTGCGGCGACATATTCCCAGGTCCGGAATGAAACCAAGATGCTACAACTGCAGCACGACATATTCACCATGAAGCAGAATGGACGACCACTTCATTCCTTGTATACATCCCTTAGGGGGATGTTTGAGAAACTCTACAGTACTATCCCTCTGACGGCCACACCAGAGCAGCAGAAGACGTTTCGTAATGCTACCATGGTAGGAGTCCTTCTTGCGGCACTTGATCCAGTATATGATGCGGCTAGATCACAGATATTCGCAGATGCTGCCATTCCTCCTATGGAGGAAGTCTACCGGAGGCTTAGCTGCATCTCTGTTCCATCCAGCACATCTACACCACCCCCTTCTGTGATGGCTGCTTCCAGAGGGAGAGATGGTTCCCCTTCTTCATTTCGTGGCTGTGGTCATGGAACAGGAGGCCGTGGTGGTCGGTCCCGTCCACTTTGCAGTTTTTGTCACCGTCCAGGTCACTCAGAGGATACGTGCTATTCGAAGCATGGCTTTCCAGCATCTGCACGGGTGGCAGAACATGTTGCATTTCCATCATCTTCTACTTCGGATCAGAGGTTTGAAGAACTTGTTGCTCGGTTCTGAGATATTATGCCTCCTGCTTCTACAGACTCTTCTGGAGGCCCTTCTGATATAGCTGCATCTGCTTCTGCCAGTACTTCTGCCACGGGTATTACCTCAAGTAGTGCATGTACCTTTACCACATGGTATAGTTCAGACATCTCTGATTGGATCATGGACTCTGGTGCCACGCACCATCTATGTCGAGATAGAGACAGACTTATCTCATACAGAGAGATTTCTCCAGGGAGGTCGGTGATCATTGCCAATGGGACTCATTCCCCCATTGGTTGACAGGGGAGATCGTGTTATCCTCTTCCATGCGTCTCAAGAATGTCTTACATGCTCCTGAATTTTTGATGAACTTACTTTTTATTAGTCAGATTACAAAAGATTTGCATTGTCGTGCTATATTTGACCCATCTTCTCTTATATTTCAGGACATCCTAACGGACAGGGTGATTGGTTGTGGCTCTGAGCAGGATGGTCTTTATCGTCTGAACAGGAGTTCATATGCTGGAGTCTCTTCTCATAATGTTGGATCTGTCTCTCCATATACATGGCATCTACGTTTTGGTCACCTCCCTCTGCAGAAGATGCGTCACCTTTTGCCTCAATATCTCCAAGTTCGTCCTTCTGGTGTGAAGCTTGTCAGTTAGGAAAGCATCATAGAGCTAGCTTCCCGAGTCGTCAGAGTCGGAGCAGTGGCTCCCCTTTTGAGTTACTCCGTATTGATATTTAGGGTCCCATTCGTGTCCCTTATCATCAGGGGCACAGGTTTTATCTTGTCATGGTTGATGATTTCTCTCGTCTGTCGTGGGTTTTCTTGTTAAAGAATAAATCTGAAGCTGGTGATGTTATCAAAAATCTTATCAATGAAGTAAACAATGTCTTTTCATCCAATGTGAAATATGTTCCTACTGATAACGCGTTGGAATTTTGTACTCGGTTTCTCTCACAATATCTTTTGTCAAAAGGCATTATACACCAAACTACATGTGCCTACACCTCCCAACAGAATAGAGTTGCTGAGAGAAAGCATCGTCACCTTCTTGACATTACACGAACTCTTCTTATCCAGAGTTGTGCTCCTATTTCTTTTTGGGGAGATGCCGTTCTTACAGCCTGCTACTTGGTAAATTGTATACCGTCTACAGTACTTGGTGAGAAAATTCCTCTTTCTGTTGTTTTTCCAGATAAGGAATTATTCTCACTCACCCCTCGTGTCTTTGGAGTTGTTGCTTTTGTTCATCATCTATCCCCAGGTCTTGACAAGCTCTTACCTAGAGCTGTCAAATGTGTCTTTGTGGGCTATTCTCGGACGCAGAAAGGATATCGTTGCTATGATCCAGTCAATAGGAAATACTTTGTCAGTGCTGATGTAACTTTCTTCGAGTCTGTTATGTATTTTTCACATGCAGGTGACAGATTGGTCTCCAACACATCTACTGATGACGTCTATGTTCCTCCTCCTCCTACGGTGAGTCCTCCATTATCCAATCCAGTTCCTAACATTGAGTCCGCTCCTCCACCACCACCACCTCCACCAAAACCGCTTGTCTCGCCACTACCAAAATTTTATACCCGTCGCTCTGGTCCTACTCATGTTCAACGCCAATCATCCAGCATGCCCCAGGTATGTCCAGATGTTACTACTAATGATGGGTCGAATAGTGTGCCTATGCAGGGTACATCATTACAGGGCAAATCTGCTCCGGCGAGTTCAGTGGTTGATGATCTGGATGTCCCTATTGCGATGAGAAAGCAGAAACACAGTTGTGCTTCGTATCCTCTTGCCTCACAGGGGACTTTCAGAGATTTGCAGTGGCTTTATCTTCAGTGGAGATTCCAAAGACCTATCAGGATGCATTGAAATCTGATTGCTGGCGGTCTGCAATGGAGGAGGAGATGGTTGCCCTATAGTCGCGGGGTACATGGAGCTTGGGTCCCGCTCCTTCAGGGGCTTCTGTTATTAGCTGCAAATGGGTATTCACTGTCAAGTATCATGCAGATGGTAGTCTTGATCGGTACAAGGCACGGCTTGTGGTACGTGGTTTCACTCAGACTTATGGAGTGGACTATATGGATACTTTCTCTCCAGTCGCCCGTCACTCTACTCTTCGTATTCTTTTGTCTGTTGCTGTGGTACGTGATTGGCCCTTGTTCCAGTTAGATGTTAAAAATGCATTCTTGTATGGAGATCTGCAGGAGGAAGTCTACATGCAGCAGCCTCCGGGGTTTGCTGCTGAGGGGAAGAATCATATGGTGTGCAAACTTCATAAGGCCATTTATGGCCTTAAACAGAGCCCAAGGGCATGGTTTCAGAAGATTTCCCATCTGATTTAAGAACATGGATTCAAGAGACCAATGCAGATCACTCACTGTTCATCCAAAGGACTACTCGAGGTATAGTTGTCATCATGGTGTATGTTGATGACATTTTGGTTACAGGAGATGATGCTCAGGGGATAGAGATGATCAAAGCAGTGCTGGGTCGTTAATTTGTTACAAAGGACCTTGGTACATTACGATACTTTCTAGGGTTGGAGTTCGCCAGGAATGCACGGGGTCTAGTAATGACCCAGAGGAAATATATTACAGATATGCTTGTTGAGACATGCATGGTTGGATGCAGACCGTCTACTACTCCTATGGACCCTAGCATGAAATTGTATGATGATGATACAGAAGAAGTTGACAAGAGATGGTATAGAGAAATGGTGGGGAAGCTTCTTTACATTACTATAACCCGACCTGATATTGCCTTTGCAGTTAGTCGGGTAAGCCAGTTCATGGAACAACCGAGACAGGTACACATGGATGCTATATATACGATACTCAGATACCTAAAATCGTCTCCAGACACATGATTGCTATTCAGAAAGGAAACCAATTTATCTGTTTTTGCATGTGCGGATAATGACTATGCAGGATGCCCTAAGGATCGAAAGTCTACCTCAGGATTTGTTGTGTTTGTGGGTAGCTCTCTAGTTTCTTGGAAAAGCAAGAAACAAACAGTTGTGGCTAGATCCAGTGCAGAATCTGAATATAGGGCTATGGCACAAGCAAGTACGGAAATGATGTGGGTCCGAGCTGTATTAGAAGACTTGCATGTAGATGTACCTCTACCCATGCAGCTACAGTGTGATAATCTAACCGCATTGTTCATTGCCAATAATCCTGCCTTTTACGAGAGAACCAAGCATATTGAAGTAGACTGTCACTACACCAGAGACATGATCCAGAAGGGACTGATTTCTACTTCACATGTTAGTTCTGAGGAGCAGACTGCCGACATCTTCACCAAACCGTTACTCAGAGGACCATTCCAGAAGTGTACTTCCAAGCTGAGCATGATCGATATCTATGCTCCATCTTGAGGGGGAGTGTCGAAAGATTTATGTAGTCTGTGTACCGTTTGTACTTTTTATTATTCTATGTTCCGTCTTATGTAATTTACCCATGGGTCTTCTCTATATAAGAGACCCTAGGGCTCTCAAGAATAAACAACAACTCTAATTCTTCCAACAATATTCTCCAGATACAGATATTCCATATTCAGACGACAGATTCAAGACCAGCCATTCGTTCAGACTCTACATATTTTATCATATTTCAGACTCGACATTCATATTGGTCAGAGTCCAAGTTCGAGGCACTCCGTGTTTAAGTGGCCCATTTTTTCGAGTTCTCCAGAGAGAGACTCAGTTTCAGACTCGCACATGTATACGGTCTTCTCAGATGAGCACGTGTTTACCATCTTTTGTGTGTCCCCATCATTCTTGTTTTCGGCCAGAGTTTTCATGTGAGCCATAAGGACTCCATAGTAGAGGACCATTCCCTATGCCATGTTGGCAAGGGTTTTCATGTGGTATCATAGAGACTCCAGAGTAGAGTACCATTCTCTGTGCCAGATGGGAGAGATCCAGTTCTCCGATGAGGAGACTTCTTCATACTCCATTCTCCAGCGACCGTGGACTCCACGAGGATTGCACATCCACGACCTTTTCAGTTCGACCCTTTTCAGAGATGGAGCAATTGTCCAATGTTGTGGCGGGCTAGAGTACTCCGACGAGGAGACTCATTTCAGTTGTAGTGACTCTGACAGGCGCAGTTCATAGCACATGCTCTCCGACGAGGAACTTCAGTTGACTCACACTCCATCCCGTTCATCCTCCTCACCTGCAAGGCATGCGAAGCAACATCCTCGACATCAACCGACAGTTGTACACGTTGAGTTGATATTGTCTGTAGTGTCATGTATTGTGAGTTGAGTTTCTTTCTGTTTGTCCAAGCTGAGCATTGCATGCTCCATCTTAAGGGGGAGTGTTGGAGTATTTAGTTGTGCGTCATATGAGTTGTAGGAGGGTAAATGGATCTCTCCAGGATCCATTTACCCCGTCATAGTGTTTAGTCCCACATCTACCAGTGGTGGGACTTGGAGGCTCTGTGGAGGCTATATAAGGAGCCCCAGACCTCCTGTATCCATAAAGGAAAAAGCAATGAAGCATCTGTCCCTTTGAGGGCTTCTCCCGTGGTTTCATCCCACTCTTTAGGGAGTAGGGTTTCACGTAAAAATTCTTATATTCTTCAATTTCTTTTTCTTTATTTCTGATTCCGCTTCCGCTTTCTATTTTCTAAAGGTTGTCTATGGGACTCTTCACAAAGAATGAAGGCATGTTGATTGGTTTTTATGGGAAGCAAATTGGGATCTCTGCTCGATTTTAGTTGTCCTTCGACGACTCTTAGGTGCTTCATTTTCTGTAGATGTTATGTTGGATCCATTGACGTGCTGTGCAAGGGGTCTATCACCCCCGAAAGTCTAAGTGTTATACCAATACCCAGAATAAGAGATTTGATGGTGGTTACTTGCTCCACTGATGGAGAAGAAACATCCCTGTCATTGAGAGTTGTCCGTGTATGCGATATCCCCTTCTTATTATATCGTTGAAGCCGGCTCTGGGGGAGTTAACCGTTGTTTCTAAGGTTCTTATTGATGGTCTACTCCTTGGTTCCTACCCAAGGGTCATCATTGTGGTCTTGGCTAATCCCAAGTGGTTCACCCACCACCACCATCTTTCGTGCTTGTTTAGGGGGATTTGGTTAAGAGCTCACATTCAGTTGTTTCGCCAGTTGCCTCGTCAGAGAAGTTTGCCACGATAAAGGGTTGAATCGATTCAATGGTGGGATTTGTGGGAATAGATCTGGAAACGAAATCTTCGGAGGAGAAAATCTCGGATCTGCCACTTTTCAAATTCAAAATTTCATCAAACCTGGATGGTGTTTATGACCGGGTGTCGTTCCCTTAAGAGAGTGGGAATTTTTTGCCCTCGATTACATCTGCGGCACTTTGAGTTTACTTGAACTATTACTTGGTAGTGGGTGGTCTCTTAACCGAGTTCAGTGGATTCTCCTGCCTTTGCTCTTTAGTGGAGCTTCTTGTTGACCGATCAAATATTTTGTGTCACAATGTTTGGCAAGCGTTACGATTCCCAACCTGGTTTTATGGGAGCACCGGGACCCGAGTTGCTACAGATTGGATCCTCTCTTCAGCCTTCTCTGGTTGTTGTGTCCCAATTCGACGATGCTTCGTCCTCACCACATGTAATGACTGACGTCTTCGAAATTTCGAGGCCTGGTGCTTTGCATGATGGGGCTTCGATTTCCATGGAAATATTACCCTCCCTAGAAGACTATTTGTGCATGATGGCTCCCTTTGGTCCAAGTCCCTTATCCAGGTGATCGGGGCTTCGAAGGTTGTATTTGTCCATGTCCTTCGCCAAAGCATCCACTGCTCTCAGACCATTTGGAGTGTGCTTTGCGAGCCTGATCATCCTCTTCTTCTGCTTGGGTAATGACTGAAAAACAAACAGATACAAAAAAGATTGTGTATTCCCCTTGTTGGAAGAGGGAGCGTTAAAATTTCTGAGCATAAGGCTCATGTGGCCCATGCGGCGGTGTGGTCTCGACTTCAGGGGGGAGGAGGAGTCGAGTTTCTAAATGAAAGTCCTGACATGAAATGTCAGAGGTTTGGGTGACCCTGAGAAACAGAGTTCGATTGAGGCACTTTTCAGGGATCGGTGATGTGATATTGTCATGTTACAGGAAACAAAGAATGCTACCGTTTCTAATTTTTTGTAGAACTCTTTGGGGATCAGATTTATGTCGGATTTCAAAGCATTTGATGATATTGGTAGTGCAAGGGGATGGCCATTTCCTGGTAACGCTCTCATTTGTCTTTTGTTTCGGAGCTTAAGGGTAGACATGTTCTGACTATCATTTCAGAAAATCTAAATTCGGGTATGCACTTGGTTGTCTCTTGTGTCAATGGACCTTGTCTACCAACGTAGAGATTGGATCTATGGACGGACATTAGAGAGGTCAGAAGACTTTATCCAGGTGAGGCATGGCTTGTTGAGGGCGATTTAATGTTTCTCTGCTTTTATCAGATCACCCTCGTCTGCGTGGTGGTCAATATCTAGGTTTCATTAAGTATACTAAACTGATTGATGAGCTGCATCTTGAGATGTGACAGATACTGCATTTACATGGAGGAAATCTGGTTCACGGACTCACGAATTGATCGGTTCTTGGCTTTGATGGAGCTTCTAGACTTATTTCCTCTGTCTACCTCCTCTAGACTGCGATCTAGGTCTAATGACACTCTTTTAGCCTGGGACTCTTTAGATGTTTCGGTGCCTCGAGGATTCTTCAGGTTTGAGCATGCATGGCTCCAGGAAGAGAACTTCAAAGACCTAAATTGGACATCTATGGAGTGTACATGCTCCGTTGCCGCGCATGTGGCGTAGTAGTTGGTTTCGCTCTACGTAAGACTTTATCTATCAAGAGGGAGGTTCATGGAGCTAGAAGAGTACGTTGACCGGTGGCAGAAGTAGAAGTTTACAAACTTGATGGATTAGAAGACATCATAAATCTTATGGCGGATGACCTTAGAGAGAGGGCGGCAGCACAAAAGATAATCTGATTGAAGATAAAAAGTGAGTTACATAATGGAAATAGAGATTGTGGTAAACATGGCTTAAGGAGGGTGATGCAAATACTAAGTACTTCCATCGGGTTGCCATCGGAAGACAGTGCCACAATATAATTCACACCATTGTGATGAATGGTAGGAGGGTAGAGGGGGACCATGATATGGGTCGGGTGATTGCTGAACATTTTCATGATTTTTCACGAAGAATGATTGACAGGTTGAGGAGGTGGATTGTTTTGGGAGTAGCATAACTATATGATCAACATGGGAACCATCTGGTTCAAAGTTTTACTTTGGAAGAGGTTCAAGCATTTGTCCAGAATTAGAATGGTGGTGGTGCACATGGACTCGATGGCTTTCTCGTTTATGTTTTCAGGAATTTTGGTCTTTGGTTGTGAGAGAGGGTGTAGATGTAGTATAAGATTTTATACGAGGTAATGCTGGTTTTGACGGGATCAACATCGCATTCAATTTCTTCTCTCAAAGAAGGAGATGTTTGGGAGGGTAGATGACCTTCGTCCTATTGCCCTTTCTAATGCTATTTACTTAGTGGTAACGAAGGTCTTAACTTACAGATCGAACATGGTTATGTGCAACATTATTTCATTGCTTCAGTCATCTTTTATTTCTAGTAGGCAGATTGGTGACAATCTGTCTATGACCACGAAAATCATAGCAGATTGGAAGAGACGTCGTGTGAGGGAGATTTTATAGGTGGACTTATCCAAGGCCTACAACACTGTATACCGGCAGTTTCTTTGGTCGGCTATGGCTAAGCAGGGCTTCCCGAATGTTTGGATCTTATGGACGAAAACATGCATCACCATACATCCTATTCTGTGTTTGTCAACAGTCGTCCTGAGGGTTTTTTTCCAACCGCAGCGGGGTGTAAGGAGGGACTGCCCAGTTGCTCCTATGTTTTTTATGGGATTTTATCAGTTGTGCCCCTCTGAGATATTGCAATATCAGTTATGCCCCTCCCTTTTTAGGAATATCACTTCAACCCCTCACTTCTTCCATAATGATCACTTGTGCCCCTTAGGTTAGTTGCCGTCAATCCTCATCCTAAACGGTCGTTAGCTTTGGGGACACAATGGTAATTAATTAAAAAACTGAAGGGTAACAATATCTTGATCTTCCCAATTTCTTCTTCCTCCCTCCTCTACCTCATGCACTTCCTCTTCTTCCAACCGCCCTTCTCCCTCCAGGCTCGCCTTCATCACCGTCCCTCAGCCTCCAGGCCCTCTGCCACCACCCCTCCCCCGCCAGGCCCTCTGCTGCCATAGCCCCTCACCCTCTAGGTCCTCCGTCGCCGCCGCCCCTCCCCTTCCTCAATGTGTCGATCTACTAGAGGTGGAGTAAACTTTGCAATCTGATCTTTGGAGAGTGCAAGGACAATAACATCATGACCCTTCAGGTCTCTACAGGGCTCGCAGTCCCCTGAATCAAAGCGAGGTAGAGGACAAAGTCTCCTCGGTTCTCCCGCTAGTTGTTGGTATAGTCACAGGTGAAGAATCGGGGAATACCTACAGATGCTAATCATTTCTCGAGAATCTAAACCTGTGGTTTTGTTTAAGAGTCTATTTGGATATAAAGGATGTTGCTGCCGCAACGAACATTATTTAAAGATCAAGCAATGGATATTCACGCTATATTAATTGCATTAGATTGCATCGTTTATTAGAAACATTTTAAGCCCCAACCCGCACGTGCCAAAATCTCATGCAGGGGAGGAGCTGGGGGTGGAGAGGGAAGTACGAGGCAGAGGGGAGGAGAGGGGGAGGGGGTCGGGGGTGGAGGGGAAGAGCTCGAGCGAGGAGGGGAAGGTGTGGCGGTGGGGAGAGGAGCTTGAGGCAGAGGGAGGATTTCGGGGCAGATGGAGAGGCGCGGGGCGGAGGAAGAAGCTCAGGGCGGAGGGAGGAGCTCAGGCGTGGAGACTGAGGTGCCATGGAGGGGGAAGGAGATCGCGGTGGAGGGGGAGTTCTGGTGCGTACGAACTAGAGATGAATGGGAGGAGGGATGGGTAGAGTTGGACAATTATGCCCCTCGTAATCAAATCATGATATGAGAAAACCATAGTTAAGTTCAAATCATTGATGACTAAAGTAACGGAGGGGTACAAGTGATAGAATGGCAAGAAGTCGAGGTCACAATTGATATTCCTAAAAAGGGAGGGGCATAACTGATATTGCAATATCTTAGAGGGGCACAACTGATTAAAACCCTTTTTTATCGCCGTTGATGTATTGGCTTGTATGGTTGATCATGTGATGTAGCAAGGACTCACTACAAGATACTCTCCTGATGATATACAAGTGCCTCTCCTACAGTCTGCAGATGACACCATCTTCTTAATTGAAGGTGGTAGGGATGAGGCCAGAGGAATGGTTGCTACTTTCGAGATTTTTGGGAAACTTTTTGGGCTTGTTCTTATTAGAATATGCATCCATAGATGGGTAATTGGATCCCTCTAGGGCCCAATTATCACATTTTCGGGCTTAGTCCCACATTGTCTATTAGCGGGACCGGGACTTGGTTTTATTGGTGGGTTTATATAAGAAGCCCCACACCACATGTAACATTTGAGAGAGTGGAATATAAACATCAACACTTTGAGGTGGTTCTCTCATTGTTTCATCTCGCTCCTTATGGAGTAAAGTACCACGTAAAATTCTAATCTTCTTCGTGTTTAATATTTTTTTATCTTTGATTATGCTTTCGCATTCTCACTTTTTATTTGTATCAGAGCAGGTCCAGTTCTTGAATTTTCATTTTTGAAGATTTATTATTATGTTCAGTTCGTGGATTTTTTATTGAGGATTATTATTTTCATATTAATGATTTGTTCGTGATTTGTTCAAGGTTCAAGAAAATTGTAGGGTTCACCATACCCTAATTATGCTCATGCAAGCATCTTATTCCAAGTTCTGAATATCAATATTGCCAAGTTCGGGGAAAATCCAGGGTTCCTGGAACCCTAGTTCTGACCGGCGTTACGAAGATCACGCCATCATCAACACCATATTTTTACTGCTTCAAAGTTCTGTAAATTTCAATCTGTTAATGCCGATCTGATCTGTGGTCATCTCCAGTTTATTCTAAGGCTCCACATCTCCGGAACCCTAATTCACATTGCCACCTTTGTGAACTCACGACCCCTCCAGGGCTCATCTCCGATTAGGGACGCAACAGAAGCAATCCACCAAGGGGGCTCCTCGCGTGAAGGTAGTGATCTTCCTCCCCGGTAACGTCGTACAACAATAGGCGACAGTGCACCCAAAATCCTCATTAATGACACCACCTCCAACCCTCCAGAAGCCTTCAGGTGTGAACCCCTCTTCTTTGACTCCAGGTGGCGTCGCCTTCAACCCTCCACCGATATTGGGTACTCTTTGTGCCTCATAGGAAGACACAACAACATCAATGCAAATGAGAGCACACCTCTTCTCCAGATTGGCTCCAGACGATGGAGTCACTACTAACTCTAGCCCCTATCAGCGGTGGTGTGCGCGGATTGAGATGGGTTCCTTTGAGGAAACCTATTCGATGGAGATACAGGGGCTTGATACCCCTTATAAACAAACATGACTCTGATTATTTTTTTGGGCCTTAAAATTGGACCCACATTTGCTATGTTAAAAAAAGCGGAGGCTATTCATTTCAGTCCCATTTGGGTTGTTATTGTTTGAGTATTATTGTTTGGGCCCAATTGGGCTTCAACAAACAAAAAGGAGGGCTCATTAGAAAAAGGAAGACAATGAATTGATAATAGGGGGCTGCGAGAAAAAAAGCTGACAATTTTAACAAAAGAAGTTGAAAAAATGAAAGAGTTGTTTTTTGGAAAAAAAGAAGATGAAAAGTTTATTTATTTTATTTTCCCCTCATTGTTTCTTCTCCCAAATTTGTTGACACTATATTTTTGATAAGTATGGGAGAAAAGGAGAGTATTATGCGAGAGGTCCCCATACCTTTGATTTCGGCTCAAGGTTTTCATGTGGACCACATATGACAGTGACCTATGGTACAGGCACGGTATAGAGAGATCCATTGGGACTCCAGAGTAAAGATCCCATTCTTCGAGCCAGTGTGGTAGAGACCCAATTTCTTCAGGTTCTCTGACGAGGAGACTCAGTTCAACCTCTATGTCCAACGACCATGGACTCTTGCGAAAATATTTCCATGACCTTCTTCACTTTGGTCCTTTAGAGAGATGGAGTAGTCGCAGGCTAGCATTCTCCGGCGAAGAGACTTAGTCCGGCCTCCATTTCCAGTGATCTTAGACTTCGATGAGGATATTTTTATGGCTTTCTTTAGTTTGTCATTTAAGAGAGATGGAGCAGTTGCGGGCCAGTGCTCTTCGACGAAGAGACTTATTCCGATTCAGGTGACTCTAGTATAGAGCACACATTCTTCGACGAGGAGGCTCTTTCTGATTCAGGTAACTGTGCACAAAACAAAGCATACATTCTCCGACGAGGAGAATTGATTCAGCTTCGTTGACTCTGACATGTGTAATACAAAACACACGTTCTTTGATGAGGAGATTCGATTCATACTCTAACCCTTTAGTTCCTCACCATCATGACATGAGAAGCAACACCCTCAACATGCATCCAATATAGTGTGCATTGAGTTGATATTATTTGTACTGTCTTGTATTGGGTAGAAGAGTGTTTTCTTTGTAGTTATCTAAGTCGAGCATTGCATGTTGCATCTTAATGGGGAATGTTAGATTATGCATCCATAGATGGGTAATTGGATCCCTCCAGGGTCCAATTTCTCCATCAACAGGTTTAGTCCCACATCGTTTATTAGTGGAACTTGGTTTCGTTGGTGCAGCTATATAAGAAGCCCTACACCACATGTAACCTTTTGTGAGTGTTGAATATAAATATCAACCCTTTGTGGCGGTTCTTCTGAGATTTCATCCCGATCCTTATGGAGTAGGGTTCCACATAAAGTTTCGATCTTCTTTACGTTCTTTATATTTCTATCTCCGATTATTCTTTCACATTCTCGTTTTCTTCCTTTCTCAATTGAAGCAAGTCAACCGCTATCTATTTTGGTATATCGGAAACAAATGCACATGCATCCATGCTTGTGGTGAGGAGTTGGGCATAGAGTGTGGTTCATTGTCGATTCTCTACCTTGGGCTACTTTTGATGGTTGGTAGACTTCGACGGACTGGCTAGATGCCTATTATTGAAAAGATGGAGAGAAACTATTCGGGTGGAGGGTGGCAATCTTGTCGCGAGGTTGCCTAGTGCTTGTGAAGTTTGTGCTAGTGGCAATTCCTGTTTTCTTCATGTCAATGTGCCTCCTTCATGTAGGTATTCATCGTCGTTTGGAGATAATCATGCCGAGATCCTTGTGGTGCAAGTCAGGAAGTGATGGTTCAGGAGTCCATTTAGCATAGTGGGAGACTGTCACGATCCCAAAGCCTGCAAGTGGCCTCGAGGTTTCTCGCCTGGAAACCATGAATGACACGCTACTTCTCAAGTGGGTTAGCAGGATATTGGGTGATGTGAGGATTTATGCTACGGACTCGTTCGCATGATTTATGACTTCTAGGCTTAAAGCAGTTTATCTCCTCGGTCATCTTTCTTTTCCTCGACCTTTTAGAAAGGCATCCACTATGTGATGTCACAGTTTCCGGAATTTTCTCTTTGTTGTCTTGGCAACGACTGCTCGTTTGATTTTTGGATAGACAATTAGATGGGTGGTGGTCCTCTCTCAACATGCCTTTCGTGTCTCTATGTGTTGGCTGCTAACTGAGATGCGCGGGTGCAAGTCAGGAAGTGATGGTTCAGGAGTCCATTTAGCATAGTGGGAGACTGTCACGATCCCAAAGCCCGCAGGTGGCCTCGAGGTTTCTCACCTGGAAACCATGAATGACACGCTACTTCTCAAGTGGGTTAGCAGGATTTTGGGTGATGTGAGGATTTATGCTACAGACTCATTCGCATGATTTATGACTTCTAGGCTTAAAGCAGTTTATCTCCTCGGTCATCTTTCTTTTCCTCGGCCTTTTAGAAAGGCATCCACTATGTGATGTCACAGTTTCCGGAATTTTCTCGCTGTTGTCTAGGCAACGACTGCTCGTTTGATTTTTGGATAGACAATTAGATGGGTTTTGGTCCTCTCTCAACCTGCTTTTCGTGTCTCTATGTGTTGGCTGCTAACTAAGATGCGCAGGTGGTGGATTATTTGGATGCCCTCTTTCTTGACAGGTTTTTCAGACCAACGTATGGAGGAATATCTTCATTTGAATTCCCTCAACTAGTTGGATGGCTTGGTTGGCAGAAGAGACCATTAGGTATCGAAAGAGGGTAATTTTTCGGTGAAATATGCCTACAGAGCATTGGACAAACTACCCCTTACAGCTGCTAATAATTTGATTCGTGATTGCAAGTTTATTTGGGAGTTGAAGTTGTAAGGCGGGATGAACATTCTCTTATGCCTATTGCGACGAAAGCATATTTTGATGAGGAACTATTGTGCAAGACTCTTTGCAAATGTCTTTCAATTGTGCACCCTTTGTGTGCAGACAGAGATGATGGAGCATCTTTTCTTTCATTGTAGGAAGACCTCTCCGATCTAGTTGGAGGTTGGTATAGACTGGCCAAGTCTTCAAAGCATTGATATGTTATGGGGATTCTTTACATGCATCGAAACATCATCCTAGAGAGGAACTTCTCCTAATTATTTTGGTTGTTTGGTTAGCTAGAAATGAAGCTTTATTTGCCTCTCATCATTTCTACATTGTTAATGTAATATTTCACGTCAGGACTCTCTTCGAATCGTGGCTAATGTAAGTTTTTCTCATCTTCCTCAATTAATATATTTGGGGAAGTCACCATAAAGTGTTTCCCTTGTTTTGACTTAAAAAAAATCTTTTGGTCAGGCTTTAGCCGAGAAACTCGTGGTGTTTCACTTGTGGATTGGGGTCCGACAACATAGTCAATAGAGACAATGGCCTCGTGATGTTGAATCCCAAGAAGATGAAGTTTGTGAACTGGGTCTGCTCCTGAAGTATGAGATGAGAATTAGAGAAGATTATGATGATCTTTTATCTTCTGAGATGTATTTATGGCATTTATGCGTCGTCGAGGTTTTGACAAGGTCTGTTTGGTCTTCATTTACCTTATGGTGAGGTATTTGCTGTCATTTTACATAAAACTTCAACCCACATGCGATTTGTGGGGATGGGATTTCTTAGATTTTGGACTGATGATGGTGAAAAAGGGATCGTTATGTGAGTTGTTCCTAGGGCTTTTTGCATTTGCTAACAACCATGACATGAAGGTGGTTGATGTTTGAACTATGTCTGCTCATGGAGTATGGGGTCAGAATTTAAGAAGATCGAGATGATCTGTTACATATGTTGAGATGTATTTATGACATTTTGTGCATGGTCAAGTGTCGCGAGATCTTTTGGTTGTCGTGATCTTTTGGAGAGGTATTTGTTTCGTTGTTCTTGATACAACTCCTATACATACGCGATTCATAGGGAGATGCCTTCTACATCCTGGGAAGATGATTGATTTGAAAAGGGACCATTATGTGAGTTGTTCCTGGGACTTGTTGTGTTGACGAACAACTATGACGTGATGATGGTGGTGGTGGATGTGTGGGCTATAGAGCTTGAGCTTTTAATTTTATTGATATATTCTCCCAACAACGATTGTAGTTCTTATTGGGACTAACATATCTTATTAATTTTCTGGAGGGTCTCATTTTCGATCGCTAGCGGAAGAGAGCGCGGATGGATAAGAGTGGAGAGGAGGGAGGAGCGAAGAAGGGAGTTGATGAGCGAAGGGACCACCGACACAGGAGGGAGCGGAGAGGGCTCACGGGAAGGTGATGGCGAGGACATCCCGATGACATTTCGATGGAGGAGTTGGTTGGGGTGGGTGGTGGAGCACTCCGAGAAGGAAAGTTCGTCGATCCAAAGTGAAGGATGAAGAACGGTCATGGTGCTTTCCTTGTGGCTCATTGGACCATCTTTCAAAGTCGTGTACGACTACGTAGCTGTTTTTCTTCCGTTGTAGTCGGTCGAGTCATAGGTAGCGGGAGTATGTGGACAAGGGCGCTTGGGAAAGGAAGAAGGCTCCTGCCTTGCTCCTGTCTGGTGTCGATTTGATCACCTTGTTGCAGATGTTTTTGAAAGAGGACGGGGTAGTTGGGTCGCTAGAAGGGGTTGTCGGAGAAGGGGAAAGAGGAGGTCCTAAGGAGGATGCATGAGAGGTTAGGGGTGGCAAAGGAGGCTAATGTCATCATCGACATGATATGGCTGCATGAGGGGCTTATCTACATTCGGGGTTTGCCGAGAAAGGGGGTGCGTTAAATCCTCGATGGTGATCTGGAAGTCTGTCTTTCGGCTGAGTCTTGGGGATGCATTCAATGGAGGAGGCTGCGCTTTCTTGATAGGGGTTCGGATGGAGCAGAAACCATCTGGAGGTTGAAGGTGGCAGGTGTCCCTCTGAGGTGTTGGAAGCTGGAGGTCATTCGCATCGCCTTGGCGCATATCGGGGTGGTGAAGAAGTGTTGCACCGGTCTTCAACCTGGAGAGAGCTTCGAGAGGGAGGTGTTGATGCAGGGTTTCATATTGGCGTCACTTGTATACGTGTAGTTGACGATTGGGAGGCAGCTCATGCCTCTTTGGTTAGTGTTGATGGATGACTGTCTGGGCGGGGGCGGCATAGGAGAAGTTGGTAGCACTGGGGCTGGAACTTCACCTGTCGACGGTGGCCTTCGAGAAGTGGATTCGACGCCATTGATTGTGTCAGTTGTGAAATCGACAGAAGTTGAAAGGTTGTCTTCCCAGAATCACTCGGGGAACCCTAGCGTCGCAAGATCTTTTTTGGATGTTTTTTATCTTTATATATCGCTTCAGCTTCGGGTGTGGGAAGCTCGCCCCACCCGAGTCCGAATGCAGGTCCTTTGGCAGGTCCCTGTCAAACTTATTCGGATCATCAAGCAAATCCAAGACCTAAGTTGATTCCGGATTCGAGGTCCGACAACCCGATTAGGTCTATACTGGTTTCGAACTCTAACCCAGTGGTTCTTTCTTTCTCCGGTGCAGACTCGAGTATCCCGCTTACGATTTCGGATATGTTTCATCACCCGACTTCGAAACTCCTCTCCGCTTCATCATTGGGACTTTCTTCGTTAGTGGGTGGCCTAACCATAGAGCCTTCTCATGGCGTTCCCTCAGCATTGGAAACTTCCTTGGCTGGAGTTGCATCTGCTCAGGAGCATGTTCCCTTGATTTTGATTGATGGAGGTGACGTGCTTCATCGCCCAGCAACCTTGGTGGGCGTTATTGGCGACGATGCGAGCGAAGGCGATAGGGATGAAGCTATGGTTGGCATTGTGGCGCTAAGTTGAGGGAGAGTGCTGCCCAACTGAGGAGAGCGGTGGGGGTCTTTAGGCACGCGAAGGGGAGGGGTATGGATGTCTGGCGATGGAGAAGCAGAAACAGGAGGTGCTTGGCTTTTAAGGGAGGTCCGGTGATTCTAGGAAACAACGTCGGGTGGATGTGTACGATTGGAAGACAAGGCGACTTGAGTGTAATCAGGGAGGTGGAGGATTTTGGCGGTATGAAGGGAGATGGGGGAAGGGTAGTGGAGGAACCTACCTTGTTTTCAGGGGGTATGAGCGTTGAGGGCTCGACTTTGGTTCCTGAGGTGCTCCATGAAGAATAAGGTTCGGATTCCAATTTGAGTTTGGTACCAACAAGAGGTCAGGTAGGAATGGTGTTTGAACATGCGGTTGCATAGAGAGTGGAGGTTCAAGTGGAAAGGGCCCTCCACGGTTTCCCAATGAAATGCCTGATATGGAATGTTCATGGACTGGGCCAATCAGAGAAGAGATTCGTAGTTGGGGCCTTGCTCGCATCGTGGATGTGGAGACGTGTCTTGCCTTGCAGGAGAAGAAGATCGATTGATGGAAGTCGGTGAGATGGGATTCAGTATCGGGGCCTCTCTTACCGAATTCAAGGTGGTCTTGGCTAATGGTAGTTCTGGGGGGATCATTGTTTCCTGGAATGGTGGTTTGTTTGACCTGGCTGACGAGGTGGTCTTGATGCATTTGGTATATGTTGTTCTGGTCAACAAGCAGGATCAATTGCGGTTGCTGATGACATATGTTTACAACATTCTTGGTGCCTCGCCCAGCACAGTTTTGTGGATCGAGTTGCGATGATTAGGTATTGTTTTCTGGACTTGGCTTGGATTGTGGGTGGTGGCTTCAACGTCACATTGTATTCGAAGAATAGACCTGGAGGGAGAGGTGCGAAAGATCCTAGATCTTGCATTTTTTGCTGACGTGGTGGAGGAGCTAGGTTCGGAGGTTCTAGATGTGGCAAACTGCAAGTATAAGTGGCGGAGTTCTTCTTCAAGATCGCGACTAGATCAATTTCTTCTATCCGTTGAGGCTTTGGAGAGATTCAGTTTTGCAAGTATATCTTCTCTCCCAAATTCGAGACCGGATCATACGCCTAGTTTCTTGGATACGTGTATCGGATGAGCTTTCTCTTCCTATTTCAAGTTTAAGCAGTGCATGTTGTTGGAGGAGGGATTTAGAGACCTGGTTATCTCTTTTTTAACTAATCTGATGGTGGAGGGATATGCTATTGTGAGGCTTGTTCAGAAGTTAGATGTGGTGCATCATAGACTTATTGCATTCAGGAAGGAGTCTCCTAGTTTGAGTGACCAATGAAGGAATGAGGCTTATGAGGAAATGGTAAGGTTGGGCCCTTTGGAGGATTGCAGGGAATTGGAGGAGGTAGTGAGTCGGGGGTGGTACAAAAGATTCTTAAGATTGGAAACATGAGTTAAAATGGATGCGAAAATCACGTCAGAAGTGGGCAAAGGAGGGAGATGTGATCACTAGATCTTTCCATGCGGTGGCAAACGGTAGAAGGGGGAGAAATATGATTCATTATATTGAGGTTGTGGGAGAAGAGTTTAGTGCTGAGGACAAGTTGGCGAGGGAGGTTTTTGGATACTTTAGGAACGTCAGCAGGCGCACGCCACATAGTGGCTCCAGGTGGCTAGGCTTGGGGGTTAGGCACATTGTTGACTTGGAGGTGGAGGTGTTGACGAGACCTTTCGAGTTACTTGAGGTCTGCGAGGATGTTTTCTCGTTGAATCTGGATGGCTGCCCAAGGTCGGATGGATTTCCTGTTTTCTTATCTGGGAGTTGGTCGTAGAGGAGGTGATGGAGATGATTTCTGAGTTTGTTGAGGACAACTCTGGTTTCGATCGCTTAAATCGCTTGCTGATTTTTCTGCTGCCAAAGAAGGATGTGGCAACTCGGGTGGAGGACATATTGCCCAACTGCTCTTTCTAACACAATCTGTTTAATTTTGGTCAAAACCGTTGGTCATCTGCTTGAAGGGATCTTGTGCACGATCATTTCTCAGGTTCAAAGTGTTTTTTTGCCTGACAGATAACTTATGGACAATGTGGTGAGATTGTGGTTGATTGGAGGAGAAAAACTAGGGGGATTATGTGGACGATTTTTGAAGGCATATGATAGTGGTGATTGACGCTTCCTGTAGACGTCTTTGTTTAGGAGAGGCTTTTCGAAAATATGGATTAGATGGATGAAGAGGTTCGTCACAACGATGTCTTTTGTTGTCCTTGTGAATGTGCAGCCAATGGGGGGTTATTTTCAATTTTTTAGCCACAGCGAGGTATGCGTCAAGGTTGCCCTCTAGCGCCTCTATTGTTCATTCTCGCGACTGATGCCTTGTCGGTGATGGTTGATTGTGTGGTGACTGGTAGTTTCTGCAGAGCTTACGGTAGGGAGGAGATTTCAATACCGATTCTACAATATGTGGATGGAACCATCTTGTTCGTTGAATGTGGTGCATAGAGTTGCAGAGGCTTGTCTGTGGTCTTTGACATTTTTGGTGAGGTCTCTGGCTTGAGACTGAACATGGTCAAGTCGGAGTTTGTGCCCTTTGACTTGGAGGAGGTGGAGGTAGGTTTATGTGTTGGTTGGTTGAGATCCCCATGTAAGGATCTACCATTGATATACATTGGTGTGCCATTGGTCGTTGGGAGGATGCATCTGGCTGATTGATTACCGATGATCGAGAAGATGGAGCAGAGGTTGACAGGTGGAAGTCTGTTTGTTTATCTTGTGGTGGTAGGTTGGTGTTCCTGAAGTCTGTTCTCTAGGCGGTCCCTATTTTCTTCATGTAATCTAGACTCCTGCCTTTGGGGTGAGGAAGAAGCTTGAGAGCATCATGAGATGGTTTTTTTGGTCATCCTCTGGCTGCTCGATTGTGCTACCTTTGGTTGATTTGAGGACAGTTGGGACGTTTTTTCTAAGCCAAGGGGACAGTTGGATGTTGGTGGGCTGGTCTACGACGCTACGTAGCCTGGAGAAGATGAATAAAGCTTTGCTCGATAAATGGATCGCTCGTATTTGGGGGGACTGTGATAGCTTGGTTTTGCGCTATGATATGGAAATTTATGACTCCGGTTCCTCTTTACCAGGGCTTGGAACTTGGACCTGTCCCTTCCTATTTTTGGAGGGGGATTTGCGGTGTGGTGCAGAAGATTCGTCCGTTCTTGAGGCCGGTAATTGGAGATGGTACTGGTTTCATGTTCTGCACTGACGATGTGAGTGAGGGCGGGGGCGCTTGGGGCGAGATTCCCGCACTTATGGCGTTGGTTGTTGATTCGAATTGTTCCGTGGCGGACATCTGGACTTGTATTCTTTTTTCCTTGTTTCAGATTTGAGCTTTCTGATTAGCGCGTGAGTGAGCTGCGGTGATGTTAGAGGTCTTGGAGAGCATTGATGAGCCCACAGAGGGACGAGACTGCTAGAGTTGGTATAATGGGGTCCTTCTCTGTTAAGAAGGCATATAGGACTTTGAAGGGCCTGGAGACGTTTGACCATGGGGGCTGCATTGCAGATTGTAAGAGGATCTGGAGGTGGAAAATTCATGCGTGCATGATAGTATCTATGTGGTTGTTTAGAAGGGGGAGATTATTAACTGGTGATAGATTTGCTTGGTTCATTCAGGTTGCTAATCTCAGTTTCCGTCGATGTTAGGAGGAGGTCGAGGATGCGGATCACCTTCTCTTCAAGTGTAGGAGCTCCTTGGAGGCTTGGTATGTATTTGGAAATCACCGGGTCTCTACGAATGGTGTCTCGTGTTTCTGGGATTTCATAGGCGTGGACTGTCATGGTACTGAGGAGAAATCGAGTTGTGTGGCAATGATTTGAGTTCTTTGGTTAGCCAGAAGCGGTGTAGTGTTTCCTCAAGATCGATTTTATGGTGAAAATGTTGCGGCGCATGTTAAGGAACTAATAGAAACTTGGTGCCTATAAATTTTTGAATGTTCTTCCCTGTAATTGACCTGCACATTTTTTTAGTGATTAATGGTGATGTTTTTAGGCACATACCTATATAGTGGAGGGCCCTTTTCTTTCAAAAAAACTTTGTGAAGGGCCTAACCAACAAATTGTTAGCTAATCCTCTGGTCCATGATGTGTTGCTAGGGATTGTACATTGTTATGGGACCCAGCTGCCCTCTTAGAGTGAATATTTTCATGTGGTTACTTAGAAGAAAAATGGTAAATGAAGGTCCACATGGCAAGACTTTTTCACCAAATGGATGCTAATTGCCTGCCCGTTGTGCTCATGTGAGCTGGAAGATGCAGAATTTTCGACTTAGCAGAAGAGGGGTGAGAGAACACATTGTTCGAATAGTGGATTCCACATGTGTGGAAGGTTTTTTGAATTCCCCATCAAAACTTTGGCCTTTATTTGGAAACTTTGGTTTGCTAGAAATGGAGTGACTTTCCCTCAAGAAAATTTTTGTGGAGATGTGGTTGCTTTTGTTAAGACTTTTTTTGAATCATGCCTAATGTAGATTTATTCTTGTTAGTAATATATACTGTTGTGTTTGTCATCATCTAGAGAGAAACATGCTTTCTCATCTTAACCCGAGATGGTTGAGGAGAGGAGGTGCTCCCTTTTGTTTTGAGGGTACTTCGAGGAATAGATCCGATGGAGATAGGGTGGGGCTTGTAGCTCATAGGATTAGAGCACATATCTACGAATCATTGTGTCAGGGGTTCGAATCCCTTCTTGCCCACAGTTGGTCCAGGGGGGGTAGAAAAATCATGATTCGTCTTCTAGGTTTAGTAAAGATGCGAACGACCAAATACATATATTCTTATTTGTTTTCAAATAAGAATACATATGCATATACATGTCTTCATGTATATGAAAAATGTGATACCATATACTTGAAAATGGATACAAATATTGCATATATGCTCACCGGTTACCGATGCTAAAAGGGTTCACGAATCATCATATTCTACCTTTAGTCATTCTTTAAATTTTTGTTTGATGGCTATCGGCAACATATATTAATTAATTTATTTGCATCACTATCAATGTGTAAATATATACATATTACAGACGTCATCTATTTTACTTTCCACCTGCTTCATATGATTTTATCAAAATTTTATCTATTTTCTATTTTATTCCAGTTAATGGGTCGAACACTTCCTCTAGTGCTGTAAGCAGTGCAGAGGGGAAAGGACAAATGGTTGATACTACCAACAGTCCAGAAAGTCTCCAAGAATTTCTCAAGTCATTTCCAAAGAAGGATTTGGTTCGCTCAAGTTTCGACAAAGAAAGGAAACAATTTGGTCCGTCAAGATGTAAAATGACAGAACCAAATAAAGGAATAAAAGGGTGTGGCAATCTAGAGCCGAAGAAAACATCATCAAATAGTTCTGCCTTCACCCAGGGCCAGACTTCTAAGAAGTTGCCGAGGAAGGTGGAGCATCCAAATACGGTTCTATCACCCAATCAGGAATCTCCTGACTTTGTGGCTGCAAAGACTTTGATTTGTAAGAACACGGCCTGCAAGGCTGCACTAGCTATCGAAGATACATTTTGCAAACGGTGCTCATGTTGTATATGCCACATGTTTGATGACAACAAGGACCCAAGTCTTTGGTTAGTCTGTTCTTCCGAACACGGTAATTCAGATGGTTGTGGACTATCGTGCCACATAGAATGTGCTCTTCAACAACAGAAAGTAGGAGTCGTCAATCTTGGGCAACATATGCAACTTGATGGGAGATATTGCTGTGCCTCTTGTGGGAAGATCTCTAGTATCATACAGTATGTACTTGTACCTACTAAAAATGAACGATATTTCCATTTTTTTCTGATAATATGCATCCTTTTATTCTGTTTAATTTTATGTTTTTTTAAAGTTATACTTATGAAATCACTAATAGGCTTTCTTTGATATTCTATTTAATTTTTTCTCACTTATTTACTCATGTTTTTGTCCTAGATTTTGGAAGAAGCAGCTCATGATTGCAAAAGACGCCCGGCGCCTAGATGTTCTTTGCTACCGAATAGCTTTGAGCTATAGGCTCTTAGAGGGCACTGCACATTTTAGTGAATTGCACGACATCGTCAGCGAGGCGAAGTTAAAGCTGGAGACTGAGGTTGGTGAGATCACCGGAGTTTCAGCCAAGATGGCTCGTGGAATTGTAAGTAGGCTGTCTATATCCGCCAATGTGCAGAAACTCTGCTGCCTTGCAATTGATAAGGCTGACAAATGGCTGAACTCCGTTGCTCAATCAAACACGGACAACAGAGGTTATAGTGATTGTCAGTTGCTGTTACTATCCAGTCTCAGCCAATGTTTTGTTTCCGGCTAACACTTCCACTTCCTTCTTTCAGAGGGCGGCTCCCTTCCTGCTGCCTGTAAGTTCCAATTTGAGGATGTAACGTCATCTTCGGTGGTGATTGTTTTGAAAGAGACTTGCTCTTCATCATGCAATTCTATCCAAGGCTACAAACTTTGGTATGGGAAGAGCAGAGATAAATCACCGGAAAAGGAACCTGTAGTTTTCCCTAAATCTCGCAGAAGGATCTTTATATCTAATCTCCAGCCTTGCACAGAGTATACATTTCGAATAATTTCCTTCACCGATAGGGGTGACTTTGGCCACTCCGAGGCAAAATGCTTCACCAAGAGTGTGGATATTATCCGAAAAAGCTCAGAAAATTTTAGGGTCGATGGTGGCTTCTCTCTTGGCAAGAGAAGAGCAAAGCCGCACCCCTCCTGTTTGTCTGGTTTTAGAGTACGAGACCTTGGCAAAATCTTGCGTGTAGCTTGGGCAGAGGAGCATGGTGGCATTGATGGTTTTTGTAACGATAGCATGGAAGAGGAATCTTGCGAGGGAGATGGAATTTCAAATTGCCAGACTGCCGAAGAAGGAATATGTGAATTTGTGTCGCGGTCGCTTCAATTTGTTCGACACGGGCTTGACCTTAATATAGTTTCTGTCCCTGATCTTAATGCGGAGATAACACCACTTTCTGAGTGCTCCCCTGGTGGAGACAATGGTTGCACCTCCGAGAAGAAAAGATCGAGCGGGTCCAATGGCACTGGCGACTCATTGATGTGGGCAGACAGGCCGGCTGGAGAGGTGCCTGCAGTAGAATCACACTCAGACCTCTGCAGGAATCATGCGATGACTATGAATGATGAAGAGGTCAGCACCTTGGTTAACTGCACGCCTCTTAGAGTCTCAAACGGTTCCATCGGCAGATTGGATGATAACTACGAGTACTGTGTGAAAGTCATAAGGTGGTTGGAGTGCAGAGGATACATCGAAAAGGATTTCAGGCTTAAGTTCTTAACATGGTTCAGCTTGAGATCCAGCGAACAGGAACGTCGAGTGGTCCATACTTTTATTAACACGCTCGTCGACGAACCTAACAGCTTAGCGGGGCAGCTCGCGGATTCATTCATGGATATAATACATTGCAAGAGGCCAAGGAATGGCTTCTGCAGTAAATTGTGGCACTGACATCACTGACTCTCCATTCTTTCAGGAAGGTATTAGGTTAGAGTTTCTTAGATCTTTGCTACATTTATAACCCTCTTAGTGGGCTCTTCCAACACTTGAATTGTTTCTCCTGCAGATGATGTGCAGCCATAGGATGCAGTTCTGCTGTCTCTTTTAGGAAAGCGTTCTTGCCGCACGGTCGGCTAGGCTTGCTGTGTTTTTGCTCTCATTTAATTTCTTCTCATTTTCTTGTACTATGTTTCTGACACAATCAGGCTGGCTAATTATTGCGAGCTACTATTGATATTCAAATGTGTGTTTTTAAAAAATTCTCTTGAGAGGGTTTCATATGAAGATCTGCCAAAAAATCTAAAACCTGTCAGCT
This sequence comes from Ottelia alismoides, assembly GCA_037367405.1. Classification (NCBI taxonomy): domain Eukaryota; kingdom Viridiplantae; phylum Streptophyta; class Magnoliopsida; order Alismatales; family Hydrocharitaceae; genus Ottelia; species Ottelia alismoides. The sequence goes on along the minus strand of JAZKJV010010581.1, from coordinate 43,469 downwards.
GAGAATCCATTAGTGCTATTGGATTGTGGAAAAATGCAATAGACCTCAGCAATTGGAATTGGAATTGAAAATGGAGCTTTACAGTACTTTGGGTCCTTCAGATGTGGGATATCGTTCCCTTATCTCGAGATAAAGGGATCTCATGCAGGATAATAAATCACATGATAAGTGATAATATCGTGGTTACATCGGATCTTTGTTTACCATATTTATTCTTCAAAATAGCCGAACAAGAGAAAGAATGTAAACTTTATTCCTTATCCCTCATCCAAGCGTGAAGAGAAGGTATTTATGGTGGCATTCCTCTGCATGAGCTTTGATACAAGCATCAAACCAGAGAACGGTCGGTAGACGAGGAGGTCCGGCTCCAAGTCTTTACGTGCACCAACCGGTGAAGACTCTGCCTTCTGCTTCACCAGGACAAATTTGTTCATTCATGTCATTAAATCTAATATCACTCAATATGCAATGACAAAATCTATTGTGTTTGAGTAGATGTTTAAGCATGTATTGTAACCATTCATTTCATTCATGTTAAATTATGGATGAAAACGGATGGGATAGGCTGATTTCATATCCGCATTTGCTTCATCTATATCGAATACAGATACAGATATGGATATGAGTTAGATATGAATTTAGTGAACCATATCCTAATGTAATTGGATGTGAATTCAGATCACATATTCATCAGATATGAATCTTGACCTAATAAAGAGTGAATATGAATCGAGTAGATACCAAGTACGAAGTGATTTTAAAAAGATACCGTTACAATATGCACACTATAATAGAATTATTTAGCCAACCAGTAAAGGTTATAGTTTCAGAGGGGTTGCTCTACAGATATAATCATCAAAGGGTGGAAGACAACTTGATGATTCTCCAATTATGATTCCTATGAAGTTGTCAAGGCAAAGAGGCGTAGTGGTTGTTGGAGATTGGGGGGATTAATGGACTTGGGTTAGCGTAGTTCTTTACTAGACACAATATTATATATGTATGTATGTGTACATGTCTATGTATATATTATTTTGTCTTAGGATATTTAGATCCGAATCTGAATCTTTTACTGTTAACATATCCATGTCCATTTTCAGGATCTTTTTATAACTCGATTGTCATCAAGTAAGCTAACGACAACTCTCTCCTGTTGACAAACTGATAGGCAAACTCCTAACCTACAAAGTTGAGAAAACTTAGACAGTCGAAGTAGATGGCGAAGACAAGAAAAAGAAAGGGATTGCACTTCATGTGATAGAGTCTACCTCAGAAGACAGCTCAGAGGATGACCTAGCCATGTTCACTAGGAAGTTCAAGAAGTTCCTCAAAAGAAACGACACAAAAAAAGGAAGCGATCAAGAGTGCTTCAATTGTAAGAAGAAAGGATTGTCCTCTCCTCAAAAGAAGCAGTACGCAAGAACCTCGAAGTCATGACTCAAGCAAAGGAAAGAAGATAGTCAACGATGAGCGGAGAAAAGGCCACAGACACCATCGCAAGTATCCAAAGAGAAAAGATTTTCAAGCCACGAGATTCTTTTGACTCTGAATCCGACACTTCAACATCTTCTGTGAGTGGATTAGATGTTTCCCACAAAGAAGAAGCCTTGCTCGGATTCATAGCTCTCAAAGGAGAAGAGGTAATTTCTGAAGAACCTTCTTTAGATGAATTACAAGAAGCTAATTCTGATTTACATAGTTTAATGTTAAAGTTGAAAAAGGAAAATAAGTTGAAGATCATTCAAAAGAGACTAGCTCTATGAAGGATCATATTGGAGAACTCACTTCCAGTTTGTCTCTTTCTGAAAAATAGCATGAAATTGAAATTAAACTGACTAAGATAAACATATATAAGCTAGAAACTACTGTAGGAAAATTATAACGAAACACACATACCTTAGTTAATGATCTAGCAAAATTCACTAAGGGAAAGGAGAACCTAGTCAAATTACTAGGAGGTAATTATCATAGTAGAACTAAGTATAGCTTAGGGTACAACCTAGAAAAAGGATAGTTGTTCTAAATCTGCTAAATTTGTAAAACCTGCTTTGTTTACTAAAAAGGTTTAAGTAAAATTAAAGTCAAAAAAGGTAATGGAACCAAGAAGTAATCTAAGGAACCATACTAACACTCCAAGGACCCAAAAGCAACTAGATACTGAAAAATCTGCAAATTATTTTGCAGAAACCAGGGTTAATCAAAGGAGGTAGATTGAACGTCCATTCATGACCAGGCTATATTTCAAAGGAAAGAAAGCTAGACCGTACTGGCAAATTGATCACGGACAACAGTTGCAAGGATTGAACTTTATTTTGGACGCTCGCAAAGGATAGGATATTTTCATGCTTTGGGGAGTAAATGTTATATTCTTAACACTAAGAAAACCTTACAAGTTTGATCCTAGAGTTACTCTTCGAGAAGCAAAGCTTACATGATATTAAATAAGAAAATAATAACTGATGTAGAAACGGTCAAGGTTTCAATTGATGATAACTTTAGCAAGACTCGTCAGCTACAAGAATTAGAATTGAGGAAGATGCTCAAGTATATCCTTCCAGTGTCCCTGAGAATAGTGATCCTCATGGTTACCTAAGGATTTTAACTTTGTTAGAGATCGCCCAAAGGTGGTGATTGGGGACATATAGAAAGGAATCCAAACACGATCGTACTTAAATTCGTTTGTGATATCTGTGTTTGTATCATCATCGGAGTTGAAGTCTATTGATGAGACTTGCAACATTGATTCTTGATTAATGACAATGCGAGATGAACTTGTTCAATTTGAGAGAAATCAAGTATAGGAGCTTGTGCCCAAACTTGAAAACCACACGGTTATTGGAATCAAATGGGTTTTTAAGAACAAATTGGATGAGTCGGGGATAGTTGTCATTAACAAGGCAAGACTTGTTACTCAAGGATATACTCAGCAGGAAGGCACAGATTTCAACAAAACCTATGCAACCGTTGCAAGGATTGAGATAATCAGAATGCTTTTAGATGTCTTTTATAAGTTTATCTCTTTAATAAGTTTTGTCATCAACATTTTTTTGAAACTTCATGGAATACTAATACTAAAGAAGTGTCTAAGTCGATCATAGTTTTTATAAAATTTTGAACTTTAATCCATGAACTAGATGTAGTCTGTAATCCATAAACTTTTATTTTTTAACTTTATTAGATTCTATTTCATTCTTAGAAAATAATAGTTAATTCTAGTTAAACAAAATAATAGTTACTTTTGTATTATATCAACTCCAATTCGTGAATTACATAATTGTTTTTGTAACATGCAAGATTACATTTCATTGTTTTATTTTGAGATGTGTCATTTTGTACTCAACAATATGTAATTCACAACTGCTTATTGTAAAATAGTAGTGTATTTTTAATACTCCATATGATTAAATCATGTCAAGATCTACTAAGCATCTCATGAAATATAGAAATATATCACATTAATCTATTCTAAAATAATGATTCCTTCAAAATAAGGAAATTAGCCTTTCCTTCATTTTTTAAAATAACATATAGAAGGAAAAATATTCAATCTCCAGTAGTGGTTACCTTATATGTATCACCAAATATAATCCATATTTTCATTTTATTTAGTGGAAGCTAGTAGTAGTTCCCAATTAGATGGTATTTCTCTCTTAATAAAATAATAAATAGCTTTGTATTATATCAACTTCAATTCATGAATAGCTGAATTGATTTTGTAACATGCATGATACAGTTCATTTTTTTTATTATGAGATATATAATTTTCCAACCCACAGTATGTAATTCACAAATGCTTATTATAAAATAGTAGAGTATTTTTTATATTCCATATGATTAAATCATTTCAAGTTCTACCAAGCATCTCATCAATTATAAATATAAATCATGTATTCCAAAACAATGATTCCTTCAAATAAAGAATATATCATTTCGTTCATTTTTAAAAACAACATCCATAGAAGGGAAACACATCAAATCCTCAGGAGTAGTTATCTTGTATGTATCCCCCAAAATATTTCATATTTCATTCTATTTAGAGGAAGCTAGCAACAATTCTCGATTTAGATTGTATTTTATTCTTAACAAAATAACAATCAATTTTGTATTATATCGGCTCCAATTTGTGAAGAGCTGAACTAATTTCGCAACATACATTTCATTGATTTTGATGAGATATATCATTTTTTAACCAACAATATGTAATTCACAAATGTGTATAGTAAAATAGTTGCGTATTTTTTATTTTCCATACAATTAAAACACGCTAAGTTCTACCAGGCATCTCGTCAATTCTAGAAATGAATCGCATGAATAAATTTCAAAACAATGATTACTTCAAATATGGAAATTAATATTTCATGTATTTTTTAAATAGCACATGCAGAAGGAAAAACATTCAATCCCCGAGAGCAGTAATCTTATATGTATTCTGATGCTTTTTTTATTTTAAGAAGAGTCGGCCAAAATTGTAACTTAATATGCAATATGTCTCTTAGCATTGATGATCTTATTTTTTCCAAGATCCACAACAAGTTTTCAACTGGTAATTTGTAAAATATCCTCTTTACATCCATTTATATTGCGTATTTTTGTAAAACTGTGCTTCCTTTTTAATACATTCTTTAAAGAGCTAAATCAAATTAGTGGTCAATAGTGTATTTGAAAAGCATACTTTTGTAAAATGGATCAACATTTTGTAAATTTCTCATTTATATTTCAACTTATAGTCACTCACATAGAGAACTTTTTGTTTCTCATCTTTTCTAATTCAAAAAGGAAATTCATGTTGTATATCTCTAAAAATAGCATGCTTCCTTCATTAATTGTCTTCACATGATATGCTTAAGTTACAGGCAAATATCCAAATTTTCTGTTCAAAGTTAATTTCTAATTTGGAGGTCATCAATCTTATTTGTAAAATTTACACCATGATTGTAGGATACTATTGTATTTTGTAAAATACTAATTCTAATTTAACATGTCAAACTGCTTTATTTGGAAAGTACAACTGTGTCTTTCTTTATTTTCCCGCTTAGTAAAAAATCAGAATTTTCAAATGACATTTCTTTATTATTTATTACTTTCCATTTTATCCTTTCCATCATTTTAGGAAAGTTGTTATCACCAAAACCACCTTGAGATTGTAGAGTGGTTTTGATCTAAGCCATTCAATCTTGATCCAGAGACTTGTATTGGTGGCTTTCCATGTATACAAGAAAGGGTCACCTCATTGGAAGGGCCCCATATATATATATATAGAGAGAGAGAGAGGGCTTATCCAGAGAGCACATGGCCCATTTGAGTTTTGGTGAGCACCAAACGTGGGCGCGCCACGTGTATTTCTATTTGAATGGTTGTCTATTTCGAAGGAGCACGATTTTGGAAGGATATTAATATGTTTGAGCATTTATATTTCCAATTATACCGAGTCCTTAAAAAAAGGAAGACTGTTTTAGAAAGATAAATTCAAATTATTAATTTCGTACCGAAGAAATAGTCATTGTATATTTGATTAGTAATGTATATATTGTACTCAAGTAATTATGTGTTACGAGATCAGTAATACTGAAACATTTGTCAGTATTTTATATCTGTAATATTACATTGTACAGAGATCAGTAATTGATTCATGTTACTCAAGTAACATATTCAGTTCTCAAGTAATTATTGTTGTCATATCAGTAATGAAGTAGGAAAACTACTAATGTCCATACAATGATTACTGATTACAAATGTTCATTTTACTGAACTCATTTTGATTGTTACTAATGTTATATTTACTAAATCCTTTGAGTGTTACTGACGCACCTCTTATTTACTTGTATAATCTTTTTAGTCAATTATAATGTATATGAAAATTACTGATCATTTATTATGATTTTACTAATTTCATAACAACTACTTACTTGTCCAGTTATATATATATTACTGAATTTTAAACCATATAATAAAATGACGTAAATTACTGATCGTTGTTTGGGTATTACTAATCTCGTGATAAGCATTTACTGGACTATTGTATATATATTACTGATTTCATTTGTTTGTTTGTTGTTACTTAACTTTATATCATTTTGACTGAATCTGATTTGAAGACAACATTCTGAATATAATTGATTCAGTAAGAATGATAGGAGAACAAGTAACTTTCACGTTTGTCTCAGTAACTTTCAGGTTTGTCTCAGTAACTTTCACATTTGTCTCAGTAAAAATATACATATGTCTCATGATTCAAATCCAATTGCAGGTCATTCATCGTTGTTTCTTCTGATATGATGCTCTCACGATCCAATGTTTCATTTTTTATTTTTTTTATCTACGAATGATGTTGTGAGATGTAAAACATCAGAAGTATTCCAGCATCTGACATACCTGAAATAAAAATGAATTAGTAAACCAATAGTTGAAGTTGTAAGAACTAAAGAGGGAGCAGTAACAATTATGTAGGTAATAGTAAATTAAAATATCATCTCAGTAAACAATGTAATAACATTAGTAACTCAGTACATTTTCAAAGTAAAGGCATGAAAAGTAACAATTGTGTTAACGATGGTAAGATAAAATATCTTATAAGTAAACTAAGTAAATACATTAGTAATTCAGTATAAAAGATTTAGTAAGAATGACAAACTAACAAGTAATACGCAGTAGATACATAAGTAACTAGCGATTGATAATGAACCAGTAAGAATAATATATAGAAAAGTAATTCATGCCATGTTGTCAGTAACTTTGACGAATGCATTAAGTAACTTAATAAAATTGAACATGATCCTTCTGAAGAAGAGTTTTCATGATACAAATCCAATTGCAAATCATCCATCGTCGATCCTTCTCATATGATATTCTGACGATCAAAATCCAATAAAGAATCATTGTTTACCATTGCTTCTGAGATATCATGATTCAAATACAATCGCAAATAATCCATCACGTTAAAAACTGAAATCGAAACCTCAATATATTAGCAATAAAATTAAAACTTGAACATAAATATTAAATATTCCCAATACCTTTTATTCGAATACAGCTATCGCCGAAAGAATCAACAACAATTTTTTTTCCGTGAGATCGATCGATCGCAGAGCTCCAGAATATATGACAGATCGTTCAAATGAAGTTGCCATACAATATGTTATCAAAACGATACTATTACTAAATATGGAAATCATTAATTTATAAAATTAATCGATGCTAAAAACGTGGGATTGGAAGTTAATATCGGATTGAAAGTTAAGATCGGACGGTCAAAAAGATGGGCGCATGGAAACTCAAATGGGCCCTGTGCGCATTGGATAATTATCCTATATATATATACACCCTTTCAAATGAGGTGAGATCTCACCAATATTATGGTGAACCATCAATCGGATTCGTCAGATCTCAATCTGACGGTAGCATTAAAAACCATGTCCAAAAGGGCAATTCTGTCATCTCAATTTTATTAAATTCGAGGTCTATTAAATAGTTTCGAAATGCCATTTATAAGCTTTTATGGATTTCATATTTTCCGTGATATCATTATTGATCAATTTCCAAATTTATTCTGAACGATTTGAATTCAATCATATCTTAGTATATTCCAGTGAGTTTCTGTAAAACTAATTTTCTATTTTGTAATTTCATTAATAATTTCATTTTGTTACTATTTTTTTTGTAAATGGGTATTTTCGTTTTGTAAATTGGTGTATGTGTTTTGTAAAATCCATCGAGGTTTTGTAGGAGAAATTTTCTTCTTTGTAAACTCCATCGAGGTTTTCTTCTTTGATTGAATCTTTGTAAATGTATCTCGTTCCTTTGTAATATTCTCGCCACTTTTGTAAAAACTCATGATCACCTTGTAAAATTTATGAGGAGCTCTACAAGATAAGAAATCGATAATGAGATTTGTAAAAAAAGTTAATCAATATGTAAAATCAAATATCAATTATGTAAGATAAGTATACCACAATGCAAATCCGTCGTCGTCGTCGTACGCCATATGCGAACCTACACCACCTTGCGTCGTCGTCTTCCCCATGTGTGTCACCGCACCACTGTCTCCTCTCTCTTCATCTTCCTCCTCCGAGACACCTCCTCCAGGTCCGATGCTCATTACCGTCGCTCGTCCTCATTGCAACATTCTACGTCTGATGCTCATTACCGTCACAACCACCCATCGCCTCGATTTCTAGGTTGCAACCCGCCTCCGTCACGTGTAGCCGTGATCTCTAGGTTGCATCCGTCCTCCGCCTCAGCCATGTGCCATCACGACGTGATTTTGCCAATCCCATTGTTGCCGTCATGAGAGAATGAGAGAGAGACAATGTAGATTAGACTTTTGAGTTGCCTCATTCTATATTTAGAATTTAACAAATGATCAAAATAGGTTTCTTACCATTTAAATAATATAATTAATGGGTCATTAATCATAACCGCATGATTTGAATCAAACGGATGAGGTGGACGACTCACCAAAAAAGTGGTGAGACTCTGCCTCATTTGAAGTTTCTTTTATATATATATATATATATATATATATATATATATATATATATATTATATGAGTTAAATAAGGCTACACCCTGGGTTGGCTTGGCTATTCTCACCCCCATTTTCCTCCTATTTTTTTATTTTTTTGGATTATATATTTATATATATTCATCATTATATCCCCCTAACATGTCATTCCAATTTCGTCAGAAACAAAGACTCTTATGCCCTCCATCTGAAGGGGGTCAATTTCAGCAATTCCGAGACCGTTAAAATTTGACAGTCTTGATGGAGGGGATAGAAGTCTCGTATTTAACTCGATTTTTAATAACACTATGGTGACATATTGTGATCTAAATTTCAATAAGTTTAATTTCAGAAAAATAAAAATACATGGGAAAAGGGGTGAGAGCATGTAAGTAGCTACACTCAGGGAGCATATTCCTTTTTCCCTATGAGAGAGAGGGGGGTTGATCATGTAAGAGTCAGAAACTGTGAGAGCATGAGAGGAGTGAATTTGGATCACTAAATTCTGCTCTTCTCTCTCCTCCTGCAATCAATGAGGAGAGAGATGATGAAATCTAGTGGTCTAGAATCAGTCCTCTCATGCTCTCACAGATTTTTGGCTCTCATAGGATCAGTCCTATACATACATACATATATATATGTGGATTTAATGGGGTTGCCCCACCCCCTATTTCGGTATTTTTTATGTTTTTGAAAAATATCACCATGTATATTCGTCCCTATATCCCTCCTATATGCCATTCGAATTTCGTTAGAAACAGAGACTCCTACAGCCTCCATCGAGATAGTGTCGATTTAAAAAATCTTGCAATCGTTAAAAAAATGACTGTCTGGATGGAGGCCTTAAGAGTCTCTGTTTCTGACGGAATTCGAATGGCATATAGGAGGGATATAGGATGAATATAAATGACGATATTTTTCAAAAAAATAAAAAAATATCGAAAATGGTGCGGGGGCAGTCCCATTAACCTCTCTCTATATATATATATATATAGAGAGAGAGAGAGAGAGAGAGAGAGTGTGTGTGTGTGTGTGTGTGTGCGCGCGCGCGTGTGTGTGTTAAATGAGGCTGCACCCTGGGAGCAACCAACAGGTTGTTCCCACCCCCATTTTCCCCCCATTTTTTATTTTTATTTTTTGGAAAATGAAAATATGTATATTCATTACTATATCACCCTAACATGACATTCCAATTTCGTCAGAAACAGACTCCTATGCCAAAAACATCCATTGTTTTTTTTAAATGAATTCATGTGGGATTTAGATCACCATATATCATCATGATGTCATTAAAAATTCAACTTAATTCAAGACTTCTAACTCCTCATTCAAGACTGTCAGAATTTAAAGGTCTTACAATTGCTGAAATTGAGTTGTCCAGATGAACATGTTAAGAATGTTTGTTTTAACCGAAATTTGAAACACATATTCCACTAATAATACTAAGTAAATCTCCCAAGGTTTTATTTTGAAAATTAATATATAATGGACGTTTTTGGTACCGATGCATATACAGTTACATGCACCTTGGTGCAAGCTCCTCATCTTGTGTGTGTGTGTGTGTGTGTGTGTGTGTGTAGAGAGAGAGAGAGAGATGATCTCGTGGGAGCCCCAGATTGTGAGAGCATGAGAGTAGTGGGCAGTGACCACTAGATTCTGCTCATCTCTCTCCTCCTCCAATCAACCAATGTGTGATGAGCATAATCTTGTGGTATGGACTTCCTACTCGCATGCTCTCAGAGTTTAGAGCTCTCACAAGATCAGCCATATACATACATATATATATATATATACGCATATATTTATATGGGATTTATCCAATGGGCCCTATGCCCATTTGGGTTTTTGTGAGCATCCAATTGCAGCCGTCCATCTACAATATTCAATCCCAAAAAATAGGAACTAGTTTTCGAATGGAAATAAAATAAAATCAGAAAATTCATTTTTTCCACAATAGTAAACCTTCATGGAAATGTTTTGATTGTATCGAGAGGTGATTGACATCGCCATTTGCAACGCCATACGATCGTTCTTGTAAACTGAGATGCGGATTTTGTAATCTTAAGCGATTGTTTTTCTCCAATTCAAGGTATTGTATTTGAAATGGAGGTGTTTTTTTTCACTCATCATACTATCTAATAGTTTTTTCCCTATATTATTTTCAAACTCGATGGATGATTTACGAATTTACTTTAATCATGATTTATCAGAAAAATGATGAATGATGCTCCCAATTTAATTTGGATCGTGAGAAGTTCGTATCAGAAGGAGCGACGATGGATGACCTGCAGATGGATTTGATTCATGGTCTGTAGTCATAATTGATTTTTGTCCAAGGTTACTTTGAAAATATATTTAGTTATTGATGTGTTTACTAAATTTACTTATAAGATATTTTATGTTACTATTGCTAACACAATTGTTACTATTAATGTATTACTTTTAAAATATAATAAGTTATTGATGTATATACTTAATTTACTCATAAGATATTTTATGTTATTATTGCTAACACAATTGTTACTTTTCATATGTTGCTTAACGTATTACAAGTAACAAAACACAAGTTTAGTAATTTGCGTGTGGCTATCAGTAACACTTGACGTATTACAAGTAATAAAATAAGTTACCTAAGAAAAGAGGGGGTGGTTTGATAGTAGTTCAAAATGGATAATAGAATAAGTAAGATTGAGAGAAGCATCGGTAACATGTAGCAAATTGAAAAGAGAGAAGACAATGGAACCTGTAACTTCAAATAATTATAAAAAAATGCGAGACCAGTAACTTACGTATTGTTATAAGTAACACTCGACGCATTGTAAGTAATTAAAAAGACTATATAAGTAAATAAGGGGTGTCTCAGTAACATTCAAAGTATTAAGTAACTATAAAATTAGTAACAATCAAAATGAGTTCAGTAATATGGATATTTGTAATCAGTATTTGTTATATGGACATTAGTAATTTTTACCTTCACCTTTGAGTATAATACTTATCTCGCTACAAAAATTATTTGATTTATGAATATGTATTACTTAAGTAAAATGCATGAATTATTGATTTCTGTACAATGTAATATCACAAATATAAATTACTGACTATTGTTTTCAGTATTACTAATATCACAACAAATAATTACTTGAGTACAATAAGTACATTACCGATCAAATATACAATGAATGTTTCTTCGACCCGAAATTAAGGATTTGAATTTATCTTTCCAAAATCGTTTTCATTTTTTAAGGACTCGGTATAATTGGAAATATTAAAGGCTCAAACATATTAACATCCTTCCAAAACTGATATCCTTCGAAATAGGAAACCTTTCAAATGAAAATACGCGTGGAGTGGAGAGTATGGATGAAATAAATGTGAATATATTCGTATCTAATCCGCTACCATATTTGTTTTATACATATTTTGACATTCGTATTCGTATTCGTTTTTAAATGGATGTAGATATGGATATCACTTTGACATTCGCTAATATTCACATTCGTATTTGTATATTCGTTTTTGTACATAAGTATAGTAGGAAATTTATTTATAACTATGCATAACAACAATTTATGATTACATTCACCATTATTGATATAAGGGATATTTACACCCATAATCCTGAGTAATCTCGTAATTACCCCAGAAACCCTTGATAATCACGAATTACATCCAGAACCCTGAATAATGCTTAACCTTTACATGTCATAACCCTGTGTCAAGTTCCTTCATAATTCTCCGTTAATTCTGACCGGAAAAGTTATACGTTAACAATTTTGCCCTTCAAAACACATCATATTTATAACATGATGCCACTATATATATGAAACAAAATGAAACCCCAAGGTCTCCGGTCGGAGCTTCCCCTGTGTGCACCTCCCCCTGCAAGCTCCCCCCTCCCGCCGCTCGCTCCAGCAGCCCCCGTCCCGGCGCACCTCTGCCCTGCAACCCCTGCCCCCGCGTGCGTCCCCCCCCCACCCCCCGTGCCCCGCCACCGTCCTTACCCTGCCCGAGCCCGCAAACCCCTAGCCCTTACCCCACTCTCGCAGCCCCCCCCCCTCCCCAGGTCTACAAGCCCCTTCCATCGGCCGCCTGCCCGCACGCTCCCGCTGCTCGCCCGCGCCACCCCCCCCCTAACGCCCGCAAGCCCCAACCCTCGCCCCCTTCCCGTCGCTCGCCGCCCGCAAGTCCCAACCCACACACCCCCACCCACCGCAAGCTCTAGCCCTCGCCTCCCTCCCCCGCACCCGCAAGCTCCAGCGGCTCCCTGCCAGCTGCTCCAGGCCAAGCCCCAGGTCGGATCTCTACCCCGTCGCTGTCCGCCGCCTCCTTCCGTGAATGACCCCAAAAGCTCTAGTGCTCGAACCCACCTCCTCTTATCCTGCCTTTTTTTATTAATCTTAGCCGTTAGATCATTGATTGGGTTAGATTTACTCAACCATCTGGTTGAGTTAGTGAACTAAAGTAACGGAAGGTTATGAGTGTAAAACGGAGTGGTTATTTAGAGTTCTGAATGTAATTGTGATTATCGAGGGTTTCTGGGGTAATTACGAGATTACTCAGGGTTATGGGTGTAAATATCCCTTGATATAATTATTATGAAATTATAATATATGATATATCTAAGTTATGTGTAAACCATCCTAAACGTGTATATTTTAGTTAATCTATTAAATATTCACGTTATTATTCACATTTGATTAGTATTCGTTTTACATTCGTATTCGTTTTTAAGGATATGGTAACACATTTTTCACATCCGACAATATTCGTATCCACATTCGTATTTGTATTTTAAAATGAATAACGATATTATTATACCTTTATTCGTATCTGTATCCGACCGTTTTCATCTCTATGTGGAGAGCCTACATTTGGTGCTCACCAAAACTCAAATGGGCATGGGACTCATTGGATAAGGCCCCCCTCCCCCGCTCCCTCTATATATATATATAATATCGTTCCAATAGATTTCATTCAAAATTCCATCCTTTTTTATTTTTTAGTATTTTTATTCCATACTTTTTTATTTTTCTGAAATGAAACCTATTGGAATTGAAACCTATTGGAATTTTTCTGAAACATATTGTGATCTAAATTCCAATAGATTTCATTTTAGAAAAATAAAAAAGTACGGAAGAAAAAGGTGGGAGTAAGTAAATTGGCTGCTCCCATGGAGCAAACTCTACGGGGGAAAATGATTGGAGCATGTAAGTTGGCTACTCCCATGGAGCATACTTCTTTTTCCCATATATAATATTTTAAAATATTATATATGGGAAAAACGAGTATGCTCCCTGTGAGTATCAACTTACATGCTCCCACTCTTTCCCCCCACACTTTTTTTCATGAAATAAAACCTATTAGGATTTAGATCACAATATATCACATGGTATCATTCAAAATTCGACTTAATTCGAGACTTCTATCCCTTCTATCAAGACTGACAAATTTTAACGATCTCAAAATTGTTGAAATTGACCTCCTTCGGATGGAGGGCATAGGAGTTTATGTTTCTGACGAAATTGGAATGGCGTGTTAGGGGGATACAGTGATGAGTATAAATATTTTTATTTTCCAAAAAAAATAAAAAATGTGGGTGGGAGAAGCCCATTGACTTCTCCCATGGAGCAGCCTCAATTAACTATATATATAGGAAAAACTTCAAATGAGGTGATATCTCACCACTTTTGTGATGAATATGGATTTTTATATCTTAATCACGTGACTGAGATTAAATGTGGTTTAATGGTATTTTTATTAATGAAAACTCCTTTTTCATCAGTCATATTCTAAAAATAGAATGTGACAACCCTAGATCCTATTTTTGCGGTGAGCCATTATGTTTCCATTCTCTCTCTCTATTGATTGACGATGACACCCCCTCCCCCTCTCTCGCGATTTATCAATGGCGGTACACATCCTCTCTCTCTCTCTCTCTCTCTCTCTCTCTCTCTCTTTCGATTCCTCGACGGCGATGCCAAAATCCTCTTTACGCAAAGATTCTCGATCGCTGAGAATGAAGCCATGGAGGAGACGGTCCAGAGGAGGATCGCAAAGTGTGGTGATGGTGGAGCCTCATTTCAACCATTGTACGACAACAAATTACTCCCGTCAGAATACAATCGACGGCCTTAGTAAAAACCACCAATAGAGAATCGAAACCACTAAGACTCTATTATTGAATTTCTATTTATAGGAATTTACCATATTCTATCAATGACGACAGATATGGTGAAAATAAATTGAATTCCACTTTTCACGTGGATTAGTTATGTTCGAATTGAATTCTCTTTCTTTCAAAAATGTGGATTTTTCATTAACATTCTATTTCCCTACTATTCAGAACTTCTCGGCATATCTCTAGTTCTTTTTCATATATTTCTTATCAAACTCCGTGATAGTCAATGGAATTCGACGAAATAGCAGATTGCACATTTGACAGAGATAATGCACAGGTAAATGTACATTTTCTATTTTTTGTTAATCGATATGTTTGCAAATTGTGAGAACTATATTAATTTTCGTTGAAAGATGAACTGTTTCTTTAATAGAAATCATATTAGATGCTAGTATTTTTTGAATTAATATATTAATTTGGCATTAATATATTATTTTCGTCCAGTTATCTGACGGAGATGGTGAAGTTATTGGAGTGGTGGAAAGAACTGATGATAATTCGCATCAACCATGTATTCCGAATGACAAAGATGTTTCAAAGCATCAGAGACCTTGTTCATTTATATGATATTGGAAAAATAAATGTTTATTTTTGCGCAAACTCGGTATATTTTGTGTTAGCGTTCATCATTTTACATCAATGAACTATAATTTACACCCTTGAACCTCATTTTACACATACTGTTTTCTTTTTTATACTTGCAACTTAATACAACACAACTTATATTGTCTTTATGCTCTATATTCGAAAATACTTAATGTGACTGCCAGATATTCTGGATGCAAATAGAGACCAATCCATCATATTCCTTGTAGGATATGATGTAATACCGCCCTGATAGTTGCTAATACCAGTCCATTATTTGATAACTTACATATAGGTGCCTCATTTTTACATCAATGAACTATATTTTACACCCTTGAACCTCATTTTACGCTTACTGTTTTCTTTTTTAAAACTTGTTATTATTAATCATTCTTGCTAATTCATCTATAATTATTTAAATTCCTTCAGGTTTCGACCACTCAATCAATGACATTATCAGTGGTATTACACCCCATATAGGCCAAACATTTCTATCTATTCAAGATGCATATAAATTTTATGAGACATATGCAACAGAGATTGGATTCAATGTTAGGAAAGCAAGCTCAAGAGTTGGTAAAGATAAGGTTTCCAAGGAGCGGATAATTATATTTAAATCATGTGTTTGCTGGAAAGAGGGGTTCTCTAAAAATACAGATAAAACACTGTCAGTAGACAATGCAAGAAGTGACGAGAGGGATGAATGTAATTTTTATAAGGAGGAGCGTCGTGTTGGCTTATCACGGACTGGGTGCAAAGCTTTCATGTCAGTTTCATTTAGGCCTGATCTCAAGGATTGGTTTGTATGAATTTTGAAGCTGAACACAATCACAATCTCGTTTCTCCATCTAAACGCAGATACCTCAGACCAAATAGACGTTTTTCAAAAGCCACAAAAATGCTTGTGAAGTCAATGAATGATGTGAACATACCTGTATCCAAGCAGTCAACGTTCATAAACATGTCTAGAGGTCAAGTTGGTAGTATTGTTCGAGATATTTACAACTTAAACAGAAAGGAGAAAAAAACAACGTATTGGGATGGATGTTCACCTTCTAATTGAACATTTTGAAAGTTGTAAGGCCAATACTCCTGATTTTTACTATGCTTACACAACCGATGATGATAACAGACTTACTCAGTGTATATGGATTGATAGTGCCTCTATTGAAGATTACAAATTATTCGGTGATACAATATCGTTCGATAAAACATATAGGACCAATGAATACAATCTGGTCTTTGGATCTTTCTGTGGTGTTAACCATCACGGTTACACAATTTTCTTTGGAAATTCATTCATGAGCAGAGAGACAACCGAGTCATTCTCGTGGTTATTTGAGAGATTTCTAGAAGTAATGAGTAAACATCCAATTTCTATAATCACATATGAAGATCCGGCAATTTGTGCAGCTGTTAGGATATGTTTGTCACATACTGTTCATAAATTCTACACTTGGCATATAATGGTCAAGCTTAAAAGTAAGCTTGAAAAGATTAAAGATATAAATGAAGTTCTCTCAGCATTTTCCATAGTTGTATGGAAAAGTATAACTATAATTGAATTTGAGCAAAGCTGGTGCAAGATTATTGATCAATATGATTTATCATCTAATGTCTGGTTGAATGAGAAATATAGCATCAGATTTAAATGGATTAGTTTATACCTTAAGGATTATTTTTGGGCTGGTCAGCGCAGTACACAGAGGAGTGAAAGTATGAATGCATTTTTGCAACACCACATCACTAAACAGAACTCTTTGCTGGAATTTATCTGTAGATTTCAAAGTGCAATTCAACGACGCAGGAAAAGAGAGAATGACATGAATAACATTGGTGAAGTATACACTCCAAAATCAAATTTCAAATGGAAGATGGAGGTACAGATGGTTCGTATATACACCAAGTTCATATTTTACAAATTTCGGTTTGAAATGAACGAAGTGAAGGAACTTAATGTTCGAACTCATTCGAACTCTATGGATTACTCTCAATATTTTGTGTCATATATTGGGAAACCCGACGAAGAATTATGTGTTTCTTCGTCTACGGAAAGCGATTTTCTTGTTTGTGAATGCAAGAATATGCAATTCTTTGGATATCCATGTAGCCACATACTTGCAGTTTTGAAGATACATAATGTGGAACTTCTGAATGAGGAATATATATTGAAAAGGTGGATAAGAACCATTAAAAAATCAGGAAATTATCCTATTTATGTGAAAGTTGCACACCAAGAAAGGTCGTCTCAGCTGAATCAATTGTGTTCGCATATTATTTCAGCTTCGGTCGAACAGGATGAGGACATATTCTTATTTGCTAAAGAAAATTAAGTGATTTATATAGCAATATTGATCTTATGATAAGTAACAAACCTTCTTCGAGCTTTACAACTGGGAACAATACAAATGTTCCAGATATGATTACTGAACCAGCTGTTAAAGAACCAAATGTTGCGAGAACGAAAGGAAGCGATCGCGGTGGTAGACCCAAGGGCATTGGCAATCGTATTAGATCGGAATCTGAGATGATAAGAAATAGAGATCGACAATGCAAATCTTGCCTCAAATACAATGTTGGACACGATTCTAGAAATTGTCCTAATAACAAATCGGCGAATCATGGTAAATTTTTAACATTCTTTACTTATTAATTTCTATTTTATGGTTCACTAATCCTTGTGCTTTATTCTGCAGTTGAGGACGACCGAAATTAAAATGAATTGATCAAATTCTTTTAATGTAAGAGTCTAATTTTTCTATTTTTATGTAGCATTTTATACATTTCATATAATACATTTTAATGTTGCTTATTATATTCATTTCAGTTTGTTTTATTTTTGCAGGATTGCAATTTACTGAAAGATGCTTGCCTGCAAATGAGCTTTGACGTTTGGCTGCTTATCAGACTTTGAATTTTTATTTTATATGTATTTTTTTTGCTTGTCGTATTTTGTTCAGTTATCATAGAATTCAAACAATGTGTTATTTATATTGTTTCAGTTCTGATGTAGCCCTCTGTGATATCATAACAGAGAGTATTTCAGCTTTGTGTTTTATTGTGATGTTAATGTTCAACATTCATCTTGAGCTTTCAGTCATATAATTTCAAAATCATATTATTTTGGATATATGTGTCATTCATTTCATTCTTGTCTAATGATTATGTTTTTCAGGGATTTTAACTGTTTAATTATACTTGTCCTTCATTCTTACTATACGAAATGTATACTAATCCTTATTAATTGTTGTTTAGTGCTTTGATATAAAAAATTGACACATTTCTGTAACACATGTTAATTTTACATTATTAAATATTGCTTATCAACAATCCTAACAATTGGAGTCAATATCTAGGTTATATGAATTCTTATTATATATTATATAGTCGGTAATACCTACTAATCAAATCAAGTAGTTTTATTTTATACTACAGATACATAATTTACAAATATAGGATGTACTTTACAATTGTATTCAATATTTTACATCTCTATGTAATAACTTACATATTCACTCAATATTTTAAATATCTTTATCATATTTGTCTTATAATAATTTTTCCATTATCAACAATTTTAAATCGTAGAACTTATATTATCATTCAATAAATCGTAGAACTTAAATGTTATGATTCCCTCTTGTACAAGAGCCATGAAATATGTATTCTTATTGTAGTTTAAGTATCGTAGCACTCCTACTTAAATATGGAGATATACTTTTTACAAATAGGTTCTCTATTTTACATATATTATTAATAATTTACATATTATTATCATAATTTACATAAATTGTCATTATTTTACAATAGGAACAATGGTTGGATGTATATTATGTAAAGGTTATCTGTGTCATATTCTTTATGGAAGTTTAGAGGTTTGTTTTATTGATTTCGTAACATACTATAACACATAGCACTTTAGTTCTTTATTGTTATGTGAAACTCTAACGTACGAAATCAACTATCAGTCTTATATTTTCAGTCCGTCACAACTTATATTACCATTCTATAATAGTTTTCATATATTTTCTAATATAACTCGTTATCGTATAAGATCTAAAGTAATATTATTTCGTATTGTATACTAATCATTGTACAAGTCCTTATCATTATTTTTTATATTGTAGTGGTGATCTACAATTTATTTGTGTATGTATTATATTACAGTTACTTACAATAATTTACATTCTTTTGTATAGAATTACAAATTTAATATATATTTTACACTCCCTATCATAACTTTCATCAAAAATTATGATTCTATCTGCAGGTACAAGTCTAAATCAGCAAGAGTAATAACAAACATTCAGTAATCATTGGGATGTGAATCTTTAACGTAGAAGATGATTTTCAACCATTGCTAAATATACTTGTAACCAGAAAACCATTTAATTATCAAGCATTGGAATTCTTATTTTGTCTACTTGTCAAACATGTATATATTGACTACAACATGTACAGATAGTCAACGCAAACATAGGATAATCATGATATTTAAAAGAAGTGTTTTGTTCTAAAGAAGGTTTAAACAGAAACTATGGAAATATAACATAATTTAAGACATTGCTACAATACATAGTTCTAAATTAAAATGCAAAAATCTTAAGATTTGTTTATACTATGTCTGCTATCTCTATCACTGTGTCGTTGAGTTCTCTATGTGACCGCACGTTAACAGTAAGGAAGCTATTTCAGTTCTGAATCTGTCAATATCGTCGTAATTGAAATCCAACGCCCTTCCTTCGCACAGGTACTCCATCATCTTCATCACGTAGACTCCATAGTCCAGACTCTGTGAAGGAAGTTGCGGGCAATCTTGCACGTATATGATTTCCCAACCTGCAAGGCATTCATCTGGAATGTTGTCAATGAAGTACTCCGAAATCCAGCCATGCTGAGATGTAATTCAAAAAGAATATTATTAACACTGAATTAAATAATTTAATAGAATGTAAATGTTTATTATGTCATACCCATTTCAATACATCCTTTTTATGGAATTTTGTTCCTTTCATATAATTGTACGAAAGGAACTTTCTCGAAGAAAAATCAGTCACAAGAAGGTGCCAATGGTTTCTTGTGTGAATAACCGTGAAAATTTTCTCCAACTCTGGCATGTGTATTCCTTCTTTGTATAGCTCCTCAAGCTTATCAAATTCATTTTCCGTAGCATTAACCACCAGATTCACAAGATATTGCTGAAAAATACAAGTAAGAATATTAATTCATGATGATTAAAGATATTTAAAAAAATTATATCAGTAATCACAATCTCACCATTTGGAATATTGGTGTGAATAAAAACGGGACATGATCATTAGTTGTGCAGTATTTATGATGTAGCACGTCCATAAACATGTTGATTATCTGTAATATCAAAAACAATTTACTCATAAAGAAATATAAAAAAAGTAAGTAATAAAAATATACGTACCGAATCCTCGATCATTCTTTCGTATAAAAAGTTATGAATTTCTCTTCCTTTACAACTCCGATTCCCCGGAGTAAAGTAGGTGGCATTCAATCTAACGAATAATCTTTATTTAATATTATCTCCTTAAAGTTAGAGATTTTTTAAATTTAAAAGTTGAAATTTATTTAAAATGCTTACTTGTCTGCAGGATCACGAAAAAATTCTTGAATTGTTTTCTTCGTCTCTTCTGATATTTTCTCGTAACCAATGAAATCGGTTACGAGATCGCATAGATACTGATTCTTATTCAATCAATTACAAACAATGTTAGAAACAATTACTATCGTAATCATAAAGAATATATAAAGTTTTGTGAGCAGTATCAAAAATCTCCAGTTTAAGTCATCTGTATTCAATGTATACAAATTAAATTTTTTATATTATATGGCTTACCTCACTTGTTGTGTCATCCTCTTGTGTTTTATGATCTTCTTTCCCTTGCTTCATTGATTCTTGTATCAATTTCTTGGCTTCTCTTCTCTGTTTCAATCTTTTAATTGTTGAGCTTTGTTGAACTGTGACTTTTTCCCTTTTTCTTCTCTTTGTTGTAGTCTCTGTCAGTGTTCAGGAAAACGGCCGAGTATACCGCATACTCGGCCGCATACTCGGCGTCGGATCCTTGGGCGCACCGTGTTTGAGTTAATCGGGTGTTAGGCGCTCAGACCGCATAAGCGGCCGAGTATACGCTATATGCGGCCGATTAGTCGGCCGTTTTTCTAATAGAAAAAATCGCCAGACTTAAGGGCCCTCATCTAACTTAAAGAAATCCGCTTCAGCCAAAATACAACCCTAACTCCATCGCGACTCTCGACCTCGCCACCCACCGCGACTCTCGACCTCGCCACCCACCGCGATCAGCCCCCCCCCCCTTCCTGCATCCCCTCCGCCTCTGTGCTCCTCCCGCCAACATCGCCTCGCCACCGCGATCAGCCCTAAGTCCAGCCGGAGTCCAGCCTCGCCACCGCGATCAGCCACCCCCTTCCTGCATCGCCTCCGCCTCTGCGCTCCTCCTGCCAACATCGCCACCACCGCGACTCCGAGTTCTCGCCTCCACGCAGCCTTGCCAACATTGCCTTCCGCCAACATCGACTCCGAGTTCTCGACTCCGTGGTCCCTCCGCCAACATCGCCTTCCCATTGCACAGGAGCCCCTTCCTGCATAGCCTTCACGCCTCGACCATCTGTGCTTCTTCTCATCGCACAGAAGCTCCTCTGCTCCTCGTGCGGTCGTCGGAATTCCGCCACAGCATCCTCCACGGCCTCAACCTTCACGACTGCACCAAAGGTATAAAATCTTTGGTGAGTCCCCCTTGCTCCCCTATCCAGTTGCTTGTCAACGTTGGTTAGTTGTTATATAATCTGATTTTTAATGGCATATTTAGCTAGGTAAGATTATGTGGTTAGTTTATAGTTTTCTCGACTAGTTAGGTAAGATTATATGGTTATTTGCTAACTGGTGGGTAAGATTATGTTATAAAATCAGCACCAAGTTATCAACCTTTGCATTAGTTTGTCAGCCTCAATCTCACTTTATAAGTTTGTCATTTAATATGTTTTTAATATGTGATCATTATGGCAGCAATGGCCTCTCAACCATTCATGAAGTTGTTGGAGATGCATCATCGACCCGTCATGTCCCGTCGGGATCTAGTGATCCCGGTTGGAAATACGCATTCCTCGCTTCAAAGACTGATCCAAATACAGTCACATGTGCACTTTGTGGCAAGATTGTAAAGGGTGGTATAAATAGAATGAAGCAAACATCTAGCACATGTCAAAGGAAATGTAGCGTCCTGTCCAAAGGCTGACTTTGAAATAAGAAAGGAAGTGAAGGAATACTTGGACAATACACAAAAAAAGAAGTGCGATAAATCGAAAGATTTGCAAGAAATGAGGGATGAAGTTGCCAATGTATTCATGGGTTCAAGTGCAACTCCATATGAAAGAGAAGATAAAAGACAAAAAGTGTCAGAAGCAAGTGAAGAATGCAAAATGCATCAAAGTTCAATCAAAGATGCATTTTGTAAGGAACAACGTGCACGGGTCAATAAGTATGTGGCCAAGTTCTTTTATGACTGTCAAATTTCATTCAATGTGGTCACCCACAAGTCCTTTATTCGTATGTGTGAGGCAATTGGTCAATATGGACCGGGATACAAGCCTCCCTCTTATTACGAGATCTCAGAGACATTGTTGAATGATGAAGTTGAGGAGACTAAGGAGTTCATAAGCAGTCATAAGCAATCTTGGAAGAAGGGTGGTTGTTCTATTATGACGGATGCTTGGACAGATATGCGGGGTAGGAGCATCATGAATTTTTGTGTGAATTCCGAGTCGGGCACATGTTTTTTAAAGTCTGTTGATTCATCATCTGAGTCTCACACTGCAGAGTATATTTTCAACTTGGTGGATGAAATTGTTCAAGAGGTTGGAGTTGATGATGTTGTTCAGGTCGTCACTGATAATGCATCGGCCAATTTAGCTGCTGGAAGGATACTTAGGACTAAGTATCCAAGGATTTTTTGGTCTTCATGTGCAGCTCATTGCATAGACCTTATGTTGGAAGAATTTGGTAAAGAACCCAAGGTAAAAAATGCAATTACAAAGGCAAGATCTCTCACTACATTCATCTATAGCCATGCAAGGACCTTGAGCTTGATGAGGCAATTCACACAAAAGGGAGAAATTGTACGGCCAGGACAAACAAGGTTTGCTACCACATTTCTCACTCTACAGAGCGTGATGGACAAAAAGGAGAAGTTGAGATTGATGTTCTCGTCTGATGAATGGAGGCAATGCAAGTGGTCAAGGACAAAGAAAGGAGAAATGTCTTCATCTATTGTTTTCAGTGCTGCATTTTGGAACCAAGTGTCTATGACCTTGAAGATCTTCTCTCCCTTGGTTTATGTTTTGCGCATTGTTGATGGGGATCAAAGACCATCCATGGGATTCATATATGGTTCATTATTGGATGCTAGAAAGGAAATAATGTCAGTGTTCAAAGACAATGAAGCACAATACAAACCTTTTATCGATGGCATTGACTCAAAATCAAAGGTTAGGTTGGATAGCCCTCTTCATCTTGCTGCTTATTTTCTTAATCCATATTACTACTATAGAGACAGTAGTGTCATTGAAAGGGGGGGCTGTGTCGTGGAGGGCTTCGTGCAATGCATGGAAATTTTTTATCCTGATTTGGAAATTCAAGATGTAATCACATCAAAGGAGCTGTTCTTGTACAAAAATGCACAAGGATCTTTTGGCAAGCCGTTAGCTGTGAAACAAAGATCGACACCCGACGACCAATTTAGGCTGGGTATTGTAATTATTTCATATTAATTAGCATCATCAATTTAGTTTTTTATAGGATAGCTTATTCATAAAATTTCTCATATGTAGATAATTGGTGGATGTTATATGGTGGAGAGTGTCCTCATCTAACGGCTATGGCAATGAGGATTTTGAAGTTGACATCCTCCTCTTCTGGATGTGAAAGGAATTGGAGCATTTTCTCATCGGTAATTCAAAGTCTATTGCTAATACTTGTCATTTATAAGTAGTGAATGTAATGACATATTGTTTCAATTGTAGATTCATACAAAGAAGAGGAATAAACTTGAAATCAAGAGGTTGAATGATTTGGTATTTGTTAAATCTAACTCAAGATTGAGAGAGCGTCAGATGACAAAAGGCAAGGATCCATTAGTTTCCAAGGATCGTAATAATGTAAGTGAGTGGATTGCAGAAGGAGAAGGAGAGGAAGAGGTATTTCCAGGATCAGGATTAACATGGAACCTTGTAGCTGAGGCAACTGGTGCAGAAGATCTTGTGCAACATAGACGAAGTCAAAGAATTGTTGATGCATCAAGGCCTACTACATTGGAAGATGATGATGAAGCCGATGAGTTTGCAACCGATGAAGAGAGTGACGATGACCCTATTCCTCAAGTTGAATTTGCAGATGAATGGCAATCAGAATGAAGCTTCGGATGCTTCATGTTTTTGGATGCTATTTTTTTTGACATCATTTTGAATGCCCTTATTTTGAGAACATATTTGTATTTGTTGAAAACACTTGGAGGAAGACATGTTGCCATATGCGCTTTCAATTGATGCTTTTGCTCATTTGCTCTAAATTACTTTTTATCACAGTAGTTTTGTTCCTAGTACCTTCAATTCCTTATTATTATACTCAAGAGATATAATATTTAGAGGATATTAACATAATATTAAATATTTATTTATACTTTTAATAATAAAAAATACCAAACCGCATAAAACCGCATACTCCCCGCATACTCTCCCGCATACCGCATACTCTCTATTCAGTGACCCCTCCGACTGAATACCGCATACCGCCTTCCTGAACATTGGTCTCTGTGTGCACATTATCTGAATGTGCAATGTCACCAATTTTCAGATCAAAAGAAGGCATGTCAATTTCCATATCTGAAACTTTTTTGGTCGTATCTTGGGATTGCTGCAGTGAATCTTAATCACAGATTTCAGAAATTAAATTCTCAAGTTTTTTACCAATATCTGAGTCACTATGTTCCAAATCTCCTTTCACATCAGCTACATTGCATGTCGGTGCAAGCATGTCTGGATTATTTTTATCAATGTCACCTTCATCAATATTTCCAGATTATTCACTAATGTAGCTTCTGATTGGAATGCATTTTGTCCAACATCAATCATATCATGATCAGGAAACATTCTTAGTTTTTCTTTCAGCTCCAGAATCTCAGATCTCAATTTATCATTTTCTTTCTTCATTTCAGAATTGATTCTGATGAGTTCTTCTTCTTTTTTTGTATACGTTTCACATATTTCTTTAATTTTCTCCTTCAGCTCCTCTATCTCACTGGAAAATGCTTCACACATATATTTTTTTATTTCTTTTTTATTACGACGTCTGCAGGTGAAACACAAGCAACTGTTCTTTTGTCACACAACTTTTCTATCTTTTGCTTTCCTTTCTTTGTGATAACATCTTGTGGTACTGGGATGGGGTTTATGATCACAATTTCTGGTCTTCTCACCGTAAACCACCCATGGTAAACTTCTCAAACGGAAAAACATACTCATCTGCTCCTATCTTTACTATTTCATTTTTTTGTAGTTGCAAAGCAGGCAATATCTATAAAAAGAAGATCATTTAATAATAAAAATATTGAAATTATGAGACACCTGGTATATCATAAATCATCTTAACAATGCTTACTTGTTCACAACTGATTGAAACCAATGATCTGGAAACCCCTTTGATTGGACCAGCCCACTTCCTGATACGTGGTCTAAGATCTCTGCTGACCACAAGGTCTTTGCAGCAGTACTCCATCATGCATACCTGATACAGTTGTTTTATCATTAATTATTTTATTGATCATATAATAAAAAATTAATTTCGAAGAACTCACATATAAGCATGCAACACATCCCGTAAGGTAACCCAGTGTTACCCTTGATGAACCGGCTCTTCTCTTTTGAACTCTACTTACTACGTCATCCATGTTGAACAATATCATCTTTGCTACAGCACCAGACCAGTTAAAAAATCGTGTATCTTCGAGGGATTCTACATAGTGTAACAAATCTTTCGGAAAAGAATAAGAACTGCCTGGGAAAAGGAATGTGGTAAACATCAAAAGTATTAAGCATGTAACATAAATAGAGACCGAGTTGTCATCATCTCTATCGTAATAGTCCTCGAGAATGTTGTTCAACTTCTTCCTATTGAAAATCATTCCTTCTTCAAACAGTTTGTGCGATATAAATGATTTCCATTGAAGGTGTCTTCCTCTCACTGTGATTGAGAAACCAGAGCTTGGTAAGCCCAATATTGCTCCAATCTCTTCATCACTGAAACTCACCACCTTATTTCCAAATCTAAAATTCCTCCCTCCTTGGTACTGTTCAACCAACCATTGAAGGTTTTTTTCGTTGGATTTCAACATGGATAATGTTGATTAGCTTCATAAAAGCAGTCTTTGTCAAAAGTGCTTATTGTTTGGGCGTGGGCCTATGGTTATCAATGAATTGAACAAAATGTTCAATGTAACATCTGTGTTGTACATACCCTTTGCCTAGAAGTATAGACAAAAAAAATTGGGTTTGCAATGAATCATGTGTATATTCATACAAAATAAAAACACAATTTATATTTAAATAAACATTAATCTTGATACTTCCAAAATCATCTTCAACCTTCAGAGTATCCTTCTCAACGTCAACCTCTTTTGTTCTGCTAACTGGCAGTTGTGTTCCTTCTGTTCATACCATTTATCAGAGATATAACTTATAAAAAATTGATAAAAAAATTCTTTTTAATTTGATTTTTTACTTACTTTTGATATTTGGTTTCGGGCGATGGATCTGGAGTTCTAACAATGTACCTTCACTGTACTAGTCTGAATCGTCTTCCTCTTCTCGCATGGTTTCAACCAAGTTCGATTGCATCTCCTCTATCGTCGCCAGTTGTCCTTCTTCCTTCTTAGAAAGCGCTTTTTCGAGGGCAGACTCTCTCCTCAATCGATCGTCTAGAAGAGCGCCTTCTTCTTCATCGTCGCCTATATGCGTAACCCTTCTTCTCGTTTAATTTCAAATTAGGTTTTATGTTATATTATTATATGGATATACTTCATTCTTTACTTTCCTAAAATTCTATTTGTTTAATTTGAAGATCCCGATTGTATTTATCTCTAATAAGTAAGAGCTTGTTTCCGTTTTGCCTAAAAATAGAAAGAATTTAAAATTTTAAATTACAAATTGATTTAGCTTAATCAATGAGTTATCATTAATTTGGTAATTAATTTTTACTCGAAAACATCATTTCCTTTTTTCATTGCTCTTCAAACATTGTTAGCTATTGTATCAATTTGAAACGCATTTCTGCGATCTCATCAATACGTCTAACCAGGCTGGTATTTTATCTTCATCTATATAATATGTTTATTCTTGTTCTAATTATCAATTCTTCCAAATTCCTGTATATGTTTACATCATTTTTGTTGCATATTTTTAATTTCCAATAGATATGTTTGCTTCGATTTTTTGGGTTTGAATGAGAAATGTGTATGCTACTTTTTCTCTGAAGAAAATCTTCAAAGCATTTGCAATCTCAGTCTTCAGCGATTTTTTTTCCTGGTATATATAAAATCATTAATATTAATTTTTTTAAGTCCGTAAAACAGATATTGTATATATATCATTGGTTATATTCTTCCACATAAGTCTGAAAAAAATACTAAATGAAAATTCTAAAAATGCTATATAAGACTAATATCAACATAAGAGATGATACATTAGATATGTTGTCATTTTATTGGTACTTATCGGTTTAGACTTAAAATCAGTAAAGATTAATTATTTTTCATTTATTAAAATATCATTTTATTCTGTAAAATTCATCGTTTTATTGTAAAATACAATCAATTTGTTTAAAATAATCATCACATTACCAATTGCATAGATACAAAATGTTATTTTCATTAATAAAATACGATATTGTGTTTTAAATTAAATGAATTAGTTGTAATATATAGTTAAAAATTGTAATTATATCAAACTTCATGAATTAGTTAAATAGAGTACACCAATTGTAGAATTGAAAACATCAGTCCAAGAGAACTATCAAATGGTAGAATGTAAGACAATGTTGTAAATTAAAACATGTTTTTGTAAAATATAATCTAGTAATGTAAAATAGAAGCAACGTTGTCATTAAGTTAATGCAAAATGTCAGAATATCTCAGTAAAATACCTTCATTTGATGTAAAATAAATATTGACTTTGTAATTTATTGTATAAAATTGTACATATATCTCATGTCAAGAACCTGATAAATTAAATACATCCTTTGTAGACAAAACGTACATATCTTAATTGAAATAGAACTTAATAAAGTATAGTATGTTTTCGTAAAATAGAAAATGTTTACGTAAAATACAATAATTGTTATTAAATTAGTAATCAAGTTGGCATTATTTTTTCACA
This sequence comes from Ottelia alismoides, assembly GCA_037367405.1. Taxonomy (NCBI): domain Eukaryota; kingdom Viridiplantae; phylum Streptophyta; class Magnoliopsida; order Alismatales; family Hydrocharitaceae; genus Ottelia; species Ottelia alismoides. The sequence goes on along the minus strand of JAZKJV010010581.1, from coordinate 14,740 downwards.
AGTTGTCATAATATCGTTGTAAAATATAAATCAAATTCGTAATTTCGTTCTTATATATGTAATATATATATATATAAAGTATTTTATATTCTCATTTCGTTCTATATAAAATGTCTCATTCCATATATGCGTATAAGAGAATTTGCAATGTGTTGATCAATTTATTATTTTATTACGTAACCTCCATGTAATTTTATGGAAATTAATATGTGTAAAATTCAATTGAATAAATACAAAATGTCATTGTATTTAGAGTTTTTTTCTCAATCATCAGTAGTAAAGCATTTGTAAAATATGATACGTACATGTAAAATATCGCAATCGATTGTATTTTCCTAACGGATATTTTAAAATGTGGTGCTCTTTTCAGTCAAATCTTTTTGTCATGTTATCTACTTAAATCTACATATTCCTAAATATAGAATGTTCAATGACGTGTATTATTACTTTTTAGCATTGATTTAACCATCCCACATTATAGGAATGTTAGTTGGCACGAAAACCACATAGTGGTTTCAATCTCCTTCGTACACTCCTCATCCGACGGCCTATGATAAAACCTTTCCATAATTATGGAAAGGTGCCACCTCAATTCAAGTGCACCCTATATATATACACATATTTATATGGAATTTATCCAATGGGGCCTATGCCCATTTGGGTTTTTGTGAGCATCCAATTGCAGACGTCCATCTACAAGATTCAATCCCAAAAATAGGAACTGGTTTTCGAATGGAAATAAAATAAAATCAGAAAATTCATTTTTTCCACAATAGTAAACCTTCCTGGAAATGTTTTGATTGTATCGAGAGGCGATTGATATTGCCACTTGCAACGCCATACGATCGTTCTTGTAAACCGAGATGCGGATTTCGTAATCTTAAGCGATTGTTTTTCTCCAATTCAAGGTATTGTATTTGAAATGGAGGTGTTTTTTTCACTCATCATACTATCTAATAGTTTTTTCCCTATATCATTTTCAAACTCGATGGATGATTTACGAATTTACTTTAATCGTGATTTATCAGAAAAATGATGAATGATGCTCCCAATTTAATTTGGATCGTGAGAAGTTCGTATCAGAAGGAGCGACGATGGATGACCTGCAGATGGATTTGATTCATGGTCTGTAGTCATAATTGATTTTTATCCAAGGTTTTTTGATTTCATATAATAGAAAGTTACAATAAATATAATTGTTACTTTTCATGCATTACTTTGAAAATATATTTAGTTAATGATGTGTTTACTAAATTTACTTATAAGATATTTTATGTTACTATTGCTAACACAATTGTTACTATTAATGTATTACTTTTAAAATATAGTAAGTTACTGATGTATATACTTAATTTACTCATAAGATATTTTATGTCACTATTGCTAACACAATTGTTACTTTTCATATGTTGCTTAACGTATTACAAGTAACAAAACACAAGTTTAGTAATTTGCGTGTGGCTATCAGTAACACTTGACGTATTACAAGTAATAAAATAAGTTACCAAAGAAAAGAGGGGGTGGTTTGATAATAGTTCAAAATGGATAATAGAATAAGTAAGATTGAGAGAAGCATCGGTAATATGTAGCAAATTGAAAAGAGAGAAGACAATGGAATCGGTAACTTTGAATAATTATAAAAAAAATGCGAGACCAGTAACTTATGTATTGTTATAAGTAACACTCGACGCATTGTAAGTAATTAAAAAGACTATATAAGTAAATAAGGGGTGTCTCAGTAACATTCAAAGTATTAAGTAACTATAAAATTAGTAACAATCAAAATGAGTTCAGTAATATGGATATTTGTAATCAGTATTTGTTATATGGACATTAGTAATTTTTACCTTCACCTTTGAATATAATACTTATCTCGCTACAAAAATTATTTGATTTATGAATATGTATTACTTAAGTAAAATGCATGAATTATTGATTTCTGTACAATGTAATATCACAAATATAAATTACTGACTATTGTTTTCAGTATTACTAATATCACAACAAATAATTACTTGAGTACAACAAGTACATTACCGATCAAATATACAATGAATGTTTCTTCGACCCGAAATTAAGGATTTGAATTTATCTTTCCAAAACCGTCTTCCTTTTTTAAGGACTCGGTATAATTGGAAATATTAAAGGCTCAAACATATTAACATCCTTCCAAAACCGATATCCTTCGAAATAGGAATCCTTTCAAATGAAAATACACGTGGAGTGGAGAGTATGGATGAAATAAATGTGAATATATTCGTATCTAATCCGCTACCATATTCGTTTTATACATATTTTGACATCCGTATTCGTATTCGTTTTTAAATGGATGTGGATATGGATATCACTTTGACATTCGCTAATATTCACATTCGTATTTGTATATTCGTTTTTGTACATAAGTATAGTAAGAAATTTATTTATAACTATGCATAACAACAATATGATTACATTCACCATTATTGATATAAGGGATATTTACACATATAACCCTGAGTAATCTCGTAATTACCCCAGAACCCTTGATAATCACGAATTACATCCAGAACCCTGAATAATGCTTAACCTTTACATGTCATAACCCTGTGTCAAGTTCCGTCATAATTCTCCGTTAATTCTGACGGAAAAGTTATACATTGACAATTTTGCCCTTCAAAACACATCATATTTATAACATGATGCCACTATGTATATGAAACAAAATGAAACCCCAAGGCCTCTGGTCGGGGCTTCACCTGGGTGCACCTCCCCTTGCAAGCTCCCCCCTCCCGCCGCTCGCTCCAGCACCCCCCGTCCCGACGCACCTCTGCCCTGCAACCCCTGCCCCCGCGTGCGTCGCACCACCCCCCCCCCCCCCCCCCCGCCCCCCGCGCCCCACCACCGTCCTTACCCTGCCCGAGCCCGCAAACCCCTAGCCCTCACCCCACTCTCGCAGCTCCCCCCCCCCCCCAGGTCTTCAAGCCCCATCCATCGGTCACCTACCCGCACGCTCCCGCTGCTCGCCCGCGCCACCCCCCCCCCCTCCCACCCCCCGACGCCCGCAAGCCCCAACCCTCGCCCCCTTCCCGTCGCTCGCCGCCCGCAAGCCCCAACCCACACCCCCACACCCCCACCCACCGCAAGCTCTAGCCCTCGCCTCCCTCCCCCGCACCCGCAAGCTCCAGCGACTCCCTGCCAGCTGCTCCAGGCCAAGCCCCAGGTCGGATCTCTACCCCGTCGCTGTACGCCGCCTCCTTCCGTGAATGACCCCAAAAGCTCTAGCGCTCGAACCCACCTCCTCTTATCCTGCCTTTTTTTATTAATCTTAGCCGTTAGATCATTGATTGGGTTAGATTTACTCAACCATCTGGTTGAGTTAGTGAACTAAAGTAACGGAAGGTTATGAGTGTAAAACGGAGTGGTTATTTAGAGTTCTGAATGTAATTCGTGATTATCGAGGGTTTCTGGGGTAATTACGAGATTACTCAGGGTTATGGGTGTAAATATCCCTTGATATAATTGTTATGAAATTACAATATATGATATATCTAAGTTATGTGTAAACCATCCTAAACATGGTATATTTTAGTTAATCTATTAAATATTCATGTTATTATTTGCATTTGATTAGTATTCGTTTTACATTCGTATTCGTTTTTAAGGATATGGTAACACATTTTTCACATCCGACAATATTCGTATCCACATTCGTATTTGTATTTTAAAATGAATAACGATATTATTATACCTATATTCGTATCTGTATCCGACCGTTTTCATCTCTATGTGGAGAGCCTACAGTTGGTGCTCACCAAAACTCAAATGGGTATGGGACTCGTTGGATAAGACCCTCCTCCCCCGCTCCCTCTCTCTATATATATAATATCGTTCCAATAGATTTCATTCAAAATTCCGTACTTTTTTATTTTTCAGTATTTTTTTATTCCGTACTTTTTTATTTTTCTGAAATGAAACCTATTGGAATTGAAACCTATTAGAATTTTTCTGAAACATATTGTGATCTAAATTCCAATAGGTTTCATTTCAGAAAAATAAAGAAAGTACGGAAGAAAAAGGTGGGAGCAAGTAAATTGGCTGCTCCCATGGAGCAAACTCTACGGGGGAAAAATGATGGGAGCATGTAAGTTGGCTAATCCCAAGGAGCATACTTCTTTTTCCCATATATAATATTTTAAAATATTATATATGGGAAAAATGAGTATGCTCCCTGTGAATATCAACTTACATGCTCCCACTCTCCCCCCCCCCCCCCCCCGCACTTTTTTTCATGAAATAAAACCTATTAGGAATTAGATCACAATATATCACATGGTATCATTCAAAATTCAACTTAATTCGAGACTTATATCCCCTCTATCAAGACTGACAAATTTTAACGATCTCAAAATTGTTGAAATTGACCCCCTTCGGATGGAGGGCATAGGAGTTTATGTTTCTGACGAAATTGGAATGGCGTGTTAGGGGGATACAGTGATGAGTATACATATTTTTATTTTCCAAAAAAAATAAAAAATGTGGGTGGGAGAAGTCCATTGGCTTCTCCCATGGAGCAGCCTCATTTAGCTATATATATAGGAAAAACTTCAAATGAGGTGATATCTCACCACTTCTGTGATGAATATGGATTTTTATATCTTAATCACGTGACTGAGATTAAATGTGGTTTAATTATATTTTTATTGATGAAAACTCCTTTTTCATCATTGTCATATACTAAAAATAGAATGTGACAACCCTAGATCCCTATTTTTGCGGTGAGCCAATATGTTTACATTCTCTCTCTCTATTGATTGACGATGACACCCCCTATCAATGGCGGCACACATCCTCTCTCTCTCTCTCTCTCGATTCCTCGACGGCGATGCCAAAATCCTCTTTACGCAAAGCTTCTCGATCGCTGAGAATGAAGCCATGGAGGAGACGGTCCAGAGGAGGATCGCAACGTGTGGTGATGGTGGCGGAACATGGTTGTGGCGGTGATGAGGAGAAGGTACGTGACAATGTGGTGTAGGTTCACACATGACGTTTGACGAAGATGATGGCAGATCCTCCCCCATCTCTCTTTCGACGGCGGCGTGCGATGAGGACCAGGTACGTGACAACACCATCGACGATGATAGTCTATGGCCTATCAGAGGGTGTCGATACCCTCTATGAGGATGACGAGGTCGAAGACAGTAAGGGAGGAGGCGTGGAAGGGGAGTGGATTTTCATTGTGGTATACCTTTCTTACATAATTGATATTTGATTTTACATATTGATTCACTTTTTCTACAAATCTCATTATTGATTTCTTCTCTTGAAGAATTCTCTTGTAATTTATAAGGTGATCATGAGTTTTTACAAATGTAGCGAGAATATTACAAATGAGTGAGATATAGTTACAAAGATTCATGCAAATTTTACAAAACAAAAATACACATTTTAAAAAATGACGATGTATACAAAGAGGAAATTACTCTTACAAAAAACTCGATGGAGTTTACAAAATGCATAAACCCATTTACAAAACGGAAATACCTATTTACAAAATAAAAATATAGTGACAAAAGGAAATTATTAATAAAATTACAAAGTGGAAAAATACTTTTACAAAATTTCCATGGAGTTTACTAAGATACGATTGAATTCAAATCATTTAGGATAAATTTGGAAATTGATCAATAATTATATTAGTGAAAATACCAAATCTAGAAAAGCTCAAAACGACAATTCGAAACTATTAATTCAATAAAGATTAGATGATGGAAATGGCATATTGGACAAGCTTTTTGATGCAATCATCAGATTGAGATCTGGCGAATCTGATTGATGGCTCACCATAGTAATGGTGAGACTCCAGCTCAGTTGAAAGGGTCCATGTGTGTGTGTGGGGGGGGGGGGGGGTAAAATGGGTTTGTCCCTTAGGAGAGCTAACTCGGTTCCCCCGTCCCATTTTCCTTCATTTTTGTATATTTTTGAAAAATGCATCCGTAGATTTTCATCATTATATTCCTACAATATGTCATTCAAATTTAATGTGAAACAGAGACTCCTACGGTCTCCATTCAGACGAGGTCGATTTCAACAATTCTACGATTGTTAAAGATGACTATTTAGATTGGTGATCTGTTTATCACAAACTTGAATGACACAATATAGGGATACAATGATGAATTTTCAAGGATTCATTTTTCAAAAAATAAAAAAAATAGGAGAAACTAGATGGTAAAGCTAAGTTAGCTCCCCCAAGGGGCCCTATTTTCCCTTTATAGATATTTGAGAAAGGGGAGCCTACTTCATGAATTAGGTAAGCTTACATACTCCATGCTTATTTTTCGCCACTTTTTTTATATTTTTTTGAAAAATATTATTATATTTTTCATCATTATATCCCTCTAATATGTCATTCTAATTTTATCAGAAACAGAGACTCCTAAGCCCTCCATCTAAAACATGTAATCTTAATGGTTTTAAAATTGATGTAATCGACATGTTGTGGATGGATGACATATGAGTCTCTGTTTCTAACGAAATTGGAATGACATATTATAGTGATATAGTTATGAAAATCCACAGCAGCATTTTTCAAAAAAAATATAAAAAACAATGGCAAAAAATGAGCATGGAGTAGGTAAGCTTACATATTTCATGAAGTATAGGCTCCCTTTCTTCTCTCTCTCTCTCTCTCTATATATATATATATGTGTGTGTGTGTGTGTGTGTGTGTGTGCGCGCGCGCGCGCGCGCGTGCGCATGTGTGCGTGTGTGAGTGTGGCCTTACAATAGGATGTGTCCTTCCTGAGTTCAGGAAGATCGTCCTCTTTTTGTATAAAAGACGAGCACTTTAGTAGAATACATATACATTCTATATTATAACTGCACATTATAAATAGAAACCGCATACAAAACAACAAATTATAATACAAACATTAAAATTGCACATTATAATATAAATTATATACGTATTCAAAGTCATGGTATTTTTTACAAAAAAGAGGGTGGTCTTCCTAAACTCAGCAAGGATCACGTCCTATTGGAAGGAATATATATATATATATATATATATATATATATATATATATATATATATATATGAGAAACTTCCTATAAGGAGCATTTTCTATATGTGTAGAAAGACACATCAATTTAGGTATTTTTTTTCTATTTATTTTACGATTTTTGAACTCCATAAATTTAATAATAAATGTTAACGTAATATATATATCAAGAAAAATTATGGAAAATAATATTATATTGGACAAAAAATATTAGTTACTATATGTATGCTATATTTTACAAAACAATATGACCAACATTATTTTACAATGTGCAGTGTATATTTTATGAAATTTTTACACAATTTGTGAATTCAATAGTAGATTTTTAGATTTCAAAAAAGGTTAAGGAAGGGTCCCATGTGTGTGGATGTGAGAGAGAGAGACTTCAAATGAGATGGGATCTCACTAATATTGTGTTTAGCCCTCAATCTCATCCTTCTATTTTTTATCCAACGACTGGATTAAATGATGCATTAATTAAAAACCTATTTTGGCATTTTGTCACATTCTAAATATGGAATGTGACGACTATTTGACCTAATCTCTCTCTATTAATTGACGACCCCCCCTCTCTCACGATTTTTCGACAACAGCGCACCTCCTCTTTCTCTCTCTCTCTATCAATTCATCGATGGTGACATACCTCCTCTCTCTCTCTCTCAATTCATCGACGGTGGCATACCTCCTCTCTCTCTCTCTCAATTCATCGACGATGGTCATGCGTGGAGGAGCGTAGGAGGGAGGGCACGATCACGCGTGGAGGTGGAGGCATAGGTGGGAGGGAACAATCGCATGTGGAAGCTAGTAGGAACCCATCGTCCCCACGTATGGAGGAGGCAATGAAGGAAGGGGCACGGCACGGAGGAAGGTAGATGAGGAAGGAGGAGAAGGAGGCATGGTTGCGAGGAGGGAGGCACGTTGCTCTGTCTCCGCTACGCGAACAATTTTTTTTACAAATATCACTTCACAGAATGATTTTTACGTATGTCGGGTTATTTTTACAATCTCTAGCATTTTTTACATGTCATCAAATTCTAACAGACTACTTTTATTTTGTAGAGTTTCATAAAAATATTACCAAGCGACTGCAAATTTTTACAAAGAAATGCATAAAAATTACAAAGGATCATGAAACAATTACAAATATCCATCCATTGTTTACACATAAACATATAAACACATGAAATTTACAAAGCGGTTCGAAGAAACTACAACTGATTATGAACTTTTACAAAAGAAAATACAAAATTTACAAATGAAAATAATAATTTCACATAAAACTATTGAATGAGAATGTTAAAAACATATTGTTTGAATTTTACAAAATCAAAATTTAAATTTCACATAATATAATTCGTGTTTACAATTACATGCATTAAATTGCATTTGTTGAGAATATTTTTGGAAATCAGTAAATAAAGAAACTAACAGAAAAATCGTGATAAAAACAAACCTAAAATGGTACTAGCATCATTAAATGAAATTCTAATTTAACTCAAAACAAAAGGATTGAAATATCATTTTTTGTATCATACCATTCGATCGTGATCTAATGGATCTCGTTGATGGCTCACCATAAAAGTGGTGAGACTCCACATCATTTGAAAAGGTCCCTATATATAGAGAGAGATAGGGGGAGTGATCCTATGAGAGCAAAAAACTGTGAGAGCATGCATTCTTGGCCACTAGATTCTGTTTTCTCTCTCCTGTTGAATCTAGTGGTCCATAATGCATGCTCTCACAGGTTTTGGCTCTAAAGGATCACTCATAATATATATATATATATATATATATATATATATATATATATATATATATATATATATATATATACGGGTCCTTCCAATAGGATACATCCTTCCTGAGTTCAGGAAGGCCACCCTCTTTTGTAGAAAATACGAGCACTTTAGTAGAATATGTATACAATTTGTATTATAACTGCACATTATAAATATAAAACTGCACACAAAGCTGCACATTTAATACAAACATTAAAACTGCACATCATAATACAAATTGTATACGTATTCTACAAAAGTCATCATGTTTTTTTAATAAAATAGGGACCGACCTTCCTCAACTCAGGAAGGACTGCATCCTATTGGAAGGAAATTCTATACAGACACACACAAAATATGAATAACTTCAAATCAGGTTGTTATTCATCACCCCACAGTGAGCATGCAATCTCATCCCTTTATTTTTAATTATACGATTCATATTACTTGCATATTAATTAGTTTAATTTAATGTCAACAAACCTGTTTTGGTCATTTTGTCACATTCTAAATATAGAATGTGACAATCCGACATCCATAAATGGTATGGAACCCATTTACTCTAAATCAATTGATCTATTCCTCTCCCTCTCTTTATTCTCTCATTCGATGATGGCTCTGGAAAAGGAGGCAATTGATGGCTTTAGATCAGTGCGCAGGTGACGTTGGTTGATTTGGATCGAAGATCAGGTTCCCGATCCTCATTCTTCTCTTCAAAATCTTCTGTTTGAGCCCTACATCGCTCAAATCCAGTTCGTGAATCTATTCAAAATCTGATTTTTTTGAGATTTGGGGTTGTGGAATTGTGGATCTCACGCGTGAATTTGAAGTTTTTCTTGGATTTCTCGATGAGGAGGTGCACAACTCCCTCCCATACTCTCTTTCTCTCCCGACAATAGTACATGACGAGGGGGAGTTGTGGAGAAGGGTAGAGGAGGAAGGTGTGACAGAGGTGGAGTGCAAGGGAAACTGAGACGAAACACCACAAAGATGGATCACGTCGTTGTGGCGTGTGGTAGAGGCAAAGGAGGGGCATGGTTTGATAAATCCCGTAGTTATCATCATTAAGCATCGATGTTATCTCTCTTACTTAAGTTAATCACAAGATACATTGACTGATAATTAACACTATTTAATATATATTATATAGGGTTAAATGAGGCTAGACCCTGGGTGTAGCCAATTGGCTACTTCCACCCCCATTTTCCCTCTATTTTTTATTTTTTGGAAATAAAAAATATGTATATTCATCACTATATCCCCCTAACATGTCATTACAATTTCTTCAGAAACAGAGACTCATGTGCCCTCCATCTGAAGGGGGTCAATTTCAACAATTCTGAGAACCTTAAAATATGACAATCTTGATGGAGGGGATAGGAGTCTTGAATTAAATTAAATTTTGAATGACATCATGATGACATATTGTGATCTAAATTCCAATAGGTTTCATTTCAGAAAAAATGAAAAAATACAGGGGAAAAGGGGCGGTTGCATGTAAGTTTGCTACACCCGAGGAATGTACTCCCTTTTCCCTATTATATAACCATATTATTGTGCTATTTTTTAAATTTATTTCTTATTAAAAATAAAATAAAATTTAGAATATTATTATATATAATAAGATTAACATAAAACAAAATAAAAATACAAAAAATAAACAAAAGAAAATGAAAGAAAATTGTTCTATATTATTTTAATAGGTATTTAATTTTTATCTATGTAGAAATGACATCTGATCTCTTTGACTTCTACATGAAAGTTGTAGATCTCATCGCGATCTACAAATTTCATATTTACCACTTTTATAAAATCTTTCCCTAACTAATTCTTTTAGTTTTTCTTTGAATTTCCGATTTATCTCAAATCTGATTGGGTCGCCTGGAATTCCCAGATCATGCCACATGGCACGTTGTTTTCTTACCACCCGCCACATTATTTGTCGCATGATCTTCCTCAATTAGATTGCAAATATAACTGCCCAACTGCACCTTCACAGGAGTCGTTGGATCATATGATTCGACGGTGCCTGGACTCCGCTTTAAGGATGACCATCTGATCTTGGTCAGACGGTTGATCCTTCTTCCCCAACCTCCAGCCATCCCTCCTTCTCCCTACAAACCACTCGAACCTATTCTCCCAATAACACCAACCACCACCTCTAGCCTATTCCCTCGAAACTACCATCAAGTTCTTCGTTGCTCTACTACCATCCATGCCAGCTAATCACCATCTCCGTTCTCTAACTCCTCCATCCTGTTATTGACGGTTGGAACTACTTTGAAACCATAGATAACCTCTGCCTCTTCTCCTCTTCAAATAACCTGCCTTAAGCGACGGTTGTTCACACTTGGAAAGACTTCGACCAGTGGCTCTTGATCTCTTTGTGACATAAATAGAGTTAGTCGATGGCGCAACGACGACTCACAACCATGGTGCAATCCTTGGCCAGAATGACCAAGCTACAAAGCCATTAGGCGGATGTTCGAGCCCCAAGTCCGGCTGACCGACTGGAGTGACGACCTCGAAACCAAGAGAGCTTCAACCTCCAAGCCATTTGTCTATCCTTCTTCAATCATATATTGGAAACTTAATTTTTCTTCATGTTTCTCCAATTTAGTTTCAGCCTCGCTAAGATACATCCCCTCATCTGAGGTGTTCCCAGTTTTTACCGTAGATTAGTGATCCACGCGGAAGGACACATCCTCCGTCTTCTTGTTCCATCGAATTATCCCAACTCAATCCACCTTCTCTTTCATTGCTGGAGGAGAACCCATAAGGGTCTCATCTTCTTCATTCGATATACCCATTTCACTCATCATCGCACGCAAACACTTCGATTTTGCCTCGACTATTGTCATCTAACCATGCAGGTTCAAGAACTCTTCGATGGTCGGAGATGTCAAAGAAGCTCCGATCTAGAGCTTAATCCCTAGTACTTCTCCTTCTCCAGCGACTGTCAGATGTTCACGCTCCTCCGACGACATAATACCTCCTTCGCGAGCCAACTAAAACCCTTCCTTGACCTTTGGAGCACTAATGAACGTCAAAATTTGCCTCTTTAATATTATGGAATTGTCGTAGTACATGAGGGAAATTTGGTTTAGCAAAAACCACACCTTCGAATACGTGGACATTATTTTACTTGGTAAGTGTACCAAGGCCTAACTCATGGACACGAGCCTCTTCGTCTATTTATCAATTTTTGTCTATTTAATTTATGAATGAATATTTACAAATATTTAGGTCTTAATGCAGATGCACGATAGAATGCAGATAAAATAATGCAAACACAACGAACGAAAATGATGCATGTGTTTTTTATATGATTTTATGATGCAATTATAATATGATGCATGATATATGGCATGAATAAGCGAATGCAAGGCAATATGCACAAGATTAGTTAAAAATATGCCCTATAGAATATAAAAGCAATGAGTATAAATTGATTTAATTTCAAAGTCAAATTGAGCATAAAAATCTAGAGCAAGCCTCCAATAATGTCAAGAGTTATCAAGCAAGAGACAGTATATAACATTAAAATTCACCCCATTAATTTAGTGTCAAATCCAGAATTTAAATAAGCCATTAGATAAAGAATGAAACAAGCATTAAAACGACACTGAAATCATGTAAATTGGATATAAAATGCTTAAGATATGAAGTAAACAGTGCAAGAGATATAATTGTAATAAAATGCATAAAAATAAAGGATAAATAATTACACATAGGTCCTTGAAGGATCTATTTGTAATAACCAAAACTTGGAGGGGGGCCTTTGTAATTTTTCCATAAGAGCATAGGGGCATGAATGTAAATATCAAAACCCAATTGGACATTTATGCAAAATTCCCAGGCGCACACGTGGGGCATGCGCTTGAGGACCTTATTGTAATTCTGGGAATAATCTGTGGTTCTTCTGCAAATTACCCATCTCCCTCACGTGTCATGCACGCGAGGAGCCAGGCTTGGGGAGGCACAGCTTCGGCTGGTGACGTGATAGACGCTAGTGCTTTGGCCAATGGATCGGGTCGTACGAGTGATGAATACCCATTCATCACTCTTTATTCTTATATTTTAGCTACAAAAACCTATGCAAATGCATGTAGATACTTGTAAATAGGAAAAATTAGCAAAAGCATGCATTGTGTAAAAATTAATAATTAGCATGTTTTTGTGCAAAAATAAAAGAATAAAGATGAAAAAGAAAAAGAGGGAAATATTTAGAATAAATATTGAGCAACCTAACCCAAGGGAGGGCTCAGCATGGGCCTGACCGCATAAAAGCCAAGTAGAGGGAGATAGGAGCTCATGTGTATATATTTATGTAAATAAAATAAAACTATATTTTCCTCACCCAAAAATATGCTTGTACATATTTGTATATATTCAGAAAATATTAAAAACAAAATAAAAATTTGAAAATCAAAAAGTTCAAAAATCCCCTTTCACCATGTACATAGACCATGCTCCTATATTTATTCAACCTTGTAAATAAATAAAATCATTTTCTAAACTTTTTGTAAATATTCTAGGTTATATATTGTAAATAAATAAAATGAAAAGACTCAAAACAAAAATCAAATAAAAATTACAAAATTCAAAATATAAAAATACATTGTACATATACCTTGTATATAGATGTATATATCTATTTATTTTACCCATGTAGATAAATAATAAAAATAAAATAAAAACACCCTTTTATTCCTTATTTTATTCTATAAATAAATAAAATATAAAATGGGAATAAAATTGTATATAAATAATAATTAAAAATCAAAAATTAAAAACCTACATATTGTATATATACCTATACATAGCTATATAGTGTAAATACCTTATTTTTATTTCCAAAAATTAATTAAAAATCACCAAAAAATAGAAAAAAAAATAAAATAAAAATATTTCATGTTTTGGGTTTTTGCTGATTCGGCCCCTAGCTATGTGTATTTGGCACCTCTTGATTCAGCCACGTGGCCTTCAGCCATTGGCCCTGGGGGATGTTGACCGCCCGGTCAACTGACCCCCCCCCCAGGACCACTCTTCACGGATTCGAGCACCGACCCGTCTTTTCCTAATTTCGCCCGCTCGACCCGATTCCCAAACACCCAAACCCCGGCTCCGTTTGATACCTCCCACATCCGACACCCTCGTCGGGCATCGATCTCAGGATCCGCGCGCCTCCACGCCCTACCCGCGCGCGTCATTCTCGGACTCTCCAGCATATAAAAGCTTCAGCTCCGCCACCAAATTCTTCCATCTTTGGCCCTTTTGCTTCGATTTCCAGTGAGCTCCAGAGAGAGAGAGGTGACAGCTCGAGTCTCGACCTGTCGCAGCGAGGGAAGGAGGCGAAAGCCACTGATCCGGCGAGTCTTCACCGCCGTGCTCCGCCCCGAGTTGGAGCTCGAGCCTCGGACGTCGACGCTCCTTGAGGCGAGGACCGGGAGCACCCCCAGCTCCAGCACAGTCGATTCATCCACCCAGGTAGTCCCTTAGCCCTTCTGTTTAGTCTAATTTCCACTTCGCCCCAAATCGCACCGCCGCCGTCTTTCGTCGATTCCGACCACCTCGTGCAACCATTCGATCATCGGAATCCATATTCATCTCCGCCTTCCCTCCGCGCACCTTCTCCGCCCCTCCGTTCAACCCAGCTCGCACAGGAGCTGGGATTCGAATCCCCTCGCTGTCGCTTCGCCGGGGTTCGTCCGCACCGACGCACAGACCACCTCCACGACGCCTAACCGGGTCGAGGCATTTTGCCCTCGACCCGCGAAGCTTCTGAGCCTTTTTGCAGGACCAGAGGAGGCTATCTGAGGCCTCCCGACATTCAGACAGGAGCTTCTCCTCCGCCGACCTCGCCGGAGCCCTCCAGGGCTCGGCTGGGTCATCGGAGTCTACCATCCGCCGCGGAGCTTA